>CM069152.1:39981269-40581269 GCA_035221665.1 Okamejei kenojei | reverse complement strand
TACATCAGATGGTTCTACCAGGCATAAGGACATGTAACACATTTCAACATTCACTGAAAAGCAATCACTTCATAGCTAGTTTTGTAATTACTGCTCCATTTAAATTTAATCTTAGTTTATTTTGTGATCTGATCATTCCTTGGGTTCCTTTGATTCACAGGTGCCCCCCAACCAAGTTTCTCCCTTTGTCTCCCGAGGAGATTCTTATTGAATTCATCTTTTTATGCTCATCCACCACTTATTCATGTTCGTAAGTATAGGAGCAGAATTAGGCCATTCGGCCCATCAAGTCCACCCCACCATTCAATCATGGCTAATATATCTCTCCCTCTTATCCCATTTCTCCTGCCTTCTCCCCATAACCCATGACACCCCTGTCTTATGGGTAAAATGCAACAGTCCATTAGTTGGCCCATCTAAAATCTCATACGGCACATGGACTGCCCTTGAGCAATGGCAATCTGCTACTTCTCAGAAACATTATAGGGCGCATGATTTGTACTCTGGTCCCATTTCACCATGTTATCACTTAACCAAGCAACTTGGGTATGGAAGTGCTGTTTTGTTTTTCACATGCTCAAATTTCACTCTATCTCAATAGGAAGCTGTTCAGTCATCATAATGCTCAATCTGATCTTACTTTCAAGTGGCACATGCCACAACTCTGAGGGTAGAAAAAGGATCAACCTACTATTTCAGCACCTATCCTGAAAGTGATCTAAATAGCAAATCCAGCCATTCTTAGACCATCAAACCAAGGAGCCATCCAAGTCCTGCAGTAGACCCAAAGAATGCACGTCACCACACAAAATAGTTGACGGGAGATTTTCACACCAACAACAGCTCAAAAAGATTTAGCCATTCCAATTGCAATTGTAATGACCATGTGCACAAATTTGCCATCATGATTTTCGAAAAAGTGGCTGCTCTTTAGCACCTATTCAGCTGTGAATTGCTGTAGAAAATGCTGAGGCAATGAAAAATATTATTCGTATAAATTTGTTCTTTCATTATCACCTGGTAACTGAAAAAGAAGACTAATTGCACTTGCAAAGAAAAAAACATCAAACGTATGAGAAGTTTGTCGTATACAGACTTAGCATTCTGTGATTACAACATCAAGTGTGTAAATGTAGACCACAAGTGTTTTCACAGGAATAGAAGATGGAGTTATTTCCTGTAAATAGACCAAGACAGCAAGTGTCACATGGGAAGTATGCCATAGTTGAACATTTCTGAAAAAATATGTGAATTTATGGATTACTTAACTTTTTGCCCCAAATTATTCCTAGCTTAATTTTGCACCACCCACCATTTCAGGAAATCCTTTACCAAGATATACGTTTTTATCTTCATGATTAAATTATTCTCCATTTAATTTTCCCTGCAATCCTCATTCCAGAGGGACTGCAGAATCTTTAACTGCATGGGTGATTTCATTTCAGTTAGCGATAGAGGATTCTCATGAATAATACGTAGATGCTTTGAATTATATCTATAAATGGTTCTTTTGTATTGTATTTAACTGTTCACAATGCAATGCCTTCAATTGAGACCTTTATTCTATGTGTGATTGGTACTCCATCACCCACAATATTACTTCAGAAATGCAAATTCAATAATTGTGATTCAGTTGTTTAACAACTGATAATGGTTGGCTAGAACATAATTGTGCAAATAAATGCTTAAAATTGAATAAAGGATCATTTTAATCGAGTGAATGCATTTACATAACAATACCCATGTTGTTATTTAATTATAAAGTTGTTAGAGAGCTAATAAATAATTACATCATTTTTTAAATTTAGAAATGTTGGTGAAAGTCAAAATCTCCAAAAGTAAACAACATCTTTGGCTCAATCAAAACTATCTATCAATCAAAAGGCTTGGATAGAGCGGATGTGGAGAGGATGTTTCCACTAGTGGGAGAGTCTAGGACTAGATAGCCACAGAATTAAAGGACGTTCCTTTAAGGAGATGAGGAGGAATTTCTTTAGTCAGAGAGTGCTGAATCTGTGGAATTATTTGCCACAGAAGGCTGTGGAGGTCACTAATGGATATTTTTAAGGTAGATAGATAAGATTCTTGATTAATGTCAGGTGTTATGGGGAGAAGGCAGGAGAATGGGGTTAGGAGGGAGAGATAGATCAGCCATGATTGAATGGTGGAGTAGAGTTGATGGGCCGAATGGCCTATTTCTGGTCCTATCATTTATGACATCCTTGTTCTAACTATTGAATTTGGTACATCCAGGAACATTGGTCATCAGTCTCTGACCCATGTACACTGTTACCACTCCATAAGTTAAACAATACTGCGACAAAACTTGCATTCAATTTCAATAAAAGAGGAAAAGGTCATTGATTGCCTAGAATATAGGTCCAAACAGATAGCAATAGTCACCAATACAAAGAGACAGGTAAAATAGAGATGGCATATCAATATATTGTGACTTTCATGAATGCCTGACATCGTTGCTTGGATATACTTGAGCAATAGTATTCATTGCTTTGGATATTTATTTTGTAACTTAACATACCTCTAGTAGTCTCTGATTAACCATAACAATGCAAATTTTATGCAGCATTGAATTGACATGGATAAATATGATGTAACAGAACAGAGTTCAATGAGGTAGTTTTCTGGGAAAAGATGATGCAGAGATTTAAATGAGAATTTCACAATGGCAGATGGTATAAGGCATGGCCTTCAGTGGCAGAGGTTATTTAAATGAGAGGTTATTTTGTTGGATCATACAGCAAAAATACAAGTAGGAAAAGTCAAGACAAAAATATATTACCTATATACTTGTGTATTTGATAGAGGGTAATTGCACCCACCAATCTCTCAATGAATGCACCACCTATATTAGAACACCCCTTTTTTTGTTTGGTGCATAGCTTCCAAATATTAATGCCAAATATACGACTGTGCATTATATATTGCATTTTTACCCGATACGTCACATATACACGTTCGCCAGAGATGCTGCCTAACCTGCTGTTACTCCAGTGCTTTGTGTTTCCCCCCCCCCCCCCCAAAATATCTATTCCCAACTACATGAAATGATTCGAGTCCTTTCATTTTGCAAGTCAACATCTATTAGTTAGAAATTAGTGAAAGTGGTTCGAACAACAATCTTTTATTAATTAACCAATTTTTTTGGCTACAGCCTGCTTACCTACTGCTGGAGTTAATAATATTATTTAAGAGATTTAACTGTCAATAAACAAAACATTACATACTGTGAGAGCGGTCAGATTTATGGTTAAAACAAAGTCACTGCTTGATTTTTAAAATGTTACACTTAATCTATGGAATTGATACAAACATTATATATTGCATCTCTGTTCCCACTGGGCTCCTTATATTAATCATGCGATTACAACAGTATTCTCAGTAGTTTATCTTTATCAGTGTTCATTTATAACTTCCTTTCCATGCATGTGCGATTTCAGAGAAAACTCAAGAATATTCAAGTTCTGTATTTTCTTAAAATGTATTTTGTAGTAGCATTATATTTGCAATTTGATGCACCAATATTAGCCCTAATCAACAAAACACTTATTGTAAAATGTACAACATTAAACTATTTACTGACTGGCATTTAAACTACAAACAGATGCTGATTTTGTACTCGTTGAAAGCAATAGCTCTTTCCATTGTCGTACCAGGCACTATGCACAGCGTGGATCAGATACATCAGAATAAAGCTTTTCTCCTCTGGCCCTCATCCTCAATTTCAGAAAACTAAGAATGTTTTCTCGACTTAGCCAAGCATAGAATCGCTGCCAATTTAGTATACCAGCAATGATTTGTCAGTAACTTAGTATTGACTAAAGGACTGGTATTGGACCAGTAAAGCAGTTTGGTCAAGTGCATTTGAACCCAAATACCTGAGAATTAAACAGATAATGGAGCTCATTAAAATGTTTCTGAATGCATTTCAGAATTCTTCAATTCTTCTCATCACTGAAACGATGTAGAGAAGAAACTAACGTTTAGCCTCTTCAGCATATCTCCAAGTGGGAATTAATATTCAAATAACAGTCAGGACTTGAACTTAAATAAAGAAGGAAATGCACTAATTAGTCTCCTAGCTAGCTGCATGTGTTCAGGGAGTAATATCGCAATTTATTCCTATTATTTTGTTGATCAAAGATATCCAGGGCACTTTATTGAAATCGGAAGTTCCTGTAAAAAAGTCTTAGAAAATGTACACACTTAGGAATTGATCTATCATCTCATGTCAATTTTACATATACATACAACTTAAAACCTTTAGATATTTAAAATGAATGCAATGTACCATGCAACTTGGGTCACAGTTTGTTTCTATGGGCTTGTCTCAACATGTTCCCAATTGGGTTTTAGAGTATTGTTCTGACAACACTCCTGCTCAAGTAGAAGTGCTGCTTTTCAAACAAGATGTATTGGCTTTTTGAGAGAAAGTCAGGAAAATATTCAAGAGACCAAATATTTATCGCTCACCACCAAAATAAAAAAACTTGGTGGTTATGATATTGTAGACCTTGTTGTGCACAAACTGTCTGTCGTAATTTGTTCAACAGTCACTACAACTCACATGCAGGTTGGAGCATTTGTAAGATATTTAATGAAAAACATTAAAAATCCAGCAATTTTATATCAGAGTAAATAATTTGCTGAAATTTCTACAATAAACTGATTCAATATACATGAACATATACCTTGATTTCAAGTTTTAAAAAAAATGTAATCATTAACAAGGCTTCTATGTTTGAGATGTGTAACGTTTGTATTATGAATGGGAGCAGTTGATAATCCCAGAAACACAAAATTCTCAAATCTAGGCAGGTATGACCAGGTAACACCATATTCCCAAATAAACCACTCAACATTACCTACTTTTTCCACAACTTCGATACGTAGCTTCTTTTTAGAATAAAGTGATTGCATGCGTGACTATTGTTTACATCTACTATGGATTAGGCTCATGGAAATTGACCTATCAAAAATCATCTCCATAACAAAAATCAGTCATTTTCCTGGCTAGTCTTACAACCTTTGCTGAAAAACATGCAATCTCTTGTTTCTATCTGGGAAAGTAATGGCACACACCATCTCTTTTTTTTTCCTATCCACTTGATTTCAAGCAAAACATTAACACGGTGTTTCACCATAGAGCACCAACCATATTTAAATATCCAGCACCGAAGAAAAGTTGTCCCACTGATCTTAAATAAAAATGCACAACGTCTTCGTTGTTCACAGAGTTAACTTCGACAGACTTAGATCAAATGTTACAAACTGTCATTGCTGCCATTCTGTATAATATAATGTCGGTAAATACGAACTATGAAAAACAAGAACTTACAATAATGTGAGTGTGATTAAGGCATCGTCCCATTTGACAGAAGAGCGAACCAAGCACCGATGTTGTTGAGTTTTAGCAATAGCAGGGTTAGACTCGGAGGTTGTACGGTCACTGGAACAACGACGGGCTTCCCTTCGCCACTTTAGTCGTCCCAGAGAGAGCAAAGCCAGCAGTAGGCCTTCTTACGACATCACGGTCGATAACCCCGATCCTTTTGGGGACATGCCTTTCAAACCGCCATTAACAGATGGGAAAACTACGATTTCGAGAAATGTATGGATGAAAACACCCAGCGTTCCGCAGATAATTTGAGGAGACAGAAACTTCCCCTCATCACTTCCTACTGCGCCGGGCAGGCAGCAGCTTTTTCGCCTGCGCATTACCTCATCAAACCTTGTGGTCAGACAACAGTGACGCAGGACGCAGGCGGCGCTGGTGCCGGGTAAAGGAAAGTGAAAACAACTGCTTTATTTTCACAGCGATGCGGAACGTCAGGGCGCGCCCGGCCCGGGACCGAGCCCGTCTCTACCGTCACCGTCGGCTGGGGCCGCGCGTACTCGTGCCCGCGCGTCCTCGTGCCCGCGCTCACCGGCCTGCGTTCCTGCACGATGGGCGTGCACGAGCACCAACCGCGGGCCGCGAGGGAAGGGACTGCAAATGCTGGTTTACACCGAAGATAGACGCAAAATGTTGGAGTGACTCGGCGGGGCAGGCAGCATCTCTGGAGGAAAAGGAATGGGTGACGTTTCGGGTCGAGAACCTTCTTCAGACTGAGAGTCGGGGAGGGGGGGGAGAGGGGAGACTAGAGATATGGAAGGGTAAGGTGTGAAAACGACAGGTCAAAGCAAACGCTGCTGCATCAAGTCAAGGCAATGAAAGATAGACCGATGTACAGGAACATGATAGACTATGGAAGATGGATGCTGGTTTAGACCGAGAATGACACAAAATGCTGGAGTGACAGCGGGTCAGACACGGTTTCTAGTGAAAAGGAATAGGTGACGTTTCGGGTCGAGACCCTTCATCAGACGATGTTGTGTCTATCTTCGGTGTAAACCAGCATCTGCAAGTTCCTGCCCACACATCGAGCAAATGTAGAATTATGGTTCATTATTGTCTATAGGGAAGTTGACAGCGAGGCATACAAACAGTAAAATGAATCAGAGGACGTTGAAACCAGGGTGATGAGGGAGGGAGGCGGACAGGTCCAGGTGCAGGTGCGCGCAGCCGCGCTCAATCCTCGTCTCTCTCCTCCGTGTGTGGGGGGGGGGGAGAGGTGCGTCGGCGCATGCGCGGCGCTCCAGCTGAAGGGGATCATTGTTCGCCGTGAAGTGTGAGAGGGGTCAGTTAGCGCATGCGCGGCGCCCAAGGTCGCTGTTCTCAACGAGCGTGTGTGAGAGAGAGGGGCGTCAACGCATGCGCGGCGCTTGGACTGAAGGGGCGCTTCGCCGTTGGAGGGGTGCGTCAACGCATGCGCGGCGCCCTATTCGGGCCGTTGTTCTCCGCCTGCGCCGAGGAGCGCGCACAGGTGGGTGTCGGGCGGCGCGCGCGCGCTCCTCGCTCGCTCGCGGATCATCCTGTCCCACTCCCCTCCTCCCCATCGCGATGTCGCAGGTTACTTGTTAAAAAAAACACAACATATTTGACAGGATAGTTTTTTGGAGGGGGGTTCCTGTCAATACATTTGCGGATATCAGAATGTAGACCCTCCGCTTAACTCCGAAATGTAGGTACATCCGTTGGTGTGCCCTGCGATCAGGTAGTTTATTTCTTTTTTAAACTTCACCTGTGAGCTTCCAATAGATGCATCGTCTTAAGGGCGAGGAACCCTTTGAGTCGCCGACAGATGTTTCTCCTTCAAGCCGAGGGCCTGTGCTGTGAGTCACTGGATCTGATTCCCCTCCCTCCCCACCGTATTCATAGAGTGAAAATCAAGTCATTTCCAGAATAGTTTGTATCGACGTAAAAGCAACAGTGAATTTCACACGATAACGGTTTCACGCCGTGGATGCAAACCATGGTTTTAAATCTCTATTCCATCTACACTACACAATCCTTTCCCACCTAGGTCCAAAGCACCTCATACCCCTTCGTCTTTTCAATGACTTCCGTTTTCCAGGCTCCCACAACCTCATCTTTAATATGGATGTTCAGTCACTACACCTCCATCCACCACCAGGAAGGTCTTAAAGCCCTCTGTTTCTTCCTCGACCGTAGAACCAGCCAATTTCCGTCTACTAACACTATCCTCCGTCTAGCAGAGCTGTTCCTTGCCCTTAACAACTTCTCCTTCGACTCCTACCACTTCCTCCAAATCCAAGGCATAACTATGGGCCCCAGCCATGCCTGCATCCTTGTAGGGTACGTCGAACAATCACTATCCCAGGCATAAACTGACCCAACCCTCTACCTCCGTTACATTGACGACTACATCGTTGCTACTTCCTGCATCCATGCAGAACTCACTGACTTCATCAACTTCACAACTAAATTCACTTGGACCATCTCTGACATCTCCATACCGTTTCTAGATCTCACCGTCTGCATCACAGGAGACGTACTATCGACTGACATCTATTACAAACCTACTGACTCCCATAACTATCTAGAGTACACTTCGTCCCACCCTGCTTCCTGTATCCCTATTCCCAATTCCTCCATCTACGTCGCATCTGCGCCGATGACCTGGATGGATTTCATACCAGGTCATCGGAGATGTTCTCATTCTTTAGGGAACAGGTGTTCCCCACCTTCCATTATAATTGAGGCTCTCACTAGGGTCTCCTCGATATCCCGCAGCTCTACTCTTGCTCCTCCCCCCATTCGTAATAGGGACGCTAGAGGCAGGAAACATGTTCTCGACGCTGGGGGAGCAGGGGCCACAGTTTAAGAATAAGGAGTACTCCATTTAGAATGGAGATGAGGAAAAACGTTTTCACCCAGAGAGTTGTGAAACTGGAATTCTCTGCCACAGAAGGCAATGGCCAATTCATGGGATGTTTTCAAGAGAGAGTTAGATTTAGCTTTTAGGGCTAATGAAATCAAGGGATATGGGGAATAAAGCAGAAAGCTGATTTTGGATGATCATCCATGATCATATTGAATGGAGGTGCTGGCTCGAACGGCCTACTGCACCTATTTTCTATGTTTCTAAATGTCTGTTTCTTTCATGTTTACGACAATTAGATATGTTGGAGCACACTGCATCCACGTTATATCACTATGTTGTATGTTTAACTATAACACCTTTCTATTCCCATATCAAGATTAGGACACCAATACTTTTCGTATTTACATGCAGGAAGGAATTGCAGTTGCTGGTTTAAACTGAAGATAGACACAAAATGCTGGCGTAACTCCACTGGACAGGCAGCATCACTGGAGAGGAATGGGTGACATTTCAGGTCGAGACCCATCAGGAGGGTCTCCAGCATTTTATGTCTCTTTTTGTATTTACCTTTTATTTCCAATTTCTGGTTTCTTAATCAGGTTGTTGAAGTAGTTAGTGGAGTTGCATTTACTGAGGAGAAGGTGCATGGAAAGCTGTACGGGTCTGAGGGTGGATAAGTCACCTGAACCAGATGGACCACACCCAGGGTTCTGAAAGAGGTAGCTTTAGAGATTGTGGAGGCATTAATAGTGATCTTTCAAGAATCACTATTCTAGAAGAGTCAGGTGTGATCCCAGGGTCCTGGAAAATTGCAGATGTTATTCCACACTTTTTCAGAAATGGAAAGCAAAACTTCTCCATGTATACTCCATGCAGTATACATTATAGTTCCTACATACTGATCCAACTCCAAAGACATACAGGGTTGGAAGTTAATTGGCTTGATATAAATGTAAATTGTCCCTAGTGTGCATAGGATAGTGTTAATGTGTGAGGATCGTTGGTCGGTGTGGACTCGGTTGGCTGAAGGGCCTGTTTCTAAACTGTATCTTTAAACTAAACTCTCCTCATCCTAAGTCTTGACTTTTGGCAACGACCTGTGTGAAAAGCATCTTGTATCTTCTACCATTTTGTCACAGCTGCCATTCCTCTTTCAAGTGTATCTTGAAATATTAAGTATTAAGAATGTATTAAATATTCCTGAACATAATTTTTTTTTTTTGTCTACGAAAAGATGAAGTACTCAAACAATTGCTTCTAATAAGCTACCAATTTCTCCACGCTCATTCTGGAAAGCAAAAATAGCTTTAAGTTCTTTTGTTTTAGTTCTTTGTTTTTGGGTGGATTTGAGTGTCACTGAGACCAACACAAACCATTTGCCTCACCTGAAAGAACTGTTGGGATCCTTGGATAGAGTCGGGGGAGAAGATGTACGGACAGGTGTTGTATCTCCTGTGGTTACAACGGAAAATACCTATTCCGCCTCCCTCGACTCCTTCCAAGGACCCCAACAGTCATTTCAGGTGAGGCAGAGGTTCACTTGCACCTCCTCCAAGCTCATCTACTGTATCTGCTGTTCCAGGTGTGCACTCGTATACTCAGGCTCGGCGATTATTTCGCTGAACACCTGAGCTCAGTCTGCCTGGACCTGGTGAGCAAAGGAATGAAAGTCCAATATTTTATTTTATCCCCTTCCCCCTTTTGTCTCCAGCTTTTGTCACTAACTCCATCAATCTGCCAATAAGCCCTTCGCCTGTATTCACCTATCACTTGCCAGGCTTTGTTCATACCCCCACCTGTCTTTTCCAGCTTTCTACCCCTATATTATTACTCTGAAGAAGGGTCCCAACCCAAAATGTTGTCTGCCCATTCCCTCCTGTAATGCAACCTGACCTGCTGAGATCCACATCGTCTTTAAAAAAAATGTAATATCCAGCATCTGCAGTTTCTTGTATTTATTTCTAGCCTGTCATCATAATTGGCTGAGGAATAGATTGTTTGTGAAATAGTGCAAACAGCTGCTTTTGGGCAAGCAGCAATCACTTGCAATTGTGTTGCATCATTCACAGAAAATGTTTGGAGAATGTTCAGAGTCAATCACTTAAAAGACACAAAAATCAGGAATTTTAATAAGCTTCTAAAGATGGGTGAAATAGTGAAGGGAATCAAGATGACTGATAGCTTTTGTCATTGTGATTTATACTTACCTTTTTGTCAATGTGGCTATACTTAATGTTGAGTTGGAGGCTGGAGAGCTGTACATTCTTAGTAATATGCGTATTTCTCAACTGGCGAAAAAGATACTTTACTGGAAAACATTTTTTTTAAAGCTATGTTTTGTGAATCACAATGGCTGGGCAAAATAATTTATGGTATTATGGTGAAAATAGCCCAACTGTCCACACATATGCAAAATATTTTTGTAAATCAAAGACTCCTACACTCTCTGTACAGAGAAATACATAACCAAAATATCTAAATTTTATTTTACCCAGCCATTCCATTTTACAAAATTTTACTTTACAAAATATTTTCTTGGAATTCTTCCGTTGTGTAAATCAACAAACTGTTGTACAGACAAAGTCCTGTGAATTATTTGAATTATATATTCTAAATATCTTGCATGTCGTGGCATTGAGCAATTATTTTGTATATATTATTTTTAATTTCTCTCGGCCCAAAACACCTGTGATCAGTGCTTTCTTCGGGCCACCGACAGTACGCCCTCGGTCAGTGTGTGGCTTCCCTCTCAGCGGCTGCTGATTTTCCCTTTGCTTTGTCTGCTCTCCTGCCGCCGCCTCCTCCTCCTCTCGTCGCTTTGTCCACTTGGCCCCCCACCACTGCTGCCTTCTCCTACCCCGGAGTCGCCAATGTACTCCACCTTGGTGGGTGGGGAAGGGGGGGAGAACGGGTGTATTTTGTAGTTGACAGCAGACTAAGGCAGGAGCTGACAACCAGGGGAGAAGCTCGATGGTGCAGGTCAGTAGCATTGGCATCTAGTTTTAAGGTGAAACAGCATGAAGTGCTGGAGTAACTCAGCCGCCCTAATCAGTCTGAAGAAGGGTCTCGAAACGTCACCTATCCATATCCTCCAGAGATGCTGTATGACCCACTGAGTTCCTCCAACAACTTTGTGTCCTTTTGTGTATTAACCATCATCTACAGTTGTTTGTTTCAACTTCATAAAATAATAATACTGTACTGTTACACCAGACAATCTGCAATAATGCACAACAATCCCCCCCCCCCATAGTCCATTATAACGAGGGTTTACTGTATATCCTTTCCCTCAACTAAGTCATGTAGAGTTGTTGCTAACCTCTTTCCACTACCTCAGTTAACCCAACTGCATATTCGTCTAAATCATAATTATAGATGTTTTTTCTTCATTTGATCAGATGACAGCAGCAACCAGAAACGAAGTGCTTGGTCTTTATCGAAGAATCTTCAGAATAGCAAGAACATGGCAGTCAATAACAGGTTTAACAGATGACACTTTAAAAGAAAAACAATACATCGTCATGGAGGCCAAAGCGTTATTCAGAAAAAATAAAAATGCAAGTTAATAGTTTTAATTTATTACATTTAATTTCTATGTGGAAAATATAGTACAAAGATGCATTAATTGCCACTCGTGCCTTTTTGATGGTAGGGATTGGGGGAGAGACAATTTAATCAATTTTAATCTGTGTTTCATATGTTTGATTTTTTTGTCCAAGCTGTAATACATCATGCAATCTTATACAAACTCCATATATTAGTTCGGTGTTGAGGTCAGGTTGTGCAGGGTGGCTCAGGAACATGGTGATGAAATGGAAGAAGCTGTTCTTGTATCTGAAGATAAGTTATCGGGCTCCACCTTAACAATGGTAAGTTGGAGCCCGATATGAAATAAGAGCGTGGCCAAGATCATGTGGGTGTTTGATGATATTAGCAGCCTTTATCAGGCAAGATTCAAAATGGCGATTCTCTGTAATGTTTCAGAAGAGAATCTATTGTACTAATGTATGGTATGATTTGATGGATCACTTGCAGAACAAGTATTTAAATGTATCTCTGTACACTTGACAATAAATAAACCATCGAGGCAGGGCTTGCAATCCCTTCAATGGTGGGGAGGTCAATACCTATGATGAATTGGTCAATGTCCATCACTTTCTGTAGCCTCCTATTTTCTTGGGCATTTGAATTACTCAATCAGGCCATGATCAACTAATCAATATGTTCTCTACTGTACACCAGTAGAGGTTTGATAGAGTATTCAGTGATACTTTTATGAGGATGTTGCCAGGACTCGAGGATCTGAGCTATAGGGAATGGTTGGGCAGGCTAAGACTTTATTCCTTGGAGCTCAGGGGTGATCTTACAGAGGTGTATAAGACCAGGACAGGAATAGATACAGTGAATGCACAGAGTATTTTACCCAGTGTAATGCAATCACGAACCAGAGGACACAGGTTTAAGGCGGGAGGAGCAAAATGTATTAGGTACCTGAGAGACAACTTTTTCACTCAGGGTGGTGGGTATATGGGATGAATTGCCAGAGGAGGTAGTTGAGCCAGGTACAGTATAACAGCATTTAAAAGACACTCGAACAGCACATCGGTAGGAAAGGTGTAGGGGGATATTGGCCAAACACGAGCAAATGGATCTCCTTCGATGGGGCATCTTGGTCGGCATGGACGAGTTGGGGCAAAGGGCTTGCTTCCGTCCTGTATGACTCTTTGACATGCCAAATCTCCTCAATCTCTGATGAAATTGAGCTGTTGATCAGTTTTCTTTGTGACTGCATTAATTTAAGATGTGCACATCCAATAACTTGAAGCAGTTGACTCTCTTCACCAGTCCCATCAATGATGACATATTCACAGACCCTTGGCTTTCATTCCCTGAAGGCATCAAGCATATCTTTGGTTTTGCTAACATTCAACCAGATCTCTCTCCGTAACTCTGACTCAGTGTTGCTCATTATTTGTCCAAGTACAGTGGCATAGTCGGTAAATTTAAGTATTTGCAATATAAGTTCATGACATGGCCCCCACAGCCGTCTGTGGTAATAAATTCCACAGATTCACCACTCTCTGGCTGAATAAATTTCTTCTCATCTCTTTTCTAAAAGTACATCCTTTTATTCTGAGGCTGTGCCCTCTGGTCCTAGATTCTCCTACTAGTGAAAACATCCTCTCCACAACCAATTCTATCCAGGCCTGCCACTATTCAGTAAGTTTCAATGTGATCCCCCCTCATCCTTCTAAACTCCAACTAGTACGGACCCAGAGCTGACAAATGTTCATCATACGTTAACCCCGTCAACCCCGGAATTACTCTTGTAAACCTCCTCTGGAACCTCTCTAGCGCCAGAACATCATTTCAGATATGGGGCCCAAAACTGCTCACAATGCTCCAATACATTCTGATCAGTGCCTTATAAAGCCTCTGCATTACATCCCTGCTTTTATATTCTAATTCTCTCTAAAGGAATGCTAACATTGCATTTGATTTTCTTGCTACCGATTCAACCTGCAAATTAAGCTTTTGGAAGGCCTGCACCAGCACTCCCACGTCCTTTTGCACCTTTCTGAATCCACTCCCTATATAAAAAATAATCTACGCCTTTATTCCTACTACCAAAATGCATTACTAATACCATGGGCTCTCATCTTGTTTAGCAGCCTCACATGCGGTACCTTATCAAAGGCCTTCTGAAAATACTTGCGTTGTGCAATGTCCTTGAGACATTCGAAAGTTGTAACTTAGAATTGTTTTGTTTAAAGTGAGGTAGTAATTGAATAGTTTGTGTCCACCAAGACCTGCTGGATCTCCCAGTTGCTAACCATTTTAACTATCCATTCCCATTCTGACCTTTCTAGCTGGGGTCCTCCTTCATTGTCAGAGTAAAGCCACACTTAAACTGGAGAAATGGCAGCTTGTATTACACTTTTAGCCTGACACCCAACAGTATAGTAATTGAACTCTTCAATTTTATGCAACTAACCAACAACCCCCTACCCCACCCCCCCTAAAATAAGATTGAGAATCCCAAGACGTTCTGTAAATATATCAAGCAAGATGGTTGCCTGGGAAACATGTGAGGGGCCAGTGGTTATGGGCGAGGTCCTAAATTAATATTTCTCATCTGTATTCACAATAGAGAACGATGTGGAAGATAGTTTGGGGAGGAGAACGTGGATAATCTGGAGCATCTCAGTATTAAGGAGGAGGATGGTATTGGATGTCAAAGAATGCATAAACGTTGATAAATTCCCAGTGTCAGATCCCAGGTTGCACCTAAGGGAGGAGATTGATGGCATCCCGATGGAGATCATTGCTTCCTTATGAGCCACAGGTGAGGTGCCTTAAAATTGTAGCAATATTAATATAGTTTATTTTATATAGGTAGTCAGGGTAAATTGGATTCAGTTCAGGCCGGTGAACCTAATGCCATTATTTTGGAACTGTGAAATAAATTGAATTGGATTGAATGAGCTTGGAAACAGGCCCACACAGACCATCAATCACCTGCTCACACTAGTTCTATGTTATACCATTTTCTCATCCACTCCCTACACTCGTCTAAGAATGTGCAAACTCCACACAGACATCACTCAAGGTCAGGATCTAACCTGGGTCTCTGGCGCAGTGAGGCAGCTCCTCCGCGAGCTATGCCTCCGTGCAGTTTTATGGATGTTAGTCAAAGTCAAACAAGTCAAAGTCAAACAAACTTTATTGTCATTTAGAAATACATCGATATATGCAATTCCAAACGAAATTCCGTTGCATTTGGCTCCCCGTGCAACACGATAATTAACAGAAGGATAAAAATGGATAAAAGGATAAAAGGATAAATAGACAATGGTGGCAGCCCATTACATGGCATTCAGGAGTCTGATGGCTCGTGGGAAGAAGCTGTTGCAGAACCTTGATGTTCTGCTCCTTATGCTACTTTTGCCCGAGGGCAGCAGAGTGAACAGTCCGTGATGGAGATGTGTGGGGTCTTTTATAATACAGCTGGTCTTAGACACGCAACGTTTGGTCGCAATATCCCCGATTGAGGGGAGAGAAGTCCCGATGATTTTTTCCGCTGTCCTCACCACTCTCTGCACGGACTTCCAGTCGGAGGCTTTAGTAAGGCATTTGACAAGATCCCATGTGGTAGGTCGGTTCAGCAGTTGTAAGCACATGGAATCCAAGGCTAATTGGAACCAGTGATGGAAGCATGTTGATTTAATTGACATTTGTGAGCAATGAAGTACCGCAAAGAATGGTGCTGGAACCATTGTTGTTTGTGATATATTATGGCCAGATGTGAATGTAAGAGGCAAGATTAGCAAGTCTGTGGATGACACGAAAGTTGATGATGTGGATAGCGAGAAAATGTATCTAAGGCCACCGCAGGATATAGATCAGATGTAGTTGGACAGAGTATGGCAGAGCTTACTGCCCAGTGGTATGAATATTGATTTCTTTCAGGTAGCCCCGGTATTCCCTCTCTCTCTATCCCTTCCTCACCCAAGTTGCACTAGCTTCTTATTTTCACCCCACAAACAGCTTACGATGGCCCGTTTCCTTTATCATCGTTACTTTTTTACATACAGTGCCCTCCATCATTTATTTGCCTCTGTGCGCCACAATTTGAGATTTGTAATAGAAAAAAATCACATGTGGTTTAAGTGCACATTGTCAGATTTTAATAAAGGCTATTTTTATACATTTTGGTTTCACCATATAGAAATTACAGCAGTGTTTACAGGGCTCGAAATTAACGGTTGCCCAGTGGCCAATGGCCACCTAAAGTCCCGCTAGGCAACCTAAAAGCCGTGTCATTTTTCCCGGCTTGCAAGCACCCGGGACACCTACCATTCAACTCTGAGCGGGCCTCCCTCTCTCTCTCTCTCTCTCTCTCTCTCTCTCTCTCTCTCTCTTTCTGTCACTCTCCGTCTCCGCCCGCCATCCGTGTCCGGGCCGCCGGTTCTCCGCTCTCCGGCTGCTCCTCATCCGCCGGACGGCCAGCCGCCTTGCTCATGCGCACCGCCACGTCCAGCACATCCTCGGCTGCCCTGCACATGTGCACTGCCACAGCCTGCACATCCTCGGCTGCCTTGCACATGCGCACTGCCACAGCCTGCACATCCTCCCCCTGCACATACACACTGCCACGGCCTGCACATTCTCCTCCTGCACATACACACTGCCACTGCCAGTACATCCACCCCTGCACATGCGCACAACCACGGCCAGCACATAATCGGCCGCCCTGCACATGCGCACAGCCACCTCAACTGGTCGGCGCCGGGCACTTTCTCCCTCCCTTTGCATTGTGGGAGATCTCGACCCGAAACATCACCCATTCCTTCGCTCCAGAGATTCTGGCAATATCTTCACTTAATCTAGATTGGTAATACTTTAAATTTGATCAACCTTGTTTATTTTTATCTATTCAGCCCTGCTACCCTCCAGTATTCCACATTTCTCCATTTCTGTATTCGTGTAACTTAACAATTTCCATTCTTCCACGATTGTAAGCCGTGGCTCTAGCTGGTCTTGTCTCCGAAATTCCTTTTCTAAATCTCAGCGTCTTTAATTCCCTCTCTATCACTAAGATATTCCTTAAAACATATCTAGCTTGATGTAAATCTTGTTGTATGATAGCTGATACACTTTTGGGAAATTTTACTTTGATAACAAGGCCATCTGTTCCTGATATCAATGATCACAGTCATACTTTATTAGCCAAGTATGTTTTGCAACATACGAGAAATGTCATTTGGCATACAGTAGGGATGTTAGAAAATGTTGAGAAGTTAAAAATCAAGCCTGTAAATTATCCCATCAGACAAAGCATAAAAATAACTTTAATTTGATACCTAATTCACTTTCATATCTTAAGTATTAAAAAAGTTATGGTCATTTTCATACTCGAAAATTAGAATCTTGTTCCCTATTGCTTTTCCATTAACACAAAAGCTGTGATCGAGGACAGTCAATTGACATAAAAGCCCATAACTTTCTTAAAAATTAAGAGAACTGAATGAAATTTTAAGTTATTATAGATTGAAGCATTCTGAAACAAATATGATACATCTTACTTGGATGACCTGAAATTAAAGTATATAATTAGTTAATTACCTAATTAAGTAGCTAATTACAAAATTAACCGTTGTGACGGAAATAGTAATAAACACCCAGACTGCCTTGAAAATTCAAAAATGTGATATTCTCAAGATCAGAACTTTAATATTATTGTAACGTTAAAACAAATAGTAAATACCCAACAAAAACTTCATATTCATCAGTCATCAAATCAATTACATTCATCTAAATTCAATTATTAGATCTAAACATCTATCCCATTCTTAAGAAAAGGCTAAAAATAATGTTTTAAATAGCCAAAGTATCTAAATAACAAACTGATCCCATTCACACAAGAATTCACAATATAACATGATTTTTAAATCTCTCATTGTCATGAATTTCTATGCAAAATTGAAGGAATTGAATGTTTAATCCCCATAAAATTTACTCTGTTGGTTTATAACACTGCAGCAGGCAAGGGCCATTTTGCACAGACATGTGTTCAAAATCTACAAACATCCACTCTCAAGATAACCAAAATCATTATTTTTTGCACAATCATGTCATAAGTACATCTAAATGATCTATATGTTGTGTAATTGTTTATCCACGATAAATATTTTCATACTAAATATCTGACTAAAAACTGTATTGTGGAAGTTTTTAGTCAGATATTTAGTATGAAAATATTGATCATGGATAGAAGATAACACAAAATATCGATAATTTAGATGTTCTTATGATATGATTGTGCAAAAAATAATGAATTTGATTATCTTGAGAGTGGATGTTTGTGGATTAAGATACAGAGATCGGATTGTGGCTGCCGCCATGATTTTGCTCACATTCACAGCCGGCAGGCAAGACACGGACGATTATCGGGGCCTAAATAACATATTTCGCAACATCAGATTAAAATGAAATTACACCAAAAACTAGATAAGATGTTAAATAAACCCCCTGCAGTGCATACCTTTCAGTGCATAGGGTTTAAGTAAATTCATAAAGAACACAGAAAAGGCTGCAAATTATATTAGAAGGAAAATGAGAATAATCCATTCCACCATATCTGAAACTTTGATTAGTTCTGTTTCCATTTAAATTAACAAGTTAATTTTGAGTATAGGCACAAGGATTTACTGATGCTGGTTTATATAATAAAAAGACACAAATTGCTGCAGTAACTCAGTGCAGCATCTCTGGAGACCATGGGCAGGCAGCATTTCGGTCTGGGACCTTTCTTCAGACCCTAGAGATAGTTTTGAATGGTTATGTTAACTCTTATGAATGTCTTGTTTATATATAATGATTTGACTCAAAATCATAAATTTGACTTGGGCTGACCTGTAAGTAAAAGTTCAAATTTTGATAATTTGTATAAATATTTGTACATTTTTAGCCAAAATTACTTGAAACTGAATTGTCCTCTGTGCAAGTTATCGTTAAAAATGCAGGTTAATATGTGTACATTTATGGTAGCTTATAATACATTTTGTCAGTTTTCATTTCCTCTGAATGAAATGCTTTTGCAGTTAACAGATGTAGAAGCAATTAAAAACTGCATAACGGAATGCCACACAAGGATAGAGATGGGTAAGAAGAAGAATTTAAAAGTTCATAAATATTTTCATAGTAATTTTCTTAGAAAGATACCCGTGGCATCTAACTATGATCTTTGATTTCATTCACAGGATTACATTATAGAATTCCTTATCCAAGACCTGTAAGTTACCATTTTTACATTATACATATATCCAAAAATGGGTTTATTAAATAAATCAATGCCTTGAAGTAAATATGCTGAACTTGGGTGTTAGCCTTCCATAAATCTCTACTCTTCTGATTCTCGGCACATTATACCCAAATTGAATTGCATGATTATACTGGAAGTTATGCCTTCACTTATCAAGGCTCCAATTTCTGTAATTCCCATTCTAAATCGCTCTACTTCAGTTTCAGGTTTTAAAATGCTCCTCTATAGTCCTGTTGTCACGTGACTTAGTATTTGTTTAACAACACTCCTGTGAGGTACTGTATAAATTGACATTTTTAAATCACCAGGTGCCATGTTGTACATAATCCACTTAAATGGGTACTCCATTCAAAACAATTTAATGAAGGATATTTTATATTTAGATGTGATGTGATGGATTTTTGATCATATTAAAGAGTGTAAAAATAGGTCTGGAAGCTTAATTTTCCTGGTGGTATTTGCAAGTCTGTCATCTATGGAATTAATTTCCATGAAATGCTTCTTTTGGAAAATTCTGAGTAACTAAAACTAAATGGTCAATTTATATCTTGTGTAAAAATCTTCCAACTAATGTTGCAGATGTTGGGTTTTATTTGGAGATGTTGCAGAAGCTTTGCTCATTAGTCTTGTTCAATCTAAGTGTTCTGAGTAAATATGTTTTTGATGCTGTCGTTATTAGACTGATTTGTATTCAAGATATTAAATTACTCCATATATTTTCCTGTTAGTTTGTCCTTGGATTGCTTTGTCTACATTCATAATGGTACGGCTAGAAAGGTATTTCATTATGCCAATATACAAGAATTAAATGAACACCCTAATTTTTTATTCCATGTACTACAACTTGTTTTTCCTTTGCAAGTTTAAATAAAATATAAAACTATGATATTACCAAACTGATTAATTTATAAAGCTTATAAATCATTTAACCTAAAGCAGTAATAAATAGGATGTATACTTCATATTCTTATTAGATTATTCAGTTTCTATTTAAAAAAATTGCAACTGAAGTATGCAAACTAATCTCATTTAAACTTAAGATTTGATATAACATTAATATTCATCACCGTCTACAGGTCAAAGATAGAGCTTTACTATTCGTATGAATTTTTGACTGAATGAGGTTGCCTGGAAGATAACTGAATTTTCACCTCAATCTCAAAATATTTGTTCTTGTCAAACAGACATTTTGGTAGATGTTAAGATGATTGGTACAGAAAACTTGTAAATATGATAGTTTGGAATTGTAAAATCATATTTTTAACTTTAGGTACATCTTATATTGGACTTAATCTCGTTCATGTTTATTTACAGATACATTTACCTCCTATGGGACTTGCTGATAAAAAAGGACGAATGTTTAAAATGCAAGAGAGGCTGAGGAAATTTGCCAAACCAGTGTACCTGCAGTCACATGAGGAAATTGATTAGTGACACTTAAACATTTTTGATTGTGTGAATATGATTTATTACTTGTCGCATTGTTTTTTTAAGTACTAAAGTTTCTATTATGAAAATCCATAGGGTACAGTAATTTGTTTAAATTAATAAATATCCATTGGAATTGTCTTTAGTAGACTTATTTTTAACTGTCTTTTGGGATATTGTACAATACTCTCAAAATAAGTACATCGTGAAAAATAGAATGGCATCTTTCTGTGCTTAATTGTGGACTTTTTTTTTGCCTCTTCTGGGTCTATTCTGTTGTAAGGAGTGGAAAAATCCAAGTTGTACTTCATTCATGGGTTAGCTTAATTAAAACCCTAATTCTCTCAAATGATATTTGAGAGAGTGATGATAGACTACCTCCTGAATAGCCGCATTCTGAGTGTCAAGCTGCTCCCACGAATCCTTTGGGTGACGAGTTCAAGATTTTAGTTTAACAACAATGAAAACTATATATGCTTAAACTGACATGTTGCAATGGCCCAGATAGGGAATTAGAGATAAAGATATACCCATGTATTTATGTCCTGCTCCTCCATAATGGAGTTCCTCCATGGAAGATGGAAGGGTGGATATCTAAGAATGTGGGCTAGCCTTCAAATTTTTTGAGTATTTAATGTGACAGAAGATTAGGTCCCCTAATTTGAGGAAGGACATTCTTGCTATTAAGGGAGTGCAGTGTAGGTTTACAAGATTAATTCCCGGGATGGCGGGATTGTCATATGCTGAGAGAATGGAGCGGCTGGGCTTGTACACTCTGGAATTTAGAAGGATGAGAGGAGATCTTATTGAAAGATATAAGATTATTGAGAGTTTGGACAAGCTAGAGGCAGGAAACATGTTCCCGATGTTGGGGGAGTCCAGAACCAGGGGCCACAGTTTAAGAATAAGGGGTAAGGCATTTAGAACGGAGATGAGGAAACACTTTTTCACACAGAGTTGTGAACCTGTGGAATTCTCTGCCTCAGAGGGCGGTGGAGGCCGGTTCTCTGGATACTTTCAAGGGAGAGCTAGATAGGGCTCTTAAAGATAGTGGAGTCAGGGGATATGGGCAGAATCAGGAACAGGGTACTGATTGGGGATGATCAGCCATGATCACATAAAATGGCATTGCTGGCTCGAAGGACCGAATGGCCTACACCTGCACCTATTGTCTATTTCATTGTTCAGAAATATTAGTGTTTTAGTGAATATTGTAATTGTAACTTTATTATTTTCCTTTCCAATTCAATAAGATTTTTTTAACCTTTTTATTACTGCTTGCAATAAATCCCTTTGTATTTTGCAGCATAGACGTCATTGAGTTACATAAATTAATGATCAAGATCACCTGATTCAGGATAATACTTTGACTTCAGCACACTATCCAGCATTGACTAAGGATAATTGCCTTTTATGGATTAGTGGTTCTTGCCAGAGAGCCACTAGCCACATCTTCAGCAACACATACAGATAAAATGCAATATTGGGACTTTCTCCTACAGATGTTGAATGGCTTATTGCAAGTATCTTTACCTTTGCAGTATTATCAATCTAATCTTCTGTTGACTGATCAAACATATCTTCTTCTGTAGGTATGGCCTGCATTTAATTATTTTTCTACTGGACAGTATGACCTGAAATGCCCTGAAAAGTTAGTATCTATTTTGTGCTTAACTTCATAAGATTATGTGATAGGAGCAGAATTAGGCCATTCAGCCCATCAAGTCTACTCCACTATTGAATCATGGCTGGTCTTTCTCCCCCTCCTAACCCCATTCTCCTGCCTTCCCCCCATAAACTCTGACACCTCTACTAATCAAGAATCTGTCTCTGCCTTAACCCATGACATGGCCTCCAAAGCTTTCTGTGGCAAAGAATTCCACAGAGTCACCAGCCTTTGACTAAATAAATTCCTCCTCATCTCCTTCCTAAAAGAACGTCCTTTAATTCTTAGGCTATGACCTCTAGTCCGAGACACTCCCAGTAGTGGAAACATCCTCTCCACATCCACTCTATCCAAGCCATTCACTATTCTGTAGGTTTCAATGAGGTCCCCCCTCATTCTTTTAAACTCCAACGAGTATAGGCCCAGTGCAGTCAAACGCTCATCATATGTTAAACTGCTCATTCCTGGGCGATTTGATGATTGTTCTAAATGTCTTATAAGTGAGCAGTTTAATGTGAGTGTGGCAAAATTTCTACTTGATTAACAATATGGCTGGGATGAAATAAAAGGGTTTGATAAATGATGTGATTGTCTCATTCTCCATAACACAACGGAGAGGTAGATCTGCGTCTACATCACGGTGTCGGCTTATCTGTGAGACTGCATCTTCCTTTGCTTTTGTTAATATGTCCTATATTTACTTGACTATGTTAAGTAACAATTAACAAATAACAATTAACTATGTTAATTGTCCTATATTTACTCTTCCTAATTAAAACACATTTCATGAGTACAATAGACTTACAATAAAGACGCAAGGAACTGCAGATACTGGAATCTTCAATAAAATATTTTGCTGGAGTAACTCGGCTAGTCTGTGATGGATATACAGATTGAGAAAGGGATAGAGGAGTCCAAGATAGTCCAAATAAATCTGAGGGCAGGATGGAAATTAGTGGTGAGGCTAATGAAATCAATGTTCCTCACGGGTGCAGGAGGCTGCTCCAATGTAGTCCTCTATGTAGTGGAGAACAAGTTGAGGGATGGTAACACGTGAACATTTGAAAGAAGGATTGTCTGAAGTAAACAACAAAAAGGCAGTCATCGCTAGGCTCTGTACAAGTGTAGGCATCATATCTACACCATTAACTTGAAGAAAGTGAGAGGAGTCAAAATAGAAGTTGTTGAGACTTACCATAATAGTATTAATGCAAAGGACCACTTGGATGTTAAAAGCGTAAATGATTGACTACAGCTCAAATTGTGTGTCCGTTTGCAACTGGATCACCTCAAGCTTGTGTGCTCAGTTCCCTCCTCTGCTCACTGTATACGCATGACAGAGTAGCCGGACACAGTTCCATCTCCATCTTTAAATTTGCTGATGACACTTTTGTTGTTGGACAAATTATAGGTAATGATGAGTCAGAATATAGGAGGGGGATTGAAAAGCTGATTAAATGGTGCCAGAACAACAACCTTGCTCTCAGCGACAGTAAGACCAAGGAGCTGATTGTTGACTTAGAAGAGGAAGACTGAGGATTCACGAGTGTATCTTCATCGATGGGTTGGTGGTGGAGAGAGTCAATAGCTTCAAGTTCCTGGATGTGCATGTCTCTGAAGATCTATCCTGGACCCGGCACATTGATGCAGTCATAAAAAAGCCCATCAAGGCCTCTACTTCCTTCGAAGATTGAAGAGATTCAGTATGTCAACAAATACTCTCTTGAACGTCTACAGGTGTACCATTGAGAGCATATTGACATTACATCATGGCCTGGTTCGGCAAATTGAACACGCAGAAACGAAAAAGATAAGTGGTGGACACCATCCAGTCCATCATGTTTACTGACACCACCCTCCCCAACCACACTGGCCGTGTCATCCTATCATTTTACTCCTGTCATGGGAAAGAATGTACAGGAGTCTGAAAACCATGACCTCCAGGTTCAGGAACAACCTTCAGCTTCTTCCTAACAATCATCAGACTATTATTTACTTGTTAGGAAAGACAGGAATACTTGTTAATGATTTCTGTTAGTGATCGTCACCGGATAATAAATTCTTAATTTGCAGCTGATAAATTGGAAATAACTTTATTTCTATTCCTAACATAGTCCATTCAGTGTGTGCATTAAAATATTCAATGGCCGTAGCTGAAAGGCCAGAGAATGCAAAACAATTGAATTAGAACTTGTCCACAAGCTATATGTCCATGTTTCACAGAAGTCGTGTGCAGTTTGTACAAAACTGCTACAAACCGTATTGGCTAAAAGTATTTTATGTTACACCTTTTATTTTCTTTTGTTCACAAATATTAAGTAATTTGTTATTGTTAATGACAAATTCATCTCAGTAAATGGTGTGTGCTAATGTTTTATTTGACAAAAAATTATTTGCTTCAACAATGTGAATAAACATAACCAGTCGTGTTTTAACAACTAGAAACTCTAGTCATCCAGTTGACAAAGAGCTGCCACTCCACGATTAATCCAGTGATGTTCTGGTTGATCAGAGGAAAGCTCTATTGAAAGAACGTAATTTGTTGAGTGGCCAGTTGTGGATAAGGTACCTCTGCGTGCACTGGTCTTGTAGACTGGACAGAAATATATATTTTCATGCAGAAATGTAGCACTAATTCCTGGTTTAAGCCAGATAATAGGCATAACATCAAACAAAATTTTGGGAAGTGACTCTCCAATAACCATCTTTACCATATCCCATCGGGCACCTTCCAAAAATAATCCCTTAACATATGCTCCATCATTTGGTTTTTGATCCACATTCTTTTCTTCTTTCAATACCTAGAAAATGAAGCAAACTATTGGTTAAAAATGTTGGCTTACAAGACATTTGCTGGAGTCTAATATTGCACTTGCATAATAATGAGAAAATGTTATGTAGTAGAAAATAATATTTTACTAAAGATTTAATTCAAATAATGTATTGATTAAATATATAAAAATAAACATCACAACTATAATTCTTGAAGAAAAACAAGTTATACACATATGGAAGGTTTACTGCCTTTAGAAACAGTGATTGATGATCAATATAGCGACTATCTGACCCTTGTACACTGTATCCAGGTATAGCAAGTTCAGGATTCCCAGATATGTGGAAGCAAATGTGAGAATACCAAACATGTTGAGAACATTTCACCAACACTGGTTCTTGTGAATTTCAGCAATGGAACTATAAAGTTGTTGAAATTCACACGTACATGTGATGGGGAATTGAATCTGAGAAGAGCTCTATTAAAATAACCTAATTTGCTGAGTGGTCAGTTGTGGACAAGGTACCTATGTAAGACGGGTTTTATAGACTGGAGAGTAATATATATTTTCATGCAGAAATGGGGCACTAAAAGACAAAGACAGAAGAATCAGCAGGTTAAGCTGCATCTGTGGGGAAGAAAAACGGTCAACATTTCAGGTTGAAAACCATTCATCAGAACTGAAAAAGAAACAATAACGCTGCAAGAAAGGGAGAGGTGGATCTTTCTAATAAGGCAAAACCTGAGTGTCCCTATCAGAGGCATCTCTCCCCAATCCTCCTTGTAGGTTTACCACCTCCTTTTGTCTCCTTTACATTATGACAAAGGGTCTCTGACATAAACCATTGACTTTGTTTCCTTTTCCACAGATACAGTCGAACCCACTGAATATTTCAAATGTTTTCCATTTTTGTTTCATATTTCAAGCATCTGCAGTTTTCCTTTTCAATTTAGCACTAAGACCTGGTTTAAGCCAGATAATAGACAGAGTAACCTTTTTCTTGATATTGTTCTATTAAAAATCAAAATAGTTTTTGATAGTTTAACTATTTAAATGTTTTCAAATTATATAAATGCAGAAACCTTATCATTTAATAGCTAACCAGGTCATGGGATGTGACTAAACAATTATCTGTTCTGCAGGCTGGGCTTATTTTGCACCCATCAATACACTTCCTCACCCGCATATGAGGGCAACTAGGGAGCTGAAGGTTCTGCTGCCACAACAGATGGAGCCGTTTCTTTCAATTTCCAACAGAGGGAACTCTAACAATTGCTGAAATTATTTTGCAGATCATTAATGAGTGGACAGGGCTGCTATGTGATTTAAACCTGATAAAGATTACTGGAAGAGAACACTTGAAGAGGGAACAAGAGGAGGCTGTGACGAAGTACAGTAAGAACGGGCAAGGTCTTTTAACTTTATCTTTAAGGCTAAGTGAAGTCAGGATGACATTAGGGTCGTGCCCGTGGCATGTTCTTCCTGAAGGATGCGGGAGATCAGAGAAACTTCCCGTGTCCCTGGTGACTACCCGTGTGGGAATTGCACCGAACTACAGTTTGTGACTGACCATGTTAAAGAACCATAGCTGGAGATGGAAACATTCAGGATCATTTGAGATACTGAAAGAGAGCATCATATAAAGGAGTTTTAGTGAGATAGTCACGTTTTATGTGCAGGAACTAGTACCTTTCTGGTAGACACCAGGAATGGTAAAGGAAACAGGCAAGCAGTGTAGGATTCCCTGGGACATTCCCCTCGGTAACGGATATCTCTCTTTGGATATCGATCGGGGGAGAGGGTGAATGACCTTTCATAGGACAGCAGCAGCTGGGTTTGTAGCACTGTGATGGGCTTTGAAGGTCAGCGGGGAAGGATGGAGACAGAGAGAGCAATAATGATCAGAGACTGAAGAGTTGGGGTGCGAACTGAAGATTCTGGGGCCTCAAACAATGCACCAGGATGGTGTGTTGCCTCCCACGTGCCTGGATCAAGAATGTTTCTCAGTGATTGTAGCGCATTTTCCATTCGACATAGGGGCAGAATTAGGCCATTTGGTGCATCAGGTCTGCTCCGCCATTAAATCATGGCTGATCTTTTTTTCCTCTCAACCCCATTCTCATGTCTTCACCCCGAAATCTTTGACATCCTTACCAATCAAGAGACTATCAATCCATGCTTGGCCTCCACGGCAATGGATCCCACAGATTCACCACCTTCTTGCTAATGCAATTCCTCATCTCAATTCTAAAGGTATGTTATTTTTCCTGAAGCTGTACCTGAAGCTGATCCTAGACTCTCCCACTACGGACCTCCACTCTATCAAGGCATAAGGGGGGTGAGCAGTCAGAGGTCAGTGTTTATATTGATATCAACAACATAGGTAGAAAAAAGGATGAGGTCCTGCAGAGTGAATATAGGGTGTTAGAAAATAAGTTGAAACGGGACCGCAAAGATAGTAATCTCTGGATTATTCCTACTTTCCATGTGTCAGTGAGCACAGAAATAGGATAGAGCAGATGAATGCATGGCTGGGGAACTGGTACAGGGGGCAGGGATTTTGGTTCTTGGATCATTGGGATCCCTTCTGGGGTAGGTGACCTTTCCAAGAGGGATGGGTTGCACATGAATTGGAGTGTGACCAATAACTTGGAAGGGAGATATGCTTGCATGACTCGGAAGGGTTTAAAGTAGATTGACAGGTTTGTGGGGCCTAGAGCAAAAATTATGCAGATGAGAAGTTGGGCCAAAGAACTGTAATCAAAGAAAGCACGTTTAGAAGATAACAGACAGGAGCATAGCAAGTAGTGAGGAAATACCACAACAGAACATGGTGAGAGAAGGACTGCACTGGCAGGTCAATGAACCTGGGTATTGATGCTTTAGATGTATGGAGTTACAAGTAAGGGAGAAAGGGCCCCTCACCCTCTATTTCTTCCTTACCTGTAGCTCTATAATGTCCATAGCATCTGTACCCTAACTCATTGAGTTGCCAGTGCGGTCCTTCATGAATGAGTACATAACAGTATTTAGAGAGGATATTCTTGGAAGATCATCCAGTGAAGTTATATGGTTAGAATTTAGAAACAAGAGGTGAATGGTCATCATGATGGGACTGTTATAGACCCCCCTCTTGTCAGTGAAAATTAAAGGAGCAAATGGGAGAGAAATCACAGAAAGATGAAAGAATAATGGGGTAGTATTAGTGGGAGATTTCAACTTCCTGCATTTTAACTGGTCTACTCAGTGCAAAGTGGACAGGTGGCCTTACCAGAGAGGGCACAACACTGGATCTTCTCTAGGGGAACGAGGTAGGGCAAGTGACTGCAATGTCAGTGAGAGAGCACCCTGGGACCAGTGACCATAATCCATTTCACAGCCTGGCTAAGTACATCCGTGGACCTTGTGGAAAGCTAGTGAAGAAATTGTGGAGGCCCTTGCAGAAATATTCATCATCTTTAACCATAAGTGAAGTTCTGGAAGTATGGAGGATGGCTAATGGATTATTATTTAGGAAAGACCGCATAGACGTGCCAGAGTACCACAGGCTAGGCAGCCTTACATTATTGGTGGGTAAATTACCTGATGGAATTCTGATTGTCCTGCCCCACTTTGGCAACTTTTTAGGTGACTGCAGGAGACTATGCAGTCGCCACATGTTTGCGTTTAGTTGCCGGGGAGTCGTCTTCACGGTCACGAGGAGTTCCCGCATTCTGGGAACTATTCGCGGCCTCATTATGGTCGCTGCAAATTTTTCAACGTGTGTTTGTGTTCCACTTTGAGAGTCGCTGTTCCAGTTGCCGATTTTTCAGGCGACTGCCGGCAACCTGACTGTCGCCGGCAGTCTGCTGAAAAATCGCCTAAATGGGACAGGCCCATGATGGACAGGATCTACCAGCATTAGAATAGACAAAGCCTGATTAGGATCATTAGTATTTTCAACGATGCTCCGCAGTTTGAGGAGACTACCTCCAATGAATCCAACTCTACTCCCAGGACGGAGCCTGCTTTCCTGATGAGCTTGTTGAGTCGACATGCCGAATTCGACAGCGACGCTACTTCCTGAGGAGATTCGGTATATCGAAGAGGATTCTCCTAAACTTCTACGTGTGCACGGTAGAGAGCATTCTGACTGGTTGCATCGTGGCCTGGTTCGGCAACTTGAACGTCCAGGAGCGGAAAAGACTACAAAAAGTTGTGACCAATGCCCAGTCCATCACCGACTTTGACCTCCCCACCTTCAAAGGGATCTATCGAAGTCTCTGCCTTAAAAAGACCCACACCATCCTGGCTACACATTCATTTCACCATTGCCATCAGAAAGAAAACTAAACGTCCAGGTTCAGAAACAGCTTCTTCCCTACAGCGATCAGGCTATTAAACACGACAACAAATAAGCTCTGAGCTCTGAACTGCAAAAGACTATATTATTATTGCACTATATTTGTTATTTATTGAACTTTTTTCTCTTCCCCCATTATGTACTATGTTTACATATCCACATATTATCTTGTGCTGCAGCAAGTAAGAATCTCATTGTCCCATCCGGGACATATGACAATAAAACACTCTTGACTTGACACTTGTTTCTGTTGGCATCTGCACACCAGCACACAACAGCGTAGAAGATGGCACTAGCCATCACCGATTGATAAAATATCTGCAGCATCTTACTGCAAACGTTGAAAGAGCGGAGCCTCCTCAGAAAGTACAGATAGCTGTCTGTTCTTGTACAGGGCCTCAGCATTCCTGGACCAGTCCAGTTTACTGTCCAGGTACACTCCAAGGTACTTGTACTCCTTGGTAAACTGCACATCCACATCCTTGATGGAGACGGGGCAGAGATGTTCCTCTCCTAAAGTTCACCACTAACTCTTGTTTTGTTGGTGTTGAGCTGCAAGTGATTCAGCCCACACCACTCAACAAAGTAATTTACTACATCTCTGTATTCAGCTTCCCACCCCTCGCTGATACAACCCACAATTGCAGAGTCATCCGAAAACCTCTGCAGGTGGCAGGAGTTCGAGTTGCATCTGAAGTCCGAGGTGTACATGGTGAATAGGAAGGGAGTGAGGACTGTTTCCTGTGGGGTCCCTGTGTTCATGCCATGTCCAGGTGAAGAGCACCTTAAGAGAAGGGTGAAGGAAGTTATCTATATGGACTTTAGCAAGGTCATGCTAGGCTAGGCATGCTAGGCTAACCTGAAAGGTTAGATCACATGGGATCCAGGGAAAGCTAGCTAATTGGATACATAATTGGTTGATGTTATAATGTAAAGAGTGATTGTCGAAGATTGTTTTTGGACAGGAAACCTGTGACTATTGGCATGCTACAAGGATCGGTGCTGGGCACATTATTATTCATAATTTATAAATGATTTGGATGAGAGTGTACAAAGCATGATTAGTAATTTTATAGATGACACTAAAATAAGTGGCTATCCTAAACAAAAAATCAAAAACAGGAGGGCATAGGTTTAATATGAGAGGGGAAAGCTTTTGAAGATACCAGAGGGGAAACTTCTTCACACAAGATGGTAATATAGCAGTGGCCCAAGGAATGGCAAATGGCATTCAACTCAGATAAGTGCAGGGTGTTGCATTTTAGGAAGTCAAACCAGAGTAACACTTTCACAGTGAATGGTCAGGCCGTGGGGAATGTTGAAGAACAAAGGGACCCAGGAGTATAAGTACATAGTTCCCTGAAAGTGGCATCACGGGTAGACAAGGTGGTGAAGAAGGCATTTGGCATAATGGCTTTCATCAATCAGGGCGTGGAGTATTGCAGTTGCAATGTTATGTTGCCGTTGGAGAAGACGTTAGTCAAGCTGCAATTGGAGTATTGTGTACACTTTTGGTTACCCTACTATAGGAAAGAAGTCATAAGCTGGAAAGAGTACAAAAATAATTACGAGAATGTTGACTGAACTCAAGGGCCTGAGTTATGGGGAGAGTTTGGGCAGACTATGACTTTATTCCCTGGAGTGTAGAGACTGAGTGACTGGCCTTGTAGAGGTGTATAAAATTATGAGGGGCAGAGATAAGGTGAATTCACAGCCTCTTTCCCAGAGAAGGAGAATCAAAAACTTGAGGACATAGGTTTAGAGAGGAAAGATGTAACAGGCACCTGAGGGCCAAGTTCTTCACAGAGGGTGGTATGTTTTTGAAAAAAGCTGTCGGCGAAACTGGTTGAGGTAGGTAAAATAAGAACTTTAAAAGACATTTGCACTGCTACGTAAATAGGAAAAGTTTGGAGGGATATTGGGCAAATAGGAAAAGCTTAAGATGGACATCTTGGCCATTATGGATGAATAGGAGCAATGGGCCTGTATTACTCTGAAAAAATATATGACAATAAAAGGAGCAATAAACAATTAATTTAGAATATCTTACCTCAAATTCAAATCCAATGTGATCGATGGGTATGGTATATTTTCTTGCATAATTCTGTGAGACACCAGTTAAAAAAGACTGAGTAAAGTAGAATCCGGATAACCAAAATACACTGGGAGGCCCTTTGTTGATCCATTCCTAGACACAAAAGACATTTAGTAAACGAGCACTTAAATAATTATAGCTTTGCTCTACTTCATTATTTTATATCAATTAGCTTTTTATTGTGTAGGAAGGAACTGCAGTTGCTGGTTTAACTCAGCGGGTCAGACAGCATCTCTGGAGAAAAGGAATAGGTGATGTTTCAGGTCGAGACCTTTCTTCAGACCAACATTTCCTACACTTCCTTACCATTTCCACCAGCTGCAATGAGATCGCACCATTATCTCCTCTCCATCTCTTCGGCCTTCCCCCCTCCCCATGACCCCGGTTGCTTTTCCCTGCATCTGCAGGAGATGCAACACTTGTTCTTGCATCTAAGTGCTTCAACAGCTTTCCCAGGTGAGGGAGAGATTCACATGCACCTCCTCCAGCCTCATCCTCTGCACTCGGTGCTCTTGATGAGGCCTCACTATCGGCGACTCTAAGAGCAGACAAGGTAACCGATTTGCAGTGCACCTGCACCTCTGTCTACAATGGCCATCCAAAGCTCCCAGTTGCATACCACTCTAATTTCCCTTCCCATTCTATCACTGACGTGTCAATTCTCTGCGTCCTCTGCTCCCAGGGAGAGGAACAACATCTCATTCTCTGCCGGGGTAGTCTTCAACCCAAACCCCACCTCTGGTGCACTTCTATGTCTGTCTCTGTCCCCTGAATCCATAAGCCCCCCCCAGATCCCTGTCACCTATTGCTAGTTTCCCACACCCTCCTCCTGGTTCCATCCAAAACACATTTCAACCACCAGCTCCCCCATCAGGATCCATCTGTCCCCCACCTCTCCCCAAATGATTCTCATTACACCTTCTTTACCATTCAGCTTCTTGCAGTGGTAGCTTTTATGCTCTTACTCATCACCCACTTAGTTGTCTCACCTTTCACCTTCCCTCCTCTACGTGGCCCCATCTGACCTTTTTGTTTGTCTCCCTCATCTATTACCCACCTGCCTCTGTCTCTCAAATTTACCCCTCCTCATCCCATACGTGGCTCCATCTGCCTGGCATCCATCACTCTTTCTTGCCCCATCAATCACCCACATGGCCCTATCTCACCACTCCCCCTCTCCATACTGGGTATCTTTCCTCTGCACTCTGTCCTGATGCACAGCTCTCACTTGATATGGTGATATCTCCTTCCCCCCACCAACTCACCCACTGATGCTGCTCGACGCACTGAATTCCTCCAGCAGATTGATCGGTGCTCCACTAAAACGATCAAATTCTAGCGTTTTACAACAAGGAAGTGCTGGAGGAACTCATTAATTAGGCAGCATCTCTGGAGGGAAATGGACAGATGAGGTTGCTGGCTGGGACCCTTCTTCAGATTAAAGGGTCCTGACCCAAAATGTGATTTGTCCATTTCCTTCCACAGCTGCTGCCTGACCTGCTGAGTTTCCCCAGCACTTTGCTTTTTGCTCAAGATTCCAGTATCTGCAGTTTCTTGTCTCCTCCGGCTATTTACATTTCAATGGTTCAATACATTATGCATGAAAACAAACTCCTTTGGAAAAAGTTTAAACATCAACATTGCTTTAAAAATTAATTTCAAATTGATGATCTTATTAAAGCTGAAATAAGAAAATATGTATTCATTTGTACAGGATATTTTTATTACCAGGGCTTAAATTAATATTGTTTTGACTATTGTGCCCAGTTCCGCTAATGATGCTATCACTATTGTCCAAGAATCCAAATATACTAATATATAGAAAAAATAAAAAATAATTTAAATTATACAGCAAAGCTTTCATATTGAGATGCATTACTATATATTTTAATAGGTTATACTATCATCATAGCAACAAATTTGACAAACAATACTATATATTGGTTTTAAAGTAGAATGTTTCTTAAAATAGCCAGTATCAAAATACTTGTTACAGCAAGAGGGATCCTTTTTAAAGTGAGACATTCTAAAACATGCAAATATTTTTAGTAAATATCAAATACCTGGAAAAATTGTAACCTTGAAAGAAGGTCTACAATGTAACTGCCCATTGGTTTCAGAGATGGGTAGGATTTGGCTGCCCACATATTTGGGACTTTGCCCACCAACATACTGTCAAACACATTCTCCAGTTCAGAAGACATTACCACAAGTCCTTTGATAGCTTTACGGATATTTATGAGACTGCTACGCACAACTTCAGTGAGTCTGGGGGAAAATAAAAGCATAAAAGTAGAACATTGCCAAAAAGGCTAGTTTTTAATGCAGTTCTTGGCATTATTGATGAGGCATCTTGCCAACACTAAATAGAAATGGGCCATTCAATCCATTCAAAAAGATTGAGGCTGATCATTATAAACTGAACTCTGCAGTGATCTTACATCTCCTTGTTTACCACTGCCTTACAAATATTGACAAACTTAAAGCCCACCAAGAGAAATTATTCCCTCATTTTTCATGTGGGCGGTTCTTTATTTCTGAACATTGACACTTAGTTCTAGATTCTCATCACATCAACATCATTAAGATTCCTCAGCATCCTGTACTGTCATCTCTCATTTTACGCAGGGCTTGAAAAGCAACGCATCTCAAAAACATGTATATTATACAGATTTTCTAACATAAGAATGCATCTAAATGGTACAGGTTAGGGTAAAAGTCATATAACTGTCTACAACACACAATAAATAGTTCAACTACCATTATTTGTTTATCTTACTCATTGACAAAACAAATTGTTAATAAAGAAAAAACTGTAAAGATATCTTATAAATAATAAATAATGTATTTTAAAATCTTTTTGAATGTAAATGCTAAAACCCCTGTCCCACGGTACGAGTTCATTCCAAGAGCTCTCCCGAGTTTGCCCTGATTCGAACTCGGAGATTTACGGTAATGGCCGGTAGTCGGAACTCGGGGCTCTCAAGGACATTTTTCAACATGTTGAAAAATCTTCACGAGTCTTCCCGAGCTTACCTGCCGTTAGCGAGTCTTCCCGAGTACCTGCTGGTAGCGTTACGCACCGCTAAGAGACGTCCCCGAGCTCCGACGTACCCGCTATTTTAATTCTCCGTGCTTACCACGAGTTTGATTTTTTTTTAAACTCGGGAGAGCTCTTGGAATAAACTCGTACCGTGGGACAGGGCTTATACACTTACATTGACGATTCACGACTTCTGCCTGCCCAAGATAGCATAGATGGGAGGCTGTGATGGTAGGCTACTGGAAATGGGGGTCCTCCACATCAGGCAAGGGTGTGGGTGAGTTTGCAGTTGATTCAGCTGTAGACTGAGGTCTGGAGATACCATATCGGGCGACACAGTTGCGCAGCAGTAAAGTTGCTGCCTTACAGCACCAGAAACCCGGGGTCGATCCTGACTATGGGTGCCATCTGTATGGAATTTGTACATTCTCCCTGTGACTGCGTGGGTTTTCTTTGGGTGCTCCGGCTCCTTCCCACGTTCCGAAGACATGCAGGTTTGCTGCTTATTTGGCTGCTGTAAATTGTCCCTAGTGTGTAGGATAGAACTATTGTACGCGTGATCATTGGTCGGCGCAGACTCGGTGGGCCAAAGGGTCTGTTTCCACACTGTATCTCAAAATTAATCTAAACCAAACATACGTCGATGGCTGAGAAAATGGTAAGTGGCAACTCACTTACTGCAGTTCCTTCTTTAACATCAACTCTGATCTTCCTTCATATAATCCATATCCCTCCATTCCCTGCATATCTAAAGTCAAAATATCCTTTATTGTCATTCAGACCTTCCGGTCTGAACGAAATTTCGTTGCCTTGCAGTCATAACATATAATAAAAAACAAAACACACGATAAACACATATTTAACATCCACCACAGTGAGTTCACCAGGCACCTCCTCACTGTGGTAGAAGGCAAAAGTCTTAAAGTCTTTGTCTTCTTCCCTCCTTGTTCTCCCTCTGCGCTGAGGCGATCCAGGCCTCCGATGTTATCGTCCACTAGGCCCGCGGACGAGCCTCCGAAGCCGGGCTGCCGCCACCGCCGTAGCCACAGCTCTAAAGCAGGGTCCACTGCTGGAACGCTGGAGCACCGCAGCTCTGAAGCCGGGTCGCCGCTGGAACGCTGGAGCACCGCAGCTCTGAAGCCGGGTTGCCACTGGAACGCTGCAGCACCGCAGATCTGAAGCCGGGTCGCCGCTGGAGCACCGCAGCTCTGAAGCCGGGTCGCCGCTGGAGCACCGCAGGCTGAAACGCCACCACAGCTCCGAGGCCGCCAGCTCCGCCATTAGGCCTCAGCACAGACGGAGACGGTGACAGGGGATACGACAAGAAAAGTCGCACCTCCCGAAGGGAGAGACTAAAACCCTGTTTCTCCCACCCACCCCTCCCCCCCCCCACACATACACAGCCTAAATAAACCAAAATTTAAACTAAAACAGACACGAGAAAACAAAAATAAAATAAAAAACAGACGGACTGCAGCCACGCCGCAGCTGCCAGGCAGCGCCGCCACTTCCGGAACTTATTTTCTGAAGGTCTAAATCCCACTATTGTATCTACTTCCACCACAACTCCAGCAGCGCGATCCAGACACAAAACACCCTCTGTGCAAGACACACCCCGCACATCTCTGAACTTTGCCCCTCTCACCTTAAAGCTATGTTCCCTCACATTGAATATTTCCATACTGGGAAAAAAGGTTCTGATTGTCTGCTCTATCTATGCCTCTCATAATTGTACATACTTCAATCATTCTACCTTCGGTGTTCTGGGGAAAACAATCCAATCCAATGTATTCAAGAGAGAGTAGGAGAGAGTTAGATCGAGCTCTTAGGGCTAACGGAATCAAGGGATATGGGGAGAAAGCAGGAACGGGGTACTGATTTTAGATGATCAGCCATGATCATATTGAATGGTGGTGCTGGCTCGAAGGGCCAAATGGCCTACTCCTGCACCTATTTTCTATGTTTCGAAGTCTGTACAATCTTTCCTTGTAGTTAATACCTTCTAATCCAGACAACATTCTGGTAAACTGCCTCTGCGTCCTTTCCAAAGCCTCCACATCCTTCCTGTAATGGGGTGACCAGAACTACATGCAATACTCCAAATGTGGCTCATCAAACTCCTAACAAGATGCATCATGACTTCCTGACCCTTACACTCAATGCCCCAATGAATGAAGGCAAGCATTATCAAATGCCTTAAATTGAATAAATCCCTAGAGCTTGATGGGATCTATTCCAGGTTATTAAGATAGGTAAGAAAGGAGATTGCAGGAGCTTTCTCAAAGATCTTTGCAGCTTTTCTATCATAGATTGGGTCCGTAGGACTGGACCATAGGTAATGTTGTTTCTTTATAAAGAAGAAACGTAGAGATAATCCAAGGAATTGCAAGCCTGTGAGCCTCACATCAATGAAAGGGAAGCTATTGGAGAGGATTCTTCAGGATAGCATTTACTCCCATTTGGAAGATAATGGGAGGGTAGGGCAGTGAATGTTGTCCATATGGGGTTTAGTAAGGCATTTGATAAAGTCCCCTGTGGTAAACTGATCCAGAAGATTATGATCCAATAACAGTGACTTGGTTGTATGGATTCAAAACTGGCTAATAGCCTTGTAGTGGAAGGACAATATTCAGGCTGGAGGTCTGTGACCAGTGGTGTTCTACAGGAATCTGTGCTAAGACCATAATTTCTTCAAGTTGGCAACAAAAGTGGACAGAGTTGTAAAGAAGGGATATGGTATGCTTGCCTTCATTAGTCTGCACATTGACTAAGAATCACAAAGTCATAATGCAGCTTTATAGGACTTTGAATAGGCTGTATTTGGAGTATTGCGTGCAGTTCTCGTTGTCCTATTACAAGAGGAATGTGGAGGTTTGGGAAACTGCACCCGAGTGCAGGGAAGGTGCACCCGAATGATGCCTGGATTTGTCGTATTAGCTACGTGGATCATTTTCTGTGGAAAGCCGGAGTTTGAGGGGAGACCTGATAGAAGCATATAAAATAATGAGAGGTATAGATATAGTAGACAGGCAGAACATTTTTTCAAGCATGGAAATATCAAATACTAGACAGCATAGCTTGAATGCGATGAAGTCAAAATTTAAAAGATGTATGTGGCAAGTTTTCTTTACGTAGAGGGTGATGAATGTCTGGGGGGAGATGTGATAGTGGCATTTAAGAGGCTTTTGGATAAGCACATGGATATGCAGGAAATGGAGGGATGTGCATTATGTGCAGGCAGGTAAGAGTTGGTCTTAGCATCATGTTCAGCACAGTCATCGTGGGCCGAAGGGCCTGTTCCTGTGTGGTACTGTTCTATGTTCTAAGAAAGGACATTTTGGGAGCCTCTGCTATCTAAGGACTTCAGACCATATAACTTGGCAACTTGCAAATCCTTAATATGGCAGATTGCAATCACGCCTTTTTGAGTTTTGGAACTGGCTGAGAAAGAAATATGTGAGAAAGAGATGAGAGCTTGGATTTGCACTCCGGGATTGGAGTGGCCCAGACAATCTTCTTCATTAATGAATTCAGCGGTGGCTAAATTAGTTTTAATTGACAATCATCAAACTCACAACACGTTTTCACCACCACTCTCCATCCCAAATCCTTTCCTTGTAATTTACTTGTATGTCTGTAGGTGATAAAGGCTTAACAACCATTGGCAGCTGAAAGGCACTCTGTGAACATTTCCATTTAAATTACACCAACGACTATAATTGTAGATAGAGTCATAAATTCATGTTCATAAATCATGGCAGAATTAGGCCAGTTAGTCCATCAAGTCTACTCCACCATTCAATCAAAGCAGATCTATCTTTCCCTCTCAACCCAATTCTCCTGCCTCTCCCCATAATCTCCAACACCCGTACTAATCAAGAACCTATCAATCTCCACCTTAAAAATATCCATTGACTGCCTCCACAGCCTTCTGTGGCAAAGAATTTCACAGATTCACCATCATCTGACTAAAGAAATTCCTCCTCTTCTCCTTTTTAAAGGGCTGTCCTTTTATTCTGAGGCTATGGCCTCTGGTCCTCGACTCTCCCACTAGTAGGAAACATCCTCTCCACATTCACTCTATCCTTACTAAACTAGTCTTTCACTAAGTAAGTTTAAACGAGGTCCCCTCATCCTTCTAAACTCCAGCGAGCACAGGCCCAGTGCCATTAAATGCGCATCTTATGTTAACGCAATCATCCCTGGGATCATTCTCATCAACCCCCTCAGGACCCTCTCCAATGCTAGCACATCCTTCCTCAGATATGGGGCCCAAAACTGCTCTCAATACTCCAAATGTGGTTTGACCAGTGCCTTATAAAGCCTCAGCATTACATCCCTGTTTTTATTTTACAGTCCTCTCAAAAAATAAATGCTAGCATTGTATTTACCTTCCTAACTACCGATTCGAATTGCAAATTAACTTTTTGGGAATCATGCACCAGCACTCCCAAGTCGTTTTGCACCTCTGATTTCTGAATTCTCTCCCCATTTGGAAAATAGTCTACGCCTTTATTCTTACTACCAAAATGCATGACTTCACACTTTGCTCGGGATAGAATGCTGAGTCATAAAGCGTAGAAACACTCATTTGGTCCAACTCGTCCATGTCAACCAAAATGCCTCATCTAAGGTGGTCCCATTTCCCCTTGTTTGGCCCATATCTCTCTAAACCCTTCTTATCCAGGTACCTGTCCCAATGTCTTTTAAATGTTGTTATTGTCCCTATCTCAACTACATCCCTAGGCGGTCTAATTCCATATTTTAGTTTAGTTTATTGCCACGTATACTGAAGTACAGTGAAAAGCTTTTTTGTTGCGTGTTATCCAGTCAGCAGAAACACTATGCAGAGCCGTCCACACCAGTGTACAGATACAGGATTAAAGAAATAACATTTAAGTCCAGTGAAGTCTGATTAAATATAGTCCGAGGGTCTCCAATGAGGCAGATGGTAGCTCAGCACTGCTCTCTAGTTGTTGATAGGATGGCTCAGTTGCCTGATAATAGCTGTGAAGAATCTGTGGTATCTGTGGTAAACACCTCTTGCCTGATGGCAGGGGGAGAAGATCGGGATGAGACTCTTCCTGGATTATGCTGGTGGCCTTGCTGAGGCAGCGTGAAGTGCAAATGGAGTCAATGGAAGTGAGGTTTGTTTGTCCCATCTCCCTCGGTGTGAAGAAGTTCCTATTTAATCATTCCCCTCTCACCTTTGCCCTATAATCTGTGCCTTTCTTGATTGCACTCCGCTGGGTAAAAATACTCTGCATTCACCCTATCTATTCTCATTTTAATGCATCTTTATAATAGCTTGCTGCTGCCACTGATGGATGGAAATTTTTTCGTGCAGTTTCCCACTTTTAAAATTTCCCTAAATATAAGCCCCTCAATCCATTAGCTTTTCTAAATGACAGCAATTTTGTGTAAAATAATTCTCCCACGAACTACTTAGGTTGAGCAAAATAAATTGTACTTTCAAGACAAATTTGATCAAATTCAATGTTTTCCACAGTTTTCCCCCTGAAATTATTAATAGTTTCGTTTTATTTAATAAATCAAGTTGATCCAATGGTTTACAGTTGGCTCTCAAAAAGAATTGTTATGAATGCTGTAAAGAAAATATTTTTATTGCATACCTGTTGAATCGAATAAGCTCTTGTCTGAGTACTGTGTTCATGGACTCCTGATACACCACTGGATATTTCACCATCACAGCCTCCAAATTATAATCATTAGGGAGTTTAGATAAAATGTCTGCAGCGAGGTCTTCAACAACTTCCTGAAGTTAAAGTGAAGATTCAATGTTCTTATACCATTGTAGTTTATGTAGCAGACTACAGCATTGTGGCAGCTTTTTTTCAATTCTTATTTTTGTTTGTAAATCTTTTGGGACTTCAAATTTTCCCAAACAGATAATTTATTAAAAACAGCTTAGGGTTGCATCCGAAATCAAAGGTTTCAAAGGTATTTTATTGTCACATGTACCAATTAAGGTACAGGGCCATTCTTTGGAAAATTAACAAAAATGTCACTCTCGTGACCAGATGGCATCACATAAAGTAATACATTAAAAATTTCTTGTAAGAGTGGGGAGGATGCTGGAGTCAATTATAAAAGATGAAATAGCGGCACATTTGGATAGCAGCAACTGGATCAGTCCGTGTCAGCAAGGGGAAATTATGCTTGACTAATCTTCTGGAATCTTTTGAGGATGTAACAAATAAAATGGACACGGGACAGCCAGTGGATGCAGTGTACCTGGACTTTCAGAAAGCTTTTGATAAGGTCCCACACAGGAGATTAGTGGGCAAAATTAGAGCGCATGGTATTGGGGGAAGTGTATTGACGTGGTTAGAAAATTGGTTGGCAGACAGGAAACAAAGAGTAGGGATTAACGGGTCCCTTTCAGAATGGCAGGCAGTGATTAGTGGGGTGCTGCAAGGCTCGCTGCTGGGACCGCAGCAATTTACTACATTAATGATTTAGATTAAATAATTAAAAGTAACATTAACAAATTCGCAGATGATACAAAGCTGGGTGGCAGTGTGATCTGTGAAAAGGATGCTATGAGGATGCAGAGTGACTTGGACAGGTTGGGTGAGTGGGCAGATGCATGGCAGATGCAGTATAATGTGGATAAATGTGAGATTATCCACTTTGGAGGCAAGAACGGGAAGTCAGATTATTATCTGAATGGTGTCAGGTTAGGAAATGGGGAAGTACAACGAGACCTGGGTGTCCTAGTATATCAGTCAGTGAAAGTAAGCATACAGGTACAACAGGCAATGAAGAAAGCTAATGGCATGTTGGCCTTCATAACGAGGAGTATAGGAGCAAAGAGGTCCTTCGGCAGTTATACAGGGCCCTGGTGAGACCACACCTGGAATATTGTGTGCCGTTTTGGTCCCCTAATTTGAGGAAGGACATTCTTGCTATTGAGGGAGTGCAGTGTAGGTTCACATGTTTAATTGTCGGGATGGCGGGACTGTTATATGATGAAAGTAGACCATTTAGAACTGAGATGCGGAAAACCTTTTTAACCCAGAGAGTTGTGAATTTGTGCAATTCAGTAGGCAGTAGAGGCCGATTCACTTGATGCATTCAAAACAGTTAGATAGAGCTCTTAGGCCTAGCGGAATCAAGGGATATGGGGAGAAGGCAGGAACAGGGTACTGATTGTGGATGATCAGCCATGATCACATTGAATGGCTCGAAGGCCAAATATATAGCCTATTGTCTATGCTTTAAGGATTTTTTTTTACTTGATCCATGTTATGAACATGAATAGCGGTCATTTCTAGTAGTGTCATAATTCATCGAAGTAAGCATTCACATAATGATAATCATGGACCAATTGTATCTATTTTACTGAGTCAGATGGTAGAGAGTTCATTCCAAATGAAAAATATTAACGTTCCACCTTAGCAGAAAGATAGTCTGTTTGAATATGCTGCAAGTTCACAAGTTACAGGAGTAGATTTAGGCCATTCAGCCCATTGAGTCAACACCGCCATTCAACCATGGCTGATCACTGCCTCTTCATCCCATTTTGCTGCCTTCTCCCCATAACCCTGGCCACCTATTCTAATCAAGAATTTGTCTATCTCTGCCTTAAAAATATCAACTGATGGCCTCCACAGCCCTCTTGTGACAATGAGTTCCACAGATTAACCACCCTCTGACTAAAGAAATTTCTAAAAGAGCGCCCTTTAATTCTGTGGCTATGACCTCTGGTCCTAGACTCCCCCACCAGTGGAAACATCCTTTCCACATCCACAATCTCTATGCCTTTCATTATTCTGTAAGTTTCAATGAGGACCCCGCTCAACTTTCTAAACACTAGCAAGTAGAGGTCCAGTGCTGTCAAACGCTAATCATATGCTAACCCACTCATTCCTGGAATCATTCTTGTAAATCTCCTCTGGATCCTCTCCAGAGCCAGAACATCCTTTCTCAGATATGGGGCCCAAATTTGCTCGCAATACTCCAAATGCGGCCTGGCCAGCGACTTATAGAGCCTCAGCATTACATCTCTCTTTTTCGATTCCAGTCCTCTTGATATAAATGCTAGCAATGCATTTGCCTTCCTTACTACAGATTCGACTTGCAAATTAACTTTATGGGAGTCCTGCACCAGCACTCTCAAGTCCCTTGCACCTTCAATTTCTGGATTCCGTCTCCATTTAGAAAATAATCTACGCCTTTAATCTTATTACCAAAATGCACGACTACACTGAATTTCATCTGCCACTTCTGTTCCCACTCTCCCAACCTGTCCAAGTCCTTCTGCAGAGTCAATAGACAATAGGTGTAGGAGTAGGCCATTCGGCCCTTCGAGCCAGCACCTTCATTCAATGTGACCATGGCTGATCATCCACAATCAGTACCCCGTTCCTACCTTTTTCCCATATCCCCTGACTCCACTATCTTTAAGAGCCCTATCAAGCTCTCTCTTGAAAGTATCCAGAGAACCGGCCTCCACCGCCCTCCATGCTTCCTCTACACTGTCTGCCCCTCCACCTAGCTCAGCATCATCTGCAAACTTGGTCACAAAGCCTTCAATTCCCTTATCCAAATTGCACTTGACTAGATGAGTACCGGTCTAAAAATATAGAGCATCACACCAGTGGAGTACTGTGGGAGTGCCGCACTGCCAGAGGTATTATCTTTTGGAGGAGACTTAAACTAAAGCTCTTTTTGTCTTCTCAGGTCTATGTAAATAAATGCCCAGCACTATGGGCAAATGTTATCCCTCAGTCCACACTGCTAACAGTAAAGATATGATTATTTTCACACTCCTATTTGTGGGATATAGTTGCATGTAAATTAGCTGCCAAATTTCTTACATTACAATGGCGACTACAATTTAAACATTTTATTAACTGTAACATGACTTTATAATGTCCCATAGTTGTAGAAGATACATTATAAATGCATTTTTTCCCCAATAATTACTAATGGGTTGGCGCAGCACATCACAAAGTCAAAGTATATACAAATATAAATATAAAAGACAAAAAACAGAAACTGCTGGAAGCAAGTTAGGCAGAGGAAAGAGAATTGGAGACCCTCCAAATATCAAAGTAGCTTTACAAAAAAAAATCATATATACTAAATTCATACTTTGTAGGGTGCATTTCAAAATGATTAATTATTATATAGTAAATATATAGTAAAGTTATAGTGAATATATTTCAATAATAGATAATTAAGCAGAATTATGTTTTAACTAAAGATGGCAAAGTTATTATATTATTTTTAAATATTGTGTGGGTTTGCAGTTCAATAAAAACATCAATATTTTCTACATAATCATCATCCCTCTCAATTGTTCATCTTACTTGAGGAGATTTCGCACCACCTCCAGACTGCCTGGGAAGAGTCAACAGTACCCCATAAAAGAGCTGATTAGTCTCCTGGTTATCTTTCGTGATATCTGCATTTTCATGGAGTCCAAAGACCTCTGGGTGAGCTACAGCTGGTAGATTTCGCAGGTAATCTATGTAAGACTAATGTCAAAAATAAAACACATTAAACATTCAAGTAGAAGTATGTGTCAGCATTAAAAAACATCCAGCAATATATAATAATTACTATTACTATTATTATTAATTTGTCATTCAAACATATGTATACATTTGAATGAAATCGTTCCGCACGGGGCTGAGGTGCAAGGTGCATTGTAGTTGATATTGATGTAAGGTGCCAGTGTGTGTGCGTTAGGGGGCAGCATCATTCTTACAGCCAGGGGGAAGAAGCTGTTGCACATCCTGGTGGTGCTGGCCTTGTTGCTCCCTTGCCTCATGCCGGAAGGCAGAGGGGCAAAGATCCATGGGAGGGGTGGGAGGAGACCTTTATAATGTTGGAGGCTTTTCGGAGGCATCTTTTGTTGAAAATGTCCGGAATGGATGGGAGAGCCACCCCGATGATGTTCTCCGCTGTCCTGACTAATTGCTGCAAGGTCTTTCTGCCTGTTGCGTATGCAAATGAAACTGCTTTTAGAATATTCACACCACCTTTATATTTCTAATTTCATGATGTTTTGGAGATTTAAAGAGAAATCAGTCTCGGGGAAATAGAATTGAAAAATAAATAGAATTTGATGATGCAAATTTAAGTGGTCCAAGGTAAATGAGATCCCACAATTAAAATGCTTGAGCTCTCCAGATGATGAGATGCACAGAAAGTAGAATAATGCAAAAGGTGAAGCAGATCCTGAGAACTTGGTGCATGAGAAAGCGAGGAAGAGTGTAGAAAGTGTAGGAGGGAAGTCAAAATGGTAGGCAAAAAGATGGTAGAGGAATTAGTGAGTAAAATTTAAAAATGATGACGGCATGGTGGCGCAGAGGTAGAGCTGCTGCCTTACGGCAACACAGACTACGGGTGCTGTCTGTACGGAGTTTGTACGTTCTCCCCATGACCGCGTGGGTTTTCTCCGGGATCTTCGGTTTCCTTCCACATTCCAAAGACGTACAAGTTTGTAGGTATAAATGTAAAATTGTCCCTAGTGTGTGTAAGGTAGTATTAGTGTGTGGGGATTGCTGGTCGGTGCTGACTTACTGGGCTGAAGGGCCTAGTATTTCTAAACTAAACTAAAAATACGTAAGAGGAAGAGAATAACTTAGGAAAAAGTAGGGTCCAAAAAGTAAAGCTGTGTATAGAGATAGGGAATCCGGAGACTGCCAGCTATGCCTCTTCAAACCCAACGCTGAGGAGAAGCCTGAGACCACCAGAACACCCACTGTTGCCAAGAGTGAACTGCAGGGAGAAGCCTGAGATTGCTACACCTCCTCCTGCGAGACAAGACTGATTTGCCGTGACAAGTTGAGTTCTGCATCACCACTGCACATGAGCCCTGATGGTGAGGGACAAGCCCCCATGTGGTCCTGGACTTTCTTACCACTGTAAATAAAAAATACACGCGAGTTCACCCGTACTGCGAGTGTTTGCGTGGTCAGTGCCAAACCCAGCGTCATCCCTGATACCACACTATTTGATTTCTAAATTTTCCCTACAGCCACATTGGTTTACACATTTGGGATGTGGATGGAAATCAAAGCACCCAGAGGATGCAAGAGCACTGACCTCTGTGAATTGTTTGTGTTGTGGGTAGATTACAGGAGAATAAGGGAGAAGTTAAAATGTGAGGGGCAAGTGTGAGAGATTGGGTTACAGGGAAATAAATAGGACTGAAGAAAATATCTGAATGGTGTGGAGTCAATGGACCAAGTAGCTGCTCCCTCTGTCATAAACAAACATGAAATATAAAATAAAGTAAAAGGATGATTACCATTACCATAATCAAAATAAAGTACAAATTTCCCTTCAGAATACCCAAAATGAGAATTGAACAGTGTCACTCAGTTCTTTTTTAACTGCAATAGATCAATTTGACCAGCCTAGCATCCGGTGGAAAATAATAATTGTATGCCATTGATCACATCTCTGGATTTTCTTCTAAACAAATTTCTCAAACAATTTATTTATTAGTAGCTTTAAAAGCTACTATTTATTAGTAGCTGTAAAAGACTAATCTTGGAGCTGGAGAAGCCACACCCGAGAACGTGGGTGTTTTGCTGATCCTGAGATCTTACAACAATCATTTTCATTTACTGTACATAGTTTCTTTAACACAGTAACAACACTTTACTGTGCTTCACAGTAGCATTAGTAAAAAAAAAAAAAAAATACTAAATCGCATGCTCTACTGCCTAATACTGCTCGGAGGAAAGCAGTTGTAATTCTACCAGATTATGTTATGTAGAATAATTGTTATTCTATATTATAAATTATGTTAGTCAGAACACATCTCTGGCTTTGCCTCGCGTTTATAAGAAGAATGTTCTTACCTTGTAATTTTAATTGTTAACATACCTGATATGAACCATGCAATGGGACAAAATAATCTTCGCCAGGTGCAAGTTTATAATGGTCTTCGTGTATTAAATTGTCATTGTACACAATCGATAGAAGAGACAAAAGTAGCCGCCTGTCTTTGTCATCTGTAACTCTACCACCATAATTACATTCACCTTTATGGATTAATAAAGATCAACTTTTGATTTAATTTGAAGAACAGCATTAACATCACAACAAAAAAATCCATTAAAATGATAATGCTGATATTTAAATTACTGTCAATGATGAAAAATAATAATTGATACAATCACTTGCCTGTTAAATATGTAAGAGCTTCTAGTGGTACCCCTTCATATTCATTCAGAAACATTTGGATCTGTCTTGTGCTTATTCTCAGATCTGACTCATTAAATTCATAAGGGATATTCCAACCTATAAAGAATGCATTGCAAGCGGTTAAATATTTATAATAATTAAGTATATTCTAACATCTGAATTATCGCATTATTTAATAAATGTTTTATTTTTTATTTGAAAGTTACATGGAAAATAAAATTTACCAGCTTGGAAATATTAAATAGAGCCATCACATGGAAAAAGATACTTGTCACAATTATTTTTCAAAACTGTGCAGTAATCAGCCCATAAAAAAATGTTTTGAACATTTCTGTAATAGTGGAGACTCACCCAAAGGACCAAAGTTCCTCCTCTCTTGCACTAGAGCATGAAAGAAGCAAAGACCAAAGAGGAGCTTTTGCCAGATTTCAGGTTTGTTACAACTGGTGAAGAAGACAGTATCTGAGATTGGGTCATTGAGATAAGAACGTAGCATATTTGCCCTGAGACCCTTTGGTGGTTCATTTGTCATCTTTACCCCATTCTGGAGAATACTGACTGGAAACTTGTCTGATGGGTAGCTGGTCAGCCACAACCTGTAATCACAACTCAGTTTAGTTGGTACAATCAGATAACAATATCATAAAATGCTTTGGCCATAATTCACACGCTAAAAATATCTGTGATGCATCTTTTGCGTTTACATTTCCCTGACATGCAAACGATCTAAAATCACAAGGACAAGATTACAGCAATGCAATTAACAGTGGGCATAGTTAAAATTAATGATGTGTGGCATTTAGCCTTTCAATCTATTTTTACATTTCAGTTAGATCATGGTTGCTCTGTGCATGACATATGAAAATATTACAAGGATGTGTTTAAGCACATTTATAATTCCATTCCAACTAAAGAAACTGTTCTAATATATTATTGGCACACGTGTTTCAGAAAAAAACTATGTAAGTGCTTCCTTGGATCTGAAAGATTGAGCAAAGTGACATTAGATCCTGTCGTTGTTGTACAACCGTTCTCATCTGCAGCTTCTGTTTCCCACATCCCCCATGAATAATTTTGAATCTTCACACATTTTGTCCTGTAATCTGCAATTTTCTAAATGCAATTGCACAATTTTTCCCCAAAGGTGGCACAGGTCGATAGGGTGATGACGAAGACTTTTGGCATGTTGGCCTTCATCGGTCAGGGAATTGGCACACTGGCAGAAATGTCAGAGATGGAAAAAGGGATGAGGTCCTGCAGAGTGAATATCATGAGTTCGGCAGAACATTAAAAAGCAAGACCTCAAAGCTGTGATCTCCAAATTACTCCCAGTGCCACATAATAGCGAGGAAGATAGGGCAAGTGAATGTGTGGCTGCGGAATTGGTGTAGGGGGCAGGGATTTCAGATTTTTGAACCATTGGAATCTCTTCTAGGCAGAGGTGATCTAGATAAGTTGGTTGCACCTGAGACCAATATCCTGGCAGGCATGTTTCCTCATGCTACACCAGGGGGGGTGGCATTTAATTAGATTGGCAGGAAGAAATGGGGTCCAATGTAGTAGTGAGGCAGTTGAAAGGCTGGAAGTCCGTAAAGAAGGCAATGACAGATAATTCAGTCTACTGGATAGGCAGGGACACAACAGGGAGCGAGGAAAGGCAGTTGCATTAAATTGCATTTATTTCAATGCTAGAGATCTAACAGGTAAGGAGGATGAACTCAGGGCGTAGATGTGCTACTGGGACGTTACAGCCATTGCACAAACCTGGTTAAGGGAGGGACAGCACTAGCAGCGTAATGTTCCAGGGTACTGATCCTACAGGCAAGATAGAATGGAAGTAAAATAGGAGGGGACTTTGCTTTGTTGATTGAGGAGAACATCATGGCAGTAGTCCGAGATTACATTCCCAAAAGATCATCCAGTGAGGCTGTATGGGTGACGCTCAGAGTACCAGTTTGGGATGTTGGAATTGTACTATGGGCCCCCAAATTGTCAACAGAAACAGGAATAAATATACTGTATTGAGCGGAAGAGAGTGCAAGAGGCAAAGGGTGAATTTAGAGATGAATAATGACTTTTAAAAGACATTTGGACAGATTAATGGCTAAGAAAGATTTGGAGGGATATAAACCAAATATGGGTAAATGGAACTAGCTGAGATGGGATATCTTAGTATGGACATGCTTGGCTAATGAGACTGTTTCTATGCTGTACAACATTGTATTTTCTTCTCTATTTCTTCAGTTTGGTACAACTCTGTAATCTTTGTTTCTTCTTTTTAATAATCACACTGTTGGCCAATTGTGCTGTATGTCAGTTTCTCCTTCCAGTTCACCTTTGTGAACTTCATCTCAACCATTCCAAAACCGGGTGCTCCAGGTTTGCTAAGAATCCAATCAAAGATAAAAATAAATGAAACACATTTCTAAAAAAAATATTAATTTGGCTGACAGATTACAAATTTTGTCATATTTTTACATTTACAAAACTAATTATTAGCAATAAAGTGCATTCAATAGAAATAGAAATATTTGGACCTGAAGCTTTTGTTTGTGTTCTCTGGTATTATGACTTCCTCAGTTATTTTCTCCAGAGCAGGCATCCAACTGGTTGCAAGATGGCAGTTCTGCAGTACAACCCAGGTTCCAGATCCAAGTGCGCTTTCTATCATTTCTGCTGCAATTGGTCCCTGGCCCTGGCCAAGCGAGATTGTTTGAGTGCTTTCGCCACCCATGCCAATGTCATCTGCAAACTTTAGCAAGCCTGTGAGCAGGGAATAAAGCATTGATGAATCCACACAGCAATAACTTATACTGCTTGGACTTTTCACATGGTAAAAGTCTGAGGTATTTTTCCAGCTGTTCGGCAGATAAACGTATCAAAAACTGTACCAAAGGAAGGGCAAGCCTTCCGGTGGAAGAAACATAAAAATTCCAAACTAGGAATGTTTCAATTTAAACAAAAATAATCAAATATAAATGCAACTTCTTGCATCAGCATTATTTGCACAATGAAAAACAAATATGTTCAGCCTTTATGAGATATTGTTCCATTAGCAAAAATATATGGTATGCTGTAACAATGTTCAATTACAAAGTGGTAGAAAGACAATATACATTGATGAGATTAAAAGGCTAAATTATTTTTTTAAATCCTTGTTTTCTGCCAAATACAACAATGAGCTAAAGGTTCAACTGACTAGTTTACCTGCCATAGGGTCGGCTCCAGGTGAGAGAATAAATATCAAAGGTGCACAGCAATGGGAATCATGGTAACTGCCAGCAAGATCAAATGTTGGCGGTTCAATAAACGTTTTTCCCATTATAGTCGTAATGAAATCCTGCACTGCTGGAATGATTTTGTCCGGTCGGAAGCATCTAATAATAATCAAATGATCCATTCCGTTCAATGAATTCCACTGATCAGGAAGTACCTCTTTATGAGGCTTTGCAGAATCATAAATGATTTTCCACTTTGAGATGTTTTGTATCACGTGATCCATCAAACCCTCAAGCTCTGGCAGATTTGATGCTCGTACAATCTCGGCCCAGTTTTTTTCCGATAACCATTCCGAAGCTGGATTGTGATATGGATTCTCAAGGGCCACACCGCCAGTTAGTAAAAATCGCCAGATATCTTCATTGACTTCTCCTTTGCCTTTCATGAGTCCCACATTAAGAAGCAGCGAAAAAAGCAGCTTGTCCTTCTCAAAAAGAGAACGACAAACATTGTTATAGATACTCAAGGTGAAGTTTTCTTTAATAGCTGAAATTCTTTTAGTCACATCATCACTCTTTTCACTCTTTGCAATAGCTTGCACGTACAAATTAATGAACCAAGTTAGTGAGTACTGATACATTGGCTCAATGTGAGCTAAGTCGGAGATGCAGAAGAATATAATAGATGAATGCACAGCAACAGGTTTGTAACCCATCCGTGTGATGTCTATTTCTTTCTCTGTTGCACTTGCAATAAGCTGCTTTTCAGTTATTTCTTCTGAAAGGTGTTTAGAAGAAGATAGGACCTTAATGGCTGTTTCATCTTCTAGGATATTTCCCTCTGATGATGACAAAACTTCAAGGATTTTGTCTTCTATCTCCTTAAGCTGTTTCTTGTTTTGCGCACTCTCCAAGATCAACATGTTCTTCTTTTCTTCCAACTCAGGCTTTTCTTTGGCAGCCACAATTCCTAACAATTGATCTTCCAGGCCCAGAGGGGTAATCATGAAGTTCAAAAGACAGACTTTTACTGCTACTTCTGGGAGATAGTGTGGGTTTCTCAAACGTGTAGTAATATAGAATTTGAAATCATGTGAATACTCAATTATATTTTCCCCTACTTTCATGACCTCCACCCCCTGCTGTTTAAATGTTTGTTTCAGCAGTACTGGTTCGAGCATTGGATCCAACTCTTCACCAATATTTTCTAACAAGAGTGGGGTGCCAAACTGGATGGAATTTTCTAAAGTCCTTACATAATTAGTATCAGTTAATTTTATAACTCCAAGTCTGTTGCTTTTCTCCATATTTTTGATCCATTTATTTGCCTGACCTTGAGGATCAATCATTAAGGGCCACCTTCTTGAGTTGGATGTAATTATCCCGTTATCAATGGAGAAAGCGTCGACGGGTAGGCCTGCAATCTGCCAAGCACGAATTTTCACTGGATCTCCTAATGTGTTGCTGAGGGAAAAGTTATCTGAACAAGGGATAATCTTTTCTTTACATAAGATCTGCCATTCAGTTTGGCACTCCACACGGAAATCAACTGTGAAAGCCCCTAAATAAGCTACAGTGCCTGATGACAGAAGCACATCCCCAGTTAGATCTATGTATCTTATTCCCAACAAACGAGCAGCTTCAGTCCATCTATCCTTCTCTCCACCAAGTCCCCCTATCAGCTTCTCAGCGCGCACAAGCTTTTGTGAGCAGAGATCTATGTTATCTTCTAAATCCTTCTTTTTGTTATTCATAATTTCAAAGTCGTCATTCAGTGCTTGAAGTTTGTCCTCCAAGGTTTTCAACTCATCTCGTTTAATATTCAACATCTCCATTTGGACTGCAAATTCTCCTTCAGCTATCCTCAGCTTTTCACGTTTCGGTGCGACCACCTTAATCACACGTTCATACACTTCCATGGCTCTAACCCATTTGCACAATCCTTCACAGGCAGAGGATACATTTCTAATAACTTGTGGTAGGAAATCTGGGTGCTCTATAAACCTTTCTCTGATTCTTTTCATGACTGAAGGAGGAATGTTGTCCTTGTCGTAGGTCTTCAGACTTTCAAGGAATTTAAGATCTCCAAGAATCTTCTTTGATGGACCCCAATAATCCTCAATCATTTTGCCTGTGTAAAAAGGAATAAAAAGATGTAAAATTCATACATATAAATATTTTTGTGTCATTCCCTGGTGTAATAATGCCTTATTCAAGATCATTAGTGCAAGAACGTAGTAATAAAGGACACTTTATGCAAGTAGGCAATGTTTTTGGATGTTTCTGAATATTTCCTCAAAGATTTGAGGAAATCATTTGTGAAAATGATTTTCCCTTCATCAGGCTAACTTAGCTATGATTCTCTATTCTTTCTCTCCTCTCTCTCTTTTAAATGTTGTTTTTATATCAGCCTCAACTACTTGCCTTTCTGTCTACAACTCCTTCAATTTTGTTGCCATGAAACAAACTAACACCAACCCATCTACACACATCAACATCTGAAGAAGGGTCTCGATCCGAAACCTCACCTATTCCTTCTCTCCAGAGATGTTGCCTGTCCCGCAGAGTTACTCCAGCTTTTGTTTATCTTACATTCACGTCTAGGTCGTTTATATATGTCACAAACAGTTGAGGGCCCAGTACAGATCCCTGTGGAAATCCACTGGTCACAGATCTCCAGCCAGAATATCTACCTTCCTCCACAGTCCTCTTTCTTCAATGAATAAGCCAGTGCTCAATCCATATGAACAAGTCATCATGAATGCTGTACTTCTTAATCTTCTGGATCAGCCTACCATGTGCGACCTTATCAAAAGCCTTCTAAAATCTCCATATATACAATATCCATCGCCATAGCTTAATCAATTTCCTTTGTCACCTCTGCAAAAACTCAAATCGAATTAGTGAGACGTGACCTGCTGCATACAAAGTCATGCTGGAAGCCCATTCTCTTCCAAATAGGGGTAAATCCTGTCGTGAAGAATTTTCTCCAATAGTTTCCCTACCACTGATATGAAGCTCACCAGCCTATAGTTCTCTGGATTATTTCTACTTCAAAACAAACAAAGGAACAGCATTGGCCACTCTCCAGTCTTCCAGGACCTTGCTTGTGGCTAGACAAGTAGCAAAGATCCTCGTCCCCTTAATCTCCTCCTGTCTCCCCTAACGACCTGGGATAGATCCCATCAGGCCCTGGGGACATCCCCTTAATGTTCTTCAAGAGCCTCACCACCACCTCCTTCTCAATCTCAAACTGCCCCAGTACTTTTGTATTCTCCACACTGATCTCACTGTCCTCCAAGTCCCTCTCCTCAGTGAATACAGATGCAAAATACTAATTTAGCACCTCACCTACATCCTCCAACTCCAAGCATCAATACCTTCTCCTTGCTCACCCTCTTACTTTTAACGTACATATAAAAAGCCTTGGAATTTTCCTTAATTTGACTCACGAAATGACATTTCATGGCCCCTTTCGGCCCTTCTAATTGCCAGCTTGAAGTTTTTCCTACTAACTTTATATTCCTCATAAGCCCTGTCTGATGCCATCTTCTTAAACCTGACATACGCTTACTGTTTCTTCCAGACCAAGTTCACGATTCCCTTTCTTCCAGACCAAGTTCACGATTCCCTTATCTTCTTAAACCTGACATACGCTTACTGTTTCTTCCAGACCAAGTTCACGATTCATCCACGGTTCCCTTACCTTGCCATCCTTATCCCTCCTCCTTACTGGAACATGCTGACCCTACATTTTGATAAGCTGGCCTTTAAATGACTCTCACATGTCATCTTTGGATTTACCTAATAACAACTGCTTCCAATCTACCCTCCATAGCTCCTGCCTAATGACATTGTAATCTGTCTTGCCCCAATTATGTACCTTCCCCCAACATCCAGACATCTCCCTATTCAAAACAATCTTAATACTTATGGTGTGGTGGCCACTTTCTGCAAATTCTTCTTCCATCGCAACACCAATCACCTGGCCAGGCTGGTTTCCAAATAAAAGATCCAGTTTGATACGTCCTCTAATATGGGCAGAACCTATACAATGAATGGTTGGGCTCTGGGGAGTGTTGTAGAGCAGAGGGACCTAGGAGTACAGGTACATACTGCATTTAAAGTGGCACCACAGGTAGATAGGGTGATTAAAAAGGCTTTTGGCAAATTGGCTTTCATCAGTCAAAGTATTGAGTCGAGAAGAGGGAAGGTCATGTTGCAGTTGTATAGGATGTTGGTGAGGCCGCAATTAGAGTATTGTGTTCAGTTCTGGGCCCCATGTTATAGGAAAGATGGTGTCAAGCTGGAATGGGTGCGGAGAAGCTCAACGAGGATGATGCCAGGACTCGAGGGCCTGTGTTATGGGAAGAGGTTGAGAAGGCTGGGACCCTATTCCTTGGGGTGCAGGAGGATGAGGGGTAATCTTACAAAGGTGTACATAACCATGAGAGGAATAGATCAGGTAGAAGCACTGAGTCTCTTGCCTAGAGTAGGAGAATCGAGAACCAGAGAACATATGTTTAAGATGGGGGGGGGGGGGTTAATAGGAACCTGAGGGGTAACTTTTTCATACAAAGGGTGGTGGGCATATAGAACGAGCTGCCAGGAGAGGTAGTTGAGGCTAGGACCATCACAATTTTTAAGGGACATTTAGACAAGCACATGGAGAGGACAGGTTTAGAGGAATATTGGTCAAACATAGGTAGGTGGGACTAGAGTAGATGGGACATATTGGTCGGTGTGAGCAAGTTGGGCTGAAGGGCCTGTTTTCACACTGTATCACTTTGTCACTTTGCCTATATTGTAACTGTACTATAAGAGGTATGAATTATTGCAGTTAAAATAATCCGATGAATAAATAAGTACTGTACCTGATCCAGTTGGATCTGGCTTTCTTTCTGGTTTTATCCCTTTCATTACACAGATACTTTCCATCACCAGCTTGATGGGACCCGGTGGATTCTGCATAGTCTTTACAACTGTGATGTCAGCTGGCTTCAGAGTATCCAGAGCCGATACAGCGGCCTCTAGTGCTGGCATGGCTTCTGCAAGATCCCCCTCACATTCATCCTGCAGAAAGGTATAAAATAAAACACTAAGAAGAAGCTGAACTTCACTACCCCAAAGAAAAAACTCTAGCCAGTATTTTTTTTTCCGTCAGCAAATCACTTCTTCGAACATATTTTCAATCCCCAGTTTTCCACCAAAGTTAATTAGATCATTGAGTGATTATCTTAAATCAAATCTGGAAATATGTCTAACTGACATCTATAAAGAAACCTAAATTGTCAACGATCATATTGTTAACATACAATCCACTACTTTATTTGTGGTAAATCAATAAATAAATGCAATGCCTGATTGAATGGTAGACTACATTAGAGGGGCCAAATGGCCTAATTCTGCTCCTATCACTTGTGACTCAATTGACAATCTTACAATGTAATTAAGAAATACCAGGACAACATCCTGTAATGCAATAGACTAAATGCTTAATCGATAGGCTTGGTGCATTTACAAACTTGGGGTACTATCCTCCCACCATCTCACTCTTGCGCCAATCATTGCAACAAGAGCTGAGAATATAATTTGGGAAAATACCATTGGAGAAATAAGATTGGCTTCCAATAGTGAATCATTTTTACAGAAATGTAATCATACAGGTTTAGATCTGAAAGAGAGGGTATTATCAGGGGCTGAAATATCAGTAAAAGATATTGAAGAATCTATTAGATCTTTAAAAAATGGAAAGGCCGCTGGAGCTGATGGTTTAAATAGTGAATTTTATTTAAAAAATGTCATGATCTGATCTCCCCACGCCTATAGACATTATATACTCATACCTTCATGCAACAGAAACTACCAGAAACTTTAAATGAATCAACAATAATACTTATACCCAAAACGGATAAGGACCCTGAAGACCCAGGTTCATATAGAGCAATTGCTCTCTTAAACACCGATCAGAAAATATTAATCAAAATTTTAGCCCATAGATTAAGTTTAGCGATTCATAGATTAATACACCCGGATCAATCAGGCTTTATTCCAAAACGCTATTCATATTTTAATCTGAGACGATTATTTAACATTATATACTCAAATAGAATAGCTAATGTATATCTAGCAGTCATTTCGTTAGATGCTGAGAAAGCATTCGATCAAGTGGAATGGCCCTATTTATTTTCGGTGATGGAAAAATTTAAACTGGGTGAGACGTTTTGCACATGGGTTAAGCTTTTATATACTAACCCAACAGCTAGAATAATGACAAATCAAATGTTATCAACAAAACTTGATTTATCTAAAGGTTGTAGACAAGGATGCCCGTTATCCCCGTTATTATTCACCCTTGCTATCGAACCACTAGCAGAAAGTGTTAGAGCACATCCAGAAATATATGGGTATAATACTAAAAATACAGTTAATAAAATCTCTCTATATGCAGATGATGTATTACTATATATTACAAACCCAGCAACCCCCACAATCAAAATGTGGATTATGGAGATGTCAGCGACCTTACATTTGGAAAAAATTAGATTTGTCTTAATTGACAAACCAGAATTATTCACTAGAATATGGTCTCCATTTATAGATTATTTGAAGGGGTAGATTGGGCCGGCGCGGAAGCCTGACTGAAACTTGAATCCAGGACTAGATGAATAGTTATGTTCTCTGACCTACGGACCTATCTCCTAAGTTGTATTATTGACAGTTTATTCTATTTTTCTAATTTCCTTTTTTTCCTCTTTATTTTTTCTGTCTATAAATATAAATAAATAATTAGAGGCAATGTTAATATGAAACCGATAAATGAGGACCCCAGCTACTTTGGTAGCTGAGTCCCTGGAATCCTGGATATTTAATATTTAATCGTTAAACAAAGTTTGTATTGGTTTGGACTATGATATGCATATGCCTCTAATAAAAATAAAAAAAAAACAATAGTGTGAATGGCAGGAACAAATCCTGCTGCAACCTGACATTACCAAGGAAATTAAATCAGCTTTGCAGTGAAATAATGCAATAATAATTGTTCATCAGAAAGCGTTTTGTCGCTACACCTTGAAGAAATGAGATTCCTCCTACTAGGCAAAGTAGACCAATTCTTAAAGACTTGGTCTCCTTTTATCAACTTTTTAAAAGTAGATGGTGCAACATAACATAACCTTAGAAATTAAAAGGTTTAGAACCGGGTGACGGATGGGCAAAAATACGAAATAGGTAGATCTCTCCTAATCTTTCTTTTCTCTACTTTCTCCCTTTTTTTCTTTGTTAAATATTTTTATTGTAGAAACATATTAATGAAAAATACATTATTATACATTAATGAAAATACATTATTAGATACTTTCATAATATTAATATTAATATTAATATTAAGATTTAAGACTTTATGCTTCTATACACTTTTTTAATTTTTTTTATAAAGTAGGAAAAGATAGAGAAAAATAATATAGAAAATATGGAAGCGAATGGAGTATTAGTCAATAATCCGTCATTGGAGATATAAGCATGATTTATTATGTATACTTCTTCATCCATTCTATTATTCAGGCCTCAGTCAAGCCCTCGCACTGAGCCACTTTGACCCTGTAAATATTCAATATATGGAGACCATATCCCTCTGAAGAGATCTAACCTGTCCATTAAGACAAGCCTCAATCTCTCCAGATGGAGTGTCTCCGACATTTCTGTATTCCACATGTAGGACCTTTCCAGAATTTTAGTATTAATTTTTTCCCAATTATTAAACCGTAATCAATAAAGGTTCTTTGATTTGTTGTTATTAATTGGTCTGTTTCCAGTATTCCTAGTATTATTAACTTTGAATCGGGGGTCAAAATTATATTAACAACATTCAAAATTATCCTAAATATTTCTATCCAGAATTTTGTAATTTTTACACAGAATGTGACAGATCGGCTTCTAAATGTTGACATTTATCACATATGGGAGATAGTTTTGGAAAGATGTTATGTAGTTTGGATTTTGAATAATATAGTCTATGTAGTATTTTAAACTGTATAAGAGAGTGTTTAGCATTTAACGAACAATAGTGTATATGTTGTAAACTTTTGTCCCATACATCTGGTCAAATAATTTGACCTAGTTCGTTTTCCCAAGATTGTCTATATATTTCTGTTGATGGGACATCACTTTCCAATAATGAGTTTATATATATATTAAATCATTTTTTCTGTGTTCGGATGTTTATTTAAGCATTCATCTAAAATTTATATCTTTCTATTTCTAAGTTCCTGTGTGTTTGCTTTAACATAGTCTCTGATTTGTAAATATCTAAAATAATCTTTAGAGTGTAGTCCATAAATTTGTTGTAAATCTTGAAATGGAAGGAAAGAGTTTTCCTTATAGAGATCACCCATCTTAATAATTCCCTTGTTTTTCCATTGTAAAAAGGCTTTATCCATCATTGAAGGTTTAAATGCAACGTTATTTACAATGGTAAGGGATAGTGGTATAGATTTCAGTTTTAATGTTTTCTTTATTTGTTTCCAAATACGTAGTCCACTTTCTATTATCGGGTTTTCACTATAGATTTTCTTAGCTAAATTAATATTAGCAAATATTATAGAACTATTTTCAAAAGGAGAACAATCTTCTTTTTCCATATTTAACCAAATTGGTTGGTTATCTGTCTCTTCTAACCAAAAATTCATATTTTTAATATTAACTGCCCAGTAATAAAACATAAAATTTGGTAGTGCTAAACCTCCATTTATTTTTGATTTACATAAATGTTTTTTATTTATTCTATGGCTCTTATAATCCCAAATGAAGTTAGTAATTAGGGAGTCCACCTTTTTAAAGACATTTTTAGGGAGATATATCGGAATTAATTGAAAAACATATAATAATTGTGGAAGAAAAATCATTTTTATTATATTAATTTTACCTAACATTGAAATAGGTAGAGTTTTCCAATATAAAATATTCTTATTTAATTTATTCAATAATGGTGGGAAGTTAGATTTAAATAAAGAATCAAATCTTTTTGTTACGTAAATTCCAAGATATTTAATTTTTTCATTTGTTATCTTAAAAGGGAATTGTTGTAATATGTGTAAGTTATTTACCATTATTGGCATAAGTTCACTTTTATTCCAATTGATACTATATCCTGAAAAGGATCCAAATTCAGTTATTAATTTTAACAAATTTTGGATACTAATTTCTGGTTTTGTGATGTAAAGTAATACATCATCCGCATATAAGGACATTTTATTTTTAGTATCTCTTGTATCGTATCCATATATTTCCGGATGTAATCTCACCCTCTGAGCTAACGGTTCTATTGCAAGTGCAAACAGTAGGGGGGATAAAGGGCAACCTTGTCTACAGCCTCGAGATAAATTGAATTTAGTTGATAACATTTGATTTGTTGTTATTCTAGCTGTCGGATTTGTATATAACAAATTGATCCAAGTAATGAACTTCTCTCCCATAACCGAAAACAAATAAGGCCATTCCACCTGATCGAAGGCTTTCTCTGCATCTAACGAGATAACTACTAGATCTTTTTTAATACCTCTTTCGAATATATAACATTGAATAACCGTCTCAAATTATATGAGGAATATCGTTTTGGTATAAATCCTGTTTGATCGGGGTGAATTAATTCATTAATAACTGTGCTTAGCCTTTGTGCTAATATTTTGGTTAATATCTTTTGATCAGTATTTAAAAGAGCTATTGCTCTAAATGATCCTGGTTCATCCAGGTCTTTATTTATTTTAGGTATAAGTGTTATAGTAGATTCATTTAACGTTTCTGGTAGTTCCTGCTGTGTATATATATATTCATATAATGATTTCAGACGTGGTACAATCTGATCATGAAATGTTTTATAAAATTCCGAGCCAATACCATCTGGTCCCGGTGTTTTACCATTTTTTAATGATCTAATAGATTCTTGGATTTCTTTTATTGAGATATCAGCATTTAGTAATTCTCTATTTTGTAAATCCAACCCTTTCAGGTAACATTTTTTAAAAAAATGCTTCTATTCCTATTTTATTTTCTGTTGTTTTAGCAGTGTATAAGTTTTTATAGTATTGCATAAATCTTTTGTTAATATCTTTAGGTTGTATAAGCAGTTCGCCATTACATGATTTAATCCTATGGATTATTTTTTCGGCTTCCATTTTCCTTAGTTGGCGAGCCAATAGTTTTTGAGGTTTATCTCCAAATTCAAACTGTAATTGTTTAGTATGTTGATAAAGTTTTACAACTTAATCTGTATATATTTTATTTTATTTATATTTTAATGCTGCAATTTTATTGTGTAATATTATAGATGGATTTGCTGCATTCTCTATATCTAATTGTTTAATCTCCTTTTCCAGTTCTTGTTGATCCTTACGATTCTTTTTATTATAAAATGCTTGGGAGGAAATCATGATTCCCCGGAGATATGCTTTAAATGTTTCCCATAGTAAGGAACAAGATATTTCCGGTTTATCATTTGTTTCGAAAAAAATCTTAATTTGTGCTGTAATATATTCCTGAGTTATTTTGTTTTTTAAAATTTGTGGGTTAAATCTCCACTGTCCCGATTTTTCTGTTTTTACCATTTATTTTAATCTTAAATGTTAAAGGTGCATGATCTGAAATTATAATATTGTGATATTTAGAATTATAAGTAAGTGAAATAAGTTTGGCATCAACCAAAAAATAATCTATTCTTGAGTAGGTTTTATGTACTGACGAATAAAAGGAGTATTCTCGTCCGGTAGGATACTCTCCAAACATCTTTGATATTAGTAGTTTCCATATATACATTTAATAAGTCACTAGAATGTGATTTAGTTTTCCTTTGCCTCATAGATCTATCTAATTAAGGGTCTAGTGTACAATTAAAATCTCCTCCAATTATTAGATTGTATTGTGTTAATTCCGGGATATTGTTAAATATTTTCTTGAAAAACAATGGACTATCAAAGTTTGGTCCATATACATTAACAAAAATCATTTTTTGTGTATTTAATTCTCCTATCACAATGATGTATCTGCCATCGTTATCAGTTATAGTTGATGTATGTTTAAATAAAATGCCTTTGCGAAATAATATTGCTACGCCTCTTGATTTATGCGTAAAAGAAGAATGGTACATTTTATCTATCCATTTAGCTTTCAACCTATGTTCAGCATCTTTTTTTAAGTGGGTTTCTTGAATGAAAATTACATCAGCTTTAATTGCTTTTAAATGTGCTAATACTTTTCCTCTCTTAATCGGTTCATTAATACCTTTAACATTCCAACTACAAAACGTTATTCCCTCATTCCCCATATTCATTTTTAAGTCTTGCATCTTTTGTCTATGGGGGTCTGCAATAGAGTCTATGGTTCAGCCCGACAGACCCGACCTTACACCCGAATATCGAATAGATGAATTTTAAGTCTCGTGAATGTCTCTCACGTATATATCTCCTTTGATCCAATGTATAACTCCATTCAAACTGAAAAAAACAATAATAGTTTATAAAAGAGAAGAACAAAGGATAGATTAAGAAGTTAGTATTGTGTATAAAGAAAGAAAAAACTACATCTAGAATTGTTGCAGTTAGTGCTAGCCATACTAGCATGGCTAACCATCTACCGACTTCCGTCGTTGATGTTAGTAACTTAACCAGCTCCCAAGTTTTTGGAATTATTATTCCCTAATAATATTTTACCGGGGGTATAACATTAAAAAAAAGAAAGGGAAAAAAAAGAAAAGAAAATTATTCAAATTATAATAATTAAGGATATAAAAATACATATATTTAAAACTTATTTAAAAAGTAATTAATATTAAAAAAAAAAGACAATAAAAGAAAAAAAAAAAACATAAAAATAAAGGAAAACAAGAAGTAAAAATGAAAATTGCTGGTGTAAAAGAAAAGTCTCCAAATGAAATCCATCTCTATATTTGACTCTAATCATTCCAACATAGATAAACATTAATTATTAGTAATAATGATTAATTTTAATTAGTAAAAGTAATATGCTATAATTTTGTTATTAGTTATATAATATTAGTAAAATTAATGATTAATAAAGATACCACGGTGTGAGTTTAATATGTATTAGTTATTTATATTAGTAATATGATTATACTAATTATTAGTATCCAAGTGAGGTTTTCCAATCCGCATCTTTCTCCAGCTTCCATCCAGCGTTGTCCAATTCCATCCAATCCTGCGTTGTCTTATGAAGTCTTGCAGAGTCTTGAAGATTCTTGTAAAGTCCATAAAAGTCAGTATATTCGATGGTGGGGGCTTCTCAGGTCTTGATCTGCCGGGCAAAGTCCAGTGCTTCCGCTGGATTGGAGAAGAAATATTCCTTGTTGTTGAAAGTAGATGGATATGTCAGGCCATTTTTCAATTTTCCACTCCCCTCAGAAGACTTTTAATATATATAAATATATACGAGAAGACTCGTTAAATGCTTTCCGTTTCCTGGAAACTTCTGCTGGGTAATCTCGGTAGATACTGATCCTTTGTCCTTCAAATACCAGGTTTCTGTTTCTCGAGGTTTTTCGCATTATCTCCTCCAAGACGTAGTCATATTGTACCTTTATAATCATTTGTCTTGGGGGGGCGTTTAGTCTTGTCTGACGTCTCCTCACTCTATGTGCACGGGCTAATAAAGGCTTTTGTTCCAGAGATAAAACATGTTGCAGTAGGTTCGCAGTAAATTCTCGAGGATCTTCATCTTTCTCTCGTCCTTCGGGATTCTTAGGTTTTGTCTTCTCTGGCGACCTTCTAGCTCAGTACATTTCTCGGTTATTTTAGTCGGTAAATCCGTTAGGCATTCATTTTCTGTAACCAGCTTTGCTGTAGTCCCAGCACTTATGTCAGCTAGTTCTTCAAAGCTTTTTATACCAGCCGTCTGTTGGTCCAGTACCTTCTCCACAGGATTCAGCCTTTTTTCAAAGTCAGTTTTGACCTTTTCAATTTTATCGTTCATCTCCTTTGACATTTCGTTCATCATTTCTGTGATTTCTTTCTTCAGATCTTCCGATATTTTCTTAGCCTTATTATTAATATTGGAATTAGTTTCCAGTTGTAATTCTTTCATTTGATTATTCATCTGGTTTATTTCCTCCTTTAAACCAGCAATTTCACGTGAAATAAAAGTTTTCAATTCTTCACTTTCAGTTTTTTTCCCTGTTCTTTTCGATACATCTTCCTGGGATGAGGTCCTACCTGAGTCCGAGGCTTCAGTCAGGCCTTCTCCCGGTCTCTGCCTGGTTGGTCGAGTTTTCGATTTTTCGGTTGGGCTGCGTGTTGTAGACATAACTAGTCGCGCGCCTGATGACGTCACTCACAACAATCGGTGCAGAGACGGCAGGCAGCAGGTAGGTCCGTTAATCCCCCGTTTTTTTCGCGGAGCTGGCTGGCGTTATCCTCTAGCCCTCCATAGCGCCACCGGAAGTCCCTTTCTCCCTTTTTTTTTCTCCCTTTTTTTCTCATCTCTGTTCTTTATTTCTTTTGCTATCTGTTTCTACTCGCTTGTCTATCTATTCCGACATTCTTTATTTCTTTTTTCTCTCACTGTTCTTTTATTATTAAATTAAAAATACGAAATTGTACAAGAATGGAAATATGTATTTAGGTACTCAAGTACCACACTATTGCACTTATTTATAACAAAACTTTAAAAAAAAGAAAAAAAAAGAATGCGTTTTGTTCTCTATTCATGGTTGTACCTTGATTGCTTGTGCAGCGGCTGCAGCCTCGTTAGCCACCGCCTCGTCAGCTGCCACCAGCTCCCTTTTGGCATCAACCTCAACGGTTTCCTGTTCAATTTTTATCATCATCTTTTTAGTCTCAGCAGATGTCTTAATTAGCTCTGGCTGCAGGTCTGTTAGCTCCTTCTGCATGACTGACACCTAGTGATGGATCACAACACAAAGCAACAATTGGAAATAGCTGCACAAAATATAATGCGTCACGTAAAATTCTACAGGTGGTACTGAAATATCAGAGAGCAGAATAATCCTGTGTGATCTGGGAAGATCTTTCCAGTCCTGCCATGAAGGTCAACAACAGAAATAGCTGGATTTCTTTGCTTAAATGAAAAGTAGAACTTTACCAAATACATGGCAGACTAACAGAGTAATCCACCCACCTACAGCATATGCTGCTCCATCATTGTTAGTTTTTATTGAAGATATAGTCCATATCTTCCTGTGTATTACAATACAAGGAGAATAAATTAAAGCTGTGTACTACAGTCACAGGTTATCTCAGGTGGTCAAGGTAAATGATCTATAATGGAAAGACAAACCAGCATCAGTAAACTCACCTGTGAAGATGCAAATTCTAGTTTATCCAGACCAACAAGATAACGATTTCTCATCAGGTCAATTTCATGTCTTTTCTTATTAAGAAGAACTTTAAAGGTCAGGATCAGCTCTAGGTAGGAGGTAGGAGTTACATAGTTGTACCTCCGCAGCGTGGAGAAATATTTTGTTGACAGGCTTCTTGCACTCGCTTGGAAATACTTGCACAATGCAACAACTCTGTAAAAACGTGGAAATAAGATATTGATTACAAAAATGTAGCACACAACAACTTTTCACTGTACCTCAGTGCACGTGACAATACACTAAGTATTTTTTTGGAAATTTGTTTCACATTGAAAATTACATTGAAACTATTGATCTATTTACAATTTGTAAGGTCTTCATGAACTATTAGATTTAATCTGCAGTGTGGCTGGAAAACTGTGATGATAGCATAAAATAATGACAGGCATTGCGAATGAGAATGCATTAGCAAAAAAAAATACAAATTTGATCTTTGTAATGCTGAAGATTAAAACACAATAACATCTTGATTTTAAAAAAATCAGCTGAGCATAGCATTCATTGTGAGAAAATAACAATGATTAAACAAGTTGTGTAACAATATTATAATGAGTAATAGCCCTGTCCCACTGTACGAGTTCATTCAAGAGCTCTCCCGAGTTAAAGAAAAAAATCAAACTCGTGGTAAGCAGGTAGAATGAACGTAGCGGGTACGTCGGAGCTCAGGGACGTCTCTTAGCGTCTCGTAACGCTAACAGCAGGTACTCGGGAAACGCGGTAAACTCAGGAAGACTTTTTAACACGTTGAAAAATGTCCATGAGAGCCCAGAGTACCGATGAGCGGCCATTACCGTAAATCACCGAGTTCGAATCAGGGCAAACTCGGGAGAACTCTTGAATGAACTCGTACAGTGGGACAGGGCTTTAAACATCACAGCTGAATTTTGGTTACAAAGATAATCGCTATCAGCTTTATTTAAAAGCTAGAAATCTATCATTAACCGGATTCAGAACTTCATAGTGACCCATGTAATGTGTGACATTTACTGCTTTCAGCTTAATTAAAAAAACATTTAATTATAATTTGCATTTTAGATTCCACTGTAGATTTGCAAGCTTTCGATTAAAAAATAAAATTATGGACACCACAATTGTTATTATATGGAAAGTAAATGTCACTTGCAAACGTACTCTTTCCTGACTTCAAACTCCAATTCTACATCTTCCAAGAATTTGTGTGCCACCATTTCTAAAGCATCAAGTGGCCAAACCTGGAACCAATCGATGGTACAGCAATTTATGAGTGAAGGGAACATTCGCAAACGATTCCGAAAGGCATCTCCAATTGGACTCATGACTGTTTAGAAACACAACAACGAATAATGAGTTAAAACATGTGGATTTGCCCATAATGTTAAACACACGAGCTGCAATCCAAGAGGCTGTCATATGGGAAGTGCTCAGTTTTATCCAGTACTCAGATCATTTTAAGGAATGTATCATAAAATCTCAATCACTGAAAAAAATCAGTTACTTACACCAGGTTTCTATATATAAAAACTATATTTGTTCGCTATATCTGTGCAAATAATGTGTTTACAAACAGAATCTAGCAGATGTGCAGAGCCATCACACAATGAGCATTTACCCCAGGTTGGGAACCCATGCACTAGGGGCAATTCACAGAAGCTAATTAAGCTACAAACCTGCATGTCTTGGAACTTGGGAGGAAACCAGAACGCCCAGAGAAAACCCACGTGGTCACAGGGAGAACATACAAACTCCATACAAACAGCACCCATAGTCAGTATCGAACCCGGGTCCCTGGCGCAGTAAGACAGCAACTCTACCACAACTGGAATTGACTGGCCAGGTGACTGACATGTCAGTGAAAGAGCTTCAAGTAACCCTTGCATCCCCTCTCTCTCCATCCTTCCCCTACCCTAGTCGTTTTACTAGTTTCACTGTCATCCTGGTGAGTTTCATTATCTGTGTAACTCGTTTTCACCTAGCCCACAGTTAACAAAGGGCTGTTTCCTTATCATTGTTGCTTTTTCCATATCTTTCAATAATTTCTTCAATATCTCTCTTTATCACAGTCTATATCTCTCGTTTCCTTTTCCCGTGACTCCCAGTCTGAAGAGGGGTATTGACTCTTAACAGCAGAGAGATCTTCGGGTCCAAGTCCATAGCTCCCTGAAAGTAGCAATACAAATAAATCGGGTGGTCGAGACAATGATGTTTTCATCAGTTGGGGCATTGAGTATAAAGGTCAAGAAGTCATGTTGCAGCTTTATAAAACTGGTTATGCCAGATTTAGTGTATTGTGTGCAGTTTTGTTTGTGGAGGCTTTAGAGAGAGTGCAGAAGGGTTTAACAGGATGATGCCTGGATTAAAGGGTATTAGCTAAAATGTTGTTGGGCAAATTTGGATTGTTTTCTGTGGTGTATCAGTGACTGGGAGAAGACTTGATAGAAGTTTATAAAACTACAAGAACCATGGATAAGGTAGACGGTCAGAATTTGTTTTTCCCCCAGGGTGGAAATATCAGGTATGAGAGGACAAAAATGTAAGGTCAGAGGGGGAAAGTTTAATGGAGAAGTGCAGGACAAGTGGCTTTACACAAAAAGTGGTCGGTGCCTGGAACATGCTACTGGGGTGTGATGGTGGAAGCAGATACAATAATGGTGTTTATGAAGATTTGAGATAGGCATATGGATCATGTGTAAGTAGAAGGGATTGGTTTAATTTGGTGTCATGCTTGGCACAGACAGCGTGGGCTGAAGGGCCTGTTCCTTTGCTGTACTGTTGTATGTTCTAAACCTGTGGAAGCCTAGATGAGTGGATAAGAAATACTTGCATTCCTCACCCTTTCGTGATTTCAGAATGTCCAAAAGGAATTTACATTTCCTACGGTAGTTTTTGAAGTCTAGTCATTGCTGTTATGCAGGAATATTGAATCTTACCTAAGACAATGTGCAAGTTAGCTTTTACTTTCTCAATGAAGTAATTGTACAATGACAATGGAGTGGCTTCAATTCTCTTCCCATCTGCCCTGGCCACTGATTGCATCTTTTCCAACAGTTCAGCTTTCTCATCTGCTGGGAAGATATTGGGTACATCCCCTGTGTTCAACAACATGTTGATGTCTTCCACAAATGACTCATCTTTAATTTGGCTGTCATTAAACATAAAGACGGTTTGAGTGCTTTCAACTCCAGTTTTGATCATTACGCGCTTAAGATCATCTCTCCATTCATTCTTGGCATAGTTCTTTGTAATTTCAATTTGAAAGAGATTAAAGTCATTCATGAAAGTGGACAGTTTCGTAGCACTCTGTCTGCCACTCCCACCAACACCAACCAGAAGCAAATGGCCATTGTCCTGTTTGAGCACCCTGCATATTCTTGAGATGTGTTCAATAGCAAACTTGAACATAACCAAGGCCATTGGAGTTCTACTGACGTTGTTGTACTCAGACAGATAGTATTCCATGATTGATGTCAGTTGTTTTAAGTCTATGATCTCATCATAAGCCTTTGCATTAGAATCTGGCTTTAGATAATCTCCGAAAAATAGACTTCGAATATTGTCATCTGTAACTTTTCCTGATCGAGTCAAGTGGCTCAAAACCTGTGGGAAATGGATGGAAACTGAATTTCATAACATACTGTGATGTATTTCTTTAAACAATTAAATAAAAACTGAACAAAGGATCATCAGAAAATATATAAATTCTTAAACCTTAAAAATAAGTCACAGTTTCAGAAAGTAGCTAATTCCCTGGTGCAAGAACAAATTGGTAACAGTTCCATTCACAAATTATGATTGCAAGGTTACGCTGTGTTGCTCACTATTTGTCAAATTGAATTGTACATCTGAATTGTTGGAATAAGCAAATGGATAGTTGGTGATATTAATCCTCATCCAACACTGATTTGGCATCACCAACCACAATGGAGCACGTAAACCCATCAAACCCAATGTGTGCAGCATGGATAGGAAACAAAGTCTGAACAGCAAGAACAACAAATCCTTTTCTTTAGTAACCCCTCCAGCCCCAAAATTCCCATCCACATCACTCATATCGCACTATGTTATCATGAAAGGAATGAAGAGGAAGAACAGCAGGATAAAGACGACAAGAACAGATAATATTCAGGAACATGACCTGATCTCCAGACTAGGCACAGTTGATCACTTTCCACCCTTAAACTCCACATAATTGTGGCTCAGAAAAAAAAGGCAGCCCTTGCCTATTCAGCAAAACCTGGGCAATACTCACAGCACATAGGTGTGAGACAATGATTCCACCCGACTAAGAGGAAGTCTAATAGCCTTGTCCCACGGTACGAGTTCATTCCATGAGCTCTCCCGAGTTTAAAAAAATCAAACTCGTGGTAAGCATGGAGAATGAACGTAGTGGGTACGTCGTAGCTCGGGGACGTTTCTTAGCGTGCTCGCTACGCTAACGGCAGGTACTCGGGAAGACTCGCTAACGGCAGATAAGCACGGGAAGACTCGTGAAGATTTTTCAACATGTTGAAAAATGTCCACGAGAGCCCCGAGTACCGACGAGTGGCCATTACCGTAAATCTCCGAGTTCGAATCAGGGCAAGCTTGGGAGAGCTCTTGGAATGAACCTGGGGCAGGGCTTTAAGCAAGCTTGATCTACTGCAGATAGACACAAAAAGTTGGAGTAACTCAGCAGGACCAGCAACATCTCTGGAGAGAAGGAATGAGCAACAAGGTCCACAAGCTTAAATTGTGGATTACGAAATAAAATTATCAACTCCCCTCCCAAGTCCGATCCCTTCTCGTGGTCACTCTATCTCTGACCCCATTCCACTAATGATGTCCTTACTTGGTCCCCACCCCTTTCAGTTCCCTACTCCTGTGTTCACCTCCTGCTTGACTAACTTGTTTCCCCTTCTCCTGCTGCAACAGAATCTCCAGCTGCTGGTACTCACTCTCTCTCCAAGAGCTGGGCCACCCACCAACCGACGTGACTCACCCTCTTCAGTGGCCAGTTCACAACTGCTAAGTCGTCCTCTTACCCCAGCCATGCCCAGTGCCAGGATTCGTACTACCTGAAACCTGAACTGTGCGGTACCCCCAGACCTCTCCCAGAAAACCTCACGACAATCGTTGGACACTTCTGGTGTTGCCCAACGTTGGAGGTCAGTGGTCTCCTGCTGGGAGAAGTGCTTCATTCTGGATGTTAGACACAAAATGCTGGAGTAACTCAGTGGGACAGGCAGCATCTCTGGAGAGAAGGTATGGGTGGCGTTTCAGGTCGAGACCCTTCTTCAGACTGGAGAGGTCTGAAGGTCTCGACCCAAAACTTCACCTGTTCAGTCTGAAGAAGGGTCTCGACCTGAAACGTCACCCATTTCTTCTCTCTGGAGATGTTGCCTGTCCCGCTGAGTTACTCCAGCATTTTGTGCCTATCCTCGGCGTAAACCAGCATCTGCAGTTCCCCCCTACGCATTCTGGATGTTGTTGTGCCTCTTGTGGGTTGTCCAGGGAGGTAGAGAAAATTTCATCATATTCCTGATTTGTGCCTCTTAAAAGGTGGAAAGAGTGCCGCAAGATACCCAGCCTCTGACCTGCTGGTGTATATGTGGTTGGTCCTGCTGAGTTTCTCACCAATCGTGACTCCCCATTAACATAGGATGTTAATGGTGTGGGATAAGCAATGGTAATCCCACTGATTATCAAGAGTAGGTGGTAAGACTCTCTTGTTAGAGATGGCCAATGCCTGGATAAACATAGCTGACTAATTTTCCACATTGCCAGTGTTATGCCCCAAGCTCAGTCTGCTCCTTTTCTGCCAAGGCAATTATAAAAATATAGTAAAAACATCATTATTTAACAATACCTTATCAACAGTTTGTTTAAAGAAATTTGATGTGGTTTCTTTGATGATTTGGAAGAATGTCCGCCTGTCTTCTTCTGCAATCAGTCTATCATAAAAGACTCTGTAAACTTCGTGAATCCAGAGACGAATTAGTTTGTCACCCTCCTGTGAGAGAAAATCATTCACTGTTAGTAACTGAAGATATCTTGGGCTCTTGTTTCCTACAAATGAAATAGTTGAGGGCACGAGTTACAATCCTAAATGACCACAGTGCACAACACAAGCGCTTCAGCTCAATATGCTTTTTAATCCCATATTTGAGAGGCTCCAATTTTTACTTAATGTACACCTGCTAAATGCCTACCATTTTTTCCCAACATTGCCTCAAATCAATAAACATTTTTTGCAAAAGCGTAGGATTTTCATGGCACTATGTCTATTCATTCTCATGTAGTTTGCAAAGCGGTTGGTAGTGGAGACGTAACAGACTGCAGATGTTGGCATCTTGAGTAATTAACAAATGAATGGAGGAACTCAGCAGGACCGACAGCATCTTACAGATGCTAGAAACAGTTGGAAATGATGCCTTTCTTTAAATAAAATCTCTATGGAGTCTGTCGATGAAGCAAATAACATCTGAGATGAATTTAAAAGTCTTACAAAAATGGTCACTACACGTATAATATCTGTAGTGAGCATTTTTGTAAGACTTTGTCAGCAGGCAATATTTTTGTTGGAGAAAGGTGGATATTTCAGAACGTACAAACTCCGTAGAGCACCAACCGTAGTCTGAGTCTTTGGCGCTGCAAGGCAGCAACTCTACCGCTGCGCCACTCTGGTTGGTACAAAGATATTTGGTGAGGAACCTTCCACAGAGTAAAACCTCTGCAATGGACGAATAGGAGTTTTGGTCATTGACCATTTTAATAAGCAATCTAATAGTCAAGTTAAGAGTCAAGTGTCAAGAGAGTTTATTGTCATATGTCCCAGATAGGACAATGAAATTCTTGCTTTGCATCAGCACAACGGAATACAGAACAGATCATATCAGTGTGTCCATACACCATTATATAAATATATACCCCTGGGTCTCAATTTGCAAAATCACTAGTACAACTTTGCCCATTCCATATTACGTGGAGGAATTGTGCTAATCAATGTGAGATGGTTATTATCATACCAATTTTGGGATATACTAAACAAATCGAATCAAGGTGAAAAGACATTATGGTAGCTAATTAGTAAATATTTTCAGTCATTTCAAACAAAATTGGTGGTGCTTAACATTGTAACTGGTGTCTGCTAAATGCAATATTGAAATTTAGTTAAGAATTATTTTAGAACAAAATTATACGTACACCTTCGGAATACCTAAGCGCAATCATTGGTGATAATTACATCTGCCCATGGAGCTAAAGACTTGAACATTTTCAGTAAGTGTTAATGTAAAGGAACGTGTAATCAACTTTTGGTATTTAGAGAGAAGTATTCACTACATTTAATAATTATTCAATGATAAATGGGAATGACTCACTGTGATCTTTTTCCACAATGAACTGAAAAATGTGACATTGCCAAGCGCATCATGGGATGGATGTTTGCAAAAACCATGCAAATTAAAGCTCCATATTTTAATATAAAAGACATATTAGGTTCATGTTTTAAAGAATTCCTCATGTCCATTTCAAGAGACAAAGCATGTTTGTCATTAAAATTCCAAAGTAAGCTTCATCACCCACCTTGAGATTTGTGCTTGGGCATAACAGCACTCCTTTAATCACCCGGGAGAAATCTCGCAAATTGAACACGTAATGAGATTTGGAAGGAGTTGGAAGAAAACTGCTTATTGCAGCCTTGTACACTGCCATGGTAGCTTGCACCATTAACCTTCCTAAACTGTAATTTAAAAAAAGAACAATTTTAACAGTAAATTCATACTCCCTGCAAATACTACAAATTATGAGTGCATATTATGGTGCAAATTATACCGCGCAGTGGTGAAACTGGTAGAGGCACTGCCACACAGCATCAGATACCCAGGTTTGTTCCTTGCAATGAGTAGAGTCGTACACACATCAAAATACAACACATATTTATTAAAGTCCACTTACAGCATTGGTCTGCAGAACGTTACAGTACCTAACAGCTACTCAGACTGAATTACGTAAGCAAGCTCTTGGTAATATAAATCGCATATTATGCGGAGCAACTACTAACAAGCACTACAATTGGTTAGTAGGAAATAACCAATCTACATTCCTGACCTCAGGTACGGTCTGAGTGAAGTTTGCACATTCTCCTTGCGACTCCATGGGTTTCCTCCAGGTGCCCCAGTTTCCTGCCACACCCCAAAGATGTGCTGGTTTGTAGATTCATTGGCTTATGTAAATTGCCCCTTGTGTATAGGGAGTGGATATGAAAGTGAGATAACATGGAACTGGTGTGAACAGGTGATCAATGGTGAGGGTGGACATGGTGGGCCGAAGGAACTGGTTCCATTTAATTCAATTCAACGTTTCCCAGACAAACAACAACATTTTATATGGAGCCTTTAACATAAGTAGTCCCACTTGTATCATAACATTAAGATGGGGATGTAACTAAATATTTTATCAGAAATAAATTTGAAGGCTATCGTTGCAGGAAGGAGACGATGCTTTGATAACTCAAATGTTTCAAACTAACAATTGTAACAGCTAAGACAGACACAAAATGCTGGAGTAACTCAGCGGAACAGGCAGCATCTCTGGAGAGAAGGAATGGGTGACGTTTCGGGTCGAGACCATTCTTCATGCTGAGAGTCAAGGGAGAGGACAGCTTGTATTTGTACAACACCTTAAATATGGCTAAGCATCACAAAGCACTTCATAGGAGAATTACCAAAAATAGTCATGTATAATGCAAGGAATATTGTGGAGAAAGCAGATAAACTTGGAGCCTGGATCAATGAGTGGGACAATGATGTTGTGGCCATTGTGGAAACGTGGTTGCAAGAAGGACACAATTGGCAGCTCAATGTTCCGGGGTTTTGATGTTTCAGACGTGAAGGCAGAAGAGATGGAGGGGTTGCGCTACTATTGAGGGAGACTGCCACGGCTGCACTCAGAGAGGACATACTGGAGGGTTCATCCACTGAGGTGATAAGGGTAGAGCTTAGAAAGAAGAAAGGTGAAAGCAAGCTAATGGAATTGTACTGTAGCCCCCCCCCCCCCCCCCAGTAGCAAGCAGGAAATAGAGGAACAGATGTGTAGACAGATTACCAAAAGATGCCAAAGCAACAAGGTTGTCTTAGTGGGTGACTTAAACTTCCCCACAATTGACCTGGAACTTGATCCATACTAAAGGCTTAGATGGGGCAGATTTGGTGAGATGTATCCAAGAGAGTTTCTTTTGTGTTGGAAATTAGCTTGGCTAGGTGACTGGTGTTTCAGTCGAAGAGCATGTTGGGGATAGTGCTCCATTAGTTTTAAGATTGTTTTGAACATGGAGAAGGATGGACCTAGCAGGAAGGCACTAAATGAAAGTAAGGCAAATTACAACATTATTAGGGTGGAGCTCGGGAGGGTACACAGGGAGCAATTGTTATTGTGAAGTCCACATCTGACGCTGTGGTATTTATTTAAAGGCCAGTTGATCGAAGTTCGGGGCCAGCATATTCCAGTAAGGAGGGATAACTATGGCAAATAAAGGAACCTTGGATGACCAGAGTGGTTGTAAATTTGGAAAAAAAGAATCAGGAACCACATGCAAGGTTTAAGACGATGGAATCATACAGGACCTTTGAAGAATATAAATGAGGAAAGAACTAAAGCAGGCTATTAGTATGACCTAAAGTGGCCACAAAATGGTTCTGGTGAGTCAGATTAAAGAAATCTCCAAAGCTTTTTGTACCTATACTAAAAGCAAGAGGGTAACCTGGGAGAAGGTAGGACTGCTCAATGATACTGAAGGGAATTTGTGTTTAGTGTCTTGGGGATATAGGCGAGGTACTAAAACAAGTATTCAAGGTTTTAGTATAAAACTAGAACAAGTGCGGACCCGTTGGGTCCCATTCCCCCAATGAAATATTTCACCAAAGTGCCCATCCGCACTGCGCAGGCGCGACAGCCGCATTCAAAGTTGTGCCGTTGACAGCAGAAATTAGGTTAACTTTAATAAATTGAAGAGAGGAGCCGTGGAGGCATTTGTAAAATAGAAGGAAATTTACCCGTGGGCCAGGCAAGTAAAGGCGTAAGGAAAAAAAATGGCGATCTGAAAATCTGCTAAGGCCCGAACTGCGCAGGCGTGGCCGATGGGGTCTCGTTGTGAGGCCCGAGATCCCCATTGTGTCACGCACAGGAACCCTCCCCCAACTGCGCATGCGCGGCTGGGGGCGCTGTTTTAAGTTAATTTAAGTTTTCAATCTGAACAAAAATTACTACTGCAGATCACAGGACATTGGTGAGTAAGGTAGGCTTAAAATTATCGTGCTATCGTGTATCATTTCTGCAGACTTTCGGAAACAAATATAGGTACAAACTAGACTAAGTGGGACCCGTTGGGTCCCAGCATCACACGGGAGGGCTGGTCACCAACGCAATATTCCACCTCTCCACCAATTCCAATATTGCTCGCCAGTGGGGGGGGGGGGCTTTCTGTTGCGCTAGTATGGGTGTTGCGGGCCGAAGGTACTGGTTTCCAGAGGGCTAGTATAGACATTGTGGGCCGAATGGATTCTTGGGCTGGAAGCCAACTGTTGCAATGATTTTAAAAGCCAAGCCAAGGCAAACAATTTGGCCGCAGCCACCTGACAACCAAAATCCATTTTGTGAACACAAACTTTTTAAAAAGGTGAGGCAAACAATTGGGCCGCAGCCACCTGACAACCAAAATCCATTTTGTGAACACAAATTCTTTAAAAAGGCGAAGCAAACAATTGGGCCACAGCCACCTGACAACCAAAATTCATTTTGTGAACACAAACTTTTTTTTTTAAAAGGCGAGGCAAACAATTGGATAGCAAGCAGCCACCTGACAACCAAAATTCATTTTGTGAACACAAACTTTAAAAAAAGGTAAACAATTTGGCAGCAGCCACATCAAGGGGAATCACTGTGGAGTAGACATCCGTTCAGTGTTATTCATAGCTCAGAGAGCCGTGACCCTTTCGCTTCCTGGGTCTGGCAGTTACTGAGTGAGGAACGACACTTCTGGGTTTTATAGACCCACCCCCTCACCCCCTGCCACCAGCAGGGGCAGCAGAGAGAACAGAGAGAATGGGGAATTTTTTAAAAACATTAATATCTCTCTCATTTTTCATCGATGGGAAAAATCCTCTGGTCCAATAAGGCGGAGGGGGGCTCTGAGCGAGGTGGCCAAAGATGACTGCGTTCTCTCGGAAATCGCAGCACAGTGGGCCAAAAGCGGTCAAGATCAGACTTTTAGTAATATAGACAAACACAAACATATAAGCAAACATACAAACAAGATGAGAGGTTTAGTAATAGACTAGACCAAGGGGGACCTGTTGGGTCCCGTCCCCTTAAAGGGCAGTTGCGGGGGGGGGGGGGGGGCCTTTGGCGTCACACATATACACTAACCCTCCCTTGATATTATATTAATATTATTAATTTGCTCCTTTTACCCCATCCTCCGACCTATCCACTCACGCATAACCCCCAACTGCGCAGGTGTGGCTAGAGAGGGGAGGTGGAGAGGGAGGGGGAGGGCCCCCTCACCTCCCTCACCTTCACCCCTCTCCTCCTCCCTCTCCCCCTCTACTCCCCTATCCTCTCCCCCTCCCCGCATCTCCACCCCCCCTCCACCCGCCTCCCTCCACCCCCCCTCTCTCCAGCCCACTCTCTCCCCCCCCCCTCTCTCTCTGCCCCGGGGAGGGTGTAGAGAGGGAAGAGGAGGGGGTAGAGGCAGCACCTACCCAGGTCATAGAGCAGAATCCTCCCCACCAGGTGCAGGGCCCGAGCTAGGCTGCGGCCAACGTGGACCAGAGCGAGGCCCAGAGCAACCTGAGGATGGTCAAAAGCAGCAGAGGGTCGGCCAATCATGGCTTGCGCGAGGGGAAGCCCACCCACCACTGTGACAGACGATCGGGAGGGGGAGACGGAGAGAGGTCCTGTGACGGCCACCACGGCCACTTTTCCACCTCGCTGCGATAACGACTGCCGCCGCCATGTTGTAGAACTCCAAGGAGCCCAGCGGAGCGCGCAGCACGACTTGAGCATGTGTTTAGCAGCTTCAATCCAGAACCCTGGAGGGGTGGGGGGGGTGGGGGCTGGGTGGCTGTGTCACATAACTCGCAGCTCGTGGAAAACAGTGCCCAGCAGGCTGCACGTTGAAAATTCTGCGCAGCTTGCCGCGAGGAGCAGAGCCATTGTGACATCATCCAGCTTGCTTCAGCTCGTTAGATATAAAAAAGATCTCAGAATGGTGAACAATTTTAGTAAAAATCTCGGGAAATAATGAATCAAATTTTCAGATGAGGCGATTTTCGAGATCATGAGGTAAATCTCTACCGGAATATGTAATGATTTCACCATTAGAGCGCCGGATGGCATGCGGCGTCACACACACTAACCACCCACACACACACACACACTAACTACCCCCTTGATATTATATTAGTATTATTAATTTGCTCCTTTTACCCCATAATCGCCCTACCTATTGACGCAGAGCCCCCAACTCACAGGCGCGTCTAGAGAGGGAGGGGGGTAGAGAGTGAGGGCAGGAAGAGAATGGGGAGAGATAGAGATAGAGGCAGAGACAAACGGGCAAGAGACAGAGGGAGAGGGGGGGTGGAGGGGAGGAGGAGAGGGAGGGTGGGTGAGGTGTGGAGGGTGGGGGAGGAGGGGAGAGAGAGATAGGAGGAGAGAGAGGGGAGGAGAGAGAGGGGAGGAGAGAGAGGGAAGGAGAGAAGCTTCAGTGCATGTGGCGCCTCTGAGCTCGAGATCTGCAGAACAAAGATCCTATAGCGGAGCTGAGCTGTACGATCTTTGTTCTGCAGAATTTTCTCGATCTTTCTGTGCCTTTCGAAGGGGGGTGGGTGGGCTAATGTACCTCGTGGAAAACTGCGCATGCGCGGTGACAGCAGCTGCATTAATCCAGAGCGGCGGGAGGGCGGGGCCACGAGTAAAGGCATTGTGAGGTCAGCATCTGGGCAGTCTTTATATTTTATTTCAATGTCAATTTGGTGATACTTTTTAGCAAATATATCGGGAAATAATTGACCAAATTTATAGAGGATTGGATTTTTGAAATCATATGGAAAATTTCTACCAGAAGATGTAAAAAACTCACTGCTATTGTAACGTCAGCAGCTGGACAGCGGTCAGAATTTAAAAAAAGGTCAGATTGTTCAACAATTTTAATTAAAAAGCCGGGAAAATAATCTACCAAATTTACAGAGGAGTGGATTTCTAAAGTCACAAGGAAAATCTCTACTGAAATATCCTGTTTCGGCATCTGTTTTTCGAGGAGATGCGTTTCACAGGCAAAATGACAAACAGAGAGACACAGAGAGAGAGACACAGAGAGACACAGAGAGAGACAGAGACAGAGAGAGAGACACAGAGAGAGACACAGAGAGAGACACAGAGAGAGACACAGAGAGAGAGACAGAGAGAGAGACAGAGACAGAGACAGAGACAGAGACAGAGACAGAGACAGAGACAGAGACAGAGACACAGAGAGAGAGAGAGAGAGAGAGAGAGAGAGAGAGAGAGAGAGAGAGAGAGAGAGAGAGAGAGAGAGAGAGAGAGAGAGAGAGAGAGAGAGAGAGAGAGAGAGAGAGAGAGAGAGAGAGAGAGAGAGAGAGAGAGAGAGAGAGAGAGAGAGAGAGAGAGAGAGAGAGAGAGACAGACAGACAGACAGACATTTGGAAAATGTTATGGGTATGGGATGAGGTGATCATTGAGGAAAATGCATTTGAAGACTGCATTTAGCGTTGGGACAATGGTTGAGACAGGGACTGAATGAGAGACTTGGTAGACACAAAATGCTGGAGTAACTCAGTGGGACAGGCAGCATCTCTGGAGAGAAGGCATGGGTGACGTTCCGGGTAGACCCTTCTTCATATTGAGAGTTAGGGGAGAGAGAAACTAGAGATATGGTGGGTAAGGTGTGAAAACAACAGATCACAGCAAACGATGATAAGGAAATGTAGAATGTTAGCTGAGTTGGTTATGGATTATGTGTCATCATTCCACATACAGAAACTAATTATCACCCATGGAGTTAAATTGAATTTGATTGATCCTTACCGCATAAAGGTATTTTCAAATCCTTTTGAAAAATGCCATTCCGAAATGGAAGTAAAAATCTTCATCATGGTATCATCATCAAAGGAATCAATGGACACTACATTCAAATGCCGAGTGAAACGTCCTGTCATAAAACAAATAAGTGACTTCAAATCATACAATGCTTGAGGGAACAGCAACCCTGAAAATTAAAATAACACTTCAGATGTTGAAAATCTGAAATATAAAACAGAAAACACCAGAAACAGCCAGCCGGTCAGGTTGTGAAAAATAAAATAGTCGCAGTTTCGGGTCCGTAATCCTTTGTCAGAATTGTTTCTCTTTCTTGGGATACAGCCTGATCTGCCGGGTGCTTCCTGAATTTCCTTCTTTTAAAGCAACTCAGGTTTTATACAGTAGTTTGTAGATTCAGGGAGCAAAACAGCATAGAAACAGATCCTTCAGGCCAAATCGTCGATGCTGACAAAAACATATATCATGAGGGATTGTTTGACATTGCTGTGATTGTCCTGCTCTTGTTGCTGCAATCATGCTATGAATCTGAACCCATTGGGGACATGTAAATGTACCTTCCTTGCTGGGTGACCAGATAATGGTGTCAGTGGGTTATGCCATTTTAATCCTAACATTTGGCATTTTAGTGCCAAAGTTGATTCCAGGCAGGCAGGCCTGCTTTTAAATAAAATTGCACAGAAGTTAAGTGGCAGAGTACAGCATGGAAATGAGAAAAGGACAAGTGAATAGGCTCTGTCCTGGGATGTAGGACTGAATGCCTGGAGATCATTTTATTTGTTACATAGCTCAAAGTAACAGAGTGGCGGTTGAATGATGGCTTTCTCATTTTCTATCATAATGTAAATATATGTTATATCTATTGACACATCTCATACCCTTGAATCTTTACCTGTCACCTTAAAGTATCATAGAGCTGTTATCATAGAGAAGGGTTTCGGCCCGAAACGTTGCCTATTTCCTTCGCTCCAGAGATGCTGCCTCACCCGCTGGGTTTCTCCAACATTTTTATCTACCTTCTGCTTTGATCTGTCATTTTCACACCTTACTCCTCCATACCACTAGACTCCCTCTCCCCTGACTCTCAATCTGTAGAAGGGTCCCGACCCAAAACATCACCCATTCCTTCTCTCCAGAGATGCTGCCTGTCCCACTGAGTTACTCCAGCATTTTGTGCAATATATTTTCCTTGGTTTAGAGAAGCTAGTTGGCGTGTAGCCTGGAGAGTACCCTTGAGACCAGTACCATGATATATCTGCCTTTCTCACTAATGTTTCTTTTAGCTTTGTGAATGAAGATCTTCACAGCTGACACATGATTTTAAGAGTGTAATTTCAGATGTTGATAAGAAAATGTAGAATGGTTAGCTGAAGGGAAGGTGACAAGGAGGCATACAGTCAGTAAAATTAACCAGAAGGACTGAAACTGGTCAGAGAACTAGGGTGGGGGAGGGACGGGGAGAGGGTTACTTGAAGTTAGAGAAATCAATATTCATACCGCTGGGTTTTAAGCTGCTCAAGCGACTCCCTGGTTAACTCATCACTTCCAACCCAAACTACCCCCTCCCCAGGTACTTTCCCCCACAACCACAGGAGATGCAACACCTGTCACTATACCATCATTGGTTATTTAATCAGTAAGGATGTAAAACGTTATGGGGAGAAGGCAGGAGAATGGGGTTGAGAAGGAAAAATAAATCAGCTATGACTGAATGGCGGAAGAGAATCGATGGGCCGAATGACCTCATTCTGCTCCTATATTTTATGGCCTTTATTATTATGGAATCTTTATTGGTTATCAGAATAATCTCATCAGTGCCAATTTATTTGTCCACATTTGCCTTTAATCCATTCTCTCTGCTCAGATGCTCTGGAAGCCTCCCTGCACTAGAGTCAATTTACAATAGCCAATGAATCTGCCAACCACCACGTCTTTGTGATAAGGGAAGAAACAACAGCATCTGGGGAAGTTCACACAGTCACAGGGAGAATCTGAAAATTCCTCATAGACAACACCAGAGGTCAAGATGGACTCCCATTTCTTCCCCTTTCGGCTTTCCGCAGAGATCTCTCCCTCCGTAACTCCTTGGTCAATTCCTCCCTTCCCACCCAAATCACCCCCTCCCTGGTAACAGCAGGAAATGCTACATTTGTCACTTTACGTCCCCCCTCGACCATCCAAGGACCCAAGCAGTCTTTCCAGGTGAGGCAGAGGTTCACCTGCACCTCCTCCAACCTCATCTATTGCATCCGCTGCTCTAGGTGTCAACTGCTCTACTTCAGTGAGACCCAGCGCAGGCTTGGCGATCACTTTGCCCAACACCTCCGCACAGTTCGCATTAACCAACCTGATCTCCCGGTGGCTCAGCACTTCAACCATTCCCATTCCGAATCAGACCTTTCTGTCCTGGGCCTCCTCCATGGCCAAAGTGAATCCCACCACAAATTGGAGGAGCAGCACCTCATATTTCGCTTGGGTAATTTACACCCCAGCGGTATGAACATTGACTTCTCCAATTTCAGGTAGTCCTTGCTTTCCTCGTCCTCCCCTCCCCTTCCTAGCTCTCCCACAGCCCACTGTCTCCATCTCTTCCTTTCTTCTTTCTGCCCCCCACCCCCAGTCTGAAGAAGGGTCTTGACCCGAAACCTAATCCTTCGCTCCATAGATGCTGCCTCACTCACTGAGTTTCTCCAGCATTTTTGTCTACCTTCTATCTTAAATACAGCCCAGAAGATCACCAACACCCATCTGCCTGCCCTGGAAGAGATCTATAGCTAAAGGACTCATCTCATCCCGCACATCACTTGTTTGCCCTTCTGCCCTCAGGAAAGTGTTACAGGTCCATCAAATCACACACCACAAGATTAACAAACAGTTTCTATCCCAAGGCCATCACCACTCTGAACTGAACACACACAGCCCCATAGCCAATATGTTGTACTGCCACAACACTATACTGTGAAATATTGCATATTAAGACTTGACTTGACGTTTCTCTTGCATTTTTGTTGTTTCCATTGCTGTTATTATTTATCTGATGCATTGGAGCTCCGCTCAGGCATTGCGCCTGAAATTTCATTGTATGTATTTACAATGCCAATGAAGTATTATTATTATTATAACCCAGGTCACTGGCTGCTATAAGGCAGCGGCACTATCTGTTGTATCATTGTGCAATATCATAATTGTGACCAACGTACATAGAGCAACTCTGTACATAGAGCAATATCAATGTCTTGGTAAAGTGTAAATGCGGATGAACAAATAACAGTTCACCTAAAATGAGAGCTGCCTGCCAAGGAAATTGAGTTGCACATAAAATTATTATCAAAACTTACTGATTTCTGACTGGAATGCATTTAAAGCCAAAATACTCTTGATTATATTATTTGCCATTTGCTACCAATGTTCTTACCTGTTATGTCATTTCTTCCTCCTCCAGGGGGACCCATTGCCGAAATAAACAATACATTTATAATGGTGAGTTTTGACGTATCTTTCCTGTCGTACCAATGACCGTGATCAATCCATTGTCGAAGGAGCTCAATGGGTGGCTGGGCTCCATAAATTTCCTTTGCTGGCATATTAAGATCATCTGGAATCAGCACATGAACATACTGGATCAGGATTCTCTCTTAACAAGTAAAAGAAAAATCAGCTCATGGCACATCCCAATGCAATTGATAAAGCTGTATCTCCCCATTTTTGACACTTGGCTATTTTTCATCATTACAGCTGCTGGCTACAACTCTTTACGATAGAATGTTATTTATCCCAGGGGGGAAATTGATATGCCAACAGTCATACTGTTAAAATCTTATCATACTGTGTGCTGCCCACCTGAGTCCCTATAATTCGTAGTCCTCAGCCCAAATCACAGCCAAATGCAGGACTCTAAATTTGGTGAAACTTATTGAAGGCCTGAAAAATAAAGTGGTGGCCATGTGACAACGAGTTCTAAGGCACAAAACCAGAAGTGTCATATCTCACTATTTTGGTACTTCTGAATGTCAAGAAATGTGTTCAACTGAATATCCAGACTCTTTCAATAAAGGAAATGTACAAATCACTGCATTTCCACAATCACCAAACACACAGAAGCCGTGCACAATGTGCCAATTTATCTTCAGTATTAAGCAATAGCAGCGAGTTAGATAAATGGATTGATTGTAATCATGTATTGTTTTTCTGCTGACTGGTTAGCACGCAACAAAAAGCTTTTCACTGTACCTCGGTACACGTGACAATAAAGTAAACTGATAAATCTTTAAGATCCACTATTAAACAAAAACATTATTTTTACATTAAAAATTATTTATATTGCAATCGTAACTAATCAAAAGATAGATCCCTTACCTACAAAGACAATGGATTCTTTCCCCACTGGTGGACCATAAATCCCCTTCTTCCTCCTGTCCAGTTTTGACATTATTATATCTTGGGTTTGATTAGCTGAGGTTCTCGCAGAGAGGCTGATGCAGTTGGGAATGTAACGGTCCTTGGGCAGCTGCATGAGGAAGTTGTTTGTAAGTACAGATTTGCCTGTGCCAGTGGGACCCAAAAGTAGCAGAGGTATTTTGTGCGAGATGTAAACCTCCAAGAAAAATGTCTGCCTCGCAGTTTCTACAGTGGGAATGATAAGGTCTGAAGCCTGTAAATCATAAATAAATGTAATGAATAAAAATAAACAAGGTAGCAGCAGTAAGTTAGAAGGCAAGACATAAGAGTGTTTAATTTTTGTAAGTGCACCCTAAACAATAAATTATTTAATAAAGTTTCTTATCTCTGGGTCGACTAGACACCTGCGGGATCTAAATTTCAAAACAAGGTAGATGATCAAAGTTTGGGGAGACAAGGCAACGATATGGGATAAACGACACAAGCTTTCTCCTGCTTTGAACACAGCACCAAACCCTTAACTTAAATACATTTTCCAAGATATATTTTCAAAATCAAAATTACAGGCATTGTATTTCTGAATTGTTAAGAATGCATTTGAGGTCATTGCAGCCAGAATTCATGTGTGCAAGAACTTTTTTAAGGATCAATTTTTTGGGGGGATTTTAGATTAATAATGTATTCATGCCAAAAATGTATAAATTATATTCTTTTAATAAGGAGACAGCTTTGCTGGAACATCGAAGGGAGTAAGATATAGTACATTCAACATTGTACTGATCTCAGCCGAGGGGAAAAATGATAATATAGTTGCATAAAACCTTGGCTCCTGAAGGGATCTCTTTTTCTGTGGTGATATAATCTGTCCACAGAGTCCACTGTCCACTGCCAACCTTTTTGAAGTAGTAATCATAAACAGTTCCTGGATGATAATAATAATAATAAGAAGAAGAAAGACGATTAAGTACATCAATTAGAGTTCCTGTACTTTCAAAGTTTTATGTTTGGTTCATGTCTAACCTCTTTCAGGAAAGATATTGTTTTTTGTCAGTTTGACACTCTTGGGACGAGGATTATTGTCATCCATTCCCAAAATCAAATTACGGAAGAAAGTATCGAACTTCTTGCGGCTCTCCCCATTGATCGTGGCACCGACAGTCCACACAGTGGCAAAGAGGAATAAGCCCTGCAGCCAGAGGGTGATTTGCTGACTCGACATTTCTTCACTATCCTCCTGTCCTGACTGAGCTATTTCACCTATAGATTGGAAAAAGACAAACTAATTGTTAGCTATGCAATTCATAATTCCCTATGAAACTGCTGCAAGCTAGATCACAAACTAAACAAAAGTCAAACGTTTGTTATTACATCAACTTAATGGGAGGGAAGAAGGGAAATTCTCACCCTCAACCTCGTGAGGATCGTACATTATATCCAGATACTCATTATTTAGCTTCCTTGCGTAGTTTTATTCAGCATTACATTGGATATATAGGCATTGAAAGGCTATTCAACTCATCTACTCCCTACCCCACTTAATGCACCATTTGATCTTCCTCTCATCTAATTCTATCAGCGTAACCCTTGATCCCTTTCTACTGCATCTTAGTCCAGCTTCCCTATACTGGACTGATCAATTCATGACTTTTGTTAGATCCTTTCCTGGAAATTCAATTAGCCTTTCAGCATTATGCATCTCAAAACCGATTATGTGGTATGAAATGTGATCATGGCCGTTTCTACGTTATTTTATGTTATTTGGGAAATTCGACTAGGCTCTCTGACTACTGACCGACATCTACTATAAACCCAGTGACTCCCATGGCTATCTGGACTACACTTCTTCCCACCCTGCTTCCTGTAAGGACTCTATCCTCCACTCCTAATTCCTCTGTCTACACTGCATCTGCACCCAGGATGAGGTGTTCCAAACCAGGGCATCGGAGATGTCCTCATTCTTTAGGGAACGGGGGTTTCCCTCTTCAACTATAGATGAGGCTCTCACCAGGGTCTCCTCTATATCCCGTATCTCCGGTCCTACTCCCCATCCCCCCACTCGTAACAAGGACAGAGTTCCCCTTGTCCCCACCTTCCACCCTACCAGTCGTCACATACAACAGATAATCCTCCAACATTTTCGCCACCTCCAACAGGATCCCATCACTGGCCACAGCTTCCCATCTACTCCCCTTTCGGCTTTGCCCAGAGACCGCTCCCTCCGTAACTCCTTGGTTAATTCATCCCTTCCCACCCAAACCACCTGCACCTCCTCCAACCTCATCTATTGCATCCGCTGTTCTAGGGGTCAACTGCTCTTCTTCCGTGAGACCAAGCAAGAGCGGAACTCGCTATCAAAACATGGAGGGGATGGGCGACACAATTTTTTGGCGGCTGCGCGCGCATGCACACACTCACCCACACATGCGCGAGGCTTCGGAGGCTCAATCCAGCGCTAAATGCAGCTCAACTCTGCCTGTCTCACCGGGTTAACTACAGCTCTGTCTGGACAGACGGGACACCAGCGCTGCTTCTCCGCGCTGGCCATATTTCCCGCATGCCCAGGCAGGTTCACTTAGCCGGACAGGCAGAGTGAGCTAGGTTTAGCGCTGGCTGTGGGCCTGGGGGCGCCGAGCCCGTCTGACTGCCGACGTCTCTGGCCACCCGTGGGGGGGGGGGGGTACTCAGGTGGGGACGGGACAGAGCTGGAGACCCGGTCGGGATCGATCATGGCTGTGGATGAGGCGCAGGTCGGTGCCACGACTCCCTCCTCCAATCACCGCACTCTATCCTCAGTCCCACCCCCTCATTCCTCCCTCCTCCAATCACCGCACTCTATCCTCAGTCCCACCCCTCCCACTCCTCCCTCCTCCAATCATCGTGCTGAATCATCATGTCCCGTCCCCATTGCCTGCTGACCGACGTCTCTCTCGTCCATTCGGCGCCCTCGATCAGCAGTCCCATCTCCACTGTCTCGCGGAAAGCGGAGATTTTAAAATCCGGTTGACAAAAACTTGGGGGGGATGTCCCCCACCTCTCAAAACATGGAGGGGACGTGTCCCCTCTGGCCCCCCCCCCCCCCAGGTTTTCCGCCCCGAGTCCAAGTGCAGGCTTGGCGATCACTTCGCCCAACACCTCCGCACAGTTCGCATTAACCGACCTGATCCCCCGGTGGCTCAGCGCTTCAACTCCCTCTCCCATTCCGGATCCGATCTTTCTGCCCTGGGCCTCCTCCATGGCCAGAGTGAGTCCCACCGCAAATTGGAGGAACAGCACCTCATATTTCGCTTAGGTAGTTTACACTCCAGCGTTATGAACATTGACTTCTCCAATTTCAGGTAGTCCTTGCTCTCTCCCTCCTTCCACTCCCCTTCCCAGCTCTCCCGCAGCCTACTGTCTCCGCCTCTTCCTTTCTTCTTCCAGCCCCAACTCCCCCCCCCACCCCCACATCAGTCTGAAGAAGGGTCTCGACCTGAAACGTCACCTATTCCTTCGCTCCATAGATACTGCCTCACCCGCTGAGTTTCTCCAGCATTTTTGTCTACCTTTGGTTTTTCCAGCATCTGCAGTTCTTTTTTAAACAGGCTCTCTGGTATCAGTCAATCTTGGCACCTTGATGTGAATCCTACATCAGGGGTGCTCAGATGTTATCCTGCAGTTCCAAAGATGGCTGAAGCTTCGGGCCATAACTAAAACAGTCACAGTTTGTTCGTAGGACTTAATCGGAACACCACCCAGGGTGCACAAGAATGTCTAAAAAAAATGCACATGGGAAACTGATCTTCCCTCATGTTTTCAAACCACCAGAAATGTATTAATTCTTGTTAAAAGTACTGCACAATAATCCCCTGATGTATCATTGCATACTTATTAAAATGTTGCAGCCTACACTGCCAAAATATTAGCCTTTGGCAAATAGCTGAACAAAACAAAAGTTGTTGTGGAAATGCAATAGGAATCAGATTTAAATGGAACACTTACCCATTAAGCAAGAATAGAGCCTCATCATACTGTAAGCCAGGTGCATTGGTGATGTATTTACAAAAAACTTGCAATATAGCCGGGTAAAGTCCAAACATGGCTGTATCAGCCAATGGAACATGTCATTGATCTAAGGAACAAAGCAAATTAGCTGCCTACCTAATCAATTTTATTATGATTTATAGAATCATCAAAATAACTTCCTAATGGCCTGACAAATGTATCTATTGATAAATTAGATAAGTGCCTGATTTCCCAATCTATAAGCCTATGAGCCAAGAAATGGGAAGCAGGATTAGGCTGGATTCCTTTTCATGAAAGGAATGGCCTCCATTCTGGCATGAATCAAGTTTTGATTCAATCCAATGAACATTGCATGAAAAAGAGCAATCGGTCAAGTCCTCTTAGCTAGACAGCAATAGAGATACTCTAATTACTCGCAATTCTCCTGGGTTAGGGAAATAAAATCAGTCAGGGATCCCATTTTTGGCTGCTAACATGTGGTCCCCTGTGTATATGAATGCAGGACAGGGACTAGATTGGACTCAGTTGTCACCATCCTTAAGTTGTCAACACTTCCTAACAGGACAGGAAATGTGACCATGGCGACTGCAGGAAACCGTTAAGGTCATAGGAAGAAACATAAGTGAACCTTCCTTATCATCTGTGAAACTGCATCTTAAAAGGGAGTTAGAATCTTCAGGAGAAAGAGAGTAGACATGAGAAACTGGTTGATTTACTTTTTCAAATATCGAGCTGGCCAAAGGATATTGTGTTATATCCCCAGAAGAGTATATTCCCATCTTTCACAAGAACCCACAGATGTTTGAGGGTTTTTTTAAGAAGCAGCTGAAGAAATCAGAAGTAATTTGGTGATTTTCTCTACGCTGTGATACCAATTAAATTGGAACACCGTCATTTGATCACTGCATATTTTCTTACGTTTTTTCGGAAACTTTTATCCTTATGAATATAACTATCAAGTTAATCTCTATCACTGCTCCATCAACAGTATTTGTAATTTTCTTTACTGTCAGGTTGGGGCTGAATCAATAGTTGGGGTGGGAGATTGCAACTTTCGCGTGGTCCGCCCCGTTTCGACGAATGCAATCAATCTGGTGTGCACAATCAAATAGAACAAGTTGTCCTACAACTTTAGGCTGTGCATGCCATACACAAGAAGAAGAATCAGTAGTTACAAAGGTGTGAAAGAAATATTTATGTAAATATATTTTTTAATCGCCTCTTTTATTCTATCTCCTTATTTCTCCTGAGGTCAGGAGTAAAGGTGTCCGGTGCTGGGGGCGTAATAACAGTGAATGAGAGGCTGCCAATTTGTTTCCATGGCTCCAATATTGTTATTTACACATCAGGACACAGGCTATGCACAAACCACGTTTTATATGATTTTCTGCAGTTCTTTGGATAGGACCCTAACCATTTCACGATTATTCAGTTACTGGTCATCCCCAGCTTCAGTTCCTGTTTACTGTAACCACAACAGTTCAAAAGTCAGAAATATAGCTCAGCAAACCAAGTTCCCATATGGCAGGAGATGTCTGCAGTCCCGTAGCAGCCAGCAAAACCAGACTCCAGTCTCCCAAATGCTCATTCACATCTATGGGCTATGCATGAGCCAGGCATTGGTATTCTGGGGAGGAGTGGCATATGAAAACCTGGCTGCCAGTCCTCTATGATGCTTCAAGAATTCCAGATGGGCTTACACAGACTAAGTGTGTAGGAAGGAACTGCAGATGTTGGTTTAAACCGACGATAGACACAAAATGCTGGCGTATTTCAGCGGGACCGGCAGCATCTCTGGAGAGAAGGAATGGGAGACGTTTCGGGTCGAGACCCTTCTTCAGTCTGACTCGACCCAAAACATTACCCATTCCTTCTCTCCAGAGATGCTGCCTGTCCCGCTGAGTTACTCCAGCATTTTGTGTCTATCTTACAAGGACTAAGGCTGATTTTAATCAGGAATCTGCAAGAGAAGTCGGAAATGTAAGTTGACAGGGTGTAGTGTAGGAATGAACTGCAGATACTGGTTTAAATCGAAGATATGGCCCGCTTCCTTTATCATCGTTATTTTTGTTGCATATCTTTCATTCATTTGTTCTATATCTCACTTTATCACTGTCTATATTTCTCAGTTCCCTTTCCCGAGTCTCAGTCAGAAGAAGGTTCTCGACCCAAAACATCACCTATTCCTTTTCTCCAGAGATGCAGTCTAACCCACTGAGTTACTCCAGTGTCTATGAAGATATGTCTATCTTCAACTTAAGGAGCAGAGTTAATATTGCAGTTCAGCCAGAATCTAATGTAATGGTGTAGGTCCATGTGGTTCATTTTTGAACATTGCTCCTCTGTTCAAAAATTCCAGAGGGCATTATGCCAGGTACTCCAACCAGTAGTTACAAGATCACTGAAATAAAGTGGCAGGAGATGAAGATGTGTGAGGGGGATAAGGTGGTGTCAGGGAGCCATGCTAGAACTTGGGGTGCCTGCATACTGGGCCAGCATATGCTAACCTACCAGACTTGACGTGTGGTTAGGTTAGCATATCCTATGTCAACTAACCCTCTTGTAGTATAGAGATAGCAAAAGAGGTGGTGGGGAGATAGGTTACCAGATATTATAAATATTAATGCAGAAAATGAAATTCACACATTCCACGGAACAGTCACTGGAAACAAGTTTTTTTTTCAATCCAATTACTATGATTACTATATTTCTTCCTTAAAGGCTTTCAATACAGCCAATTACTGGATGGATGTTTAGATGAGTTTAACTTAGCACTTAAGCTATGTAATGCCTTAATGAATTTCAGGGCTATTGGTTTTCCTTTATAACATTTGTTGCACAGTGGGTAGTTATTGATCAATGCTAAACAGCACTAAAACACATCACGGGTGATTCCAGAACCATTTAGCTTTGGACATTGGGAGCTAGGTTTCGATTTTTGTCATGTATTTCATTCTAATTTATCTTTTACAAAGAGTCGACAGTGACGTCATTAACTATAAACACAGATTTTTTTTTAATAACCAACCACACAGTGGGTGGGTATTGAATTGTGTAATTAGAGGTTACGTTATCTGGATGTACAGAAAGAATTGCAACGTTAAGAAGAATGGAGACATAAAATGAACCTTAAAAATGAGCACCATTTTGAAGTTCAGCATGTGCATATTGACATCAGTAATCGTGGCCAAGTTTCCCCCATGTTCATCATTGAAACTTAAACTTTCAAAAAACAAAGAGTTACCAGTCCTTTATGTTCAGCAGTAATAGTTGGTGGTAGAGTATCCATGTAAGAGTCTTTCAGGGGAGCCCAACCGAGCTGATGGGGTTCCAGATAAATCATACCACACCTGTTCAAAAAAGGTTTCCAATTCAGCACATGTGAAGTTAACTGCATCTTGTACTGACTGCTCAAGTTTGATAATGCCACAATGAATACCTGCTGACTGTCGCTGGAGAAGCCTGTTCCAAATCTGCTGGCTCAAATATCAAATTCATTTTGGAACTCATCTGGATAATTTCACCACTCATCAAACACAACTGGAAGACAAAGGGCACAAAAACAATTATGAGCAACACAAAGCCAACGAGCATTTCATTAAGCTTATCAGATCATGAAGAGAGCAGGTAACACAAGTGAAGATTGAGGATCATCTTGGTAACAGTGGCCAAAACAGACTGTTCTCCACATACGTCAGTTCGGCCAGAATCTTATTGAAGGCTTGGTGCGTTCTTGCACATAGTTCTTCTATTCTTAAACCAAAAATTCCAGAGGCTTTATGCCAGTTTATTCTCCAGTGACCTGGAGGCACTGGCATAAAATGACAAGGGATGGAGATGAGGGAGAAGGGTCAGATGGACTCCCCAAGTTGTAATCTATGGACTGCTTCCAGGCCCATGAGCTGGAAGGATATGCCAGATGAATGTGTGGATGAAGGGATGGTGCAGGAGAATGGGATTTAAGTTTCCAGATCATTGGGACCCAGTCTGGGAATAACACACGCATGACAAAGATCACGGAAATGGATTGGAGAGAAGTGAGGAGATTTGAGGAGAAGAAAATTGAACCTGCAAAAATAACAGGAGAACAGCACCTACTAACAATGATATACTGGGGAAGGACAGCAATAGGAATCATTCAAACCTGTGTTCAACATTGTTCAGGATAAATGTAATCTGCTAAGGCATAGGCAGGACAAAATCACAAGTAGCAATGACAAAATTATATAAATATTATTTAATTATTTTGTTTCAGTCTTTACTAGAAAGATGTGCCAGATGGACATGGCATTTTATAATGAGATTAAAAGGATGTAAAGCTATGAAAAGAGTTGACATGATATATTACTTAATTAAATTCAAACGGGATAGAATTCCTCCTTCAGATGAATCACTTCCAGGGATTTTTGAATAATCTATCCAATAGAAGGACCAGACACATTATTACATAATCTGAATACATTGTGATAAATGAATTCCCCTCTGGTAGATTCACAGATAGCTAAATTATTCTCTCTGACTAAATAGAAAAACACCCAGAAATGAAAATGAAACAATTAATAGTTGGTATGTAGAAAGGGTCAGGCAGCATCTCTGGAGAAAAAGGATGGGTGACGTTTTGGGTTGGGACCCTTCTTCAGTCTTCTTCCGATGGTGTAGATTTTAGGATTTATGATGTGTACAATTTACATGAATGATTCACACTTTAGAACCAAAAGCATGATTTATTAATTTGTGGGCGAAACAAAATTGGAAGAGGTGGTTGGTAATCATTAGTATCAGGAGGGCAAGTTTATAAAAGCATCAGTAATCTTACGGAATAGACATACACTAGGCAAATTTATTTCAGTGCCTCTAAGGGTGAGGTATTATATTTTGGAAAGAAAAATAAGAATATATTACTCAAAAAAAATCTAAATAGGATAAAAGAATAAAAATATTAAAAACATAATATTGACAAAAAGTTGGTTGTAAGCAGATAAAAATACAAACCAAATTTGGAGGGTTTATACCCAGATGGATATGTTTCAAAAGTAGAGAAAGTCAACTAAACATATAAAACTTGGTGAAAACACAGTGTTAGCCGGTGTGGCTGCCCCTTTATTTAAATGACATGATCACACTGGACAAGATGGAAAGATAAAAATTATGAGGATACACCATAAATCTAAGAATATAAGCATCAGGAAAGTGTAGACTTTTTCCTTCTTGAAGAGAAATGGAGAAGTACCCTACTTAATGGCACTAACATTATGAACGCTTTTGTAAGGGTAGATGCGTTCAATTCATGAACATGAACAAAACCAAACAACAATATAATTTTTTTTACAAAGAGTTCCTTTGAAGATTTCAGGAAAAGAAACTACCCAAACTGTGGTACAAATGTGAAGTATGCTGCCAGTGAATGGTTGAACCGAATAATATAGTTAGATTTAAGGATAAATTAATTAAACAGACGAGGGAGAAGGAAGTGGAGGGTTCTCTATGCTCTCCTCTTTTCTTTAATAATTTTTGTACAAATATCTCAATTTTTTAAAAATCACCTACTTTCTTGTTATCATCCAATGCAGTGTTCATATTTTCAATCCAAACAGCATCAACAGGTCCATCAAATACAATCCATTTTCTTGCATCAGTGATAGAAGTTGCTTGAGCTCGGAAAGATGTCGCAAGAACCCCGTCAGTCCATTCATGGCTTACGAGATCAAAACACCCATATAGCTGTCCCATGGTGATAGCCTTGGGATTTATTATGCAGTATTCAACAGAATATTCATCCATTAACTTAGCTTCAAATGAAACAGATGAAAAAGTATGAGAATTCAAAACAATTCGCCAATTTACAGTGTATATTCACCATTTCCGCAGTTTCAATTGTGTTTAGCACCATTTTCACCTTAAAATTATATCCAATTCTGACTCTCCACCTTATTTACCAATGCAAGATCCATTTGTGTGTACTATGCATTCCAACTATTTTAGCTTTTATAAATCCATTCTCTCTTGAAGAGCCAAGCTGTGGAATGCCAATGCAAAATTAATAGAAGGATGGACAGATGCTATTAACCATACAATAGATGGATACAAAGTGCTGGAGTAACTCAGCAGGTCAGGCAGCATCTCTGAAGACCCTCCTAAGTTACTCCAGCACTCTGCGTCCATCTTTGGTATATACCAGCAACTGCAGTTCCATAAACCGCACAAAGGATGCTCAGCATATGATAAAATGTTCACAGACTATTTAGTTAAGAAATTCCTCTGGTGACTTTTCTCCACATCAGCGGAGAATGTAATCTAGTGCTCTGCTTCTCCTGTACCTGTTTGTATTTCCTTTGTCAAATCTACTTTATTGTAGTCAAACATGAAGCTCTGTTTGTGGAATTCAATAAACCAAAAATATTTACACAACAGTGCTCTGGAGAGGGGGGAGTGAGAGGAGGGGGGAGAGAGAGGAGGGGGGAGGAGAGAGGAGGAGGGGCGGATAAAGGGGGGAGAGAGGGGGGGTGGGAGGGAGGGAGGGGGGGAGGGAGGAGGGGGGTGGAGGAGAGGCCCTGGGGGGGTGGTGAGAGAGAGGCCGGGGAGGGGGAAGAGACAGGCGGGGGGGGAAGGGGGAAGAGGCTGGGTGGGGAGACCGGGGGGGGGGGACAGTCCAAGGGGGGGGGCAAGAGAGAGCATGGGGGAGGGGAAGAGAGAGCCCAGAGGGGGGGGGGAAGAGAACCCAGGGGAGGGGGGGGGGGAGAGAACCAGGGGAGACAAGAGAGAGCCTGATGAAAGCGGTCAAAAATCTGTCCAAATTAGTGGAGTAAATAACCGCGAACTTTTAAAATTGTTAAGAAATTAGCGCCAGAAAAAAACGGGAAGTAACAAACGGGGAAAAGCAACATTAGAAAACCGCTGTCTTTGAAATTAAATGGTATCTTTAAGAATTAGTATAGTTAAGTGAGATATCGGAAAGTCTTTAAAGAACAAAAGGGGAGGGGGGTGACGTCACTCGCTGCGCGTGGAACATAACACAGCAGGCCGCGAGGAGCAGAGCCATTGTGGCGTCATCAGCAAGACCATCTCGTTTATTTTCCATGTTATTTGAAATTTTTGAACATTTTCATAAATACCTCGAGAAATAATGCATGAAATTTTCAGATAAGGCGATTTTTGACATCATGGCGTAAATCTCAATCGGAATATGTGAAAATCTCACCGTTAGCGCGTCGTGTTTTCAAGGAGATACGAAACACACACGAACATCACACAAATAAATACACATCCAAGATCAGTTTTATAAGTATAAGGATAGAATGTTTGTATGTCAACACATTGTGCAGAATAAAAGGAACACAACAGCACAATCATCCTTACTGGCAGCAATACCAGGATGCAACAAATAAAGATCAAGGTCAGACTTAAATAGGCAACCCATTATTTTTAAACAGTGGCCCATAGTTCTGGATTCTCCGAGAAGAGGAGATATCTTCTACACTTCCACAATCACATCTACTCCCCTCAGGACCGTGTTAGCTTCAATCAAAGCCCTTTTCATTCTATCAAACACAAGTAGACAAAGCCAAGGCTGTCCAATATTTCCTCATAAGACAACCATCCCATTCAAAATATTAGACTAATAAACTTTCACTGAACTTCTTCCAAGTTATTAAGATCCTTCCTTAAATAAGAAGGCCAACATTGTATACTATCATCCAAAGTCTGAAGAAGGGCCTTGTCCCAAAACGTCATCCATTCCTTCTCTCCAGAGATGCTACCTGTCCCACTGAGTTACTCCAGATTTTTGCATATATTTTTGGTTTACACCAGCACCTGCAGTTCCTTCTTACACATGATACCAAGATGAACTGATCTCACCTGCCTGTACATTATCCATATCCTCCCCAATACTTCCATATCCATGTGCCTATCCTAAAGCATCATCATTGTATCTGCCTCCACCACCACTCTTGGGAGCACGATCCAGGCGCCCACTACTGTTTTTGTAAATTACTTGCTCCACACATCTCCTTGAAGATTTGCCATCATAAAGCTATGCCCCCTCGTCTTTAATATTTCTACCCTGGGTAAAAGGTTCTGACTACCTGCCTATCTATGCCTATCGGGACTTCCCTCAATCTCTGGCATTCCAGAGAAGACAATTCAGGTCTGTTCAACCTCTCCTTGTAGCTAATACCCTCTAATCCAAGCATCATCCTGGTAAAAGTCCTGAACTAGGAGACCCCCCCTCTGCACCTCAGATCTCTAAAACCTATCCCCATTTAGATGATGTGATTGCTTGTTATTTGTCTTCCTGATAATATTTCACATTTTCCGATAAAATACTCAATCTGCTAGATCTTTGTCCATTTATTTAACATCTTACTAACCTCCTTATGTGCTCCTCACAAATTGCTTCCTATCCATCTTTGCAAACACTTTTATTACTCAAAGCTACAACAAGTACAGTTAAACCATTACCTGTATACAAATCGCCAAGTGCTCCTGCTAACACTTTGAAGGCACAGGTTTTACCACCCATAGGATCACCAACAATCATAAATCCATGACGTACTAACATCATCTCATAAATCTGTTGAAGCAAAATATAAATTAATTCAATACTTCATTTCAGAAACCAGTTGTTTTTTCCAATCGATTACAGAATCACGTATAGAAACAAAAAAACCCACCAGAAGTTAATAAAAACATAGGTTATTATATATCAACATTAGCAGCAACTTCCTGCCCTTGTTAACTTTTGCCCAATTCATCTTTTATTCACAGATCTGCCTAATGTTGAAGTATATTTGATGATGGGGAAGGTCAACATGACTAAAGAATAATTCCATCTCCCTTGCACTCAGTGAGAGAGATAATAATCATATTTTAGATATGTATTGTCAAGTTACATTTGACCCTATTCTAGCTATGAAAAGGAGCAACAAATGTAGACACCTCTCCTTTCCAAGTTGTGACCATCCAGGAACATTCTACTTTCGGGCACTTTGAAAGTCACTTCACCACAGCCATGGACCTGGCTCAAGATGGCAACAGTACCATCTCACGAACATTTAGGGATGGAAAATAATCCTGACTTTTCCATTCATGTCCAGGTCCCACAAATGACTGTTAAAAAAAATTCTAAAAAAATGTCAATTCAGAAATATAAATTTATAAACTTACAATACAATTATTCTCTATCATACTGAGAATTAAAGGAGGGAATCTTTATATTAATCACCAAAAATCAATTATTCTTGGGCTGATGCAATATTGACCTAACCGTATGCTGCAGATTTTTTTGTGAATAAAATAAGGACAATCAACAAACAAACTGAGAGTAACACTGCATGTAAGGAAAGAAATATAACTGAAAATAAATATGACAGATTGATATCTCAGGTAGCACCATGTGCAGTTTTATTATTCATGAAGTCACACCTTTATATTAAGTTGTATTCACCCTGAATGCAATTGTCAAGCAAGAAAATTATAAGGCTGTGAAATTCTGAAGAATTTCTATTGACCTCATATTATAACTTTGGCAGCAGATACCATTGGGACATAGTGACAATAATCATCTACAGCTATCTACAATCAATTACCTGACATTTCCACGGGATATCTGGTGAAGTTATAGTGGGAGAACAAGAACATCAGAATTTCAGGACCAGAGTTATGTTTTTGCTTCAATTGTGGGAACAAAGGTCATCTGGTCTCTAAAACCTATTCCATCATTCAATGGGTTACCACTCACAAGCTTCAATGGCTGATTTTAACTGGAATGGTGTGCTGTCTAACCCCTGCCATGCTTTTCCAATCCACTCTGACCACACCTCCCCCTTTGCCTTTGAAGTGTCAGCCCTCAGCATAGATCTCACCTACATCGCCATCGATCTCACCAATGTAGCCCTACGCCCGTACCTCAATGAGTTTCAAGCCTGCTATCATATTGAGCTATCCTTTCTATTTCTCAATCAAGAAGGCTCTAGGACCCTGTGGCTCTCCCTAGAATGTAGATCCAACCAGTTTCCTTCTACTAACACTCTTCTCTGCAGGTAAAGCTTGTTCACACCCGTAATAATTTCTCTTTTGATTCTCCCCAATTCCCTAATTGGGGGTTAAATTGACAGTACAACATTCTGGTTTAAATTAGCCATCTAAGGTTTAATTCATAATTATCTTTGTTTGTGTCTCTCTCAAAGGCCATCCCAGTAATTAAAAGGAGACTATCCATTTTACTATTGAAAGTGCATGGTATAGTGGGACAGATGTGGTAGTAACGCAACTCAAAAGTAGATGATGGTAATCAAAAATCAGAAACTACTATAAATATATGCTTCTTAGAAACATCAAACAAAATAAATGATGTCAACGTTAAATAATTTAAGTGACCTGAATAATCTTCTCAATAAACCACGGGACAGCCTGCAGCTTCATTTTCTTAATGTTGCTCTTCAAAGCATTAATGAAAACGTCACGTTCCGGTACAGGAAGCACCACACCAGGGAACAGGTCGGATATTATGCCCTGAGGTAATGAGAAAGATAGGCTAGATTTTAACAATAAAACATTTACATTTATACAACCACTTTCACGCCTCTTTCAGGAAGTCTGAAAGCGTTTTACAATCTATGAGGCCATGTTGAAGTGTATTGTGATAAAACACAAAGAGCTGGCAAAACTCAGCGGTCAGGCAGCTTCCCTGCAGGACATATATAGTTGACGTTTCACCCGAAACGTCACCTAGCCATGTCCTCCAGAGATGCTGCCTGACTCACTGAATTACTCCAGCACTTTGTGTTCTCCGCAAGGTACCAGCATCTGCAGTTCCGTGTGTCTGTACAGTCCCCACAGTCAAGTGAAAATGACAGAATTACCACGTTAATGTCTCATTCAAGAAGCTATGACTTAGAAAGTGCTCCACTGGAAGCAGAGAAATGGGGAGAGGAAATAGGATGAATGAGACTGCTCCTAAGAGTGCTGGCAAGAATCCAATGTACCCATTCTATACACCACAAAGACATGAGTGCATTCTACGAATTAGAGCATTCTAAGCCTGTGTATTGGTGAAGCCCGGGCATATCCAATTTCTCGCCTCAGTGAGCTGAAAATAAAATAGATTGAATCTCTTCCACTTGCGTTCAGAAATTGGTACTTCCCCAACCCCTTCTTTGAAAAGACAGTGATACTGGGAGATATGGCAGAGATCAGCCACAGCACACTGTGATCCCGAGATTAGGATTTTGAGAATGACTATGAGCCAAACCTCCACAGGCAGATTAATCAAGATATCCATGTGATATTACATTGGAGCTTGCAAGAGGTCAGAGATCTGAATGGGGACAAAGAATGCAGTAGAAGTGTTTTAAGTGGGAAGAATTATACCAGAAAGGATGACAAGAAATTTGATTTATATATCAACAAGTTATGGCACCAAGAATTGTTCTGCATGTGGCTCTGTTTTGAGTTGAATTGATTTTCAGGGATTTTTTTTTTCTCAGAGCTGCATGGATAAATTTCTAAGACAACATCTTTTATGGTGCTCCATGCCTTCTACGTAAATAGTCTATGCCTAACCTAATGAACCATTGCTGAAACAACAAAACACAGGCCTTTTAATTACAGATTCTCATGTTAGTCCAAAAGATGCCACAAGTTTTGTTTTGTTTTGAACAATTGGAATTGAAAAATGCAGGCAATGAAAAGATTACAAAGGAGAAGCTGAAATTTATTTTTTTTTTAACCATTGCGTCTCAACCAATTTTTCCTTGTGGGGGTTTGATAGTTTGATTGACATTTTCAACTTTTGTCTCACTTTTCCAATGCATGAAGTTTTGCTTTTATTTAATTTTTAACATTATGGTCAGTCAGTCTCATGGTTCTGCACTATGTCCTTACAGTGCTCACTAATTATTTTCAAATAAATGTATTTGCAATAAATATGTTGTGCACTGCAGACCCGATTTCTGCCAGTAATTTTTGTATTTCTTCATAATCTACCTGAAACAGAGGTACATCCTGGGCTAAAAACTTGGCCAAGTTCACATCCAACAGGGCTTGTAGTAGCAACACACTCTCATTCTGAGCTGTGAATTTGAGTTTGAGGTTTCCAGCTGCTGTGAGGACTGACTTCACTGCACGCATTCCATAATCATAGTGATGCTGCGATGATAACTGTTCGGAGCACAGACGATAGGTAGCCACAATCTTCTGAGAAAGACTGGAGAAGTAAAATTAAAGGTAAGAGTTGATAGAGGGAAGAGAGCAACAAGGAGCAGTCAGTTTTGTCTAACACAATTATTTAAAATCGTAATATTATAAAGAATTAACAGTTGAGACAACACAACAGTCGATCCTTTGAACCAGACAGTTGCATCATGTAATATTGTACATTAAATATTCAGTCCAAGGGATTTTGGAAGACCAGCCTAAAAGCACATTTTTCTAAAGTTAGTTTTCAGTTGCATTGTCAGTCTATACATGAACCAGAATGAAAGCAAAATATACACAAAGAAATGGACCTTGAAAAATAGCCCATGTAGATATGTACAAAGATATAGAATTGTTAACTAACTAGTGATGTTGTGATATGTATGGGATGTTGTGTATACTTGAAGATATGCCTCAATCCACCTATCAGTGACTTCAGCTGCTGATATTGCCAAAATCTGTAGAGTTATGGGAATGTTGCCTGATTTAAATAATTCCATCTGGCATATGCATCTCTAGTGTTTGGCTGGCAAATAAAACCAAAATCTGCAACCAGATCTGTTGTGTTTAGTCAGTGATTTCTACAGTTTAAATCCCAAAGATGTTCAACGCTGATCAGGTAACTTCCTGAGTTTATCTTTGTCCTCGTAAAATGTTCATCCTGTCTGATTCTTGCAAACGTATGGAGGGATTACAAGGAAGGACTGTGGATTCTCAGTCCTGAAATATCATCACAAGTGTATACAACACTACTCGACATAGACCTCTTTAGCACTGATGCTCGGCACATTCTGTTGGCAGGTATGGCCGCAACTTGGACAGGAATTTGGTCCTGCCGTTCCAAAGAAAGGCGTTACCTGGTGCATCGGAGGGGAAATGGCTGTTAGTGTGAGATCACCAGTGGGCAGGCGATGGGCATTGCACCCACCTTTCATTGATAATGAATTAATTCCTCATTTGTCTCACACGTGATGGCACGTCACAGTTCACCGATTTTCCTCTAGGTAAGGATCATGTATTCTTACATTTTAAGAGGTTTTAAAATAATTAAAAATATATTTAATTTTTAACCTTCGTGAGTCGATGAACCCCATTGAATAAAGCGAAATTTCACCAATCAGAGCGTAGTCTGGCACCATCATAGCGACTGTGCGGAACAATGCCTGTAAAAATTCAAGAACATGGAGTACATTAAAAATATCAGTCATAAGGAGAATCAATATGATACAACCATTAATATTCTGGGGAGGAAATGTATCTGAACACCAAATTAGGTTGTCCTATTCATTGTAATCTATTACATCGTCAGTACATCAGCAATAATGGGCTATGGGATTCAAAATCTCCCCCAAAATAATTGATATGGAGATTATTTGGTTAACTGCATATTCAAATTTAAAAAATCAACCGCAGAGATCTTAAGTCTGATGACAAACCAATTCTTTGCTTATAGTTATATTAAAATCTAGACCAAGTGGGACCCGTTGGATCCCATCCCCTCAACGTGCGGTTGCGGCGGGAGGGGGGGGCCTGTGGCGTCTCACACACACACTAACCCCCCCCCCTTGATATTATATTAATATTATAATTAATATTAATTCGTATTTAATTAAGAGAGAGACAGAAGGAACTGCAGATGCTGGTTTTACAAAAATGTCCCAAGGTGTTGCAACTCAGTGGGTCAGACAGCATCTCTGGAAGACATGGATAAGTGACATTTTGGATCCTTCATCAGATTTATTTAGTTAGTTAGATTTAAATCCCACAGATGCCTTAGAGGGATTTGAACACCTCTCTCTGGTTCACTGCACTATCAAGCACATAGTTTACTGACCTGTGGAGTAAATCTGACAATTCCAATTTGGAAAATATCCAATGTTGAAATGGTGCTGCAAGGTTTGTAGTATAAGAGATCAGTTCCCCATCTGCTTGCTTCCATTCACATCCTGGAACCTGGTCTATGTTTCTCTTCAAACTGATTTTCCATTGTTTGTTTTATAATCATGACACAAATCTAAATATATTAAACCTGGGTGCTTTGTCTAACAGCAGTCAGGTTCTGAGACCTTTACAAATGTAGTGTTGATGTCAAATGTATTATAATGGAGCAGGTCAATGAATTAACTCCCCTTTCCATTCCAAAACTGACCTTTTTTTCTGGGCCTGCTCCATTGGCCAATGGTGTGAGGCCAAATGCAAATTGGAGGAACAGCACCTTTGATTTCTCCTGGGCAGCTTACAACCCAGTATTTGAACGTTGATTTCTTTAATTTCAAGTAACGCTTTCATTTGCTCCTTTTCCCCTTTCCTCCGCCCTATCCACTCATGCATGGCTCCCAACTGTGCAGGGAGTGGGAGGGGAGAGGGAGAAGGAGGGGGAGGGGGTAGAGAGGGAGCGGGAGAGGGTGAGGGGGTAGAGAGGGAGGTGGTAGAGAGGGAGAGGGAGGTGAGCAGAGAGGGAGGGTGGAGGTAGGGGAGGGGGGTAGAGAGGGAGAGGTGCAGAGAGGGAGGGGGTCAGAGAGATGGAGGTTGTGTCGGGGGAGTGGGCTAGAGTGGGAGGGAGGGAGGGTAGAGAGCATAAGAGGGAGGGTGTAGACGTTTGAACAACTCTCCCTACCACCTCCTCTTAATCCCCCCACTCTCCCTCCTCAAACTACCCAGGATTTTTTTCCTCTCCTCCACTCCCCAAATCCCTCCTTCACCTCTTCGAGCGGGGCCAAACGGGTCCCAGCAGGGCCGAGCGGGTTGGAGTGCTGGAGTTCCCCTTGTAGGGGAGTAGAGAGGGAGGGGGAGGGGGATAGTGATGGAGGGGCAGAGATGGAGGGGGTTAGGGAGAGGGAGGGGGTCAGTGAAGGGTAGAGATGGAGAGGGCGAGGGATCCCATCAGGGCCAAGCGGGTTGGAGTGCCCCTCACGCCTGGAGAGTGCGAATGGATTGTGACCTTTTTTCTTCAAAATGGGTGAGCTTGATGAACTTTAATTTTTTTTGAACTGTTTTTAAAAGATTAGTAACTTGGGAAATATAGGTTGAAATGCAATGGGCTATTTATCGCATCTGCAGGAAAAATATCAGTAGCATGTGTGAAAATGGGAAGGCTGTGGCCTAGCGTTTGGAAGAAGATAGGAATTAAGGAGATTGACAGGAAGCAGACACAATCCTGGCACACAGACACAAGAACAAAGGGAAGAGTTTTAGTATAATACTAGAACAAGTGGGACCCGTTGGGTCCCGTCCCCTCAACACACGGTTGCGGGAGGAGGGGGCGGCCTGTGGTGTCACACACACATGCAAACCAAACCCCCCACACACACTAATCACCTCCACACACACTAACCACTCGCATTGATATTATATTCATTTACTCCTTTTACCCCATCCCCCGCCCTATACACTCACACATTGCCCCCAACTTGCAGGTGTGGCTAGAGTGGGAGGGGGGTAGAGAGAGAGGGACACAGGCACAGAGAAGGACACAGAGGCACAGAGAGGGACACAGAGGCACAGAGAGGGGGACACAGAGGCACAGAGAGTGAGACACAGAGGCACAGAGAGGGAGGGGGGGAGGAAAGGGGGGGAGGGAGGGGTGAGGTGAGGGGTGAGAGCAAGCATGAGGGGGGTTAGAGAGGGAGTGGTGGGGGCAGAGAGGGAGGGGTAGAGATTGAGGGGTTTGGAGAGGGGGCGTGTAATCAGAGGGGAGGGCTGCTTCCGAACCCCGCTTCTCAGGGCTGCAGTCAGGGCCCGAGAACGGGTGGTCGGGGGGGGGTGACGTCACTCACAACGCGAGCAAGTAGACAGCGGGGTTTTTTCCCAAGGTTTTCGGCATCGACCGGATGGTCAAGAGAGCTCTAGTACAGGGCCAGACTTGCTCTTCCTTCACTCGCAGCGCATGCCGCAGTCTTCAGCCATGATCTTTGGTCTTCAGGTGATGGCCAGACCTTTGAAATACGGGGGGAGGAGGGAGGGGGGGATGTGACGCCAGTCGCAGCGCGAACAGGCAGATCCATTGTCACGTCATCAGCAAAAAAAAAGAGGCATTTTAAATTCAAAGTTGGATCGGATTTGTGAACATTTTTATTAATAACTCAAGAAATAAAGCACAAAATTTTTCAGGTAAGCCAATTTCTGAATCCACGGGATAAAACGCTACAGGAATATGTAAAAATGTTACCGTTAGAGCGTCGTTTTCTCAAGCATGTGATCACACACACACACACACACATTTGGAAATATTTCCAAATAATTTTCAATATCGTGACTATCCTTGAAGCATCCTAAAATCCAAAACAAAATTTTTGCCTTACCTTAAGGTTGTCAGGCAGCTCTGCCCGACCCGCATAGCCAGGATTCATCGTTATGAAGACCGAACATGTTGGGTTGAGAGAAAGTTCAGTACCTTCGAAGTGAAATGTTTTAAGTTTCCGTATAATAGCTTGCTGAATGCTGAGAATCTGTTGTGCAACTACAGACAGCACCTCAACCTAGGAATCAAAACAGCAACCCAATACTGAGATTTGTAATACTCTGCATTAATCCTTATTGCTTCATTATGTAAGCTATAAATAATAAAATAATACTTTTCTGCTTTACGGCAGGATGATGTCCTAAGAGATGACAATCTGCCATAACAAATATCTTCTGAGTTCCTAAATAATTGCCAAGTGTTTTAATATAACAAGGAAATACAATGTATAATCCTTGCCAAAAACTGTATCATTTGCATATGTGATGCAGGATGATACTTCTACTGTAAAAACAATGACAGCAAGTGACAGATTTGCTCTAAAGCATTGCCTTCTCACCCTATTGCAATGCTAACATGCTCTCTTGAGCAGGAAAGTGAGTCACTCACAGTAGGTGGAGTCTGTTTAAATAAGTATGTTGGTTTGATGAATATTATTGTTATGCGATTGGCAATCCCAGCAGAGGTCTGAGAAAGAAAGCACTGACAGCCTCCCTGTAAGAATCCTAAAGCAGAAGTAGTCCAGGTAGTTAGGTAATTAAATGCAATTAAGTTTTCTTTTAAATTTAGAATGAGTAGGTTTGGACGCCAATTGGTCCAAGCTCCCACTATCTGCATTCAGTACCATCCTCACCACGAAGGGAAATGTGGGTTTAGTCCACAGCCTACATTGAGTTGAATGTATAAGTTTTGTCATGGTCTAAATGAATGGAATAGCAGACCTGGGCGATCAGAATAGCTTCTACATGTCCCTCTATGCCCACCTATCACCCATTTGTTGATATTTTGTTTTAAATGCTTCATCTACGTGTTGTTTTAATGGATTTTGCAACCTTATACCTTTGTCACTAAGATTTGAGATTTTGTTTCTGAGTTAATTTGAGGGCCTTGGGACATTCCACTGTATCAAAGATGTTCCTACTGTTCCTGGACTGGAATATATTGCAGTGACCTTCAAAATGCTGGTTTCATTCATGGTCTGTGTGAGCTAAGTGTTCAGTCAGACAGCAATAAACTTGGCCATGTCACAACTGGGTTCCTGAGCAGTATAATAACATGCCAGATATCAAGCTCCTGGTTGATATCCAGTGAAAAGATTGAGATGGGGAGAATGCTAGAGTTTTGCTTTTGTAATGGAACAAAAGTAAAATAAAATGAAAATAATAGCTAATATAAGTTAGCTTTGGAACAGTTTTTTCTTTGCCAAACCCCACCACAAGAATGAAGTGTAAATGCTTAACTTATACTCTGAGATATGGTCGCATCAGGTGCCGTTCTTCAGGTGAAACCGAGGATCATCTCTCATTAAGTCCCAGGCCCATTGACAAAAATAAAATTAAATATCTCTGCAAAGATCATGATCTTTCTAAGTTGGTGCAATTACCTCTATTCTGTTGAACTCATCGAAGCAGGCCCAAGCCCCAGCTTGGGCAAGACCTTTGAAAAATTTCCCCATGGCTTTATAATCCAGGCCATCAGAGCAGTTGAAAACCACACACTACAAGAACAGAGAAAACATCAGTCCTGTTGAATAACATACTTAAAGGCAACAACTACATAAATGAAAGGCCTTCTTTCTCGTAGTTTGATAAATATATTTTTCTCTTAATTCCTCTTAATTATTGGCATAATTATGGCAACAATGTATTTATTAATTGTTTTTTATATTAGACTTTTGCAAGCACCAAATATATATAATGTGTAGGAAAGAATTGCATATGCTGGTTTAAATTGAAGGTAGACACAAAATGCTGGAGTAACTCAGTGGGACAGGCAGCATCTCTGGAGAGAAGGAATGGATGTGTCCGGTTGAGACCCTTCTTCAGACTTCAGAAACCCGATTTCAAATCTGAGCTGAGGAATAGAAACATAGAAAATAGGTGCAGGAGGAGGCCATTCAGTCCTTCGAGCTAGCACCGCCATACATTGTGATCATGGCTGATCGTCCCCAATCCATAACCCGTGCCTGCCTTCTCCCCATATCCCTTGATTCCACTAGTCCCTGGAGCTCTATCTAACTCTCTCTTAAATCCATCCAGTGATTTGGCATCCATTGCCCTCTATGGCAGGGAATTCCACAAATTCACAACTCTCTGGGTGAAAAAGATTTTTCTCACCTCAGTCTTTCAATGGCCTCCCTTTTATTCTAAGACTGTGGCCCCTGGTCCTGGACTCACCCAACATTGGGAAACCATTTTTCCTGCATCTCGCTTGTCCAGTCCTTTTATAATTTTATATGTTTCTATAAGATGCCCCCTCATCCTTCTAAACTCCAGTGAATACAAGCCTAGTCTTTTCAATCTTTCCTCATATGACAGTCCCTCCAATCCAGGGATCAATCTCGTGAACCTATGCTGCACTGCCTCAATCACAAGAATGTCATTCCACAAATTAGGAGACCAAAACTGAACACAATACTCCAGATGTGGTCTTACCAGAGTCCTATACAACTGCAGAAGAACGTCTTTACTCCTATACCGAAATCCTCTTATTGTGAAGGCCAACATTCCATTAGCTTTCTTCACTGCCTGCTGTACCTGCATGCCAACCTTCAGTGAACGGTGTACAAGGGCACCCAGGTCTCGCTGCACTTACCCCTTACCTAACCTAATCCCATTGAGATAATAATCTGCTCCCTTGTTTTTGCCGCCAAAGTGGATAACCTCACATTTATCTATATTATACTGCATCTGCCACGCATCTGCCCACTCACTCAACCTGTCCAGGACACCCTGCAACCTCCTAACATCCTCTTCACAGTTCACACTACCACCCAGCTTTATGTCATCCACAAACTTGCTAGTGTTGCTCCTAATTTTCCTCTTCCAAATCATTAATATATATGGTAAACAGTTGCGGCCCCAACACCGAGCCTTGCGGCACTCCACTCGCCACTGCCTGCCATTCTGAAAACGACCCGTTCACTCCTACTCTTTGCTTGCTGTCTGCCAACCAATTTTCTACCCATGTCAACACCCTACCCCCAATACCAAGTGCTCTAATTTTAGTCACCAGTCTCCCATGCTGGACCTTATCCAAAGGCTTTCTGAAAGTCTAGATACACTACATCCACTGGCTCCCCTTCATCCATTTTACTTGTGACATCCTCAAAAAATTCCAGAAGATTAGTCAAGCATGATTTTCCTTTCATAAATCCATGCTAACTTGGACTAATCCTTTTGCTCCTTTTCCAAATGCCCCATTGTTACCTCTTTAATAATTAACTCCAGTATCTTTCCCACCACCAGTCAGACTAACTGATCTGTAATTCCCCGTTTTCTCTCTCGCTCCTTTCTTGAAAAGTGGGATAACATTAGCTATCCTCCAATCCACAGGAACTGATCCTGAATCTATTGAACATTGGAAAATTATCACCAATGCGTCCACTATTTCTAGAGCCACCTCCCTGAGGACCCTGGGTGCAGACCATCAGGTCCAGGGGATTTAACATCCTTCAATTCCATTAGCCTAGCCAATATTATGTCTCGCCTAATGAAAATTTCTTTCAGTTCCTCTAGCCCTTAATCCTCTGTCCTCCAGTACTTCTGTGAGATTGTTTGTGTCTTCCTTTATGAAGAGAGATCCGAAGTACATGTTCAACTCTTCTGCCATTTCCTTGTTCCCCATAATAATTTCACCCATGTCTGCCTTCAAGGGACCAACATTTGACTTTACTATTCTTTTTCCCTTAACATATCTAAATAAGCTTTTACTGTCCTTCTTCACATTCCTGGCCAGCTTCCCCTTGTACTTCATCTTTTCAGCCCGTATTGCCCGTTTTGTTTCCTTCTGTTGTCCTATGAAAGTTTCCCAATCCTCTGGCATCCGGCTACTCTTCGCTGTGTTATACATCTTTTCTTTTAGTTTTATTCTATCCCTAACCTCTTGTCAGCTTGGTTGTCTCTTACTCCCCTTAGAATCTTTCTTCCTTTTTGGAATGAAATGATCCTGCGTCTTCCGGATTATGCCCAGATATTCCTGCCATTGCTCTTCCACCGTCATTCCTGCTAGGATCCCTTTCCAGTCTACCTTGGCCAGCTCCTCTCTCATGCCTTCTTAGTCAACTGCATCACTGACATTTCCGATTTAACCTTCTCAAATTGCAGATTAAAACTAATCATGATCACTACCTCCAAGCGGTTCCTTTACCTCGAGTTCTCTTATCAAATCTGGTTCATTGGACAACACTAAATCCAGAATTGCCTGTTCTCTGGTCGGCTCCATTACAAGCTGCTCTAAGAATCCATCTCGGAGGCATTCTACAAACTCTCTTTCTTGCGGTCCTGAACCAACCTGATTTTCCCAGTCTACCTGCATATTGAAATCCCCCATCACCACAGTGGCATTGCCTTTGTTACATGGCAGTTTTAACTCCTGCTGCAACTTACACCCTGCATCCGGGCTACTATTTGGGGGTCTGTAAATAACACCAATTAGTGTCTTCTTGCCTTTGCAATTCCTCAACTCAATCCATAATGACTACCTCATCAGTCCCTATGTCTTCCCTCGCATGGGACTGAATTCCATCCCTCAACAGCAGAGCTACCCCCTCCCCTCCTCTGCCCGCCTGCCTGTCCTTTTTATAGGATGTATAACCCTGAATATTAAGTTCCCAGGCCCGATCCTCCTGCAGCCACATCTCGGTAATCCCACAATGCCATATCTACCAACCTCTAACTGACCCTCAAGCTCATCTACTTTACTTCTTATATTTTACGCATTCAAATACAATACTTTTAATTCCTTATCCATCTCACCTTTCACATCGATCCCTATTACACTTGGCCATACTCTCCTTTCCCTTTGTGAGCTTTCTTTCCCATTAATTCTGGGGTCATTAACTATCTCTTTACTCCCTTTCCCTTTAACTCCGTCCTTGACTATCCCATTTGACAGCCCCCCCCCCCCCTATTTAGTTTAAAACCACCTGTGTCGCAGTTTAGTTTAATTTATCATTATTGTCACTTGAACCGAGGAACAATGAAAAGATTTTGTTTGCATACTACCTGGAGAAGGAAAAGTAATTTCATTTAATTAAAAAATTATCAATTAAATGTATCAATAACTACAAAACTACTAGTTCCTTATCAATTCATATGTGATTATTCAAGTAACTCAGAGGAAGATGTCTGCCGTCATACCTGGTCTGACAACAACATTGATGCTTTTTGTGGGAAGGAACTGCAGATGCTGGTTTACACCGAAGATAGAGACAAAATGCTGGAGTAACTCAGCGGGTCAGGCAGCATCTCTGGAGAGAAGGAATGGCTGGTGTTTCGGGTCGAGTACCTTCTTCATATTGATGCCTTAGTGGACATTGAGGTCAGATATCAGAATTTACTACAGGGTCTATATCAGTTGTAATGGTAGGCCATGGTGGGAGAAGTAATTTAACTCCGATAAGGGTGAGGTGTTGCACTTTGGTATGCCAAATCAGGGAAGGAACTGGCACAGTGAATGGTAGAGCCCAGGAGGATGTTGTTGAACAGAGAGATCTTATTGAAATGTATAAGTTTATAGCAGGCATGGATCACAGTGCTTTTACCTGGGGAGGGGATTACAAAAAATAGAGAGTATAGGTTTAAGGTGAGAGGGGAGAGATTTAAAAGGGATCTCAGGGGCAGGTTTTTCACTCAGAGAGTAATGGCTAACTCAGAAGTTTTTTGCTTCCTTCTGAGTGAAAAACTTGCCCCTGAGGTCAGACGTTTTTCACTCGAAATGGAATGAGCTGTCAGAGGGAGCTATAGAAGGGGATACAAATACGACTTTTCAAATAACACATATAGAACATGGATAGGAAGGGTTTAAAGGAACTTGGGTCAAAAGCAGGCAAGTGGGTTGAGCTCAGAATACCAACTTGGTCAGCATGGACTGTACTGCATAGCTCTATGACTCTTTAACCTAGAAGTGACTTCAGACCCGCCATTACAACCAACTCTAAACTGGCAAAAAGCCACTCAATTATACCACGACTGTTACATTGAAACAGTGTAATGAAACTAGAACCATCGATTTAGATGTCCTAAATCGGAACCTAAATCTGCATGGAAAAGTCTTATCCAATCTAGCCACCCGTACAAAGTCCATTTCACAAACACTTTGGGACTGGTGTCCAAATTGGAAGACCTGTCACATGGACTTGTCAATAGATGTACTCATATAGTCATATATTCCACACAACATGCAAACTACTCCAAACCCCTGGCAGAAAGAACCCATTAGAAAGGGTGGTATAATCGTATTCAAGGAAGAAAGAGCAATCCTGGGAATCCTGAATATTGATTCCAGATACAATGAAATCTCATGATATCAGGTCAGTCATACCGATGAAATCTCCCTCTGATATACAATCAACAGTCCTCCCTCACCTGATGAAACAATGCTCCCCTGGTTGAACAACCTTTGGAGAAAGAAGGACTGAAAGCAGCAATGTACAATCTGTGGGAGACTTCCATGTCCAACACCAAGAGTTGCTTGTCCAACACTCAATGAGCTAGCTGAGGTGTGAAAGACTAAGCTTGCAGAATGGGTCGGCCACGGGAACTGAGTGAACCAATCATTAGATAAACCTACTTGATCCCATGCTACATCTATTCAACACACCTGCCCCTGGCATGAATGGAAGTGGTCATCATTACAAATGTTTTGGGAGACAAAGTCTTGCTTTCACTTCAGGGGATGCCCTATGTTGTTTTTCATGGCACTGTGAACAGATCTGGCGGCTCACAATTTGGTAAGCAGCAACATTAAACACCAAACATAGAACAGTAACTAGACACAAAATGCCGGAGTAACTCAGTGGGACAGGCAGTATCTCTGGAGAGAAGGAATGGGTAACGATTCGGGTCGAGACCATTATTTAGACTGAAGGTCTGAACATAAAACAGTACTACACAGGAACAGGCCCATTGGCCCACAATATGTGTCAAACATGATGTCAAAGTTTGACACCAGGTGGCGCCGTACAATGGCTGCCTCGCCAACAGTCTGTCTCGTTCCTTTCTCTCTCTGTTGTTTTTTAGTCTGTTGTTGTAGTGTATCTTTAGTTTTGTATTATATGGGGGGTGGCGGAAACCTTTTATCTCTTTCCTCGACGGAGATGCAACTTTTCCCTTAGAGTATCTCCGTCTGCACTGCGGGCTAACATCGAGGAGCTGGCGGCCTCTTGCTGGGGATCGACCTTGGGAGCTCCAACCGCAGAAGCCTGCATATTTAACATCTCGGAGCTGGCGGGCCCTTTGCCAGGGATCAACCTTGGAAGCTTCAACCGCGGGAGCCTGCGGGCTTTAACATTGTGGAGCTCGCGGTCCCTGTTTAGGGACCGGCTTTGGGAGCTCCAAGCCGCAGGAGCTTCGACCGTCCCAATCACATGAGCTTCGATCGCCGGCTGCGGGAGCTCCGATCGCCTGACTGCAGATGGTTCGACTTCCCTGACAGCAGGAGAAAAAGGAGGAAAGAAGATAAGACTTTATTGCCTTCCATCGGAGTGGGGAATGTTGAGGAGCCACTGTGGTGGATGTTTATGGTTAATTTTTATGTGGTTGCATGTTTTGTTGCTTCTTTGGTATGACTGTATGGCAAATCAAATTCCTTGTATGATTTACATACTTATTTTGTTTTCATACTTGGCTAATAAAATCAATTACAATTACAAAGTTAAACTAATCTCCTTATTCTGCACATGATTCATATTTCTCTATCTCCTGCATGTCCATCTGCCTATCTAAAATCTCTTAAATACCATTATCATATCTATTTCCACCAACTCTGCTGGCAGCACATTCCATGCATCTACCACTATCTGTATAAAATTACTCACCCCATACATCTCCCTTAAGCTTTCCCCCACTCAATTTAAAGCTGCTTTGCCCTAGAGTATTTGACATTTCCACCCTTGGAAATAGTTTCTGGCCATCTACCCTAGCTGTCCCTCTCATAATTTTTTTTTTTTTAAATCAGATCTACCCTCAACCTCCAAAGCTCGATAGAAAACAATTCAAGTTTGCCCAACCGCTCCTTATAGTTTACAGTATACACTCTAAACCAGGCAACTTTCCAATGAACCTGTTCTGCATCCTCTCCAAAATCTCCACATCGTTCCTGTAATGGAGCAAGCAGAATTACGCACAATTTTCCGAATGATATCAATACTGGTGCAATGAGAGTGCAGGAAGAAATACCAGGAACAGCACCTCACCTAAAAATGAGCTGACACCCTAATGAAGCACTGCTAAATAGCATGCAATCAACTGTGCCAAGCAATCTCACTATCATTGGATCAGATCAGAGCTCTGCAGATGCCACACCTAGTTAACAAACCGCTAATAGAAAGGAAATGTTCCAAGAAGATCCCCACCCCTACCCATCGCAGGGCAACCATCTTCAGCAAGAAATGATGAGTGGAACATCCATCCAATTTCCTTCCAGCAATGCTCTCTACAACAGAAGCCAGTCTTCAGCCATTTCAATGTGTCCTTTATAATAAGAAAAATAACAATATGGCTGAATATAGAAAAGCATTTAGATAAGTGAGAACCTGCACCCCAGCAATGGTCATAGCTCGAGCCAAGAATCATGGGTTATTGAATGAAATCGCAACCCAGGTTAGGTTATTTCTAAACTATTACTGTAAAAGCATTAAGTGACAATCATGTATTTGAGATCAAATTACCTGCTTAGCTACAGCTTTCGCCAAATCTTTTGTTGTTTCTGTTTTGCCAGTTCCTGCTGGTCCTTCAGGGGCACCACCAAGATTTAACTTTAACGCTCCCATCAACGTCCTTGGTGCCCCGTAAGAAAAGACAACATTTCATCAGGAAACCAAAGATAACATGCAAATCTCATGGATTCTCAAAACTACCTGCACACAAATTATATTCTTGCAATAGATTATATACTTTTTGTGCCATAATCTGCCCAGATTTTAAAATGTTTCAATTTATTCTGTTTTCAGTTATGAAATATAATGATTTATTACTGATAAATCACAGATCTATTACATTGAAAGTCTTTTACTTTGGAGCACCCCATTTTTAATGGTATTAGTTGACAGTGAACTTGCTGTATTTTATATTTAATCCTCTGGAGGATTATACAGATTGCAGTCTAGTTTCAACAGAATGATATCCTCCAGTCATGTATCCTCTGAGCATGTGCATCAATTGTAAGTTTCATTTCCTGTATTTAAGGCTTTAAGGCTGCAAGGAAAAAATGTATTCTTGTAAGCTTCAGAAACTCCCTCTTCAAAAATAGAACTCTTGCCGTGTGAAGCAACCTCAGGAAATAATGCCATCAATAATGTTCTTCAGGAAAGATCTTCCATTCTTACGTGGTCTGAGTTATATGAGACTCCTGCCACACACCAATGTATTTGACTGCTCCCTTAAATGGTAGGTTGGGAGAGGGTACAGAAAAGGTTCACCCAAATACTTCTGAGATTAGAGGGTATTAGCTATGAGAGGATGAACAGACTTGGATTGTTTTGTCTGGAATGCTTAAGATTGAGGGGAGACCCAGGTGACAGAGGATATGAGGAGAAGGCAGGAGAATGGGGTTAGGAGGGAGAGATAGATCAGCCATGATTGAATGACAGAATAGACTTGATGGGCCAAATGGCCTACTATTCCATATGACCTTATGGAATGTCAATAACTAGAGGGCACAGTTAAGGTGAAAAGGGCAAAGTTTGATGGTTTTTTTAACGCAGGGGGTGGTGGGTGGAGAATGGAACAGGCTGCCAGGGGTGGTGGTGGAGGTAGATACAATGGTGTTTAAGAGACTTTCAGATAAGCACATGGGAAGATAGAGAATGGAGGGTGATGGGTCACGTGCAGGCAGACGATATTAGTTTATTTTGGTTTCATGTTTGGCACAAACATTGTGGGCCGAAGAGCTAGTTCCTGTACTTCGCCTTTCTATGTTCCATTAGAGTGAGTCAAGGAAAGTTGCTACTATCACTTCAATGGCAAATTGAGGTGTGTATTAAATCCTAGGCTTCTCAATGACATGATCTATGCAAATGCATATACCTGTGTTTACATACACACATAACTGAAAACAAAATTCATGTTGTTCTGTCAATCTGCTCTGCACTGAACCTTAATAAACATTCATACACATTGCTGAAGTATTGTCAATTTCATAACTATGTCTTAACAATACTGGCTGGGAATGTTACTGAGAATTTCCATATTACTTCAATTGTTATGTATGTTTCCTTACTGAGCTGCAATATATTCAAATTTTCCAATTGAAAGATCAGCATTAAAGAGAACTAAATTTGCTTGACTTCCAATTGCAGGCTAATGCATAGATTGCAAAAATTAAAATACATTGATTTTATTCACATTTTTTTAACTAAAGGGAATTTGAATCAACTTGAGCAAATTTGGTGAATCTCATATTCTTCACTTGTTTGAAACTGAAACTGGAGAAAAAATAGTATTTTCCTCTATGTGGACATAAATGTACGTCATGTAGACTAACCGACATTCAGCAGACACACATATAAATAGCAGAAATCTGCATTCAATGACAAACATTGTGCAAAGATTAAATTACTTTGCAAAACTATTAATCCATTATCACAAAGCACAAATTGTCAATTCAGCAAATCTAGTTTCTTTTAGAAAAATGAACTGTTTCATTTTACCTGTAACATCGATCTGTGAGTGGTGTTATTACAAGTCGTGCAGAATTACCCAGGTATTCATAGCCATATGTCAAAACAGTCGTGATCATACGCACAATAACCTCGTTTGTTTCCCAATAATTTCGCATCTGAGATATCCACATGAAATCATTGAGGCTTGATACATTAGCATCTGTCAACTGGGCAACTACATCACGTGCTGTTGGAATAGAACACACAGTGAGGCATATTATGTATTACTAAATACCTGTCCTTTTCTCTATCACTTTCCCATGAAGTCCTAAAAATGCTTGAACTCCAGTTTCCCCAATGGCTATTATTTACATGAGACCATTAACAACTCTACATGTCTGCCCAATACTCCATTCTTCTGGGATTGCATGTACATATCACCAGAAAGGGAGGCTGTAAAACACCGAGCGAAAGATACTAAAACTAACTTCACTTCCCTTAACCAAGGCATTGAGGCCAATTATTGCATTCTTATCTCTGACGTCGGTGACCAACTGATCAAACCTGGAGCCTCAGGTTCCCTGCATAGGCATGGTCTTACCCATGGTCAGGGTCATAATTAGAACCATTCTTCATGGTCCACTTATGAAACAGGAACAGGAAACTCATTTTAAAATTCAGACATACATTCTCCTTTATTTAAACATGCAAACTATATCAGCAGTTTGTGAAAGTGTAAAATGTACAATAGAGTTACTATTGAGTTAGGACCGAAATGAGAAAATCGTTTTTCACACAGAGAGTGGTGAATCTGTGGAATTCTTTGCCACAGAAGGTAGTTGAGGCCATATTTAAGAGGGAGTTGGATGTGGCCCTTGTGGCTGAAGGGATCAGGGGGTATGAAGAGAAGGCAGGTACAGGATACTGAGTTGGATGATCAGCCATGATCATATTGAATGGCGGTGCAGGCTCGAAGGGCCGAATGGCCTACTCCTGCACCTAATTTCTATGTTTCTATGTTTCTATATTCAACAGTGAAATTTACTAAAGATTTGCCTCAGTCTGTGCCTAGTAAGTTTCCCTTGGTAGGTAACATATCAATTACCAGGTTGTGGTTGGTGGTGTTTGTGATCAGCCATCAACAGATGGGACTGTCATTAGTCTGTAAGGATTTGGGGTGTGCGATTGACCATCTTGGAAATAGGAAGAGAAGGCACCAACTTGGCCCCTCATGCGTTCCCCCCCACTCGATAAGATCATAGTTAATCTTTAATCTCAATGTCACTTTTCTGTATTATCTCCAGATCCCTTTATAATCTAAAAATCCATCTATCTGTCTTGAATGTACTCAACTACTGAGCCTCCACAATACTCAGGTAAGTACCACGTGTCAGGTGAAGAAATGTCATAGCATCTCAGTCCAGAATAACCAATCATGCACTTTGAGATTCAAAACACCAAAACTAGGGAAATATAATTGTTGCATTCAGCCTGTCAGCACCATAAGAAAATTTTATATTTTAATGAGACACCTCTCATTCTTCCAAACAGAGATTCCATGCAACTCCTCTAACCTTATCTACTGTATTCAGTGTTCCTGATGTGATCTCTTCAATATCGGCGAGACAAAGCGTGAACATGGTGACCATTGGCGACACTTGTGTTCAATCTGCCAAGGTCTGCTGGACCTCCCGGTTGCTAACCATTTTAATCCCCTACCCATACTTTTCTGCCTTGGGCCTCCTCCATTGCCAGAGTGAGGCCGCAAGCAAACAGGAGGAACAGCAACCTCACATCCTGCTTCAGTAGCTTACAATCTAACAGTATGAACTGAGTCATTCAATTCTAGGTAACTAATCAACAAATGTCTCTCCCTGTTTTTCTCTCCCCTCTCTTTGTTGTGCCCCACCTGGATTCACACTCATTTCTCCCCTTTCATCTTCCCCTTCCACCTATATTCCTTTCTCACGCTTTAAAATTCACGCCTCTTCGATCCTTACCTTACACTCTTTGCCTTTTCATCTCTGGCCTTTGTCCAACCATATGACTATTAGAGCGCCCCTCACCTGTATCCATCTATTATTTACCAGGCTTTTCCCTGCCCCCTCCTCTCTTTCAGTTTTCCCCCCACCACAATCTGCCCGAAGACGGTTCCAATCTGAAACGTGGCTTCCACATTATCTTCTCCAGAGGTGCTGTCTAACCTGCTGGTGTTACTCCAAAACTTTGTGCTTGGTTTTTTAGAAACCAGCAGCTGCAGTTCTCTATATCTCCAGTGTGCCTTTCCCCTGACTAGTCTGAAGAAGGGTCTCGACCCGGAAAGTAACCCATTCCTTCTCTCCAGAGATGCTGCCTGTCCTGCTGAGTTATTCCAGCATTTTGTGTCTAGCTGCAGTTCCTTGTGTTTCCTATCTGCTCATAAGATATGAAATTGTCGTCATCTGCCATCATTGATCTCTATGGAACTGTTAATTAAAATGAATCATGATCCAGACCAACAAAACTTGTTAAATGATTCCCTTCAATAAGGGAGTTTGTCACATTCACGTAAAATAGCTGACTTAGTTTTAGTTGTCATGGCAACTACTTTCGAAAAAGAAATAGGGCTTTATCAGCACTGCCCACATACCTAGAACAAATTATTTTATGTGACTTTTTGAGATAAGCATTTATTGTTACTCCCCCCAAGACGAGAAGCTACAAGCAATTATTTACCATGCACATCAATGACAGTAAGTGCTCCAAGAGTCATGCGTTCTCCACCAGATAGCTTTCCTCGTACTAGTTCCACAATTTCACTAATTTGGTCATTGCTTTTCTTTAGATAATCCTTCAAAGTAATGTGAGACGTGTATTAATATAGTAATTAGTGCAATTGCAGAGAAATAGAGACATTTAGAATTTCTCTGTTATTACTATTGGAAATATTGAAGCCAATATATTTTTGTTCCAAATTCAAACAATTTTTCCAGTGCTTTAAGGTTTATCCTCACAAATAGACCGGTTTATAGCAAGGCACATGCTCCAATAAATAACACTTTATTTATTTTACATTATTGCTGTCAGAACCACCTAATTATGTGTCCATTTACATTGTAAATAAAAGCTTTGCAACAATACATTGAAGCTGATCCAATGAAGTGAAAATAGAGCAAATAGAAAAAAGTTAAAAAAGTGAAAATGAACCGGAGGAACTCTCTCGCCCCGAAACGTCACCCATTCCTTCTCTCCAGAGATGCTGCCTGTCCCGCTGAGTTACTCCAGCATTTTGTGTCTATCTTCATGTGAAAATAGATACAAGAATGCCTCCTCCAAGGAGTCCCAATTAATTTTGTTTTGCTACAGTGCCCTCTATAAACCTTGGGACAAAGACCCATCATTTATTTGCCTCTGTACTCCACAATTTGAGATTTGTAATAGGTGCCCTGAAATGGGGTGGGGGGGGGGGGGGGGGGACTATGTATAAACACTGCTGTGATTTCTACATGGTGAAACCAAAATGTATAAAAATAGCCTTTATTAAAATCTGACAATGTGCACTTTAACCACGTGTGATTTTCTTTCTATTGCAAATCTCAAATTTTGGAATACGGAGGCAAATAAATAAATGATGGGTCTTTGCCTCAAACATTATGGAGGGCACTGTACAAGCTAGGTTGGTCATAAAGTCAAATCTGGATGGCATTTACATTCATATTGCATTTATATGCAATTACCTTAACTCACCAAAACAATTTCTGGTTGAATGTATCTCAATAGCAATGTTTTGCTGACTTGCTGGAAAATATATAACCTAGTTATCTGTTTCATAGTAAATGATATCTATGACCACAGTCAGTAGTCGTTGCATTATTGAAGGCATTGGGTGCACCTTTGATGCAGAATCCTAATGTTACTAAAATGTTACTGTTGCATATTAAATATGAAGTTCTTTACAAATGAATTTGCAAATGTTTGTGGTAAAAGTCATTGTAAATATTTCCTCTTGAAAATCAACATTCATATCCCTGATGTCCTCAACTAACAGACCATCATGGAGAAACCAATTGAGGGCAATTTCATGTCGATCATTTTAATAAAGTTAAATTACAATTTTGTTTCAAGTTAATCGAAGAATTAAGAAAATTATGTGCATCGCCAATGCTGACCACAGGATATTAACATGGCCACAATGATCCACGCAGTTTGGTCCTGTTTTATCTTGCTTTTCTATTATGTATACCTGTCTAGAACTGCGAGAGACTTAAAGGGGCTGTCCCACTGCGGTGACCTAATCCGCGAGTTCAGAAGAGTTTGCCCTCGACTCATACTCGCAGCATGGTCGACATGAGGTCCGAGGAGTTCTTTGTAACTCTCCTTCATGCTCGAGAGTGGTCCCCGCCTACTCGAGGCCTCAGCTAGGCCGCGGCGTATTTTTCAACATGCTGAAAAATGCCCGCGAGTACAAAAAGGTCGCCATGGAAAAATGCGATATTTTATTTACTCGTAGATTTAGTCAAGATAGGTCGTAGTAGGTCGGCGTGTTAGTCGTAGGTAATCAAGGGTAGCCGAAGCTAGTCGAACCTATTCTTCAAAATAGTCGAATGAGGTCGAAGGAGATCAAAGGAGGTAGTCTTCACTCTCCACTATTCAGTGTCCAATTTTCCAGAAGCTAGTCGAACCTATTCTTCAACATAGTCGAATGAGGTCGGAGATCAAAGGAGGTAGTCTTCACTCTCCACTATTCAGTGTCCAATTTTCCAGAAGCTAGTCGAACCTATTCTTCAACATAGTCGAATGAGGTCGAAGGAGGTCTTCTACATGACACTTTTTTCAAACCCTCCTAAACGCTTCTAAGCTCGCCAATTAGGTCACTGCAGTGGGACAGCCCCTTTAGAATTCACTGGTCTCAGCAGTGCCCATGCTGCAATAACTAACAACATTGATCAAAGACTGCAAGACCACAAGTTACCTTCATGCTCCATGTCCCTATTAAACATGTTAAACACTAGCTGATGTATGCACAGTTGATACTGGACACTTCTTGAAATTAAGTATATGTGCCTAGAGAGTGGGCACTATACCTAGAGAGAGGATCTATACCTAGAGAGAGCACCACCCCTAGAGAGAGGATCATTTCTTCTAAAAGTATAGGTAACTCAAATCTAACCCATTGCATAACATATCTAATTCCTATTGAACCAGACTGGGTTGGTAGTTGTGCAAGTAATCTGCTCTCAAGGAAAACTCAATTATTGATGTTCTATTGTGTTACAAATCATACAGGTTTAAACCTGCAAATCAGGTAAAAATGTACACCACCAGATTCAGGGACAGTTTCTTTCCAACTGTTTTCAGGCAACTGAATCATCCTACCACAACCAGAGAGCAGTGCTGAACTACTAACTACTTATTTGGTGACCCTCGGGCTTGATCGGACTTTGCTGGCTTTACCTTGCACTAAACGTTATTCTTTTATTCATACACTGTAAATGGCTCGATTGGAATCATGTATTGTCTTTCTGCTGACTGGTTAGCACGCAACAAAAGCTTTTCACTGTTCCTCAGTACACATGACAATACACAAAACTGAATTGAAACTAAACTGCGGTTCACGAAGGTGAGATTTTCTTTCCAAAATTGTTTCGCTCTGTATCTCTAAACTAAATCTAAACTGTCGGCCAGGAATAGCAACATTTAGGAGGTAGAGAGAAGGCATTAACTGGCTACAATCCGCCTTTTCTCCAGAACGTTAATCCAGCCCATGCGCACCAGACAACCCTCCCTCACCCTCCTGAACTTTCACTCCTTCTTCTCAGTTATCCACTTCTGGTGTCATCAGCCTTCTTATCCAACATTGCTCAGACCCTCATGTTGGATGTTTGTCAAGGAGAAAAGTACACAATCCCTTCTGGCATTAAATTCAACAAAGACACTGGCATTTGGTGTTTCTGACAGCTGACACTCCTGTCTTCTCAATTCTGCTTAAAATATCAGGCCTCTAAGGTATTGATGAAAATTGTATCATATCATGATCTTCTGCCCCAGGCTATTACAGAATTAAATACACACGGGAAATGTGCAGATTTAACTTACAGGTAAAGTTCCTTGTGTAATAGCATCAGAAACCTCGCTGGTCCAGTAGATCGAGGACACGGCAATCACTACCTGTCCAGGCCACTGAAGAACCCATTTTTTACGAGGAAGCTTCAAAACCAACACAGAACACATTTAGGTATTCTCAAAAAATAAACATTATGCTCATGGAGCACAGAATATTTTCATACAGCAATGTCTGGACATAAACAAATGTTCTCTAATTTGCAATTGGTACGTTACATTATCCATCTTTTTTCTACTTTGCTTATCTGACCTATTTCAGAGCATGAACATAAATACAGATCAGAGAGAGCCCATTGCACCTGTACCAGTATATGGTTCCAGTAGTGACACTATGATAAGACTATTGGACTAGTAATTCAGAGCCCTGAGTAAATATCCCATGTACATCTTCAAAATTTAAATTCAGATTAATAATCTGAAACATGGACCACAACCAGGCATTATCTCCAACCTCACCTACTTATCGGCACGGACTGGAAGGGCCGAGAGGGCCTGTTTCCGTGCTGTAATTGTTATATGGTTACTGTATCCGTTGTTCAAAGTGTGGACTCTTATACATCGGCAGGACCAAACTTAGACTGGGCGATCGTTTCACTGAACACCTTCGCTCAGTCCGCCTGGGCCTACCCGATCTCCCGGTTGCCAAACACTTTAATTCCTCCTCCCATTTCCACACTGACTTTTCTGTCCTGGACCTCCTCCATTGTCAGAGTGAGGCCAAACGCAAATTGGCGGAACAGTACCTCAAAGTTCGCTTGGGCAGCTTACAACCCAGCGGTATGAAAATTGATTTCTCTAACTTCTGACCTGCTGAGTTACTCCAGCATCTATCATTTCTTCCTACACATTACCTATTATGATCATGCGTAATGATTATGATATAAAACACCTGCTTCCCTAATGTCCCTCTGGAGAGTAAATCAGCCATCCTTATCTGGGTTAGCCTCTAAACCTGCCCTATATGCTTTCACTCTAAACCGGGCCAGCATTCCACTCATTTGTAGATGACCCACCACAATCTTTCAGAAGGACAGTTAGGGATGGGCAATAAATGTTGGCCTTAATAGTAATGCTCAAATAGTCTGCATGAAAAAATGAATATATAAATAAACATATTGGGTGGCACGGTGGCACAGTGGTTGCTGCCTTATATCACTTGCAGCACCGGAGACCCGGGTTCGATCCCGACTACGTGAGCTGTCTATACGGAGTTTGTACGTTCTCCGCGTGACCTGCGTGGGTTTTCTCTGAGATCTTCGGTTTCCTCCCACACTCCAAAGACGTACAGGTTTGTAGATTAATTGGCTTGGGTTTGCATAGTTGGTATTAGTGTAAATTAGCTTTATTATCCGGAGGACTTTCATTATCAGAGTCATCATCAGAAACCACGGGCCTCACGGATTTCTTTTTACTTTTCTTAGGAACATTTTCCTCCGTGCTCTGAATTTCTGGAGAAATTATAGTCTCACTAACGGGTGAGTCAACGGCCACCGGTATCGGAACCGGCTCTGCACTAATCTCTTGTCCCGACTCTTTAGTCTCTCCCCGGGACTATCTTTTTACCCGCGAAATCTTCCTTTGAGACTTCTCCATTTTTATTTTATTATCTGAGCTGGATCATTACGCCAGCGTGACTCTGATTTTGAATTTTACTTTCACTTTGCTGGCTCTACCAGCGTAACGTCTTTTTTGGAACGTCCCCGAAATTTCCCTTCACTTACCTGCGGGTCCGTTCGGACCACTGCGAGGAGCTGCGCTCTGCAGCTCTTTGCTCTGCCGTCAGCGTCGACGTAATGCCGTTCCAGCGCCAGGCGGGGCTTCTTCACGTAGTCACTCACGTGACTCCGAAGTAAAATTGTCCCTAATGTGTGTAGGTTTGTGTTAATGTGCGGGGATCGCTGGTCGGTGCAGACTCGGTGGGCCGAAGGGCCTGTTTCCGTGCTGTATCTCTAAACTAAATCTAAACTAAATAGAATACCTAGCTGATTCATGATTAATCAATTACATTTAGAATAATTTGAGAATACAGAAGATGAATCACAAGCTAACGTTTGAACTTAGAGAAGCTATGAAGAAATAATTCAGAAACTGATCAAAGTAGAGTCGGCAAACATTTTCAGAATAGATTACATTCAAAGGTCTTCAAAGAAGAATTTGGCAGAATAAAATTCCCCTGGATATGTGAAAAGTGCAAGACTTCAGCTCAGCTTTTAATACAATCATCCCACAGCAGCTGGTGGAGAAGCTGAAGCTGTTGAAGGTGGACACTGGCACCTGCAACTGGGTCCTTAAATTTCTGACACAGCAGCAGCAAACAGTCAAGGTGGGCAGCCGGACATCAAAAACCATCGCAGTGAGCACTGGCTCACCCCAAGGCCGTGTCTTAAGCCCCCTGCTGTTCAGTTTGCTTTCTCATGACTGTACTGCCAGACTCAGCAATAATTATATCAACAAGTTCGCTGATGACACAACAGTGGTGGGGCTCATCAGTGACAACAATGAGTCGGCATACAGGATGGAGGTGGAGCTGCTTACAGAGTGGTGCAGATCTCACCATCTCACCCTCAACGTGGAAAAGACAAAGGAGATGGTGATCGATTTCAGGAGGGCTGGCAAACACCATCACACACCGCTGCATATTGATGGTGCTGCTGTGGAGAGGGTCAGCAGTGTGAAGTTCTTGGGACTTCACCTGGCGGACGACCTGACCTCAACGACCACCGCAGCAGTCATCAAAAGAGTTCAGCAGTGGCTCCACCCTCTCCGGAGACTAAGAAAAGCAGGCCTTCCTACTGTTGACCTAACGACCTTCTACAGGGGCACCTTCGAGAGCATACTGACCTACGGCATCACTTCCTGATTTTGGAGCTGCAAGGCTTATGAACAAAAACAACAGAACAGGATAGTGAAGACAGCCAGTAGGATCATTGGTGCTCCACTCACTTTCCTGTTGGAGATCTATCAGAAGCGCAGCATCCGCAGAGCCATCTCCATTATTAAGGACCCCTATCACCCATCACACCACATCTTCTCCATGCTGCCATCTGGGAAGAGGAAGAGGCATCAGCTGCAGAACCAGCAGGATGCTACACAGCTTCTTCCCACAAGCAATAAAACTGGTTAACGGATCGTGTTCCCTCCCCATACAAAAGCCACTGTTCAGTCTGAATGTCTGTTTTTAGTTCAAGCTTTAGGCCTATTTTAGATATGTTAATTATTACTTTTAAAGCTGTAAGTATTTATTCTGTTTTTATTAACTGCACTGATAGGAGCTGATTGAGAAACAATTTATTCATTTCTTCTGTGTATGTAAGTACTCAGTTAAAATGACAATAAAGTAATTACTGAACTGAATACTGAAGAGTTATACTCGATTGATTAAACAAATTGAGGAGTACAAAGCTAAAATGTAAAACAAAGAATTGTGAAGATATCTGTGGAAAAGAGATGTGAAAGGCAGCAAAGGGATACTAAAAGTTGATCATGGCATAATGAGGGATGCAGGAAAAATAAGGGACGTGAAAATAATGATAATTAGGATTTACAAGCCATTTAAAAATAGAGGTAAATGATTGCAGAAGTAAATAAAGCTTGGAGCAGAAAGGTGTACTGAAGCATTTTTAGTTTGACTAAGCAAAACTGTAGTAGGCGGAGTTCAACAGAGGGAAAATATCAGGTCACCTTTCACATTGGACACGAGAAAATTACTTCAAAGTCCTTTTTAAAAGGCAAGAAACTATGAAAAAAAAGAGGAAAAGAGATTTCAGGATCAATGTATTGAAACCACTAAAAGTTCATATTCAGGATAAAAAATATAAAAAGCTAATATCAATCTTACAGAGAACAAGGAAGCTCTGCCAAGTAAGGTTCAAGAGGTAATAAAAGAGTTGACAAAGATTTCAGCAGCATTTGAGCTGAGGCAGGGGAGATAATTAGCAATGTTACAGAGGAGAAAAAGAGCTTTCTCACCGATTGCAAAGTATATGACTTGATGCTTATTTTTTGGTAAAATATAACACCAAGGATGTGAAAAGACCGACTCCACAGCATGCGATTACCAGGGAGAAGGACCTGGATAGCAGTTGAAGAGCAGAGTTTGTGATGGGAACTGGAAACAATGGCTCAGACTATCCTTGATCGGAATTTGCTGGCTTTACCTACCACTAAACGTTATTCCCTTATCATGTGTCATATGTACCCATGAACATGTACATGTATCATGTACAATGTAAATGGCTCGGTTGGAATCTTGTATTGTCTCTCTGCTGACTGGATAGCACACAACAAAAGCTTTTCACTGTACCTCAGTTCACGTGACAATAAACAAAACTGAACTGAACTAAACTGGCTTCAGACTTTCAAGGAAATATAAAAGTCCTACCTTTGTGCATTACAAATCAACCATTATCAATTTTCTTACATATAAGGCCATTGAGTCTACTGCGTTTATGCCAGTTCTCAGAGCAACCTATCAATCCTGTTCCTCCACTTATTTCTCAGTGATCTCTTCTTTCTCACGAGATCCATTAGATCCCCAACTATTTACACAATGGGTAATTTACAATAGTCCATGAACTTATCAATCAGAATATCATTGGAATGTGCAAGGAAACTAGAGGATCTGGGGAAAACCCATGCATTCACAGGGGAAACCCACAGATTCCATACAGATAGGAGCAGAGGTAGGAATGAACCAAGATCACTAAAGATGTAGTCAACAGATCTACCTAATGCCGCTGTGCACTCATTATTAAATACACAACTTTAATTGGCAGGTAACACTCTTTATAATTTGAAATAGAACATCAAAATATTGTTTGTTTTTAATATTAACAGAATCCAGAATCTTTTCTGCACGCATTCCATCTTGTTGACTTCCTTTCCAAAGGAAGGTGACCAGAACTGCATGCAATACTCCAAATCTGGTCTCACCAACGCCTTGTACAGGTGCAACATGTACACGTATAATGCTATAATTATGATTGCCTGTTGTGTGCCATTACCTCAACATAGTTGGTAATCCCTTCCTTGATCACATGCTTTATGCTGCTGAGCATCATCCCTTCAACTTGCAAAAGCCATTTCTCTACCATTCCCTGTAAGTATAAGAAGCCACAAGGTTATTTTTAAGCAAGATTTGAGATAATAGTTTTCAGATCTTATTAAACGAATTTATGTGAAGAATAAATAAGAGGAAATCATGGGGCATAGGCACTGGTGTCTTTCAGTTTGTTGTCAAAAAACGCAAAGCAACCCTTCACAGATCTCTGAACATTTTAAAATCTCTTTAGAAAAGAAAAACTTCCAGGATTTGTGGTAGCCTCCTCATGAATAAAATAACATCACCCATTCTCTGGATTTAAGACCCCAGTTACATATAAGATTAGCAAGTTTGCATATTATACTAAAGTGGGTGGTATTGCAGATAGTGAAGATGGTTGTGAAAAATTGCAGCATGATTTTGATCAGTTGGCAGCTGGGTCGAGGAATGGTTGATGGAATTTTACACAGAAAAATGTGAGGTGTTGCACTTTGGGAAGTCTAATATGGGCAGGACCTACACAGTGAAGGGTACGGCTCTGGGGAATGTTATAGAGCAGAGGGATCAAGGAGTGCAGATACATAGATCCTTGAAGGCGGGGTTGCAGGTAGATAGGATGGTCAAAAAGGCTTTTGGCACATTGGACTTCATCAGTCAGAGCATTGAGGATAGACGTTAGTGGGTCATGTTGCAGTTGTATAAGACGTTGGTGAGGCCGAATTTAGAGTTCAGTTCTGGGCACTGTGTTATAAGAAAGATGTTGTCAAGCTGGAAAGGGTACAGAGAAGACCTACAAAGTGTTACATAGAAACATAGAAAATAGGTGCACGAGTAGGCCATTCGGCCCTTTGAGCCTGCACCGTCATTCAATATGATCTTGGCTGATCATCCAACTCAGTATCCTGTACCTACCTTCTCTCCATACCCCCTGATCCCTTTAGCCACAAGGGCCACATCTAACTCCCTCTTAAATATAGCCAATGAACTGGCCTCAACTATCTTCTGTGGCAGAGAATTCCAGAGACTCACCATTCTCTGTGTGAAAAATGTTTTCCTCATCTCTGTCCTAAAGGAATTCCCCCTTATCCTTAGACTGTGACCCCCTTGTTCTGGACCTCCCCAACATCAGGAACAATCTTCCTGCATCTAGCCTATCCAACCCCTTACAAATTTTGTAAGTTTCTATAAGATCCCCCCTCAGTCTTCTAAATTCTAGCGAGTACAAGCCAAGTCTATCCAGTCTTTCCTCATATGTAAGTCCTGACATCCCAGGAATCAGTCTGGTTTGTCAGGCCTCAAGGGTCTGAGCTATGGGAAGAGGTCGAGTAGGCTGGGACTCCATTCCTTGGAGTGCAGGAGGATGAGGGGTGGTCTTATAGAGGTATATAAAACCATGAAAGGAATAGATCAGATAAATGCACAGTCTCTTGCCCAGAGTAGGGGAATCATGGACCAGAGGACATTGGTTTAAGGTGAAGGTGAAAAGATTTAATAGGAATCCAAGGGGTAACTTTTTCACACAAAGGGTGGTGGCTGTATGGAACAAGCTGCCAGAGGAGGTAGTTGAGACAGGGACTATCGCAACTTTTAAGAAACCGTTAGAGAGGTACATGGATAGGTTTGTAGGGATATGGACCAAACATTGGCAGGTGGGACTAGTGTAGCTGGGACATGTTGGGCAGTGTGGGCAAGTTGGGCCGAAGGGCCTGTGTCCATGCTGCATGACTCTATGACTCACTCAGGCAGCCCCAATTCATAATTTTACAGCTAAAAATGATAGTGTCTTTAGTGTCTGTTTAGAACGTGGTTCTAAGAAATTTCACGCCACAGGCCTTTCAAAGACAAAAAAGCTGGGTTAGTTCATACGATGTCACCTCTTGGCCTGTGAGTTGTGTTTAGACCAGCATTGGCAAAACCTGATGCCTTGCACTCAGACCACCCTGGTCACCTTCCGACAGATGACAGTGTCAAAGGGAATTTATCTGTCTCCAAATATCACGATCCAGATATATTTAGAAACAGTTGAAATAAAATGTAATGAATAACATAATGTCGCTATCCCGTTCTCATCAACGTTAGGCGTTGATCATCATGTAACCCTGAGACGCAGTCCTGGTGGATAAGGGATTCTCACTGCCACTACTGCAATATCAATGTTGTCTTTTCAAGAACTGGTACGTGCAGACTGGTCTGGAAGACTCTTTGAACTACAATAAGTCCTCTCCCCCACTATCGCTGGAGACAAGGATATGCATAGAGGTATTGGAAAGACCCGGAAGTAAATATGTCCAGGTTCCAGACTTAGGGAATAGAAAATGCTTGCATTGTAAGATGGAAACACTTGGGTTTCTTTTCAAAAAAGTTGAATATATTTTTCTTAATAAATTGGTGAGATAAAACAAAAATACATTTCCTGTGAATGGTCTGTGGATAGTAAATCTGATCCCAACTGCAAAGAAGTTATGCACCACTGTTCTATACCCTTCTGTAATGTATATACAATTAAATGTTACCTAATTAAATAGGCTCCTTCATCCTTTTTCAGACCTCTTTAGGAATTACAAGTTTGTTCATCACTAATATTGTAGTTATTTTTTTTTTAAAGCTTTTTACAGGTATCAAAGAAAACAGATGTTTTATATGTGTTTAAATATGTGATAGACAAATGTTTCCTTTGGAAACAATTGATATATGGTATATTTAAATTATGATTTTCAAAAGTTTTAAAGTTAAAAGAATAACCGATAATCTTTTGTAAAATTGACCCTTATCCATAATCTGGATTGTTTCACAATCATTGAGGAATAGTTCATAGGCACAGAATTAAGATGTGTACCTTAGCTTTTCCTGGGTTGATACTTTTAACAAGTGGTACGATTTCTCCCTCAGAGCTAATCATTCCTGTGATTTGCAGCTGATCAGTGAACTGAAGTTTTGCTATCCCTTCAAAGCATTTCTTCAGATGCGGCTGGACTCTGAGTGGGTCTTTGGTTTCCGAAAGAATTTCAAGCAACTCATCATTGGACAAGAAAAAAAACCTATAATGGGGGGAAAAAAAGCTCAGGACCAAGAATACAAGAAAATAAATAGTGCTCTTAACATTTCACGAAAAAGTGACGAGAATCCCATTCTTTCTTATCTTTGAATTCTCCCATTCTCGCTCACATTCCCTTTAATTGACCAAATGCTAATAATTTAAACAAAGGTAGACAGAAATGCTGGAGAAACTCAGCGGGTGGGGCAACATCTATGGAGCGAAGGAAATAGGCAACGTTTTTTCCTATTGCAGAACAGAGCAGTGGCTGGAAAAGTCCCTTTTTTTAGGAGTATGGCTGAGGAAGCAGTTCTGATTGTAAATTGCGAGACACGACAGCCAGTAAAGTAAAGGTAAGGTACAGCGGAGTGGCCCTTTTTGGAGTGGTCGTGTCTGAGGAATAAATGCTGAGGCTTTGGCTTGTGAGACATTTGCAAGGAGGCTGAGCATCAGTGTAGGTGAGATTCGGAAAGGCCCTTTAACTTTACTTCTCAGTGCAGTTGGGACAGCAGTTAGGGCTGTAGTATGTTCCTCTTGCAGGATGGGGAGATTCCCCTGTGGAAACTGCGCTCAGCTGCAGCTTCAGACTGACAGTGTCAAGGAATTATACTGGGGTTAAACACATCCAGGATCATCCAGGATGTTGAGAGTATCATAGGTAGGAATTTTGGATGGGTAGTCACACCTAAGGTACAAGATGCAAGTAATTAGGTGACCACTAGGAGAGGTAAAGGGGGAAGGCAGCCTGGGCCATTCCCCTCAGTAATTGGCTTGGTAGAAACGTATAAATGTAAAATTGTCCTTAGTGTGTATGGGATAGTGTTAATGTGCGGGGATGGCTGGTCGGTGCGGATTTGGTGGGTCGAAGGGCCTGTTTCCGCGCTGTATCACTAAACTAAACTGGACTGAAGCAGCATCCAGACACTGTGACAGGCTCTGAGGCTCAGCAGGACAGGTGGAGTCAGACAGGGCAATACTGGAGGAGACTCAGTCATTAGAGTGACAAACAAGAGATTCTGTAACTGAAAACGAAAAGCCAAGATGATGTATTGCCTCCTGGGTATCATGGTCAAGAATGTTTCCAAATGATGCAGAACATTCTCAAGGGGGGGGGGGTGAGCAGCCAGAGGGTAGAAAAAGGGATTCTACAGTATATGAAGAGCAAGAGTGTACCATAAGATACGGTCCCTTTAAAGATCAGCAGGGGATATGTGAGATTTGTAACAAATATTTCTCATCAGATTTTACTGTAGGGAAAACCATAGAAGCTAAGGAATTGAAGCAAATGGTTGGTAATATGTTTCTGGTCCAATACATCACAAAGAGGTGGCATTGACTGCCTGCAGGTTTATGTTGGGGCATAGGGAAATGGAAACACGGGAAAGCTGAGAAATTTAAAAAGCTTCCCTTAGCCCAGGTCATTGACAGGAAAAAGCAGAACAATTCACAAGGTGCAGATCGCACCACAGGTCATAGAATATTCAATCATCCAAAGACCAAGGCCCTTTTAAATGGCTTGGGAACCACATCCTTCATCACCAGCACCTACTGCATGAGAATCTGTTCCCTATAAAACAAAAATGTGATATAAAGCTGAGGATTTTATGGCTGCCCAGCAGAAAGATTGAAGAACTGGTCCTTAAACATGAATTGAGTTTCAATGTAGTGTGAAGGAAATCAAAGATGGGGGATTAAAGTATGTGGGGAAATAAAGTAACAACTGACTAGAATACTTGCGAACCAAATAGACTTGATTGTAAGCTGCAAGTACAGGAATCTCAATTGTAAGTAGAGTGAATCTTGATTTCATCTCAGAAGCAAAATTTGGACCTTAGATGATGGAAAAGGTGTAATAAAAGAGCAGGTTTTTCAAAATGCCTAAAAGGAAGGAGTGAATGATGTGTTTTGTAATGAAATTGCTTGGAAGGTGGTGGAAATAAATGACGTTGATCTGCAGAATGTGATGGTTCTTGAGATGGTAGTGGAATCCCAAGTTGAATCTGGGAAAGATCTGGGACAAATAGAACAGAGTGTAAAGTGTATGATTTAAAGCCACAAAAATGCTGCTGGGATATTACTGGTTGAAATAAAAGGAAGATATTTCAGTAATTCTGCTGCAGGAGTTGTCCCCACGAAAAATAAAAAGCAACAGTATGGAAGCATTGATTACACCCTTGGCATATAGTGCTATGGGCTAAATGTTGGGAGATGGCATTAATAGAGTGCACACTGGTTCACATGGACAAGGTGGGCTGAATGGCCTGTTTGCATGTTGTATGGCTCCATGCCAGCCCCTACAGGAAGTTGTCAGGGGAGGAGGAAATATATATAATCAAGAACCATCAAACCTTAGTTCCAGTCTGAAGAAGGGTCTCGCCCTGAAAAGTCAGCCATTCATTCTCTCCAGAGATGCGGCCTGTCCCGCTGAGATACTCCAGCATTTTCTGTCTCTCTTTAGTTCCAGTAATATTAGTCCGTTCACTGACCCCACTCGTGTCTCACAAACATTGTTAGCTGAATAACCGTCTGCTATTCCAATTCAGTCTGTAGTTTCAGACATGTTACTGAAGCACCAGCTACAGTACCCCATCCTGCAGTTTGCAGCTGGGTGTGCAAGAAAGAGTATGACCTATAGTATAACCTATCATTGAGCTTTTGCTACCACTGTATGGCCTTTAGATTTCTGAGGTGAGCAATGCTGGGAGGGCAGATCTGTTCAAATGTCTAAAATAGTTCCTCCTTGCTTGCTGATTTAAATCGCCCTGTCCCACTGTACGAGTTCATTCAAGTGCTCTCCCGAGTTTAAAAAGAAAATCAAACTCGTGGTAAGCACGTAGATTGAACGTAGCGCGTTCGTCGGAGCTCGGGGACGTCTCTTAGCGGCGCGTGACGCTAACGGCAGGTGCTCGGGAAGACTCGCTAACGGCAGGTAAGCTCGGGAAGACTCGTGAAGATTTTTCAACATGTTGGAAAATGTCCATGAGAGCCCCGCATACCGACGAGCGGCCATTACCGTAAATCTCCGAGTTCTAATCAGGGCAAACTCGGGAGAACTCTTGAATGAACTCGTACAGTGGGACAGGGCTAAGTTAAATGAAAAAAAAATTGCATTTCAGTAACTGCATCCAAGTCTGCTATCTATATTTCATATCCTGATGAGAATATTGTTTTATTTTTGCAATGCGTGCAGTGAAATCAAGATCAGCAAATTTCCAAAAAAGTCCATTTATATTTTAATTACTTTCTGATATTACCCCAATATCAAATACAGCAAAGGTAGACACAAAATGCTGGAGTAACTCAGCGGGACAGGCAGCATCTCTGGAAGGAACGGGTGATATTTCGGGTTCAGACCCTTCTTCAGACCCGATCCGAAATGTCACCCATTCCTTCTCTCCAAAGATGCTGCCCTCAAACCTTTTGTGTCTGTCTTCGGGTTAAACCAGCATCTGCATTTCCTTCCCCACACATCTAATATAGCAACTTTCATTATACTACATTTATCCTATAATTCGATTCCACTTTAATAAAGTAACCCAGTATATTTTCAAAAGGGATCACTTACCTCGGGAAATAGAGCCTTTTCTTTTCCAGGTATAAATTAAGGCCTTTCTGGATATCCTCCAAGAGAATATTAGCCTCTAACAATCTTTCCAACATATTTGGCTGAGCTGTAGCTTGCAAGACATGAGTATCTTTTACCTTGTAACAAAAATTAGCAAATTGCATTAGAAAACATGCCTTGTACAACATCTCATTGACTTACTGTATTTTAGAGGTACTGCGCGGAAACAGGCCCTTCAGCCCACCTAGTCCACACCGACCAGCGATCACCCCGTACACTAGCACCACCTTGAATACTAGGGAGAATTTACATTTTTTACTGAAGCCAATTAACCTGCAAACCTGTACGTCTTTGCAGTGTGGGAGGAAGCCAGAGCACCCGGAGAAAACCCACGCGGTCACAGGGAGAACATACAAACTCCATACAGACAGCACCCGAAGTCAGGATCGAACCTGGGTCTCCGGTGATGTAAGGCAGTAACTCTACCCTGTGCCACCGTGCCACCCCAAAATATTAGAGCCATTGACAACATTAAAAGTTACACATACTCAGAATACAGTATTTAATCTGAGACTATGCATGTTGTAAATTAATTATACTCTAAACTGTCCCTGGCAGCAATTTTACTGCACCACTGGGTGAAATTATGCATTTAACATTGTGTTACAACTTGAAAATAATGCTTGTCATCTAAGAGGGACAACTGAGACAATAGATGATGAGGATATTGATAGGCAACGCCATGTGATGTATGCACAAGCAAACATTCGCTTACGCAAGTTTAGTGCGTGTACAGATGGAGTGAAGCTGTCTCTGTTCAGAGCATATTGTACACCACTCTATACTGCACACCTGTGGTCAAACTACAGAAAAGCAAGCTTACAAAGACTTAAAGTAACTTATAATTATGCCATGAGAATATTACTTAAGAGACCTAGACGATGTAGTGCAAGTGAAATGTTTGTGGCTGCAGGAGTCAATACTTTACAAACTAGCTTAAGAAATCTTATGTATAAATTTATTTGCAGATTAATGACTCTGAAAATGAAATCTTGGCCTTATTCATAAGGTTTAGCACTACATATATTCATAAGGTTTAGCACTACACGCCACCAATCCCTGCTGTGGAGACATTGGTATAGTTGTCTCGTTGTAGGGCACTGATTTTTAAAAAAAGATTTATTCTTGATCTTAAACCATGCATTGTGCTTTTTTATGTAATTTATTGCGCTTTTGTATGCAATTTATTCTATGTAATGTCTTGTCTTTTATCTGGACCTTGAGTCTGTAATTAAAAAATAAGTAAGATGAAGACTTCTTTTTGCGTATTCATTGATAAGATGTAGGGATTCAAGAATGGATAGTTATGGATGGACAATAAAATGCAGTATAAGTATTTAGTTTCCTGAAATTTGTGTCGCAGATAGACAGAGCAGTGAAGAAGGCTTGTAGTCTGCTGGCTTTCATCAGCCAAGGAATTGAGTACATCAGTTGGGACATTATGTTACATTTGCACAAGACGTTGGTGAGGCCTCACTTGGAATATATTAAAAGATATATGAATGTGGAGAGATCTGGGCTAAATGTGGGACCTGCTTAGATGGGACATCTTGGTCATTATGGGCAAGTTCGGCAGAAGGGCCTGTTTCCATGCAGTTTGACTCTGTGTCTCTATAAATGTTTGCCATGCACTGTTAAATATACTGTTATCTTTAAGAAATATTTGTTAGTTTCACATCCCCACTTCATTAACACCTGCAAAGAAGATGGTGGTGTCTTGAAAGTGATCCACTGTTGTGAACCAGTGGCACCTTATTATATTTGGAAATAGTCAGCAGTTTTAGCACACCAAGTGAAAGAGGGTACTTCACAGAAAAGGCCAGGGAGAAAGATATCAAAGGACGAGTGACATTGCTCCCCTTCGTTGCAATTCCCAATTCAGAATTAGCAAAGTTTGACAAAACTATAGGAGCAGACCAGGGAACAAAATTTAAAAGGAAACAAGCAGAAAATAATTTCTGAAAATAGGGAAAACCAAATAAATATTAAAAGTTCAAAGCATTTCAAGTAGGCATGGCAGTAATTCAACATTAACGTAGACAGATACAAGAAAGCCAACCATCACTTTGAAAGCTTTCCCCAACTTCCTAAGTTTTTGGGATGCTATAGGAAGTAAATAGTGTAGAAAGGAACTGCAGATGCTAGTTTAAACCGAAGATAGACACAAAATGCTGGAGTAACTCAGCGGGACAGGCAGCATTTCTGGATAGAAGGAATGGGTGACGTTTTGGGTCGAGACCCTTCTTCAGACACATACATAGTATTTGCTTCACCGCCTGAAATCAATATCAAATTTTGGATTGAAGAGATGGATGATTAACTTACTGCTTCAAACATTATGTCTTTCCAGTAGCCATCTACAATACCGAACTTCCGACCTTCTTCTGGCATTTGAGCAATGATGTCCTCAGAACTAAAGATAGGCTCCAGGTAAAGCCAGGTAGCCTGGCATTTTAACCAGGCATCAAGAATATTCTGCATCAGGACTAGCTTGTCCTCCCATACCTAGATTGTTGAAAGTTAAACACAGCATAATTGTTACACTGAGTGCTTCTAATACTTTTTAAATACTAAACAACACCTTGTCTATGTTATAAATGCACAACAAATAGTTTTTAAAAGATCATATCTACTGATGAACATGAAATATAGCTCGAAGATAGTCACAAAATGCTGGAGTAACTCAGCAGGACAGGCAGCATCTCTGGAGAGAAGGAATGGGTGACATTTCATGTCGAGACCCTTCTTCAGACTGACATCAGGGGGGAGGGAGATTCATAAATAAGGAAGAGTGAAGGTGTGCAAACAGGGCAAAGGGAATGGAGATCCAGGCAAATGTAGAATAGATCATTGTTAGCTTGGAGAAGGTAACAAGAAAGCAAAGAGATAAAATGTAGTCGGTGACAGTAAGACTGGTCGAAGAACTGGGAAGGGGGAGGGATGAAGAGAGAGGGAAAGCAAGAGTTACTTGAACTTAGAGAAGTCAATGTACATACCCCTGGGGTGTAAGCTGCCCAAGCGAAATATGAGGAAATATACCTAGTTGTTTCAATTTAGGCAAACCATTATAGAGAACAATAATGTGGTATTAAATGAAGATTAAAAAATAAGGGCCAATGTCGGGTATCTTATATATTTAATCTTCCCAAACAAATTATTTCAAATTGCATTGTAGATGGAAATCTGAATATAAAGGTGTATTTTTTTTTTTTTTTTTGAATGTATATTCATCATTCGTTTTGGAGGGGAGGGAAACTAAGATTATTACACAGTTAGAAAAGAAAATTAGCGCAAAAGACAGGCATCATTTTCAGTATTGCTGTTTCACAAATCTCCATTGTCTCAATGTATAACATACCTTACATTCGTTTTCAACCGGTTTAATATATGGTGATCCACGCATGGTCTGTACCTTAATGACGTGATCATCCAACAATACCTGGATATCATCCACTGCAGACAGAATGCTTACATCCTGAAAACACAGAAGGTTATATTATAGTATCTCATCTCTAAAATCCAGCATTTTGTGCAATGCATGTGCTCCACACTGCATTATTCATCACAAAATGCTTACAGCTTGGAAGGAGAACACTTCACACATCAACTCTCTGCCAACTCTTTTTCCACAGTCCAGCAAATTATTTCCTTTTAGTTACGTATTCAGCTCCCTCGTGAACAGTCCGTGTGAATCTTTCACTACCATTACTTCTAACAGACCCCAATCACATGGCGCAGTGAAAACTTGATGTTTTGCTTCACTTTTGGTTCTTTTGAGAATTCGTTTCATTTTTTTGTCCTCGGTTCTTTACGCTTCCACCCTGAAACAATGGTTTCATTTAGGGTACACAGCATCTAAGGAGCGAAGGAGATAGGCGACGTTTCGGGCCGAAACCCTTCTTCATTTAGGGATTAACTCCCTTTCCCTTAACACCTTTCCCTTTGTTTTTTGCTTCACTCGAGGTATCTATGCCTCTTCTTTCTTTGGCATTTTCCTTCTGAACGCTCTGTCACCAGCCTAGTTCTCATCTGTTAACAACCTGGCATCTGTCATATGGGGCTTCTTGTCTGCTCTCTCTTAATGATTGTTACTGTGAAGGAGGTTGGTTAATGCAACATGGTAAATACACGATAATTGAGAGGATTTATAAGATACCTGACTCTGCTTGAGGCAGGCATAATTTGATATTTGGAGAAATTACGCAGGATTAATAACCTGAATTTAGTAGAATGACGGTGAGGAAACAATTAACTAAGTTGGCTTAGTATGAAATATACCCACCGTATCCCGATACTTTGTAAAGTTGAAGGTGCCATCCACCCATTCTGCTTTCATCTTAGTAAGAGCTTTCTCCAGTGAATACTCTTTGCTTGCTGCTACTCCAACCTCTTCCAATCTAGACAAGGGTTGTTTATAAGTCATTTCATTATGCAATATGTGGAGAACTAACTTTTTGTAGCTTTCTACAATAGTTTTTACTTTTACGAATTGCTGAGACAATATCACAATCACAATAATACTTTATTAGCCAAGTATGTTTTGCAACATACAAGGAATTTCATTTGCCAAGTCAGTCATACAAATAAAAAGCAATGGAACACAAAAAATACATTTTAACATAAACATCCACTATAGTGACTCCTCCACATTCCTCACTGTGATGGAAGGCAAACAAAAAGTTCAAATCTGTTCCCTTGATGCGAAGGGAGTGGTTTCTGCAGAAGGTGGAAAGAAGTGGGGATGGGAAAATTCGACTGGTGGTGGGATCACATTGAAGGTGGAAATGTTGAGGAATGAGGTGTTGGCTACAAAAAGTGCTGGGGTAAAAGGTGAGGATCAGAGGAATGCTATTCTTGTTCCAACTGTTTTGGAACATTGCCTTAAATGCCTTAAAACCTTATTTGTTGATATATGAATATGAAATATCTTTCATATTTTGCATGAACTGTTACAGAGAAACATAAATCAGTCATACTTAAAACAAAAATGCTCGTCTGGCCTTTAATTAATCCAAGATTCAGCTAAGAGACCAATATCACTAACTGACTGAAGGAAGCACAACAATGTCCCCAATACCATGGATCGGTCTCAGGGCTCCTCGCTACCCTTTCTCCAATGGTTCCACCTTACATCTTTGTAACCAGGACTGGGCACAACACCTAGTAGTGTGGAAAAGGGTCCCGACCTGAAATGTCACTTATCCATGTTCTCCAGAGATGATGCCTGACCAACTGAGTTACTCCAACACTTTGTGCCTTTCTTGTAAACCAGCATCTGCTGTTCATTGTGTCTCCACAACACTCCATGTTTGATTTTGCACCTTAAACATGAATTGCTTCATGCTTATCGTTCTTTCCATTGCAACAATATTTGTGTTACTATTTTGACATTAATTAGGCATGTTAAAACTTGCATCCAACAACAATTGGTTTGGGATTCATTATTCATTATTTCAATGCTATCCATGAAGTATTCACATTACATTTGTCCCGTTACTGATGGGGTGCTAAACATAAGTCATCCAATGTTGAACAACATGCGTCACTCCATTCAGAATACCCACTCCTTAAACAATCCTTCAGCCAAGTAAAAACAATATCAAGATTTTCTTTGAATACTGATGATTCAAATTTGAGGCACAGCATGTGTGTAGAATTCTGGTAAAGGGATTTCAGCACACTCACAAATAAAAATTGCATGCCTGATTCCAAGCTACAAACTCATAATATTATATAGTTGGAGTGCATTTCTCTTGCCATGCATAATATTCCCTCAGAAATATATTAACTGGTAAATGAAGGGAATAAAATTGAAAATAAAATTTAATTGCATTTGCCAATTGATTACAATATTGACAGAAATGTGTAATAGAGCTAATGTGAAATTATTACAAATCTGGTTTTGTATTTTATGTGTGGAGAATACAGTGCAAAGATAACCAGAAGAAATGCCGGGATTGATCATCAAATTTGTAAAGAAATGGTTATGCATTGAAGTTTGAACCTTTCATCCAGAAACTATAAAAATCCTCATGCTCAGTGATGCTGGATATCAGACGTCGTGTCACACAGTGAGTATCTCGTACCACGAACAACATCGTAGGGGGTTATTTGTAGAGATTAAACAGTCAATTACTCTATGCAGCTCCCCTGGTCTGTTCTCTGGTCTGGCATGAATAGGCTGCTCCCGGATCAGTATGGGAGCCATAATGGTGTCGAAGTTATGTAAGACCGCTCTTTTAAGGGGAACTGTACAGTTCATGAGAAAATAGCTGAAAAAGAAAATCAAAAGCAAGTATATGAACTGCTTACTTATCAAGGAACTTTTCCAGTCCAATTTCCAGCATTTCCTGCAAGGTGGTCTCTTCATGGGGTTTCACTTCAAATCCAACAATTGCACTGATCTGTAAACAACACATAAATCAGCACAAATTATATGTTGCCAAGATTTGTAAAAGACCTCAAGGAGCAACTAGTTTATGTAAAAATGATTGCACTACAAAGGTAATACATTTTTAGTGAAATGCTTTAGAGCCACCCATCTCACCAGTCCATTTTTTTTCTGAAAATCCTTCAGCAACACCAATCGTAGGGCAATTATAATTATTGCAATGAATTTAAGGTTAAAATGTAGGCAACACTCATTTTGACCTGCAAAGGTTGCTACCAGTGTATTTGCCAACTGTGCTCCAATACTCATTAAGTTCCAACTGCAGCAATGGAGTATAGAGATACTCAACCACTCATCATCAAGATTGTTTCTGGGTTTTCTTTTAACATCTGAAACATTGGCCTAAAGTCTACCATTAGTTATCCGTACTCACCAGTTATTACTGAACAAAGCTCATATTTTAGAGTTTAGAACTGCCGTGAACTTCAGTGATGGAGCCCTACACATCAATAGACCCTTCTACAATGAAAGAGATTTACTTGTGGAGTACAAAAATAAATGCCAAAGCAAACAAACAGCTGGCTAAATATCATTTCCTTGTTTAGATAACTGACAAAATAGTTTGGTGACTATTGGAGAGACAGTTGACGGCACGGAAAGACGGCACCCGGGACAGGCTGGGTTAGCACCCCCAGTCTGTATCTTTCGTTAGAAAGACACCCAACATTCGCTACAGAGAGGCCTAATGAAAAATACCCCCAGGAGATCCCGAGAGGGGGGGGAGGATGAGATCTCCAATAGGACGGACCAAAGGTTATCGACCCATGCAAACGAACTGACTATGAGTATAAGATGCATTTGCAGAAAGCTGTGTAAGAACCACCGTGGCCTAAAAATCCATCAGGCAAGAATGAAATGCTCGGAGAAGGAGAAAGAGGTGCAGCGCACACATGCCTTGAACCTGGTGAGACACAGGAGGAGCCCGGCCAGGACTCACCCCACAGAGCCCAGTCCCCCCACGCACTAGAGTCTCCCAACCACTGCAGAGTAGTTACACAGCAACGGATTGAGTGGCCCCCAGCCAGCAACCGGAATGAATGGCTGCAGTTTGACAAAGACATGACCAACATCATTCAAGCCACAGCTGAAGGAGATGTAGATCACCGACTACAAACAATAACTGCCATCGTAGTCAGTTATGCTTCGGAAAGATTCCGCCATCGCGGGAAAGGTATCACCAAGCCCACCACCTACACCATGAACCGCAGGGCCACCAAAATACATCAACTGCGGCTGGAGCTTCGAACCCTCATAAAACAGTACAAGAGATCTACCGAAGAGGAGAAGCAAGCCTTGGCCGAACTACAAAACATCCTAAGGAAAAGACTTATGACCCTCCGCAGAGCAGTGTGGCACAGGAGAAGAGGAAGAGAGAGAGCTAGGAAGCGAGCTGCGTTCATTTCCAATCCCTTTGGCTTTACCAGGCGATTACTTGGGGACAAGCGCAGTGGTCGCTTCATGTGCAAAACAGATGAAGTAAATCGCTTCCTCCACGACTGAGGGAGTTTGGATCCCGAAGGAGGAAAACTCAAAGAACATCAATCAGTTTCGGTCAATCTCACTGCTGAGCGTCGATTGGAAAGTTTTTTTCAGCATTGTCTCCCGAAGATTAACTGAGTTTCTCCTCAAAAACAGCTACATCGACCCCTCAGTGCAGATGGGTGGGATTCCGGGAGTTCCCAGCTGCTTCGAGCACACTGGAGTAGTTACGCAGCACATTTAAGAAGCCCATGAAAACAGAGGCGACCTAGCTGTTCTGTGGTTGGACCTCGCCAATGCCATTGGGTCCATACCGCACAAACTGGTTGAGCTTGCACTACACCGACACCATGTTCCCAGCAAGATCAAGGTCCTGATTCTGGATTCTTACCATAATTTCAGGCTGAGGGTGACTTCTGGGTCAGAAACATCAGACTGGCATCGGCTTGGAAAAGGAATAATAACGGGCTGCACCATTTCTGTTATTCTTTTTGCTCTTGCCATGAACATGGTGGCCAAGTCAGACATGGTAACCAAGTCTTGGTGTGCGACAGCCCCCAATAAGAGTTTTTATGGACGACCTTACCATCACCACAACATCAGTCCCAGGAAGTAGGTGGATCCTACAAGGTCTTGAGAAACTTATCACCTGGGCAAGGATGAGTTTCAAGCCAACAAAGTCAAGGTCCATGGTGCTGAAGAAGGGGAAGGTGACTGACAGATTCCACTTCTTACTATCCGGAACTGCCATTCCCTCCATCACTGAGCAACCGGTCAAGAGCTTGGGGAAGGTTTTTGACACAACTCTGAAAGACTCTGCCGCCATTCAAAAGTCCATCAAAGACCTTGATGCCTGGCTCACCAAAGTCGACAAGGCAGGTCTGCCAGGCAGATTCAAGGCCTGGATCTATCAGCATTCCATCCTGCCCCGAGTCCTGTGACCTCTGCTGGTTTACACTGTTCCATTGACCACAGTCGAGTCCCTCGAAAGGAATCAGCGGATTTCTCCGCAGGTGGCTTGGCCTTCCCCGCAGCCTCAACAGTGCAGCACTGTATGGGACCAGTAACATCTTGCAGCTCCCATCAGTGGCCTCACGGAAGAGTTTATGGTGGTGCGAACAAGAGAGGCACTGCAGTACAGGGACTCCATGGACCAGAAGGTGTCATCGGCTGGCATCGAGGTGAGAACAGGGAGGAAATGGAGAGCGGCGCAAACAGTGGAGGTGGCAGAGTCACGCCCAAGGCAAAAGGCATTGGTGGGAGTCATGGCAACTGGCGGAGCGGGTTTGGGATACTTCCCTAAGACACCGGTTGGCAAGGCCCAGGGCAAGGAGAGACACCATCTAATCCAGGAAGAGGTCCGAGCAGGTGTGGAGGAAGAGTGTGTGAGCAGGGCAGTGGGCCTCAGGCAACAGGGAGTGTGGACAAGGTGGGAGAGCATACCGCAACGCAGGATTACCTGGTCAAACATCATGCAGGCAGACTTCCTTGCTCTCAGGATGTGGCAGTAACTTCTTGTCCATCCCCAATTGTCCATGAGGGGGCGGTGGTGAAGCCCTGTCTTGCACAGCGCGTCTGGTTCCTTGTCCAAGCTGTCTACGATGTCCTACCAAGCCCATCAAACCTCCACATCTGGGGCAAGAGCGAGACACCTTCCTGCCCACTTTGCTCAGGAAGAGGATCATTAGAACATCTCCTCAGCAGCTGCCCAAAGTCTCTTGGGGAAGGTCGCTATCGGTGCGGCATGACCAGGTGCTTAAGGTGGTTGCTGAGAGCATAGCCACTGCCATCGGTAACAGCAAACACCACCACGCCCCAAAGAAATCAATGACTTTTGTCAAAGCTGGAGAGAAGCCCCGACCACAACCAAAACAAGGACGGGCCTCCTCTACACAGCCACTCGATCTGGGCAAACAGCTGAAATTTCCACAGCACATCACAGCAACATCACATCACAGCAACATCACTCCGGCCAGACACGATCATCACCTCCGAAGTGACAAAATAGCTGATCATTCTGGAACTGACAGTGCCCTGGGAAGAGCGTATTGAAGAGGCTAATGAGAGGAAGCGTGCAAAGCACCAGGAACTGGTGGAGATGTGCCAGGACAGAGGCTGGAAGACATACTATGAGCCCATAGAGGTGGGCTGTAGAGGTTTTGCGGGACGCTGACTCTGCAAAGTCCTCAACCAGTTGGGCATTATGGGGCTCGCAAAGAAGAGGGCCATTTAATCCGCATGCGAAGCCACTGAGAAAGCCACTAGGTGGCTTTGGATTAAGAGGGCTGATCCGTGGGCGGTTGCCTCTGGGACGCAAGTCGGGGCCTGATCAACCCCGGCTGGATCGCCTGGGCGAGGGTGTCTGATGTTGTGAGACCCGAAGCACCTGATGACCCCAGGTCACATCACTGAGGATGCGTCCCAGCGCATCTAGAAGATGTATCTTTCACACAAATATTTGAAACTTCTAAGAATCCAGACAATCAAAAACATTCAAGATTTTAAATCCAGGGTTGGATGCATCTGGATTAGCAGGGATAGAACATCATGCATAATCTGCGACTTTACTGGGATAATGCCAACAGTAACGGGAATATATCAACACAAACATGAAAAATCTAGCCAATACATGCCTCAATCGTTCCAGGTAAATTAGAAGGCGTGACCTAATCCATTGTCAAAAATTTGGAGGTATGCACAAGTAGAAGGGTGTGCTATTTAGCTCCAGCACTTATTTAGGTGCTCAAGGGTTATGGGGAGAAGGCAGATGAATGGGGTTAGGAGAGAGATATATAGATCAGCCATGATTGAATGGCAGAGTAGACTTGATTGTCCAAATGGCCTAATTCCACTCCTAACCCTTATGACTTTATGATCTTATGACTTTATGACCAGCACCTGTGATGGGCTTAGCCACGATAGATTAATCTAATATTTTTCCCTGTATTTCCCATTGGGGACAGTGGCAAATGTAAATATAAATTTTGATTGGAAGTCTGAGGCTCATCACGAACAGAAAACTCTGCCCCTTAGTTTTTTTTTGTTCCATTCGGGAGTATTTCTATCAGCAGCAGACTTGATTTCAACCATGATGCAGTAAGACTTCACTCACGGTCAATATTTTAATCAATTTAAATGTCAACAACGACAAATACCAAGTGATAACTAATTAATGACCTATTGTACTTGTCTCTCAATTTTCTAATATACTAATTTCTTTCAAGAAATAAAATTCCATGTATGTTTACATACTTGGCTAATAAATTAATTACAATGATGAAAGTTGATTCTATCTTCAGTTTATGATAAATTGCAGTTCTACCGAGTAAAAGTATGTACAAGAACACCCAACACTGCTCACTGTCCTTTTCTCAATGCAACAATTTATCAAACTTTACCTCTTCCCAGTGTCTCTCCTTGATGCCAGGATTGCAAATAGTTGAGATAATAGGTAGATGTGGCTTGAATTTCTCAATTTTTAATTTTGCATTTTCTGCTACACGTTTAGGTCCAGAAATATCTGCAAACGTCTTTGTCAATTTGTACATTGTTCTCCACATATTTGAAACTTCGTTTGTAATCTCTTCAGCATCTAGACCTTGGAAGGGTCCTAAATATAATGGAAAAATATGGAAGCATTTGTATATATTTATATATAGAAATATCTAAATACATATCTTTGTGCACTTCCAAAGAATCTAGGTTTTAATAATTCTCCTCCAAGATGTGACTTAATCGAAGTAAATTTTGTTTCTTATATTCTCTCCTCATGTAAACTCCTCTGTCCTCCCCCTCCCCCTACCCCCAGCCCTCACCCCCAACCCCCCAGCCCATGCCCCATGCTACCATGCATGCAACTGCTGATCTCACCCATGTTTTTGACTCGCCATCCTCTTCTTGGCCACTTCCCCCCCCCCCACCCCCCAAAGGGGCCACTTTCCCACACCTCCCAAATCTGATCACTCAAACCCCCAACATATCTAAACTCAGCAACTCTTCCCCAAATTCCTTTCCCTCTCCGGTCACCCCTCCCTCCACCACGGCTTTGATTTCCAGCCACCTTCCAGAAAGTGCAAAGAAGCAATTTCCAGGCTACACACAGAATAGTGCACGATGGATGGTCAGTAACAGGGCCTTCCTGTACTTGTCATTCTCAAGTCTGTGAGAAAGAGAATTAGCTTCCACGGTGGCCTTTTGCCTTTTAAGGCTCACATCAGTTTCTAGGCCCTCCTCATTTCAGAATCCTGAATGTTTCTTACTCAATTATCTTTTGAAACTCACCATTTAGCCATGCTTCTGATTTGGTATAAAAGTTATATGCAGTGTTCCACAGTTGTTCATAAGGTTGCTTCTGTGCCACCGTGGCCAATAACTGTGGGAAATGGGACACCTGATGCCCCAACAACTCCTCTTCTCTATTTATAGTCTTTAAAAAGAGAAAATGAGATTCATGATGGACATAGCTGGTATCAGAACTTAAAAACAACATATTAATGGGTAGAAAGCAATGCATTAGAGTAATTCAGCGGGTCAGGCAGCATCTCTCTGGAGGACATGGATAGGCAATGCTTTGGGTTGGGACCTTTGGTCTAGAGACTAATGGGTACATTTTGATCTCTAGGTTTCATTGATGTATAAATTTAGCAATACTCAACTTAAGAATAGTTCCATTATTTCCATCAACATCCAGAACTGAGGGGGAGAGAGGAGAGGAGGGGAGAGAGAGAGGGAGAGGGGGTGAGGGAGAGAGGTGATAGGGAGAGAGGGAGAGAGAGAGGGAGGGAGAGGGAGAGAGGGAGAGAGGGAGAGAGGGAGAGAGGGAGAGAGGGAGAGAGGGAGAGAGGGAGAGAGGGAGAGGGGAGAGAGGGAGAGAGAGGAGAGAGAGGGTAGAGGTGAGAGGGAGAGAGGGAGAGGAGGGAGAGAGGAGAGAGGGGAAGGAGAGAGAGGGAGAGAGGGAGAGAGGGAGAGAGGGAGAGAGGGAGAGAGATCATTCAAGCACTTTGTGTCTATATGGGATCAGCCATGATTCTGATGAATGGTGGAGCAACCCCAAAGGGGAATACAATTCACCTTTGTTTCTATTTCTTATGTTCCCGTAAGAACTATCTGATTATTCCTACAAAAGGCACTTAATTTAGATTTCTAAAGTGCCAGAAGGTGGCAATGGCGGAAGTATGAAGTGCTGACTATCTGACATTATAGAACTCAAATGTCAATCACAGATGAGGTGCTGTTCCCCGAGCTAACTTTGGGCTTCTTTGTGATAGAGTGGAAGGTTAAGGCGACATAGATCAGAGAAAGACTGAGACACAATCTCAAAGTGATATGTAGTTGGAAGATATTAAATTATAAATGGCTGTAGACAGTCAAGGAAATGACAAAGACAGCAGGACTCTGCAGGTTAGGTGTAGGAAGGAAGAAGATGCTGGTTTAAACCAAAGATAGACACAAAATGCTGGAGTAACTCAGCGGGATGGGCAGTATTTCTGGAGAGAAGGAATGGGTGATGTTTTGGGTTGAGACCCTTCCTTCTTCAGACAGGTCTCGACCAGAAACGTCACCCATTCCTCTCCACAGATACGGCCTGTTCCGCTGAGTTACTCCAGCAGTCTGTGTCTATCTGCAGGTTAGGCTTGGTTCCTGGTGTACTTTTACCTTCAGGACAGTGTTTAGGGATATTTAATATATATAATTTTTCTTCTGGCACTTTACAAATGTATGTTGCGTCTTTTGTAGGAATACTTAGAGAGGGAGAGAAAATGAGGGGCGTTTAGTAGAATAAAAGTAAATCAGCCCAGATAACAGAAATGACCTACGCCAGAGATAGAAGCTGAACATGTGGCTTTTTGAGAGTGAGAAACCTCGACATTGAAGTGGACAAGAAAGCATGCTCATGTGCTGGGAATACCAACTTAATAAATCAGAAAGGTTACATCTAAAGGTCACATTACACATCAACAGGTTACCCACATCTAGTTCATCCATTGCAGCAGTCAGATTATCAGACAGTTCACTGAGCTTCTCCACATTATTCTTCATTTCGTCAATTGTTATAATTTCCTTTTTCTTGAAGCTGTCTACATCTTTGCCATATGCCACAACTTTCTTCTGAAATTCTTTTACTCTAAAAACACAAACAATGGCATTAGTGGGAACAATTTTTCACAAACAAAATGTCAGCTGAAATTGATAAAAAATGTGATTATTTTTTCAGAGTCAATGATGGGATTTATTGAGCTGATTCTGTCCAGGTAACCTTACAATTTTCACCTGCGCTTTGTTTTAAATATGTGCATTTAAAACTCTAATACAGTGATAGAAAGAGTGAAGAAATGAGAGGCACGGGATATAAGCAAGCTTTAAATTTTAATATATATATAATTCAGGATTACAGACCAGCTTGGCCAGGCCAGAATAGATAGGGTGAATGTAGTATTTTTTTCGTTAGAGCAATTAAAAACCAGAGAACCTACATTTAAAGTAAAAGGGGAAATATTTAATGTGAATCCGAGGGGCAACATTTTTACACAGAGGGTGATTGAACAAGCTGCAAAAGGAAGTTTTTGAGGGAGGTACAACAACATTTATAAGACATTTGGACAGGTACATGGATAGAAATGTTTTGTGAAGGATATGGGCCAAGCGCAGGGCTAGCCTAGACAGTGTGTCTTAGTCCTAATGGACAATAAAAGGAAAACCTGATCAAAGCTGAATATGCAGAGAGGGTCCCCTGCAGGACACTTAATTTCAATTTGTCAAGATTCTGAGATTTTACTGGAATTACTCCTGTTACCATGTTACCACATTGCTTAAAAGGGAACAATTAACTTTTATTTTGAAATACATGGAATAAATGTTTTTAGGTCCATACCGATTCCTCAGGTTATCATCTACATCATCTCTCTTGCTCAGCAGTCGGTCCCGATGTGAATCAAGCAACTGTACAATCCGTCCCGGCCAGTTGAAGACTTGACTATTCAGCTTCAAATCATCCTCTATAATACAAAGGGAAAATCTCAGAGTCAGAAAGAATCATCTGAATGATGCAAGTTATTATAAACCACATCGTAACACTTGTTTTTTTAACCGGCCGAATAATTTCAATAGACAATAGACAATTGGTGCAGGAGTAGGCGCCATTCAGCTTCGAGCCTTAGTACCGCATTCAATGTGACCATGGGATCAATCCCCAATCAGTACCCGTCCATGCCTTCTCCTATTCTCCTTGACTCCGCTATCTGTTAAGAAGAGCCCTTATCCAGTCTCTCTTGAAGTATCCAGAGAACCGGCCCCCTTTTTTCCCAACCCCGCCCTCTGAGGCAGAGAATCACAACTCTTATGAGATAAAGTGTTTCCTCGTCTCCGTTCTAAATGGCTTACTCCTTATTCTTAAACTGTGGCCCCTAGTTCTGGACTCCCCCAACATCAGGAATATGTTTCCTGCCTCTAGCGTGTCCAAACCCTTAACAATCTTATATGCTTCAATAAGATCCCCTCTCAGCCTTCTAAACTCCAGAGTGTCCAAGCCCAGCCGCTCCATTCTCTCAGCATATGGGCGAGTCCCGCATCGGGTATTTAACTGTAAACCTTCGTTGCACTCCCTCAATAGCAAGAATATTTCAACATATCTAGCTTGCTTTTAGAGTGACGTGGCCATTGTACAGATTAATATATCAACATCAGGTTTGAACCAGCTTCATGGTATAATAGTTAACTCCTATTTCCATGTGTAAAGGAAGAATTTATGACATTCCTCAGATACTGAAACATGATCATTAATATCTACTTGTGTAACCAGGCAACCTGCAATTTAATAAGTAGTCAAAGTTAGATAAATGACACCAAAATTACAAGCGGCGTAGAATTGGAAGAGAAAGCTCAGAAATAACAAAATGAATTGAACTACCCTTTGAAAGTCTTTGCCCGTAGCTGCCTAGGTAAACCAAATTTCATCAGCATACAAAAAATACAATAACGACCCAATTGAAACAGGTTTATAAAGAATTCCACTCAGTTTTCCAATATGTAGAGCAATTGGACCATCATCTAAATGTTACCGAACAGAACAATTATAGATGAAATATGCTGCAGTCAAATGTTAAGTACTGCACATTTTATTACCTACTTTCATCTGCCTCATCACCACTTTCTTTATGCATTCTCTCCTGCCTTCCATCCCTTTTTTCCCCTGCACTTTCAAATGTATTCTGTCTGATTTACTGTCTTCAACCTGAAACATGAACTCTGCTTCTCTCTTCACAGATGCTGTTGAAATAACTGCTCATGGAATATTTGTTAGTTTAGACACAAAAAGTTTATATCAATTACTGGATATTGCCAAAACAACGGTTAGACAGGCAGAATATTGTTGTATTCTACCCTCATTGCATTTCATTTTTGGACCACGTTAAGAATTACCACAAACCACTAAAAGGGCTGCGTTTTACATTCAGAACATCTGGAATCGGACAAAAAACAGAAAAAAATCTTCATTCGGATCAGTCGAAACTATATCACATTCCCAGTGCTTGGAATAGGGGTCCAGGATTTGCCAAGTTTTGGGAACCATTTCAGCTTCCTTAATAGCCTCTAAGGTGTATGAATGGTTAAACCAGAATTGTCAGCTAAAAAATTTGAGCTGTCAGCTAAACTAAGCAGCACGCGTTTGAAACTCTTGGCTTGGAAAAACACTACAAGTAGAATTTTTCGAAGAATGCTTAGCGCTAAATCGAAGGTGGACCAGTATATCATGAGAACACTGCAAGGTCACTAAGATAAAGCTTTGCTTCTAGAGAATCCAAGACGAAAGAGAGCGAGAAAGAGAGAGAGAAAGAGAGAGAGAAAGATAGCTCATGAGAGATCTGATAGGGCAGAGAGAGAGAGAGAGAAGAGAGAAACTCACGTCAAGGAGAGAGAAGAGAGAGAGAAAGAGAGAGAGAGAGAGAGAGAGAGAGAGAGAGAGAGAGAGAGAGAGAGAGAGAGAGAGAGAGAGAGAGAGAGAGAGAGAGAGAGAGAGAGAGAGAGAGAGAGAGAGAGAGAGAGAGAGAGAGAGAGAGAGAGAGAGAGAGAGAGAGAGAGAGAGAGAGAGAGAGAGAGAGAGAGAGAGAGAGAGAGAGAGAGAGAGAGAGAGAGAAAGAGAGAGAGAAAGAGAGAAGAGAAAAAGAGAGAGAGAAAAGAGAGAGAGAAAGAGAGAGAGCAAAGGAGGATTGAGTTTGACCGTTCAACTGTTGTTCTTAGAGAAAGAGAGAGAGAAAGAAGAGATTTTTATATAAGTGCACGCTTCTACCATTAGAAGATATCTTCACAGCGGGAGAGATATTAGGAGTGAGAGAGAGATGTGAGAGTGAGATCTGAGGGGAATAAAGGAGAGAAAAGATAAAGAGAAAGCGAGCTTCACTGTAGTCTGTGCCAGTCAGTGCAGACAAGAAGACTCGACTCGATGCAGAGGAGCAGTGTGAGACCTGTGTTATTGTGTATTGTTAATCTATAGATAGTTTTTCTGTACTTTACATGTATTTTGCTTTAATAAATAGTTATTTGTGCTCTTCAGGTTGTTCTTTCTCCTATCATTGTTCCCCCCCCCCCCCCCCCCCCTGAATCCTTGAATCCTGCATATTTTGTTACATTTTGGTGTTGTAGTTGGAGGTATTCGCTATGAAAATGTGGAGAAAGTGGATTGAAGATGTGGAACCCGCGATGTTTCAGGTCCCAACATGGGAAGATAATTCTGTAGGTTATGGTAGTTTGGCCAATGTGTTGAGCAAATGAAGACCTCCTGAGTGTTGGGAGGGAGAGTTAAAGGATAAGTCAACCAAGCTATCATGCTTGATTAATAAATGTTGGAGAAGAAGGGGGGTTTCCAAAAAGGAAAGAGGACCTCCCACAGATGGGATGGATATTTGCTAATGCAGCAGGGTGTCATAATCGACAAATTGAACAGTGAAAATGAAAGATTTTACTTTGGAGTCACGTGAGTGATTCCGTGAAGAACCCCGCCTGCGCGTCAGTTTACTTCTCGAGAATGGCGCCACGCGACCGGCTGGGAGGCGCATCCCTCCTCCAGCGGTAAGTTTAAAAACGCTCAGGTAAGTGTTAAACTTAGTCGGAGGTCGTTTTCTGCGCTTGGTAATTCTTGTTTCAGGAGACAAGGTCGAGTATGGAGAAAGCGTCGAAGATGAAGTCAAGGCGAGCAGCCGGGAGAGTAGCTGCGGGAGCGGGCGGCGCCTTCTCGACTTACCGAGTCCGTGGCGGTCTTACGACCAGCGACTGCAAACTTGGTGCCCTTAGAGCACTGTGGCTGGCCCCATTGGTCGAAAGGCCACAAAAAGTGTTGCACGGCCCGTAGACTCGGATGAGTCGGGCCGGGAGGGTTCCCTCCGTATGGCTAACTGACTTTGGACGGGCTGTCCAGGATGGAGCTCCTAATGGAGGAGGGATGCTCCACAAGATACACTCCATACTGGGATGGGTTGTGTCAGCGTGGGTCTCACCCGGGGGCCGTCCAGCGGCACCTGTATCATGCTGCCTTAATGTCTACTCTCGGAGGAGAGGAGGAGCATGCGGGGGTCAGTTTTATTCTGACGCCGATCAGAGGGTATAGCCGTGGATTACCCCAAGGGGTGAAGGCACGAGCCAGGAGGTGCCAGTCCTGGCAGCATGATTTGCTATCCCCACAGAAACAGGGAACTGCTGGCGTGAAAAAAGAGTTGGCCGCAAGTATTAATACCTGGCATCACACCAGCTTCAAGAGCATATATGGAGGAAATGTCCAGAAAATATGAGACCCCTGCCAACTGTGTCTTGGTCAAAGTGCCGGCTGTTAACCACGCCATCTGGGGTCACATGGGGCGTAGGTTCTCTGCAGCTCATGAAATGAGGCTTCGGAGGCTAACTCGCTTCGGGGCAATTAAGCATTCGCCAGTCGGTGGATTGTGAGGGCACCTGTCTGATGTACAGCAGGATGCCCTGACCCTCATGTGCAATGCACATTTTGAGATTAATTGCCTGAGAAAGTCTGCCATCCGCCCTACTATCAACCCTAAGTTTGCGGCTCTGTGCAAACCCAGCAATATCCAGCCATCAAACCTGCTGCTCAGTGAAGATCTCTCAAAAAGAGTCAAGGAGCTGGACGACGAGGCAAGAACAGTCAGACTCATCAAAGCACCGACGACCTTGCTTCGGCGGCAGCACCCCTACAAACGGTTCGCTGAAACCAGATCAGGTCAAGGACCAAGCCGTCCATTCACAAATATGCGCAGCTGGCGCACCCCACCAGGGGCATGGGCGAACATGGCCTTACCCCCCAGAAACCGGAGGCAAAAAATTCCACCAGTAACCATGAAGGTAGGTGGGTCTGATTCTTGTCGGAACATATTAAGTGGGGATCACCTACAAGTTGGGAGGAGATTACACTTGTTCTTGAAGAAATGGTATGGGATAACATCAGATCAGTTAATACTGCACAGTATACAAGGGTTTCGAATTGAATTCCTTCACAATTTGCGTCCACCCACACAGCATACACCAAGCCTGACATTGTTTTTTTCACAACTAGAGAATTTGGAGGTACAAGCTGAAATTGAAAAATTATACAAAAAAGGGGTATTTGAGAAGACGGTTCACCAATCTTACCAATTCGTGCCTAATATTTTTCCTAGGCCAAAGAATGATGGGGGATGTTGAATCATCCTTGACTTAACAAGCCTTAATCCCTTTGTGCAGTATAAACATTTCAAAATGGAAACCTTTGTTACTGCCAAACAACTGATTTCCAGAGGATATTATATGGCATGTATAGATCTTAAAGATGCATATTATTCGGTATATTGTTCATAAGGATCATTGGAGATATTTGAAGTTTAGCTAGATGAGGCAATTATGACAATTTAAAGTATTGCCTAATGGGTTAATCTCTCGCCCCCTAGAATAATTTACAAAACTGTTAAAACCGGTATTGGGGCTACTCCGGGCTCAGAGTCATATTGTAATGGCTTATTTGGATGATATCTTAATCATTGGGAAAACTTGGGAAGCAGCTGAATTATCAGTTTCAATATCAATTATCAAGTTTCATAGATTGGGGTTCCTCATCCATCCAGTTAAATCCAAATTGATACCAGTTAGAGTTATTGATTATTTGGGATTCACTATTAAATCAACTCACATGTCTATGACTCTGCCCAGAGACAAGATATTAGACTTAATTGAAGGCTGTAACAAGCTCATGGTGAAGCAGCAACCTTCAATTAGACAGGTGGCCAGCATGATTGGCAAATTAGTGGCTGCCTTTTCAGTTGCACAGTTTGGACCTTTGCATTGCCAAAATTTACAACGTGCAAGGAAGCAGGCACTCAGGATAAATGCAGGTCATTTTAACAAGCCCATGCAATTACCAGCTGAAGCCATTGCTGAAGTGCAGTGGTGGATAGTGAACATTTCGAGTTGCTCCAGTAAAGTTCTGATTGAGAAACCTTCAGTTGTTTTACAGACTGATGTTAGTGCCCTAGGATGGAGTGCTACTGTGGCGGCAGATGGAATAAGCATGAGGCATTTATTCTTCAATCATATGGGATTCATTATTTAGAACTGTTGGGAGCATTCTATGGTCTTAAGGCATTGTACTAGTATGTGTCACTTGCATGTCCAGCTTCAGATTGACGACACTATGGCGGTGGCGTATGTTAATTACATGGGTGGAATCAAGTCGGAATCTTGTGATAGATTGGCTAACCTTATTTGGCACTGGTGTATTACAAGAAACATTTGGATTTCAGCTCTCAAAGTATCCTTTATTGTCATTCAGACCTTTCAGGTAGATTCAACATGGTGGCGGACACCAGGTCACGCAAATTCAATGACGACACAGAATGGATGTTGAATCATGATGCATTTAATGATATTGTTGCTCGGTATGGGATGCCAGATATCAATTTGTTTGCATCCAGACTCAATCACCAGTTACCGAAGTATGTTTCATGGGAACCGGGGCAGTAGCGGTAGATGCATACTCGCTACACTGGGATGGAATGTTTTTATATGCATTTCCCCCATTTTGCCTCATCAGTCGGTGCTTGCTCAAAATCAAGCAGGACTCCACCTCAGACGTTTTGGTGGTACCCGACTGGCCTACTCAGCCATGGTTCCCACTCGTTTTGGGAATAATAACACAGCCGCTTATAACTGTCCCGAAACGTAGTAACCTACTGGTGCACCAGGCACGTGCCGTCAGGGTAGGCAAGGTAGGCACTGCCTACCCTGACTAAAATTATAACATAGTAATTACTAAATATAAATAGTAAAGGAATGGGAGAATTATACCTATGTAAGAGACCAATCTCTTCGGTAGGCATAATTCCCCGTGCCTTTCATCCGCAGCACTTGTAACACGGGACGGTCTGTGCAACCCACGTGCTGTCAGCGCTGCCTGAAGCCGTCACTTTCAATCGGGGCTGAAGGCAGCAGAAATTCTGCCTTTGCAGCACTGCGCAGCCGCAGCAGCCTACTGCGCATGCGCAGCGCTAGTTTCTTGGCAGGGTTTTCAAATATGGATTGGCATTATTTTAAGTGTATCTTTGGAAACAGGAAGAGAAGAATGGAGTTTGTGTACCAATGATGTGGTAAGTACATTTCTTGGTGATGTTTTTAAATACCGTGTTTCCCGGGATGTGGGGATGGGGGTTGAGCTCCTTTCACAGCGTTTGGGGTGTCTGGCCCGGGGTAAAGTGGCAGGGAGGGCATGAATGTTGTGAATGAGGGGATCGAGATAATGCCGCTCCTTCTGCCGGTCCCCCGCTCACCTCTGGCAACTCTCCGTCTAAAAACCTCTCTCATGCCCTTCGCTGGCCACACTCATGTCCTTAAATTCCGACAGCGCGATTGAGGTTACTCGGCTGTGGGAATTTAAGGATTTGCAGGAAGCCGCTAACATGAGCGAAGTCGGCGAGCGGCAGATGAGAGGTGTTCCAGCGGAGAGCACTGCCAAAGGTGAGCAGGCTGGCAAAAGGCACTGGAGTGGTGGCCAGTTCTGCTGTCGGGTCCCGGCGACCGCTCGCAGCTCCCCGAGCTGCTTCTATCCCCGGCTACAGTGCGTGGCTTCGCGCCCGGAGAGCTGCGGCAGCGGTGAGTGAGTTACTGGCATTATCCCTGACCCCCTCCTTCTCAACACTCCTGCCCTCCCCACAACTTTACCCCTGGCACAGACACTCCACACGCTGTTGGTCCCTTGAACAAGTGTTGTCATTCAATTAGATGACAACTGATTCAACTATTCCCTGTACTCCCATTTTTCCCACCATCTCTCCACCTGCCATCACCCTTCACCCCCCCCCCCCCCCCCCTCCCCGCCTCCATTCAGTAATTCAGAATAAAGGAGACTAGGAAGCCTTGGGCAAATTGAATTGTTACTGTTTTTATTTTATTTTTTTATTTTTACGGAGAGAACAATCTGCGCATGCGTGGTTTAAATTTTTTTTAAAGCCGACTGAGTGTCTACCCTGTAACTGGGGAACAACATCCATTATATGACCGTATTGATCTATTGATTTGCAGATTCTAAGGAGGCCATACCTGGGGCTTGGACTATCCGATCGTACCATGGATGTAATCACTGCGGCCTGGAGGGATAGTACCAAAAAACAGTATATCTCTCATATCAGGAAATGGGAGGTGTTCTGTTTACTGGGGAACATAACATATCACACGGCATGCATCTCAGATGTGCTAGAGTTTCTGTCAACGCTATATTTTGATGAAGGGTTGAGCTATAGTGCCATCAATAGTGCCAGGAGTGCCCTGTCATCTTATTTATGGCTGGGGTCGGAACAACATTCTATTGGATCTCACCCTTTAATATCCCGGTTTATGAAGGGTATTTTTAATTCCAATCCCACCAGGCCCAGGTACTCTGAAATCTGTGACGTGAGCGTGGTACACATGCTGCTTCGTCAGTGGGCTCCAGCCACATCCCTGTCTTTGCCCAAAATCACCCTAAAGTGGTCATGCTCATGGCACTGGTTTCAGCGCAGCGGGTCCAGATTTTGCAGAAGCTGCGACTGGACAGGATGGTGTCATCTGGAAATAACGTAATGTTTTACATTTATGATTTTTATTAAACAGAGCAGACCAGGGGTGTCAGGGTTCAAGCTTAATTTTTCGGCATACCCCATGGATTTACGATTGTGTGTAGTTTCGCACTTGCAATGTTTGCAAATACACAGGACTAGATGTTAAAATCCAAGGTGCCAAATACCAATTTACTCCCGATGGTGATGGGAGCCTCCTGCACTCACCTATGCTCCTCCGATATTGAGAAAGGCTAGGCAGACACGTCATTGGGGTTATCAAGTGGGCACCTACTTTCATCAACGTTTCGCTGATTGAACCCACGACATCTCCAGTAGGCTCAGCGGTGCATTCTTGCATTCCCAGAACCACCCCCCTCTGCATCTGTCTAGTCTGTTATTTGGGAGACCAGATGGGGTCTTTCCTCTTCAGCCAGAGCCACTGGCTACTCCGCTCTGCTACCCGTGATGTTTCTTTGATGGCCTGGCGTAGGGCTTGTCCGCTGATCCCCAGGTCCTTCATCAGTATTAAAGTAGATGTTGCCACAAATCCTCGACATCCAACTTCTACCGGGCAGATCTTAGCTCTCCAGCCCCGCTGTTCTGCCTCCGCTGCAAGCTCTGTATATCGCAGTTTCTTTCTTTCGAAGGCTTCCTGCACAGCATCCTCCCAAGGGACTGTGAGCTCCACAAAGTACACCATGCGCTGACAGTTCGACCAGAGCACCAGATCAGGCCTCAAGTTGGTGATGGCTATCTCTGATGGAACTGTAAGCCGTTGGTCCACATCCACCAGCATCTGCCAATCCCGGGCTGCCTCCAGCTGTCCAAGCCTGGCCCTTGGTGGAATTTTCCATTGCCTTTGTTCCCCCCCCCCCCCCCCCCCCCCCCCCCCCCGAACAAAGACAATTGTCTTAACTGGGTTGGTTGTTCTGGGCGGCAAGGCATTGTTGGCTGTTCTCCTACGTTCCAGAGACGCTGCCAGGCATTTGAGCACTTGATTATGTCTCCAGGTGTACCGTCCTTGGGAGAGGCTTACTTTACACCCAGTGAGGATGTGCCTAAGTGTGGCTGGTGTTGAACACAGGGGGCATGATGGATCTTCGCCCTGCCATTGGTTGAGATTCTTTGGGCTAGGAAGGACATCATAGGTTGCCTGAATGAGGAAACTTATCCTGCTCGCCTCCGTCTCCCACAAGTCCTTCCAGCTGATCTTCCTCTTTTCCACACTCTCCCATCTCAACCACTGGCCCTGTTTAGCTTGCGACACAGCCTTGGCACACCTACTCAACTCCTCCTGTCGGCGGACTTTGGCCGTGACCAACTTCCGGCGCTCCAGTGATGATGCTTTGTTCCAGCAAGGTCGCTTTCCACCAAGCCCCAAGCCACTTCTTCCATGTTGGATTTGCCCTACTATATCAAGGTCACCAAGAGCTCGGAATAAGCATTATTTATCAGCCACAAAAAAATGCATAAGAAAGTGTCGGTACAGACCATTTCAAGATAGCTGAAACAGGTTCTGGTTGTGCAGTAGACACTGACAATTTTAAATCTCACTCCATCAACGTAAGCAGCGAGGGCAATTGACGTCCCTCTCGACCATATCCTCGCGGCCACAGGATGGTCGAATGCACTGACTTTTCAAAGGTTCTATAACAAGCCGCTTACCAGACCGGGGGTATTCGCACATTGTATTTTAGGTTCTGTTTCATAGTGTCCCCCTGGGAGAGAGCTATTGTTTTCTTTATTAAATAAACCATTTATATGTTCAAATCAATGCCATGGTTCAGTGCATTGTTTATTATTCACTCATCCTGGGTCAATCGCTGCAGTGAGACGCCTGGATTTGTATCTACGGCATGAAATCACAGAGCTTTGAAATCTTCACGGAATCACTCACGTGACTCCGAAGTAAAATAGTAAGATTAAACGAGAACCATCCAGTTTGAAGTTTGATCTTTATTTTATGAGGAGTTTTGATGAGCGATTACATGCCCACCGCTCCCAACCCTCATATCACAAAGGTCATCTGGTAGCTCTAGGTTTCTAATCTTACTATGTTACTTCAATTACTGTTACCTGTGATTTCACACCGCTGCTTTGAAGATTGAAGCGCATGCGGGCTGGCGGGCTTCTTCACGTAATCGCTCATCGTAACTCCTCATAAAATAAAGATCAAACTGGTAAGTTCTCGTTTAATCTTACTATTCCATTTAACTGATCTGGAACGATAATGTGTGACCTTGACTGAGACAGCAAAGACTGCACCGAAACGGGCAGAGAAGGTGGAATTGAAACAACATAATACCACGTGTAGATTGGCCACTGTGAAGCAGAAATTAAATAGGAAGGAGTGGCATGTGGACCTAGAAAAAGTGTGTGCAATGTTATCACAGGATGACTGGGACCCCGACCATTGGGACAGGGATATTTGGCACTCAGATGAGTCAGATGCAGAATAGACAGAGGGGGAAAAACAGGATAAAAGACCAATGATAGGATCCAGGCCCCTAGTCTAGACCAAAGTTAAGACTGAAGACTTATAACATATAAGACTTAAAGAGAAAATAATTAATTGGCTTAGCCGGTCCCAGGGACTAAAACCACTGAGACTGTCATCAGGTGCGCTGAATTGTGAGAGTTAGAGGCTAGAATGTGACAGTAACCCGGAGACCCTTGGCCACCTGGCTCACCCAACTGTGGGAACAGGGTGCTGGCCAGTTTCATTTAAAAGTCACTGAGATTAGATGCATGAGTGCTTTAAGTACAGATCCACTCGTGGTGGCGGCAATGCGTACCGATACAGGGACGGATTATCTCTGGTACTGGATCACCCAGGCCAATTCAAGATCACATACCCCATAGGAATCAGAACTCCAGCCCTGGCGCACAGCTCAAGATGCTGTTTCAAGACTGCAAGACATGACATAAAAAGGGGATGTACGGGACATTGATCCCCACTGCTATCACTCCTGAATCCATCACATCTTTCACATCCTCATCCCTGAGGTACTGCCACATATTCTTACTGTGAACTATACTATATTTGGATATTCCATTATTGTATTTTTAGGCATTGCTTCACGTGATCTTGCACCATTCTGCTGTTTTATGATTATTGCTGTATTTGGAATTCATTTCTGATTACTGTTTACCCTATGAGCTTCAAGTGAACAGAGATTTCATTGCACCCTGCTGTGTAAACTAGTGAGGGAAATGGTTAATTTAAAAGCAAAATACAGAAGATTAAGGAAATGTGAAATAAAACCACAAACACTGAAAATGCTCAGGTGGTTAGACAGCATATGTGAAGAGAGAAGCAGAGTTAATGTTACAAGTTGATGGTATTCCAACAAAACTGGGAGAAGTTAGCAATGGGTTAGTAAAGTAAAGAGAAAGACAAAGAGATATAAGGCAGAAGAGATTGTATGATGACAATGATAATGAGGGAGGTGAACTATGGTAGGAATATCAGGAGGCAATCCAGATGAGCAAGACCAATAAAATCTGAAATTATCTGAAAAAATGAAACATTAAATACTGAAATACTGGCATTAGTCATTACTTGAAACTATTAAATGCAATGCTGAATTTGTAATGTTTGTCATGTTATAAAATTGAAAATGAGGTGTTGTAATCGAGTTTATGTAAAACTTAAGATCATCATAAATAAATAATGAATGTAGCTTCAGGGAATGTGAACATCTATTAAAGTTAGTTTGAAACTTCTATTCAAAGGTCTGACACACGAGGCCAAACATCTGCACAGGAATTAATTACAAATTATGGTTAAAAACATTGTAGGAAAGACCATATCAGTCAGGGTGGAGCTACACGATTAAATAAAGAGTTGACTTTTTAATACAGGTACAGCGTCAATTTTCCGGCACCCTTGGTTCCAGAGCCTTGAATGATTATCCATTTTGCCGGACTAACTGAGGTCACGTAATAATTTGTCAACAATACACCTCTGACCCACTAATTATACCCCTCCCATGTCTCTAAAGCACCATGGACGGCTGGAAGTGCAAGTAAAGATTTAACGATTAAAAAGCAAGCAATGAGCAATGAGTAAGCAATGGATGGAGCAGGATGGAGCATCCTGAAAGAGCACGAGCCACATGCTCTCGTAATGTTGTCCGGATTATAGGAGGTGTCGGACCATTCGTTGCTGGAAAAACGGTGGTGGACCTACATAAGGGTCTTCCTTAGCTTTCTTCCCCAGTGTTTCTCTGGTAGGTTTTTTTTACTGAATGCATTGAATTTCTAAAAATTATTCAAGGATGATGTGCATTTCAAATAATGCTAATTCTAAAAAATGTACATCATCCTCAAAATTTTCTCTTGCTCACCTGACAGTGTGGCAAAGTCTAGTAAAAAGTCCAGTCTATCTGCTGCTTCAAAGATTTCTTCTTTCAGCTTTACAATAATTACATCACTGGCCTTTTTCATGTAAGTGTCAAGTTCCACAAGCTCTTCTGTGCTCTCGGGAATTTCATGGATCCGATCAGATATTTCCTCATACTGCGTGCAAATACTGGAGAGAAAGGAACACCAACCTGTACTATGACTGTGAGATTTAAGATACAATCACTGCATGCACAGTCATGGGGATCATAAATCTCTAACTCAAAAGTAATAGGGAGTCATCAGCAAATGAGAGGATAATCCTCCAGAAATGTCATAGAGATATTCATCATGGAAACAAACCCTTCGGCCCAACCCATTCATTCTGCCTAACCAAGCTAATGCCACTTGCTGAGCCTGGCTCATATACTCTTACCCAGTCTGAGGAAGGGTCTCAACCCAAAACATTGCCTATTCCTTCATTCCATAGATGCTGCCTCACCTGATGAGTTTCTCCAGCATTTTTGTCTGCCTTCACTTTTTCCAGCATCTGCAGTTCTTTGTTAAACAACTTATCCATGTACCCATTCAATTGTCTTTCAAATGTCATAATTGTACCATGTCCTCTGACAGTTTATTCCATATTCACACCACACTGTGTTTACAAAAGATGCCCTTTGGGTCCCTTTTAAATCTTTCCCCTCCCACCTTAAACATATGCCCTTTAGTTTTAAATTCCCCTACCTAGACAAAAAAAATGGTGACTATTTATCTTAACCATGTACCTCGTGACTATAACGTCACTCTAAAGCCTCCTACACTCCACATTCCAGGGGAAAAAGACACAGTCTCTCCCTATAACTCAAACCATCTAGACCCATTTATATCCTCATAAAACATTTTTGCACCCCTTCTGTTCATGATATCCTTCTTCAAATGTGGTCTCACCAACATTTTGAACAGCTGTAATATGGTGTCCAATCCAAACTCTTGTACCCAATATACTGACTGATGGAGACAAGCATGCCAAACATTTTATTCTCACCCTGTCCACCTGTGCCACCACTTCATGGAACTTTGTGCCTGCTCTAGGTTTGGCCAAAATGCCTCTATCTAAATTAAACTCCACCTGCCATTCCTTGACCCTTTGATCCAGTTGATCAATATCTCATTGCAATCTCAGATAAACTTTTCCACTATGTGCTATACCATCGATTTTAGTGTAATCTGCACGCTTACTAACATGCCACCTACATTCACATCCCAATTGTTAATATAAAATGCATACAACAGTGGACCTAGCACTAATTGCTTTGGCTCACCACTTGTTTCAGGCCTCTAGTCTGAAAAACAACCCTTGTGCAACCACCCTCTCTCTCCCCCACCTTCAAGCCAATTTTGTATCCAAGAAAGACACAAAATCCTGGACTAACCTCTTCAAAAAACTCAATCAAATGTGAGGCAGCATCCGTGGAGAACGTGGATAGCTGACGTTTTTGATTGGGACCCTTCTGCAGAGTTTGTATCTAATTGGCTAGCTCACCCTGGATCCCATGTGATATAACCTACCATAGAGTATCTTGTCAACGTCTACTGCATAACGTCTACTGTCCCCATGGCAGAAGCGTCGCGGGGCTGGAAACTGGAAGTATCCTGAGCTAATTCTGCTACCACCATCATCTATTGCGACGTGATGGCTTCCACTGATTGTCGCTGGTAGCTTGCGTTCTTTTCAGGACGGACGATGACAGCGTTTGTAACAAGATGGACACGAAAATAAGAAGAAGACTGCATAGCACTCAATCTTTTTGGTCACCTCTTCAAAAAACTCAATCAAATGTGAGATACGATGCACAAAGTCATGCTGACTATCCTTAATCAGTTTTTGGCTTTCCAAATGTCTTAGAACTTGTCTCAAAATCCCCTCCGACATGCTGCCCATCACTGATGTTAGGTTAGGTTCCCAGGCTTTTCCTTGCAGCCATTCTTAAACAGAGGCAAAACATTAGCCACTCTTTAGTCTTCTGGCCCTCATCCATGGCTATTGATGCTAGAGAATGCTAGAAAATGCTAGAGTCAGTTATTAAAGATGCGATAGCAGCACATTTGGAAAGTGGTGAAATCATTGGACAAAGTCAGCATGGATTTATGAAAGGTAAATCATGTCTGACGAATCTTATAGAATTTTTCGAGGATGTAACTAGTAGAGTGGATAAGGGAGAACCTGTGGATGTGTTATATCTGGACTTTCAGAAGGCTTTCGACAAGGTCCCACATAAGAGATTAGCATACAAACCTAAAGCACACGGTATTGGGGGTTCAGTATTGATGTGGATAGAGAACTGGCTGGCAGATAGGAAGCAAAGAGTAGGAGTAAACGGGTCATTTTCACAATGGCAGGCAGTGGCTAGTGGGGTACCGCAAGGCTCAGTGCTGGGACCCCAGCTATTTACAATATATATTAATGATCTGGATGAGGGAATTGAATGCAACATCTCCAAGTTTGCAGATGACATGAAGCTGGGGGGCAGTGTTAACTGTGAGGAGGATGCTAGGAGGCTGCAAGGTGACTTGGGTAGGTTGAGTGAGTGGGCAAATGCAGTATAATGTGGATAAATGTGAGGTTATCCACTTTGGTGGCAAAAACAGGAGGGTAGACTATTATCTGAATGGTGACCGATTAGGAAAAGGGGAGATGCAACGAGACCGGGGTGTCATGGTACACCAGTCATTGAAAGTAGGCATGCAGGTGCAGCAGGCTGTGAAGAAAGCGAATGGTATGTTGGCATTCATAGCAAAAGGATTTGAGTACAAGAGCAGGGTGGTTCTACAGGGTCTTGGTGAGGCTACACCTGGAGTATTGCGTACAGTTTTGGTTTCCTAATCTGAGGAAAGACATTCTTGCCATAGAGGGAGTACAGAGAAGGTTCACCAGACTGATTCCTGGGATGGCAGGACTTCCATATGAAGAAAGACTGGATAGACTCGGCTTGTACTCGCTGGAATTTAGAAGATTAAGGGGGGATCTCATAGAGACTTACAAAATTCCTAAGGGGTTGGACAGGCTAGATGCAGGAAGATTGTTCCCGATGTTGGGGAACTCCAGGACACGGGGTCACAGTTTACGGATAAGGGGGCAGTCTTTTAGGACCGAGATGAGAAAATCATTTTTCACACACAGGGATGAATCTGTGGAATTCTCTGCCACAGAAGGTAGTTCAGGCCAGTTTGTTGGCTATATTTAAGAGGGAGTTAGATGTGGCCCTTGTGGCTAAAGGGATCAGGGGTATGGAGAGAAGGCAGGTACAGGATACTGAGTTGGATGATCAGCCATGATCATATTGAATGCCGGTGCAGGCTCGAAGGGCCGAATGGCCTACTCCTGCACCTATTTTCTATGTTTCTATGTTTCTATGATGACACAAATATCTCTGCCATGGGCCCCACAGTTTCTGTAATGTGGACTCTCTTCAAGACTGCACTAAGTCCCGGTTCCCTCGTGTTCACACCTTTCCCCACAATATATACAAAATATTCACTTAACCTGTCATCCATCTCCTGTGGCCCAACAGACAGACAGCCTTGTTGACCTATAAAGGGCCACATTCTCTCCATGGCTACTTCTTTGTTGTTAATATAATTTTAGAATCTCTATGCGTTCTCCTTTATCTTATTTGCCAAAGCTTTTTGATCTTCCTATTTTCATCATGTGCATCCCTTATTTTTGAATTTTATTTTATTTTTTATTTTTTAATTAAAAAAAAAAATAGAAGTACAGGAATATGGCACCAAGGTGCCTAATATATATTGACATATTACATTGTATATACAGCTTCTTATTGTTTATTTATTTATTCATTTATTTAACATTTTCTTGTGCATTCCTACACCTCCTATATTCTTCAAGGGATTAATTTAATTCCATCAACTCATACCTGACACATACCTCCTTTGTTTTCTTGACCAGAGGCTTGATATTTATCGTCACCCAGGGTTCCCTACTTCTGCCAGTCTTGCCCTTCCCTTAGGAACATGGTGGCCCTGAACTCTCCCTATTTCACTTTCAAAAGCTTCCCACTTGCCAGTTGTCCCTTTACTTGCAGCAGCCTCAGCTGTCAGCTTTTGTAAAATCCTGTCTAATATCAGAAAAATTGGCCTTGACCCAATTTAGTCAACTGTCCTATCTTTTTCCATAATTATTTTAATTATGGTCATTGGTCCCAAAGTGCACCCCCACTAACACTTCAGTCACCTCTTTATCTTGTTTCCCCAAGAGGAGGTTGAGTTTTTCTCTTCTCTATGGGGTAATCTATAGAATTAGAGAGAACATTTTCCTCTAAAAACACGTACCAAATTTCACTCACCCACTCCCTTCACATTACAGCAGTCCCAATCGATATTTGGAGTTACATTCCCCCATTGTTGCAACCATACAGTCCTCTTTTGACAAATAATGGCCATGAAAACATGTTTTTCTCGAGTAGTCTAGAATATAGTTCAATTTTAGATTGTGGCAGGCTCCATGGTAATGCTAGTGTTAATGTGAGGATTAAGAATGAATGGAGTTTAGTTTTGGATTTAGGTTCACCTTCAATGGTGGACAGAAATTTGAAGTTACTTCAAAAAACAGTCAAGGGGAAAATGAAAACAAAAAGATAGCTGTAGATGCTGGAAGTCTAAAACAAAAACAGAAAATGCTAGAAACATTTAGCAAGTGAGATCTTCAAAATCTAAAATGTCTCTGTGTCTCTTTCAACACTTGCTGCCTTACCCACTGAGCATTTATTGATCAAAAAGTTGTGTGCTGTGGCATTCCTTTACCAAATCTGAACAACCTGCATTCTATAAAATGCCCTGAGCCAGATAGCTTTTTTATATTCAGCACTTCTTTACTTGAAAATAAAAAAGTCCCAAGACAGCAGGTCTGTAAACATACAGCACCTTGTTTTTCTGCAGGTAGTTTGATGCATCCAGAGAAAGAATGAGCATTCGGAGTGCTGAGGTCTCTGGTTTTCACCATTGTCATTAACATGGCTATTCCTTCTACAACTAGACAATAAGCTCCAAGCTCCCAGAAGCCACGTTGGAAATTCAGGATGACTAGGAGAATTAATTTGCCTACTTTTATTACAGTACCTTTTTTCCGCATGTTAATGACAGAAGCATTACCCATTTTTTAATAAACACTGCAAATGTCAAATCGTACAATTTACCTTGTGTTTAATTTCCGATTTTCCTGCACCACAGACTCAATCAAAGTCTCCTTTAGCTTCATAGCACGAGTGCAGAGATCAGCATTCAGGCTGACAGCATCAAGGCAAAACATGGCGAGTGGGACAGTAATGCGCATCAGGGATATTTCATTGCAAAGTTTCTGCAAACTGGCTATTTTCTGGCAGCGAGAAGCAGAGGTTAGTAAAAATCACAAGATTCAGCAAACAATCTATAATGCAACAACTAATCTTCAACAATACTGCATCAGTAAAGCACAAGCATATCAGGGCGCATTCGCAGGTAGCATGTGAAACTCATCCACTTGCTTTCCCCTTTCCTTCCCAGGCAGAAATGCGCAAGGTTTCAAATTTTTAATGGAATTTCAAAATTCTTCACCTATTTCATCAATTTAATTAGCGTCATTATGGAAGAACTTAATTAACCTCAGTATTCAAACTATCAACGTTGATTAAATGTGGTTGCAGTACTTCTACTTATCTTTTTTAATTACCAAACAGAATAAAGAAGAAAATGGGGGGAACTTTAAAGTGAAGAAAATATGGCGTCTCTTTGGTAGTACTGCATAAAATAAAACAGGTTTCAGATTCCCTGGGTTATTTTTTGGATAGTGCTGGTAATTGCTACAACCTGCACCGCAGACTTCAAAGCTAAACACCTCCGTTTGAGTATGGAAACCAAACCTATAGATACTTCAAGTGGTCTCAACAAATCCATGGACTATTACAGCAAGAATTATTCTTATATTCAGACCTCCTTTCAATAAAAGCAAACTTGCTATCTTCCTTCTCAACCGCACATTGAATCCCCATGTTAAAGAAATAGCAAATAAGTAATTTCCTAAAAATTCTAATTTATACTGGCACAAGCGAAATCCATTAAACTCTACTCTATGCATCAGTTTAATGTGGAACCATTATATTGAGTCATTGTATTGGTTCATCAAATAATTGAATGTATAATATTGTTCTCAGTTGCTCTTGTGATGGGAGAGTTCACCAAATGCAGAGTAACCAAGCAACATTTATTTAATTTATGTACTGAAATGGAGACACCAGTTTTCTCAGTGTTAATGATGTTAATTGACAGCTACAGGCCAGCGTCAGTCAATGCAATAACACTGTCGCACAGTTAAGTGATTTGCCTTCTGTTATAGTTATTCTACTAATTAGAGTGAAATTGAGACAGTACTCAGATTCCTGATCAATTTATATTGCTATTTGTGCATATCAGGTGAAAGATGTACAAAACAATGAAATCCATTAGAGTCATGGAGTCATAGAGTGATACAGCATGGAAACAGGCCCTTCAGCCCAACTTGCCCACGCCGGCCAACATGTTCCAGCTGCACTAGTCCCACCTGCCTGCGTTTGGTCCATATCCCTCCAAACCTTTCTCATCCATGTACCTGTCTAACTATTTCTGAAATGTTGGGATAGTCCCAGCCTCAACTACCTCCTCTGGCAGCTTGATCTATAAACCCACCACCCACTGACAAACCTTTTAGCAAAAGTTCTAAAGTGTGTTCTGAAATAACATCAGAAAGGTGAGAGAGATAAAAATGTTGTGGCTTTGTTCTTGAAACAAATGATGATTTGTAATCTTTGAAGTATACAAATGACTACTTATTTGGAAAGGTCTGAAGCAACTGGAATATGTAAACATACCTTTATAACTGCTTCCGTTGAATGTTTCTCCGACAAAAAAGTAGCAATTTCTTGTTCTGCCTTATTATTCAAAAGATCACTGTATATTTTATATACATTTAGATAGCTAAACAAAAGGGAAAATAATACATTTACTTGCAGGTGTAATAAAAGGTATATGCAAATGAATCTATCTTGATATGATCATTTAAAAAATAATAAAATTAATTCACATAAGTCTTAATGAGCTCCAAGAAAATGTAACCTTAACTCTGGCATTCACCAGCCTAATCAATGCATTGGTTGGAATTAGTGTTGACGTGACTGGATTCCCACAAAAAGGGACATTTATGGGCAAAACGTTGTGTCTGTGGTGGTTGTGGGAGGAGCTTGTTTTGGGCAGAACAACCATAAGCCTCACTATGTAAAATGATTATACTAACAGCATAGATGCAATGTAATGATTGCCATTCTGTGAACAGAAAATAATCTGGAGAACAACATTTCCTATGCAACCGGAGGAACTGCAGCACTTATCCATTCACCTTTTCCCTGCCCATCATCCAGAGATCCAAACAATTATTCCTGGTGAAGAAGCAACTCACTTGCACTTCCAATTTAGTCGACTGCATCAGTGTTCACAATATTGAATCCTCTGCAAACCAAATGTAAACTAGGTGATCACTTTGATCACTCTATTGGGGTGATGATCCTTAACGTACTGTTGAATGCCACGTTAATTCTCAATCCTACTCCATTCTGACCTGTCTCTCTACAGTCTACCTCATTGCCATTGTGTGGCGCAATACAAACCGGAAGAACAAAATCTCATCCTCCATCTTAGCACTTTACAACCTTCTGGAAGGAACACTGAATGTTCCAAATTCAGGTAAGCCATGCTCTCATTTCCCATTATCATGCTTTGTGTTCCTTTCTCCCATCCCCTCATTTCGTTTAAATGCCTTCTCATCGGTCAGTACTCATGCTCCATTTCACCAGATCTTTCTTAAACAATTTCTATGTGGTTTGAAGAAGGCAAAATAAATTGTAGGTGCTAGAATATGGAACACAAAACAGATTGCTGGAAGAACTGTCAAGCAGCATCCATGGTGGCAAAAACCGTAAGTCAATGATTCGGGTCACGACCCTACATCAAGAGGGATACACAACCTTGCCAAATTAATGAAAACAAATCACAAATATCAGTGTTACTGTACACACCCTTGTTTTTGCTATTATAATTAAATAAGCCAAGGATTTAGTCAGAATGCAGACTGAACACCTATATACATACTTGTAGAAATGGGGTTTGATTACTCAAACTAAAAAAAAAAATTAAAGTAGGAAACAGCTCATTCATGTCTTAAATTAGGAAACACATTCGCACAAAGGGTAGAAAAAGTGTGTGATTTTCATATTTAAGAGGCTATGGAATCTGGAAAATTTCCAGGAAAGATCAACAGATGCTTGCTATGCAAGGAATGTGGAATAGAAGAAATAAGCCGTTGGGGTTGAAATTAGCTGTGGTCTAATGACCGGGGGTATAGGTTCAAGCAATGAATGTGTTCTTCTCCTTCTGTCGTAAACTTCATCTCAGTGTTTATTAACCGTGCCAAGTATACTATGAATGAGGCTGATAAATTTATTCTGTTTGGTACTCAATAATGCATTGGATTGTGTGGTATAAAGTACTACAATTAATTCTGTGTGGTTCCATTTGCTTATTGTTTGAAAACTTAACATCCTGTCTTGAAACATTCATCAATTACACGTAGATTTACCTTTGAGGCCCAACAATATTTGCATTAAAAATCTCCATGGATTTACTGATAATTTCATTGACCAGGGCCTCCTCTTCTTGAACTGTACGAAGGGTGAGCTTTTTGTCCAAGAGATCAGGTAACAATTCACATTCCACCTGTGCCAAAAAAAAAGCTAAATAAATCAAAAGCAACTGAGCAGCCCTCTGAGTTTACAAGTATTCTTTACTATAATCAGAATGTTGACCATTTTCCTGAAATTAATATTTATTCCCGAGAGAAGATTGTTCTCAGATGTTGCAAGAAGACGGGAAGAGGTACAGAGAAGTATTATTTTGCAATCAAATCGAAAATTTTCCCTGCAGCTGTACAGGAACAGTTTGACATTGGCCTAGAAATGGACATCTATCACTTCTACTCTATAAACTAGAATCTGATGTGGTGAAGGTATTCAACAACTAGAAAGATTAAAAAATAAAAGTATTCAATCCATCTACTTTCCAGCCACCTGATCACATATTATTTAGGACCACTAATGCTTTAGCTACCAAAAGGACACAAAGTTCTGGAGTAACTCAATGAGTCAGGCAGCATCTCTGGAGACCGTGGATAGAGTCACAGAGTCAGAGAATGAAACAGTGGAAACAGGCCCTTCGGCCCATGACAAACATGCCCCAACTGCACTGGTCCCACCTGCCTGTGCTTGGTCCATATCCCTCCAAACCTGCACTCCCAAGGAATAGAGACCCAGCCTACTCAACGTCTCCCTATAGCTCAGACCCTCCAGTCCTGGTAATATCCTCGTAAATCTTCTCTAAACCCTTTCAAACTTGACAATATATTTCCTATAACATGGTGGCCAGAACTGAACACAATACTCCAAACGTTTAAGAAAGAACTGCAGATGCTGGAAAAATCAAAGGTAGACAAAAACTCAGTGGGTGACGCAGCACCTATGGAGAGTAGGAATAGGCGATGTTTTGGGTCGAGACCCTTCTCGGCCGAAATGCTGCCTATTACTTCCCTCCATAGGTGCTGCCTCACCCACTAGGTTCTCCAACATTTTTGTCTTCCTACAATATGCGGTCTCACCAACGTCTTATACAACTGCAACATGATCTCCAAACTTCTATACTCAATACTCTGACTGATGAAGGCCAGTTCCAAAAGCCTTTTGACCACCTTATCTATCTGCAACTCCACCTTCAAGGAACCATGCACCTAGATCCCTCTGCTCTACGACATTGCCCAGAGCCCTACCATTCACTGTGTAGGTCCTGCCCTTGTTCGACGACCCAGAATGCAACACCTCACATTTCTCTGTATTAAATTCCATCAACCATTCCTCAGCCCACCTGGCCGATCAATCCAGATCCTGCTGCAATCTTTCACAACCATCATCACTATCTGCAAAACCACTCACTTTTGTATCATCAGCAAACTGGCTAAACTTGCCCTGTATGTTCTTATCCAAATCACTGATGTAGAAGACAAACAGTAACGGGCCCTGCACCGAACCCTGAGGCACACTATTAGTCACAGGCCTCCAGTCCGAGAAGCAACCTTCCACCATCACCCTCTGCTTCTTTCCATGGAGCCAATTTGCTATCCATTCAGCTATCTCTCCTTGGATCCCATGAGATCTAACCTTCCAGAGCAGCCCACCATGCGGAACCTTGTCGAACGCCTTAATGAAATCCATGAACACAACATCTACAGGTCTGCCCTCATTGACCTTTTTGGTCATGTCTTAAAAAAAAAAAAAATCAGATTTGTGAGACACGACCTTGCACGTACAAAAGCATGCTGACTATCCCCAATCAGCCCTTGCCCATCCAAATGCCTGTATGACCTATCCCTCAGAATACTCTCTAGTAGCTTTCCAAATACAGATGTTAAGCTCACCGGCCTATAGTTCCCAGCATTTTGCCTGCAATCCTTCTTGAATAGAGGCACAACATTTGCCACCCTCCAGTCTTCCGGCACCTCTCCTGTATTAAAGGATTACTTGTAAATTTCAACCAGGGCTCCCGCAATTTCCATAGTTTCCCACAATGTCCTCGGATATACAGTATCTGATCAGTCCCTGGAGATTTGTCCATCTTCATACATGATAGTACCTACAGTACTTATTCAACAGTAACACTGACTGCTCTCAAGACATTTCCATTGACTGCCCCAAGTTCCTCCATCCTACTGTCTTTCTCCTCGGTAAATACAGAGGAGAAATACTCATTGAGGAGCTGGTCCATCTCCTGTGGCTCCACACAGAGGTGACTGCTTTGATTCCTGAGAGGCCCCACTCCCTCTCTAGTTACCCTTTCCCCCCTTATGTACTTATAAAATCTTTTGGGATTGTCCTTGAAATAGGTGACATATCAAGTTGGGACCCTTCTCCAGATGGCTTCTTTAATTACCTAGATTGATAATAAGTTAAAATATTCTTTGCTCATGCTATCCAGCCCAGCAGCTGGTTACTCCTGCTACATTAGTACGGTCGTATGGCACAAAGAATAGTCGAGTTCAAGTCTGACAGTCGCGTTTCTCAGTGTTTGCACGATTTCTCTGGAAGGCCATGCATTTCCTCCACTTCTCTGAGATCTGTTCTGAGGTTAATGGACCTATAAATTATCATGAGTGCATGGAATGGCAAAGGGCTTAAAAGTGAATTGATGGGCATTTGTGGGACAACACACGTGGAGGCCAAATGGTTTCCTTCTGTGTCTTCCCACGTGTAGACTCTTTGGTGATCAAGGAATCAACTGCCAACCCCTACAAATTTCAACAGAAAATAAAAACAAATGTTCAGAACATCTAATATTTAATCCAGTAGACTGGCAGAGTAGGCTTTTGATCCACATGCTCAATCTACAGTTCCTAGTTATTTTAATGACAAATTCATAATAAAACCCATTCAACATTCCCTTTATCAGATGGTTTTTTTGGACAAGAAATCAAGAATGCTCAATACCTTAAGAATTCCGTTAGCACTGTTTAGAATTTCCACGTAACATCGATGAATTAGATCCCAACACTCATCCAGGCTTGGTTCAAAAATGATTTTAGGCTCTTCCACTTTCAATTTGAGTATCATAATCTGTGGCCTGACATATCGCAGCTCATGAAATTCATCTCCAAAGTCATTTCCATCCTGTTTGAAGAATAGCAAAGATTTAAATGCACATTTCAAACCTCAGAGCATTAGCAATTGATGGATAATTCATTTCAGGATAATGAAGCTTCTTCAGACACTCTAAAGGAGAGTTCCAACCCAAAACGTCACCTATTCCTTTTCTCAAGTGAGTTGAAATCGAGGATAAGAGTCGAAGCATTCCTCAACAGGGTTTAAGCAGGTCAGGGAGTACATTGGAAATTGGAGAATGGGACTGTGCAGGTTATGGTTTGATGGAAATGTTTAAGTGACTCAAGTATACTTAGGGTAGAACAAAAGAGACGAGCTGGGAGTTCATAGTGTAGTAGTGTCCATTGGTAGCAAATATGAAGTATATATCACATGTGTACTGCGTGAGATAAATATTATAATATCAATATCGTTTTCTTTGTCTCCCTTGAATAATATTCCTAATGTTTGCTGAATATCCCCAATGCTTATTCCGTAAAATACACTGTTTAAGCCCCTTGATTCATGCATATTTTATGCATATTGACGCATACTGCATGGATTTCAAAAGTACCTTGTGTACTGTAAAAAACAACAGAAGATCCTCCAGAGATTCGATAACAGCCCCCCTTAATTGCAGGGACATAATGGAGGCAGCACATGCAAAGAATTCTTTCACTTGCTGAGTAGAATCACAATCATTTTGCGGTACTAAATGCATCCATTTTTCTTTGTGAGCGATGAAAAGACTGGCACAGGTTGGAATCCATCTGCAATCACAAATTAACAAGCTCATTTGGTCGTATATCCCTTTTCAGAACCAAAACGTGGCCTATTCCTTTTCTCCAGAGATGCTGCCTGACCCGCTGAGTTACTCCAGCATTTTTTGTCTTTGGTATAAACCAACATCTGCAGTTTCTTCCTACACATTAGTGAACATTAATATGCTTTTCATCGAGTTTTCTAATTCATTTTTTGGGAGCTGGGCATCACAATGAAGCCAACATTTATAGTAAGGAAATCAGCCAACACAGTAAGGAAGGAGGGTCGCAACCCGAAACATTACCTATGCATTGGTGGGTTAGGCCAGATCAGGTAACCATTGAATAACCTGACAGAACTGATGAGGTTTTAGTACAAGTTTGTTGGTCTCCATGACCATGCTGTCTTTCTGAGACTTGAACTCAGATCTCTGAATTGTTAGTCCAGGGATCTGAATTTCCAATCCAGTGACTTAAACACTGTACACAGGAGGATTAGTTCCACAACATCCTGTGGAATTTGAATTAGTTTAGTTTCAATGCAAGCCACGATCATCACCCATTATGGGACAGGATAGTGGGGAAGGAATGGGAACGATGATTGGACCGCAATAAATAACATTATTTTATGTCTCCTCATAAGCCCACTAAAATATTTGAAATCAGTCATTTTTGTTATTTCAGCAGTGGTCCCACAGAGAAACAATGATCACGCTTCATAACCAGCAGAGTCAGTTGTACGCTGTTACCTCAGAGATACAAAAGAGTCCTTTCTATGATGAGTATAAATTATTGAGGTTCCCTGTCTAATTATAATGAGCTTTGCCCTGCTTCCAGTCCAGCTTTTAAAATTGTAGCGAGCCTGACTTTGTGGAAAAAGAGTGGCAAACTCTTAATATGATCTGGGTCTCACTGCTCTTCAGTTTCCATGTGCAATAGGCAGCTATTAAGACTCTTCAGAACAAAAATGCCCATCTGGACAAAGTGCAAATCTAAGAAGCAGGATCATCATCTGAAATTACTAAAATGTCATAAGCAAACGGTGATTTATCAAAAATTAATGAATTCCAGTGTTTAATCCAGAAGAATGAATTCTGTCTGGTTAGAAGGTGAGCTGTTGTTCTTGAGGTTATGCTCCTTTTGATTTGGAGGTAACAGTAAATTTGCAAACAAAATTAAGGGAATCTTTACTTGTTTGAGGATTATATTAACTACATGTCTTTTTCCCTGGGACCCTTCACCTCTAAGTAAAACAAGAATCACTGATAAGAGTAAAAGATTTGCACAGTACAAATATTCACATTGGTTCAACATGTCGTCTACATAAGATATACGATACTGACATGGTTTCAAGAATATCATGAGCCTCTGCACAGTGCTTCCTGACAAGACCTTCAAACTCCTGAGGAAGCAGTGGAAGATCTTCTGTGTTTATTTCCTTCACTCGAACAAATCGGAAATCGTTGAACCTGTAAGCAGTAGAGAGGTGGGTTATAAAAACAGACTGAATTACACCCACCTAATACTATTTAAGTCTTCTTGTTCGATACTCCATGATGATCATTAGAAATGTTTAAATGCAAGTTGATTTCCTATCAATTCTAAATGCTGTGTTGGTTCTTACAGCATGCTGTAATATGCTCACAGCACCAAATATGGGCCTTCATATTGAATACTTGTAGGTATGTTACAAAACTTACCTTCAGCGGTTCTCCAGACAATTCAAATTGATCAATCTCAGGGGATTTAGTTGCTAAAGAGAAATCGCTCCAACATTTGTTTTATGAAGCTATTTTTAAACTACGCTGGATCATTTATTAGCAAGAGTGAATTAAAAATCGTATTCTAAAGCCGTGAACGCCGACAACGGGACGGACCTTACGTAGGGGACAAAAGAAGGTACACAGTTTATTTTTACATAAAAACGTGGTTCTTAGGAAGCCTTTAATCAACATTTAATGTTGCGAAAAGGAGACAAAAAATATATAGGAACCGGCAGTATTTTTCCTGCCAACTGGGGGTTAAATTCACCACAAACCACAACGTTCCAATCCACCGCATTCCACAAAAACCCACTCGTAAGTTGATTTAAATGGCCATTATTTTACGGGAATTAAACACTAAATTCTTTCAATTTGGCCTATAAATTCATGACAATGAGATTTAAAAATCATGTTATATTGTGAATTATTGTGTGAATATTATTTGGACACTTAGGCAATTAAAAAATGTTTACCTTTTCTTAAGAAATGGATAGATGTTTAGATCTAGCAATTGAATTTTGTAATTAGCTACAATTAGGTAACTAACTAATTATATGCTTTAATTTCAGGTCATCCAAGTAAGATTGTTTCATATTTGTTTCAGAATGCTTCAATCTATAATAACTGAAAATGTCATTGAGTTCTCTTAACTTTTAAGAAAGTTATGGGCTTTTGACTGTCCTCGATCACAGCTTTTGAGTTAAGTCAATGGAAAAGCAATGGGGAACAAGATGCTAATTTCTGAGTATGAAAATGGCCATAACATTTTTTAATACTGAAGATATGAAAGTGAATTAGGTGTCAATTTAATCTTCTTTTTATGCTTTATCTGATGGGATAAATTGCAGATTTGATTTTTTAAATCTCAGAATTTTGTAACATTGCTAATACTTGCGGCAGATTAAACTAGACAGGAAACATCCAGAGACAAAGTGCTGGAGTAAACCAGTGGGTTGGGCAGCATCATTGGACAAAAAGGGTCCTGACCCAAAATGCCACCTCCATGTTCTCCAAAGATGCTGCCTGACCCATTAAGTTACTCCAGCACTTTGAGTCCTTTTGTGTAAACCAGCATCAGCAGTTCCTTGTTTCTAAACATCTAGTAGAGTTGGATTAACACAGTAAAAGGATATGTAATGGATAGGCATAGAAAATTATATTTTATTATGGTTTAAACAAAACACGGATTTTACTTTTGCAAATAAAACTTTAAAGATCCTAATTTAGAAGTTATAACTAATTGCAAAACTTTGCATTAACCTTGTATTATCATTTATTCCCCTTTAGATGGTGTTATTAGCAATATGGGAAAATTAAAATACTAAAAAAAATGATTATAGCATTCATAGAGGAGTGAATATTTAAAAAAAATACTAATTTGACCATTTATTGCATTAAATGTAACCAATGACTAGTCAGAAATGAATTTGCATTGGCTTAATCTTGAAATTATATATTTATAATTAGGACATATTCGTGATCCAGTTGTATTTGAAGAGACATAAATGTCTTATTATATTTTGCTTGTTATAATAATTATATTATAATAATATTCTTCTTTATTTCGAACAGATTAAAAAATAAAAATCAAGTGTGAAACAGCATACAAAAAAATAAAACAAGAATATTCATAGTGTCTTAAACAATATTAATAAATAAATGAATCCTACGTGTCTGAAAAGGAGCAGGAAGAAAGCAAAGCTCTATTAATTTGTTACTGTTATTAAATTAATTTGTTATAATGTTATTAAAAGTATAGGTCTGCATTGGAAGATGTTACAACTAATGATTTCCAACAGGGAAATTAACCAAGGGCAATTTAAATTTATAGGTGGTCCAGAAAGGATTTACATATAAACATTTTTGAAGGTTGTAGGAAAAGCTGATAAGGATGTCAAATTACGTTGAGGACTGTCTTTTACTAATAATAGCATTCAATACAAAGGCAAGTTATGTTAGTTCTTAATAGATCATTAGTTAAGCCCGAGTTTGGGTAATTTTAAACCTATACTGCACATTAGGACTCTAGCTAGAATGAGTGCAACATTAGTTTTATACTCCACTGATTGTACTCTCCATACGATCTATCCATGCACAGATACTCTTGTAAGGAAGTTAAAATACTATTATCACACTATGTTTCTTTGTGTCTTTGTGCCTGTTTTTTATATTATTGATACGTGTACTGACGTGTGGTGAGAAGCTTTGTTTGTATGCAACGTTTCGGGTCGAGACCCTTCTACAGAAGAAGGGTCTCGACCCGAAACGTCGCCTTTCTCCTTCGCTCCTTAGATGCTGCTGCACCCGCTGAGTTTCTCCAGCTTTTTGTATACCCTCGATTCTCCAGCATCTGCAGTTCCTTCTTTAAAGCTTTTAACTGGGCCTTGGTACATATTACAATAAAAAACCTAAACTTAGGAGCACTGCAAAGTTAATGGATGAGCATCTTGGACATATGATTTGGATATTGGGCATCTTAACCAGTGTTTGCAGCAAATTCTGTTCCTAACTACTTACTTTGTGCGCCATAATTGCTGCAGCAAAGTCATCATTGGATTGTCCACAAAGAGATGAGATTCATTCCATGCCTTAACTTTGGTGTTGTCATTGTGCCAAGGAACTGGAGCACGAATGATTCTTTGAGGGAATGGTCGAGGCACAGAAGAAATAAAAAGACGCATCCTTTCAGAAGGATCCTTTAAGATGTAGTCAACTGAAAAGAAATAATGACACAGAATTAACTGAGTAAATATACAGTAAAATAGACACGTGATAGTAAGGCAATTATTTGAGTATAGTAAAATTATTTAAAAATTAATACAATATATTATGTACAATATATATAGTAAAAATGAATTCCTACCATATTGAAAGGGGAAAAGAGAAATCACATACAAAACAAAATGCTGGGAATATGTAGAAGGTCAGATAGCATCTCTAGAAAGAAAATAAGTTAACCTTTCACAGCTGGGACCCTTCGTCAGAACGCGGTAATCTTCAAATACACGCAAAAATCCATTGAAAAGCGCAAATAGTAGATGCTGCAGATCTTAAATAAAAACAGGAAGTACTAGGGATAGATAGCATCTCAAGCAGCTCAGTGTAAAAAGTACTTCTTCCTTCCTATCATGATTGTATTCTTTCTCCTCTTGTCCAGTCCTTCTCATTTACATCCATGACACCTCAGATACGTTTTTAGTTTCTCAATTTATGCATCTTTGTGAGTAACATCCACATGTCCATCCGACACCAATGATTAAGGACCCTTCAATTTACTTGAACAGAGACTCAACCTGTTTGCTCCATTATCACTCTCCTTTGCCCTTCTGCATTCATTCCTACATTGAACATCATCACCTTCAACTCCATTCACTTGCTGTTCCTATTACTCTAACTCCTCACCCCAGTCCAACAGTAACATCTCTGTTTCTGGCCTCCTTTTCAGTTTTAACAACACCCAACATCATCTAGAGGAACATAATGACAGGAGGAGGTTATTTGGCTCATCAGGCTCTTGCTTGTTCTAGTTGAGCAACTCAATTAGTCACACTCCCTCTCCCTTTATTTCCCTTATTTAACTTATTCCCTCTCACACAAGGTCCGCAACACCCTTTTGATTCTTTTCCTACTAACCTAGAATAAAAAATAATTTATAATGGCCAGGTTTTTTGGGTTGTGGCAGAAAACCAAGGCACATGGAAGAAACCCACATGGTAACAGAGTGAAGACACAAATTCTATCTGGACATATCCAAGTTCAGAATTGTACCAAGTCCCTGGATCTATATGGCACAGCACTACAGTGCCCTCCATAATGTTTGGAACAAAGACTCATCATTTATTTATTTGCCTCTGCACTCCACAATTTGAGATTTGTAATAGAAGAAATCACATGTGGTTAAACTGCACATTGTCAGATTTTAATAAAGGCCATTTTTATACATTTTGGTTTCACCATGTAGAAATTACAGCAGTATTTATATAGTCCCCCCCTTTTCAGGGCCCCATAATGTTTGGGACACAGTAATGTCATGTAAATGAAAGTAGTCATGTTTAGTATTTTGTTACATATCCTTTGCATGCAATGACTGCTTGAAGTCTACGATTCATGGACATCACCAGTTGCTGGGTGTCTTCTCTGGTGATGCTCTGCCTGGCCTGTATTGCAGCCATCTTTAGCTTACGCTTGTTTTGGGGGCTAGTCCCTTCAGTTTTCTCTTCAGCATATAAAAGGCATGCTCAATTGGGTTCAGATCGGTTGATTGACGTGGCCACTCAAGAATTGACCTTTTTTAGCTTTGAAAAACTCCTTTGTTGCTTTAGCAGTATGTTTGGGATCATTGTCTTGCTGTAGAATGAACCGCCGGCCAATGAGTTTGGAGGCATTTGTTTGAACTTGAGCAGATAGGATGTTGTCTATACACTTCAGAATTCATCAATCTACTACCATCAGCAGTTGTGTCATCAATGAAGATAAGTGAGCCAGTACATGCAGCAGCCATACATGCCCTGGCCATAACACCCCCACAACTTCACAGATGAGGGGGTATGCTTTGGATGTTGTGCAGTTCCTTCTCTCCTCCATACTTTGCTCCTGCCATCACTCTGATATGTTAATCTTCATCTCATCTGTCCACAAGAACTTTTTTTCCAGAACTGTGGTTGCTCTTTTAAGCACTTCTTGGCAAACTGTAAGCTGGCCATCCTATGTTTGCAGCTAACCAGTGGTTTGCATCTTGCAGTGTAGCCTCTGTATTTCTGTTCATGAAGTCTTCTGCGGATATTGGTCATTGACAAATCCACACCTGACTCCTGAAGAGTGTTTCTGATCTGTCGGACAGGTGTTTGGGGGGGGGTTTCTTTATTATAGAGACAATTCTTCTGTCATCAGCTGTGAAGGTCTTCCTTGGCCTGCCAGTCCCTTTGCGATTAGTAAGCTCTCCAGTGCTCTCTTTCTTCTTAATGACGTTCCAAACAGTTGATTTTGGTAAGCCTGAGGTTTGGCTGATGTCTCCAACAGTTTTATTCTTGTTTCTCACTCATAATAGCTTCTTTGACTTTTATTGGCACAACTTTGGTCTCATGTTCATAAACAGCAATAAAATTTTCCAAAGGCGATGGAAAGACTGAAGGAAAGGCTAGGTGCTGAGAGCTCTCTTATACCTGCATTAAGGAGGCAATTAAACACACCTGAGCAATTACAAATGCCTGTGAAGCCATGTGTCCCAAACATTATGGTGCCCAGAAATGGGGGGACTATGTATAATTTCTACATGGTGAAACTGTAATTTCTACATGGTGAAACCTAAATGTATAAAAATGGCCTTTATTAAAATCTGACAATGTACTCTGCACTTTAACCACATGTGATATTTTCTATTGCAAATCTCAAATTGTGGAGTACAGAGGCAAATAAATGAATGATGGGTCTTTGTCCCAAATATTTTGGAGGGCACTGCTGCATCAGCAATCACCATGCCACCGATTTGCTCAACATCCATCTAAGCAAGGTGCAGCCCTCATGACACAATTTTGAATTAAAAAATTACAGATAACCCCTTTTTCCGTTTATGTCAGAATTCGATGATGTAAGGTCATCCTCTTGTAACATTGACTCGGTTTTCTCTCCACAGATGCCATCTGATCTGCTGAGCATTTCTGGTATTCTCATACATTTTATATTGCTGCCATTGTTCGCTTTACCCGCCCTCATTTATCTTCTATTTACACTCACCCAGACAGATCTGTTATAAATGATGTTTTCATTTCCTTCTCTTAGGCAACATGGAAAGTAATTGCTTTACCTTGTAACCTTGGTCTGCATCTTATCATAGACATTCCTTTGCTTTCTCCATCACTCTATAACTTTAAATGTTTTTTTCATACGTTTCCAAATTTAATGGAATGGCCTGAGATATCAGCTGTTTCTCTTTTAGAAGATGCTGTCTGGTCTGCCGAGTTTCCCCAGTATTTCCTGTTTTTTTTACTTCAGAAGTCTGTTTGCAGACTCAAAACAATCTCATTGTACATGGTAGTTGGAAAATTACCATGAAACGCTTACAATACCAGTGCTACTATGACTAACACTTCCTGCTACTATGTTCTTTAGTTCAGTAATTAACTATCTAATATTGCAGGTAAATTGTCCAAGTTTGTGAATTAATTTAGTTCTTAATCCTGATATGGGTGAGAAATATTTAAAGAATGTGAACATTATTTTAAGGTCGTCAGCAAATCCAGCTCACGTCTCAAACAGAAATGATACGTTTCTATTAATCCATAGAAATAGAAAGACCAATTCTAACTCTCAAAATCTAGGCCAGGCCACAGTATAAAATCAAAAGTAACAGGAGTCTCAGTTTTCTTCTGCCATGCCTCCAATTTGACCAGTAGACCTGCAGGGTGCAGGTGGGATCTGACTTTAGATAAGTGCAACACGGTGGCGCAGCGGTAGAGTTGCTGCCTTGCGGCGCTTGTAGCGCTGGAGACCCGGGTTCGATCCCAACAATGGGTGCTGTCTGTATGGAGTTTGTACGTTCTCCCGACTTGCGTGGGTTTTCTTCGTGATCTTCTGTTTCCTCCCACTCTCCAAAGACATACAGGTATACAGTTTAATTGACTTGGTGGACCGAAGGGCCTCTTTCCGTGATGTATCCCTAAAACTAAAACTCATCCGTTGGTATCATATTAACCTAATTTGCATTATAAAACTGAGGTCTGGATGCGAGCTGCATACCAGGACAGATAATGCCCAAACTTGAATATAAAATGTACTTCCTTTGTGAGCCAGAGGAAGCAGGAATATTTCACCTGTCTGCCTTCTTTTTATGTGGTTCCTCACCCACCTCATGATCACAGTCAGTTTCACATCCTTGCCCATTGCATTCCCTGTTGCTTTTCTTTCCCCACCTCTGGTAGCTGGTGGGGATTCAAGACTCTTGTTTTCTTGTGCTACCTGATACTCCCTGTCCTCAAAGGTTTCAAAGGTATTTTATTGTCACGTGTAACAATTAAGGTATAGTGATATGCGAATTACCAAAAAAGCAACAAGACACACAACCAGATAAAAATTAACATAAACTTCCACCACAGTGGATACCCCACATTCCTCACTGTGATGGAAGGCAATAAAATCTAATCTTCTTTCCTCATATTTCTCCCGTGCCGGGGCAATCGAAGCTCCTGCATCAGGGCAATTGAAGCCACCGCATTGGGCCGGTCGAAGCTAGTGCGGCTTGAAGTTCCCGAAGTCGGTCTCTGTCCAGAGACCACGAGTTCCGCAATGTTAAAGTCCGTGGGCTGCCGAGGTAGAGCTCAGAGGTTGATCCCTGGCAAAGGGGCTCCGTGATGTTAAGTGCCGCAGGCTTCCGCGGCAGAGCTCTTGAAGTCAGTCTCCAGCAAAGGCCACCAACTCCTCGATATTAGGCCGCAGTGCGGACGGAGATACGATATGGAAAAAAATCACATCTCTGTCGAGGTAAGAGATTAGTAAATGTTTCCCCCAACCCCCCCCCCCCCCCCCCCCCCCACATAAATCAAGCTAAAGAACACTAAAAACATACATTTAACACATACTAAAATAACAACGAAGAAGAAAGGGACAGACAGACTGTTGGCGAGGCAGCCATTGCTGGCGCCACCTGGTGGTTTATTTCCTGTGTCAGGCTGTCAGTCTGGAAGGTGATTGAAATGAGACTTCGACTTTCCGATTGCCAAAGCCTCCATGTTTCCAATCTTGTTGACTTTTCTCAAATGATTCCCTTCTCCCACCACATGAGTATCACAGGCAATGTTGCTAAAGCATTAAGAAAAGTAGTAAATGGTATTTTTCAAAGGAGGGAAATATTGGGTGAGCAATCCATAACAGTTTTTCCTTGCAGCATCTTATCTGCTACTCTTTATTTTAAGATTTTTATCTTACCAATGGTTTTCCTTAGGCTACTATTGTAATCATTGTTGACTTCCTCTAACAATTCCATGCGCAGTGGCTGCAATTCTGGCACACTTTTAAGCTCTCTTGACAAAAGTTGTTCTATCCGGTTTATCTGTTCAGACTTTTGTGGTTCAATCATATAAGATTGGATGCCATGATCAATGTAGTGAAGATACCTCTGTGAAGAAATAGAAAAAAATTGACTAAGAGTGTTGTCCACGCTTATATCAGTTTTATTTTCCTACTATTACATCGTGATACAATTAAATGTATTCAATTATAGTTATTTCCTGATGCTTTAAGTAATCTGACAATTTTTAATCTGTCATCTTCTGTGCATTGAAAAGAAAAATGTAGTTAAAAGCAATGAGAACATAAGGTCAATTGATACAAATATGTCTGTTAAGTGGCAGATGAGTCAACAAAACAAAAACCGAAATAAAATCTATAACTCAGCAAAAAGGGATGACTTTGAAAGGAAAACTAGGAATGAGGATCTAGGAATTCATTGCTCTCTTCTCCATTGTCATAATACTCAAGGCACAGAAAATTAATCAGCCCATTAAGTCTATGACAGTTCTTAGAGCAATCCCATGCCCCAACTTATTTCCTTGCAAACTATTCTCTCTCATATACCCAACAACTCTACCCTGATTCCTCCACCAACCATGTACACTGTGGGTAACATAGAATAGACTAACATAGAATAGGCGATGTTTCTATCAACCAGCACATCTTCGGGATATGAATAGAAATCAGAGTAGCTGAGGGAAACCCAGAGAGCTCCAGAGGGAAAGTGCAAACTCCACACAAATAGCACTAGAGGCAAGGAGCAGGATTGAGCTTGTCAAATCTCTCCATAAAGAGTGGCAGATCATGGGTTACTGGAGACTGTATTGACTAAAATAGAAGCCATCCTGGCCTGTGATCCTTATCACCCTCAGTAGTCATTCCTGTTAGTTCAAGTTTTCAGACAGTTAAACATCGAGGATGATTTTATGCATCCAGAAGTTAGTCTTACTCCTGACTTCCAGTAACAGATCCCAATTACGAGCAGTATCAATCCTTATAATCCATTCTTATTTATTACAGGAAAGCGATGAGAAATTCAGGTGAATATATTCCATTCCGTCATTAATTTACCAAAAGGATGAAAGTTGAAATGATGCATTCAAAAACGTCCTGTTTCAATTTACCAATCATCTTTGATAATACGAGGGTTGAACATTTATGTCTTATATCCCTTACAATTTACTGCAATTAGCAACCAGGATAAAGAGCATAGGACATTGAATAACACAGCACAGAAATAGGCCCTTCGGCCCTTCATGTCTACACTGACCATGATACCAATCTAACTTATACCACCTGCCTGCACAAGGTTAACATCCCTCGATTCACTAACTATTCATCAACTTATTTAATCTAGTCCGGTTTCAGACACAATTTACCATGTGCATATACCACAAGCCAGAAATTGTATCCTAAATTTTAAGGGGGGAATCATTTTCATAATCAGAGCAGGACATCTATAGTTGCAAGAGTACCCTAGATGCCTCAGTCCTAAACCAGCTGTTCCAAATAGAATAAATTCATCTACACAGGATGGGACATCAAATTATTTACAGTTGCAACAGTCACTGCAATTTACTTAGAAATGAAAACATAGATCTCAGCTGTCTCTTTCATTTATAGAAGATGTAAAAGAAGAATATTTTAGGGAAACCTGCACACTGCACAGTAATCAATGCTTGATTTATTGACCAAAATGTCCATCAAATGCCCCCTTCACATCATATTAAAATGCCAATGTAAACAGATTGGAATATTGTACAGTAAAGAGATCCCGCACAGTAATGATAATGTGGAATATTGTAGAAATCAGGAAATAAGGGTTAAATGTAACAGGGTAGGAAACCATTTAGGTTCTACCTACCACTTGAGTGGGAAAGCTGTATAGAAGCAGTATATGAAGGAATTCCCTTCATGAGCGATCTACATATACACAAAAAGCTGGAGTAACTCAGCGGGACGGGCAGCATCTCTAGGAAAAGGAATAGGTGACGTTTCAGGTCAAGACCCTTCTTCAGACTAAGAGTCAGGGGAAAGGAAAACAAGAGATACAGACAGTGACGTAGAAAAATATAGAATAATGAATGAAAAATATGCAAAAAAGTAATGGTGATAAAGGAAACATGCCATTGGTGTGTGTTAGGTGAGAATGAGTTACTGACAATGAGGCTCAACAAAACAACTTTGAAGCTGATATGACTTAGTTGGGGGAGGGATGGAGGGAGAAGGGGGATGCAAGGGTTACTTGAATTTAGGAAAATCAATATTCATACCACTGGGTTGTATGCTGCCCAAGCAAAATATGAGTTGTTGTTCCTCCAATTTGCATTTGGCCTCACTCTGACAGTGGAGCAGGCCTGGGACAGAAAGGTCCGTGTGGGAATGGGAGGGGAATTAGAGTGTTTGGCACCAGGGAGGTCCAGGTGGACTGAGCAATATTCCAAAGATTATCACTCTATGAACACATTTTTTATTAAAAAAGTGGTTTGTTTTTTTAAGATGTTTTAGATTTCTTTTCAATCTCTAACAATAATTAAAAGCTATTGGAATGAGCTCTTCATTTGCAGAATTTAATTTTCAATAGAAGAGGACTAATCAATCAAGACCTTTCTCATAATTATAACTTTACTTCCACTGAAATTACCCAGGGTTGTTTGTTGGACACCTTTCATGCAAGATGCAAAACTTCACCACAATTCTGGATAATGTTGTAGATACTGATAAAGCATACATTCTGGTAGAGCAAGGGAACTTGGACAGCAATTTCCCAATTACCACATTTAATTGTGCATCTGTGATCATGCCAAGTACCAATCGGATAAGGGTGTATTGTTGAGTTATTGATCAAATATGAATGCCAAATCTTCATCGAAACCTACCGGATCTAACCACTGTCTGAAAGATGGGTAATTTTCCTACAGGTTGTTTTCCACATCTCTCTTGGCAGTTGTGAAACAGATTAATTTCAAATTGTGTTCCATTACAAGTGCAATAAGAAATTATAAAGTTCCTTTTAAAAAAGTGATTTAAAAAAGAATAACCTCATAATCTCTATCCGTAGGCTCTCCTTCATGCTCAATAATATCGTTCTCTTGTTCAAGTATTAAATTAATTTGCTCCATAGGAGTCATAGGTCGACTTTCAGTAAATTTGTCCTTTCTCGCAGGTGCATGTCCACGCTCTCCATTCCAATTAGTCAAGTCCCTAAAAGAAACCACAGTTTTATACTTCTCTCACAGAATCACAGAGTATTTGCAGCACAGAAGTGTATTTAGCCCTTCATGTCCTTCATAGACCTCTCTACTAAAACTCATTTGTTCTCTAACCATCCTTTTTCCAGGATGCTGCAAATTCTTTCACCTTCTGTTTATTCAAATTCTCTCAAAGGCGACACCAGAATAGACTTCCAATTCCCACCACACACTGCATAAAAAAGTCAAAGCATTCCAAAGAGGTCTATCATGTGTTTCAGACTCAACAATGAATTTAACAATTTCACATAATCAGTCATGCCAACCTTGAGTCTCATATTTCCAGCATTAGTTTTTCTTAATCTCTCTTGCCCGCTGGTATTTCTGATGTCATTTACCTTTTCAATTTAGACTTTCCACAAACACGCCATCTGTTATTCATTAGCCTCACCACCCTCTTTCAGCTGGCACCAATTGTGTTATTTAATCTCTCCTGATCTCCAGCCAAACAAACCCTTCCCCATTTATTATGCAACCTACTTATTGTTAATATTTCATGTCTATTGAAAGGTCATTGACTTGAAATATTAATGCTATTTCTCTTTCCGCAAAAGCTGCCTGCTCCATTGTACATTTTTTGCACTTCCAATTTCCAGCATCTGCAGTAATTCTTGGAGTCATATAGCTTGGAAATAGGCCCTTCAGCCCAACTTGAATATGTCAACCAAAGTGTCCCCATCTAATCCTCTCTGCCCACAGTTGACCCAACTCACTCTGAATCTTTCCTATCCATGTACCAGCTCAAACATTTTTAAGTGTTATTGTACCTCCCTCCATATTTTCCTTTTCACGTTCCATATTCCCACCATCCTCTGTGTGAAAAAAGGTGCTCCTCAGGTTCCTATTGCATCTTTCCTCTTTCACCTTAAGCCTACACCCCCTGGTTCTTGATTCCCTGACCTTGTGGAAAAATACTTTGTATGTTCACATTCCCATATGATGTTATATATCACTATAAGATACCCTTCAGCACTCCAAAAAATGTCCTATACTGTACAAGGTCTCCTTGTAGCTCAGGTTCTTCAGTCCTGGGAACATCCTTGTAAATATTCTCTGCACTCTTTCCAGCCTCATGATATATTTCTTACATCAGGTGGACCAGAACTGAGCACAATTCTGCAAGTGCAGTCTCACCAATGTTTTGCACAACTTCAAAATAATGTTTCAACTTCTATACTCAATTCCCTGACTGATCATAGAATCATAGAAAATAGGTGCAGGAGTGGGCCATTCGGCCCTTCGAGCCTGCACCGCCATTCAATATGACCATGGCTGATCATCCAACTCAGTATCCTGGACCTGCCTTCTCTCCATACCCCCTGATCCCTTTAGCCACAAGGGCCACATCTAACTCCCTCTTAAATATAGCCAATGAACTGGCCTCAACTACCTTCTGTGGCAGAGAATTCCACAGACTCACCACTCGCTGTATGAAAAAAGATCTTCTCATCTCGGTCCTAAAAGACTTCCCCCTTATCCTTAAACTGTGACCCCTTGTCCTGGACTTCCCCAACATTGGGAACAATCTTCCTGCATCTAGCCTATCCAACCCCTTAAGAATTTTGTAAGTCTCTATAAGATCCCCCCTCAATCTCCTAAATTCCAGCGAGTATAAAGCCGAGTCTATCCAGTCTTTCTTCATATAGAAGTCGTGCCATCCCAGGAATCAGTCTGGTGAACCTTCTCTGTTCTCCCTCTACGGCAAGAATGTCTTTCCTCAGATTAGGAGACCAAAACTGTACGCAATACCCCAGGTGTGGCCTCACCAAGACCCTGTACAACTGCAGTAGAGCCTCCCTGCTCTTGTACTCAATTCCTTTTGCTATGAATGCCAACATACCATTCGCTTTCTTCACAGCCTGCTGCACCTGCATGCCTACTTTCAATGACTGGTGTACCATGACACCCAGGTCTCGTTGCATCTCCCCTTTTCCTAATCGGCCACCATTCAGATAATAGTCTACCCTCCTGTTTTTGCCACCAAAGTGGATAACCTCACATTTATCCACATTATACTGCATCTGCCATGCATTTGCCCACTCACCCAGCCTATCCAAGTCATCCTGCAGCCTCCTAGCATCCTCCTCACAACTAACACTGCCTCCCAGTTTCGTGTCATCCGCAAACGTGGAGATGTTGCATTCAATTCCCTCATCCAGATCATTAATATATATTGTAAATAGCTGGGGTTCCAGCACTGTGCCTTGCGGTACCCCACTAGTCACTGCCGGCCTTTCTGAAAATGACCCGTTTACTCCTACTCTTTGCTTCCTATCTGCCAGCCAGTTCTCTATCCACATCAATACTGAACCCCCAATACCGTGTGCTTTAAGTTTGTATGCTAATCTCTTATGTGGGACCTTGTCGAAAGCCTTCTGAAAGTCCAGATATAACACATCCACAGGTTCTTCCTTATCCACTCTACTAGTTACTTCCTCGAAAAATTCTATAAGATTCGTCAGACATGATTTACCTTTCATAAATCCATGCTGACTTTGTCCAATGATTTCACCGCTTTCCAGCTGCTATCCCATCTTTAATAACTGACTAGCATTTTCCCCACTACCGATGTTAGACTAACTGGTCTGTAATTCCTTGTTTTCTCTCTCCCTCCCTTTTTAAAAAGTGGAGTTACATTAGCTACCCTCCAATCCTCAGGAACTACTCCAGAATCTAAAAAGTTTTGAAAAATTATCACTAATGCATCCACTATTTCTGGGGCTACTTCCTTAAGTACTCTGGGATGCAGCCTATCTGGCCCTGGGATTTATCGGCCTTTAATCCATTCAATTTACCTAACACCACTTCCCGGCTAACCTGGATTTCACTCAGTTCCTCCATCTTATTTGACCCCCGGTCCCCTGCTATTTCCGGCAGATTATTTATGTCTTCCTTTGTGAAGACAGAACCAAAGTAGTTATTCAATTGGTCTGCCATGTCCTTGTTCCCCATGATCAATTCACCAGTTTCTGACTGCAAGGGACCTACATTTGTTTTAACTAACCTTTTTCTCTTCACATATCTATAAAAACTTTTGCAGTCCGTTTTTATGTTCCCTGCCAGTTTTCTTTCATAATCTATTTTCCCTTTCCTAATTAAGCACTTTGTCCTCCTCTGCTGGACCCTGAATTTCTCCCAGTCCTCTGGTAGGCTGCTTTTTCTGGCTAATTTGTATGCTTCATCTTTAGTTTTGATACTAACCCTGATTTCCCTTGTTATCCACGGATGCACTACCCTCCCTGATTTATTCTTTTGCCAAACTGGGATGAACAATTGTTGTAGTTCATCCATGCAGTCTTTAAATGCCTTGCATTGCATATCCACCGTCAACCCTTTAAGAATCACTTGCCAGTCGATCTTGGCCAATTCACGTCTCATACCCTCAAAGTTACCTTTCTTTAAGTTCAGAGCCCTTGTTTCTGAATTAACAATGTCACTCTCCATCCTAATGAAGAACTTAACCATATTATGGTCACTCTTGCCCAAGGGGCCACGCACAATAAGACTGCTGGTTGTTGACTGCCTTCCTCATTACTCAGTACCCAGTCTAGAATAGCCTGCTCTCTCGTTGGTTCCTCTACATGTTGGTTTAGAAAACTATCCCGCATACATTCCAAGAAATCCTCTTCCTCAGCACCCCTGCCAATTTGATTCACCCAATCTATATGTAGATTGAAGTCACCCATTATAACTGTTTTACCCTTGTTGCACACATTTCTAATTTCATGTTTGATGCCAACCCCAACTCCACTACTACTGTATGGTGGCCTGTACACAACTCCCACTACCGTTTTCTGCCCCTTAGTGTTTCGCAGCTCTACCCATATCTATTCCACATCCTCCAAGCTAATGTCCTTCCTTTCTATTGCATTAATCTCCTCTCTAACCAGCAACGCTACTCCACCTCCTTTTCCTTTCTGTCTATCCCTCCTGAATAGTGAATATCCCTGGATGTTCAGCTCCCAGCCTTGGTCACCCTGGAGCCATGTCTCCGTGATCCCAACTATATCATATTCATTAATAACTATCTGCACATTCAACTCATCCACCTTATTACGAATGCTCCTTGCATTGAGACACAAAGCCTTCAGGCTTGTTTTTACAACATTCTTACCCCTTATACAATTATGTTGAAAAGAGGCCCTTTTTGATTTTTGCCCTGGATTTTTCTGCCTGCCAGTTTTACTTTTCACCTTGCTACCTATTGCTTCTATCCTCATTTTACATCCATCTGTCTCTCTGCTCATGCTCCCATCCCCCTGCCACATTAGTTTAAATCCTCCCTGACAGCACTAGCAAACACTCCCCCAAGGACATTGGTTCCCTTCAAGCCCAGGTGCTGACCGTCCTGTTAGTACTGGTCCCACCTCCCCCAGAACTGGTTCCAATGCCCGAGAAATTTGAATTTCAAGCCACGTATTAATCTGCAATATCCTCCTATTTCTACTCTGACTAGCACGTGGCACTGGTAGTAGTCCAGAGATTATTACCTCTGAAGGTCCTACTTTTAAGTTTATCTCCTAGCTCCCTAAATTCGCCTTGTAGGACCTCATCCCATTTTTTACCTACATCGTTGGTGCCAATGTGCACCCACGACAGCTGGCTGTTCACCCTCCCCCTCCAGAATGTTCTGCAGCCATTCAGTGACATCCCTGACCCTTGCACCAGGGAGGCAACATACCATCCTGGAGTCTCGTTTGCGGCCGCAGAAACGCCTATCTATTCCCCTTACTATTGAATCCCCTATTACAATAGCCCTTCCACTCTTCTTTCTCCCCTCCTGTGCTGCAGAGCCACCCATGGGCCATGAACTTGGCTGCTGCTGCCTTCCCCTGATGAGCCATCTCCCCCAACAGTATCCAAAATGGTATATCTGTTTAAGGAGGGAGATGACCACAGCGGACTCCTGCACCTACTGCCTACTGCTACGCTGGCTAATGGCCACCAGTTCCCTTTCTGGCCGCTTAACCTGCGGTGTGACCAACTGATGTGAGCCAGCATCCCAAAACCCCTCACCATGCTATCTATCTGTGATACCCCTTGTAGTCCTAGATCCGTCTGCTCTACAACACTCTCTAGGACCCTATCATTCACTCTTAAGTCCTACCCTAGTTTGACATTCCACAATGCAACGCCACACACCCAAATGAAACTCTATTTGCCATTCCTTGGCCCACTTGCCCAGCTAATCAAGATCCTGTTTATTTTTTGACAATCATCTTCACTTCTCTACTATACTACCTATACTAGTGTCATCTGAAAACGTATTAATCGCGCCTTGTACATTATCATCCAAATCATTGATACAGATGACAAATAACAATGGGCTCAGCACCAATCCCTGAAGCACACCACTAGTCACAAGGCTCCAGTCCAAACAACAACTTTTCACTGGGACCCTCTATCATGAAGCTAATTCGGTATCCATTTAGCTAGCTCACTCTGAATGCCATGTAATCTAACCTTCCAGGGCTGCCTATCATGCAGAACTTTATCAGAAGTCCATATAAAATGTGTCAACTGCCTTGCCTTTATCAGACTATTTCTTTAAAAAACTCAATCAAATGGCTTGTTGAAGACCAAGTAAATTGAAGAGGGGCTGAAGAAGGGTTCTGACCCAAAATGTCACCTATTCCTTTTTTCCAGAGATGCTGCCTGACCCGCTGGGTTACTCCAGCATTTTAATGTCTGTCTTCCATATAAACTACATCTGCCCTCATCAACCTTCTTGGTTTCTTCTTCAAAACCCCAGTCAACAACACAATCTCACATGTACATTTTAATAAAATAAGATCATCAAATCCAGATTCAATCCTTCAATAATTTTTTTGAATTCTTAATCACGATAGAAATGTACTAGTCTTAACCAATTACAAACTTAATCATTCAGCAGAATGTGTTTGTTTAACAGTAAGTTCTTAGTGATATGAATAGAATTTGGGGGGCACGGTGGCGCAGCGGTAAAATTGCTGCCTTACAGCGAATGCAGCGCCGGAGATCAGGGTTTCGATCCTGACTACGGGTACTGTCTGTACGGAGTTGGTACATTCTCCCCGTGACCTGCGAGGGTTTTCTTTGAGATCTTTGGTTTCCTCCCACACTCCAAAGACATACAGGTTAATTGGTTTGGTAAATGTAAAAATTGACTCTAGCGTGTGTAGGATAATGTTAATATGCGGGGATCACTGGTCAGCGCGGACCTGGTAGGCAGAAGGGCCTGTTTCCGCACTGTATCTCTAAACTAAACTAAAGTAATAGAGCTTAACTAAAGAAGAAACATTATGGTCTCATGGTTGCAACTATTATGCTCTTCCTTTCTCTAACACTCACTTTACATCGACTATCACATAGATTATTTATAATTGTTTACAATAACCAAAGCAAATTAGTGACCTCAAATGAATTATCATTTGTGAAAAAAACATGTATAAATTACCCACTTGGTGCTGTTTGAAAGTTTCTGCCTCTTTGGGGCAGGTTGAAATGCTCTCGGAGCTGAATAAATCGGTTAAGGTTAATCTATTATTCTTTCAATAGTTTTTATGCTTTAGATAGCAATGTTTTGTAACGTATGAAACAATAAAACTTTAGACCCTTTGAACAATTTTTGCCTGGATTTGTTTTACTGAATGAAAATCACATTTTTCCTGTAGATCATTGTATCTTTGGCAATTTTGCTTTTCAGAAATAAGGGGAGTTCTCATTGATGTGTATGAGAGTAATCAATTGACATTCTGGATCCTTAATTTCACAGATTTTACTTATTTGCAACCATTGCTTCCCCCTTCACCTTTTCAGCTGCATGTTGACACCAAAGTGATGCTCAACTATCTTGATCACTGCGAGATGACATCAGCTGTAGTAAAAATATTGTCAGAGCCATCACGTCCAGTTTGGAAAGGAATATTTGCATTGTTCTGTAACAAATATTCCCAGAATAACTCCCACAATTAGCAGAAGATAGACAATAAATGCTGGAGTAACTCAACGGGGCAAGCAGCATCTCTGAATAGAAGGAATGAGTGACGTTTCAGGTCGTGACCCTTCTTCAGACTCTTCAGACAATCTGAAGAAGGATCTCAACCCAAAACCTCACCCATCCTTTTGCGTGATGTTTATAATAGAGCAACTGTCTTTTTCTTTTTTTTTCTTTCTTCTTTTCTAGGGTCTATCTCTTAATTTATTTTTTCTAATTCCTCGACTAAGGGGTCTTTCTTCTTTCCTTTCGTCACGCTTCTACACTTTCACTATTCTCTCTCACTTTCTCTATTTTCTCAATTTCTATTCTTTCTTAATAGCTTTAAAGAATGAAGGGGTACAATAAATGTAATAATATATACAGGGCGTGTATTAATGTAATTTACTGTACTTCTAATAAATAAAAATTAAAAATAATAATAATAATTTACAGGACATCTAGACAAGTCACCCAATAACAAAGATGTCAAGTCCTTAGTGGACTATCGTAGCATTTTTCTCTTGCTGCAGTCTTTGCTAGATTGTATGGTGAACTTGGACCACTTTGTTGCTAAAATTTCCAAAATTTAGACCAACTAAGTACGTGTAATTTATTTCAAGGTTTCTCATCAATTTAACAGGATGATTTCATTAAATCAAGTGTTTGGTTCTTTCCTAAAAACCTTGACAAATTCTACATTTCACTTAACTTAATGCGTACAGTTAGAAATGAAGTAGTATATAAAGAAAGAAATGGAAATCTTTCTATTAGAAAACAGTACCCAACATTCACGTAAAAATGCCTGACAGTTTCAGCTCAGTGCCACTGTGTTAAAATACAATATAGGGCTAAATACATTATTATTCTTTTAAAAGTCACCATATTATGCCTCAGGTAAAAAGTACAAAGCAATCTTTCTCTATCATTCAGCACTGAGACTCAATTATAGCACATTATATAAAAATAAAGCATTGCAAAGGAAGCAGTTTTTTGTTCTTTTATGTGATTCAGCCACGAGTAAATTGATAAACAGATGGCTTCCCTTGATAGGATAAAGAAAATATATCTAGCAATTTTTATTGAAAAGATACGAGAATAATATTTAATTGCGCAGGTTGGCATTTCAGGAACTGCCTTATTAATACGACATGACTTCTTCAAATCTTTTATCTTCAGGTTGTTTGCAGTTGGTGTGTAGTTGTTGCCAATTGATTCACTTGGGCTTCTATGGTAGCGTTGCTCTTTGAAAGGGATTGCCAAAGGCCACGATATGTCTTGCATGATGGGAGGATACTGGCTGTGATGCAAAACAGTCTGAAAAGTAAACCATAGATTAGAAAATATCATGCAATGTATTTTAAAATATCCTACGTATTATAAGCTTGGCCTAGGTCCACAATATTTTTGGCACATTTATTTCCAAAATACATCACTTGCTTTCAACTCTTATTCCTTTATTATTATAAAAAAACATACAATCACTGGTTGTTAATGGATCCCATAACTTCCTTTCACACTATTAGAAACATAGAAACATTGAAAATAGGTGCAGGAGGAGGCTATTCAGCCCTTCGAGCCAGCACCACCATTCATTGTGATCATGGCTGATTGCCCCCAATCAATAACCCGTGCCTGCCTTCTCCCCATATCCCTTAATTCCACTAGCCACTAGAGCTCTACCTAACTCTCTCTTAAATCCATCCAGTGATTTGGCTTCCACTGCCTTCTGTAACAGGGAATTCCACAAATTCACAACTCTCTGGGTGAAAAAGTTTTTTCTCACCTCAGTCTTAAATGGCCTCCCCTTTATTCTAAGACTGTGGCCCCTGGTTCTGGACTCACCCAACATTGGGAACATTTTTCCTGCATCTAGCTTGTCCAGTCCTTTTATAATTTTATATGTTTCTATAAGATCCCCCCTCATCCTTCTAAACTCCACTGAATACAAGCCTAGTCTTTTCAATCTTTCCTCATGTGACAGTCCCGCCATCCCAGGGATTGATCTCGTGAACCTACGCTGCACTGCCTCAATCACAAGGATGTCCTTCCTCAAATTAGGAGACCAAAACTGTACACAATACTCCAGATGTGGTCTCACCGAAGCCCTATACCACTACAGAAAAACCTCTTTACTCCTATACTGAAATCCTCTTGTTATGAAGGCCAACATTCCACTCGCTTTCCTCACTGCCTGCTGTACCTGTTTAATAATTGACTCCAGCATCATTCCCACCACCGAAGACAGGCTAACTGGTCTGTAATTCCCGTTTTCACCCTCTCTCCTTTCTTGAAAAGTGGGATAACATTAGCTATCATCCAATCCACAGGAACTGATCCGGAATCTATTGAAGATTGGAAAATGATCACCAATGTGTCCACTATTTCTAGAGCCACCTCCCTGAGGACCCTGGGATGCAGACCATCAGGGGATTTATCATCCTTCAGTCCCATTAGCCTACCCAATACTATTTTGTGCCTAATGAAAATTTATTTCAGTTCCTCTACCCCTTAGATCCTCTGTCCTCCAGTACATCTGGGAGATTGTTTGTGTCTTCCTTAGCGAAGACAGATCCGAAGTACGTGTTCAACTCATCTGCCATTTCTTTATTAACCATAATAATTTCACCGGTGTCTGCCTTCAAGGGACCCACATTTGACTTTGCTACTCTTTTTCCCTTAACATATATAAAGAAGCTTTTACTGTCCTTCTTTATATTCCTGGCCAGCTTCCCCTCATATTTAATCTTTTCAGCCCGTATTGCCTGTTTTGTTTCCTTCTGTTGTCCTATGAAAGTTTCCCAATCCTCTGGCTTCCGGCTACTCTTTGCTGTGTTATACATCTTTTCTTTTAGTTTTATTCTATCCCTAACTTCTCTTGTTAGCTACAGTTGCCTCCTGATCCCCTTAGAATCTTTCTTCCTTTTTGGAATGAAATGATCTTGCGACTTCCGGATTATGCCCAGAAATTCCTGCCATTGCTGTTCCACCATCATTCCTGCTAGTATCCCTTTCCAGTCTACCTTGGCCAGCTCCTCTCTCATGCCTTCATAGTCCCCTTTGTTCAACTGCATCACTGACACATCCGATTTAACCGTCTCCTACTCAAATTGCAGATTAAAACTAATCATATTATGATCACTACCTCCAAGTGGTTCCTTTACCTCGAGTTCTCTGATCTAATCTGGTTCATTGGACAACACTAAATCCAGAATTGCCTTTTCTCTGGTCGGCTCCATTACAAGCTGCTCTAAGAATCCATCTCGGAGGCATTCTACAAACTCTCTTTCTTGGGGTCCTGAACCAACCTGATTTTCCCAGTCTACCTGCATATTGAAATCCCCCATCACCACAGTGGCATTACCTTTGTTACATGCCAGTTTTAACTCCTGCTGCAACTTACACCCTACATCCGGGCTGTTTGACAGTCTGTAGATAACACCAATTAGTGTCTTCTTGCCTTTACAATTCCTCAACTCAATCCATAATGACTAGCTCGTCAGTCCCTATGTCTTCCCTCGCAAAGGGACTGAATTCCATCCCTCACCAGCAGAGCTACCTCCCCTCCTCTGCCTCACCTGCCTGTCCTTTCTATAGGATGTATAACCCTGAATATTAAGTTCCCAGGCCCAATCCTCCTGCAGCCACGTCTCAATAATTCCCACAATGTCATATCTACCAACCTCTAACTGAGCCTCAAGCTCATCTACTTTACTTATTATTCTTCGCGCATTCATATACAATACTTTTAATTCCTTGCGCATCTCACCTCTCACATTGATCCCTTACACTTACACTCCTTTGTGACCTTTCTGTCCCGTTAATTCTGGGGTCATTAACTATCCCTTTACTCTTTATCCCTTTAACTCCGTCCTTGACGATCCCATTTGACAAGATGATATTAATATGTCATCTAGGATCATTTAAAAAATATTCTCTACAAATCATACTGAATTTTCACTAAATTAACAATTGCATTCAACAACTATGCAGCATTTCCAGATCATGCCAAATTCTAACAACTAAGTTCTTGTAAAAATGCTGAATTACATTTTAATTGAGTTTCCTTTTGGTCTTTGGCCAATGCACATCAGGCGATTAGTTAATTAATCACCTGGGACATACTCCAGATAATTTACTTCAACTTTTAAACAGGTCACTGTGAATTTTAGCTTTTTGAGTTTAGAGATAGTTTAGTTTTAGTTTAGAGACCCTTCAGCCCACCGAGGCCGCACCGACCCTCGCACACTTGCACTATCCAACACATTAGGGACAATTTACACATATACCAAGCCAATTATCCGACCAACCTGTACGTCTTTGGAGTGTTTTGCAGCTGTGAGGCTAATAATGAATGGTTTCTCACTATTGGTGTATGCCATTGTGATTATACTGAGCCGAATAGCCCATAATTAAACATCAAATTTGCCCCATGCACAGCAAACAATTGAATCGTTTTTGAAGAGCGTGAACATTGCCTTTGCACACCAAACACAACGACAAGGCGGCACAAGGAAACAAATTGAGACAAATCTAGCAAACAACTGATTTTCTAAAGTTAAAATAAAATTAACTGCATATTGAAATGTTGCAGTTCATGTATTTTTTTTAAACAATGCGAAAGTAGTTTTCTGAGAAGTTCAATAAATCTGTGCTCCCGTTTCAAGGACTCAAAGCCCTGAACATCAATACCAAATATTTTTGTTCAGAAGCCATTTGCATCATATTTTAATTACATGGAAGACTTAAGCAGTGTTTACCACCAATCAATCCATCAGATTCCTTTGAAGAACAGATTAACCCTCTCAATATATTTCCAAGAAACTGAGAACAGAGCAGTTATTATTATTCCCTCCAGTCATGATGGTCTTGATTTGATAATCAGAAATACTGCCGATGTTGTTTTCAAACTTAATGGCCAATTTTAATTGTCCTGCCTTTTGGTAATGAGGTAAGAATGTCAAAATGTGATTACACTTCATTGTGTCATATTTATAGTCATACAGTCACACAGCATGGAAACCGGACTTCAGGCCAAATTGACCATGGCAACCAGGATGTCCCTGCTTACAAGTTGTGGAAGACCTTAACATCCTCTTTTGAGCTTCATGTCTCTCTTAAGTAGCAGACCCCTTATTTTTTAAATGCAATACATTATTTTAGATTCTTTCTCAAGAACATCTCTACATCCACCCTGTCATGACCCTTCAGTATCTTGTTTCAATCAAGTCCTCTCTCACTTTTCTAGAATCCAGAAGATACAACCAGGCTAGCCTGTCCGACCTGCCCTCAAGATAACCTGTCCAATCTCATAAACCTCTGAACTCCTTCCAAAGCATTCATATTTTTCATTAAGCAAGGATAAAAAAGTACACATATATTTATGAGAGACAAATACTGCATATACTATAACTGAGCCAGAACCTCCTTGTATTAATTCCCTGGCAAGAAGTGATAGCACTTTGTTAACTTTCCTAAATATTTTCTGTAACTGCACACTGGCTTTTTGCAACTCATGCATGAGGACACGCAGATCCTTTTGCAGTTTTGCAGCAGACAAAGCCAGGAGTCCATGAACTTGTCTTCATCAGTGGGACCGCAGTGGAGAGTCAACAACTTCAAGTTCCTGGGCGTGCACAGTCTCTAATGATCTGCCCTGGGCCCGGCACACTGCTGCAATTTCAAAGAAAACTCATAAATATCTCTACTTCCTCAGAAGTTTGAGGAGATTTAGAGCGTTATCAAATACTCTATTGAGCTACCACACTTGTATAGTGGACAGCCAAGTAACTGTCCTGTAACTCAAACGTCTAAGAACAAATGAGACTGCAGGAAGTGATGCATGCTGCTTGGTCCATCATGGGTTGTACTTCACCACTGAAGGGATCTGCAGGAAGTGCTGCTTCAGGGCAGCTGCTAATATCAAAGACCCACACCACCCAGGCCACAATTCCATCTCAGTGCTACCATCGGGAAGAATGGTACTGGAGCCCGACAACCATTGCCACTAGGTTCAAGAATAACTCTTCCCGTCAACAATCAGGCTATTGAACCACCCTTAAGAAACCTAACAATGACCCTCCCTCAACACAGAATTATTATGGATTTTACAAGGGATGTGTATGTGCATGTGTATATATGTGTGTGTAATTTTGTTTGTTGTGCCTGTAAAAGCTGTGGCAAGTAAGAATGTCATTGTTCTATTCCTGCTACATATAACAATCAAACACTCTTGATCTCTTGAACTCAGAGCTCCACACTCTCATAATGCAATTCTTTAGTAATTTTCCTAATAAAATTACTCATTTCCCCATCTTATGGCATATCAGTTGTTACGACTTGCCATCAGTAAAGAAGGGCTGCATAGTGGCGCAGCGGTAGAGTTGCTGCCTTGCAGCGCTGGATACCCGGGTTCAACCCCGACTACGGGTGCTGTTTGTACGGAGTTTGTACGTTCTCCCCATGACTGCATGGGTTTGCTCCGTGATTTCGGTTTCCTCCCACATTCCAAAGACGTACAAGTATGTCGGTAAATTGGCTTGGTAAATGTAAAAAATATCCCTAGTGTGTGTAGAATAGTGTTAATGTGCGGGTTTCGCTGGTTGGCGCTGAAGGGGCTGTTTCCGCGCTGTACCTCTAAACTAAACCAAATTCATTTATGCCCAGTCTCTTTTTCCCCATGTGTCCATCTTCCATCCATGCCAATAGATTACCTTCTACAGATTAATATTTTATTCTCCGCAAGAACCTTTGACGCAAGCACATTATCATATTTCTACTGGACATCCACCTGTTCCCTTTTATCCACAGCTGCTTCTTCAAAGAACTCAAATAAATTGGAATTGATGTATTAATTCCACGATACACGATTAAACAAATGCACCTTAGACCATCCTTCTTTGATGGATCCTTTTATGTAGCTCAAACAGAATAATTGCTCTGCCAATCTTATAGTCACACAGTTAAAGTATATTTTCATTGCCTTTTTACTTGGCCGACTATAAAATATGGTATGCGACTCCATATATTGTCCTGATCATATCATTTTATTTCACAGACTAACACACAAGATTCTACATCACCACTGAACAAGGTATCTTTTGGAAAACCACTGAAATGTTTATTGTTCAAGCTCTGAAAGACATTAGTACATTAACTTTAGTAATTATTGTAATATTTAGTACATAATTTTAGTACGTTAACCACTGTTTGATTGCCTCTATAAAACAGTTGTAATTATTCGATATTAACAAGGCGACCACAAGGTCCCGCTACACATTCTTATTGAAGTATCCAGCATTAAAAGTGATTATTCTTCCAAGACTGGAAAATAATCATAAAATGCAGGGGGAAGTGATCACTGTGGGGCACTAGGGAACTTTATTAAATAATCAGACATCCTGAAAACATTATGTGTAAGAAGGAACTGCAGATTCTGGTTTACACTGAAGACACACACACACACACACACACACACACACACCCCCATATACATATCACACACATCAAAGTCTATCCTGAAAACATTGCTGGGTTCCCCCAGTGTGCGCCAGCAATAGCATTTTGATGTAGCATTCAAATGCCCATTTAGAAATTAAGCTTTAAACACTACTTATTAAAACCTCCATAACGAGTGAAAATTTACTTAATTACCTTTTCCTATGACAATATTGTATCCAAAATCTTAATTATTTTTCTCTCACTACAAAAATTATTTTACCTTATATAAATCTGAAGTTTCAGAACAGCAATCAGGAGGCATAGGTGGTAAACCAGGCAACCCTCTTGTATAACTACTGGGAAGTATTGGATAATCCTGTGACTGAAGTCAACAACAGCATTATTTGCCTCTCAAATTTTTCACAAATAAATCTAACCTAATATAAACTATATTTAAGAGTTAATAAAAGTTTTGATATACAAAAATATCAGCTCCTTTATTTTTGTTTTTTTGCAGTTCTAAATGCTTACAACTACAGTGACTAAACATGAATGCATTAAACTGTCTTATGAAACTTGGCCCTGCATGTTAATTGTTTGGTTTTCCATTAATCTAGTCGTTTGATGATAAATTAATGTTTTCTTATACATTTTTGTTTACAATAAAATTTAGATTTCCAAGAAAATAAACACAAGGGAGATCTTAGAAATTCCCATCCTCAAGTCTGAAATGAAATAAACTTATTTTGACCTTTTTTCAAGCAGGAAGATAATTTCCTAGTTGCCATCAAGCTCAGATGCAGAGAAATGAAGTTCTGTATTTTTTTTAGCCATTGGTCACTACCTGCAGTGATTGCTGGGAGGTGCTGGAAGCCAAGGCATAGTGACTACACAGTTGTTCTAAGCTTGAACCACAGAAAACACATGTTAGCAATGTCTCAATTGTTAACCTGCTGCTGACTGAATAAAATACTGAATAACAATTCAGAATAATTGTTTCTAAATAAAGTCATCTTCAATGTACCAACTTTCTTCATGGTCTTGGGCTCATGATGCACACTTCCATGTCTCTCCTATTGAGCATTTTGAGAGTTACCTGTTACTCTTTCCCCCGTTTGTTGCACCTCAATCTTTCTGACACACTGCACATATACAAGGCAGCATCTACAACCAAAGATAGCCCGAAACAAAAGAGTTCCCCTGCAAATTGCTGCAGCTGATGGGTCATTTGATGACCCCAAGATCCCTCTGTACACCAATGTTGTTGCGGGTCATGCATTAATTGTATATTTTCCCCTCACGTTTGGCCTCCCATTGAGCAACGTCTCCAACTTGCTCGAATTAAATGCCATCTGCCATTTCTCAGCCCAATTCTGTAGCTGATCTTTCTCCCGCTTTGACAGCCTTCATCACAGTCCATGACCCCAGCAATCTTGATGTAAATGGCAAACTTACTACACAAACCCATCTACGATTATGTCCGTCATATATATATATATACACACACACACACACACACACATATATATATATATATATATCCCAAACAGCTGAAGTCACAGCACTGATCCCTGCAGAACTCCACTGTTCAAAACAAAAAGACGTTCTATCAAATCAGCTAATTATTACATAATCTCCAAATTGCACACCTTTCCTATCTGATTCAGTGTACAAATGAAATAAATGTAACCATACCTCCGCTAGTCAATAGCCTTTTGAAAGATTTCAAAGCAGAAAGACTCTCTACCAAATCAGCTAAGTGTTACATAATCTTTAAATTGCACACTTAGTGCTCAATTTGGTGATTATGTGATGCAGATCTGCATGCGGAGAATCAGGAAGCCCAGATCCAAGCTTCATATTATCCTTTGAAAGTCAGACGTAATGTTGATAACCTGCAGTGATCATAAAGTTATCTTATCTTTTCCTTGCTGTGTGAAAGTACAACATTGGAGGTTGGTGCCAGACCTATCCATATTATCTGACACCAGATGGCTTGCTAGGGAGGCTGCACATAGTGAGCTGAGCACGTTGTGGTATACACCTGCCAACCTTTTTTCTGTGGATTTGTCCTTAGCAGGCATGTGTTTGTGGGCATTGGCTCCTGCACACCTTATCCCTTTGTATTTACACAATGTTATTTGGCAACTCTCCTAATGCAGATCTCTCTAATCTGTCTTCTTTGTTGATTTTTGATAAGGTTCCTGCAAGAGTAAGATCAGGTGACCGCGAGTCCAGAACTGACTTCTCTTCCTTCTCTTGCCTGCTGCATGAAGGCAGGAACTTACCAAGAGATTGTGGTAACATTTGAATGGCAGCAACATGCTAAAAAGCTGGCTGTGTAATAAAGAGATAGCTGACAAGAAATTGAATAATATGGGCTAATTCCAATTTGTTCATCTGCTGTTTCTAATGTGGTCAGTAGTTTTGTGGATACTGATTCCCTGGCTTTGAGTAGACACAAGGAACCACAGATGTTGGAGAAGGGTCCCGAGCTGAAACATCACCTATCCACGTTCTCCTGAGATGCTGCCTGGCCAGCTGAGAAGTAATGCAACACTTTGTATTTTCCCTGGTTTTGAATTTTGGCTTTCCTTGTAAGGAGGAATGGTGCATGTCAATAGAGTAAAGGTTTATGATGTGGTGCATGTCAATAGTATATTAAAATGGCATAGATACACGGAAGGAAACTGTAATAGGTATTAACTATGGTTGCAGCAGCAGTATGTTCGAAGAAATGAGTTGTGATTGTAAGTAATTGATGGAAAATAGGGAAGGAAACTTGGGAAATAGTGCAACAACAAGTATTTACCATTAAGCCCTTCTCAAGTCATTACATTTCCCTCAACAATGCAGCCTAGTCCAGAGTGCTATAATTCACAACATTATCAGTTCACTGAAGCTAGAGAGTTTACATAGATAATCTATTGCCTCCTTTTGTAATTAGCATAATGCGCACAACTCTTGAACCTCCAAAACAACATCAGGAACTCTTGCTCCACCTGCCACTGGCATTGTACAGACTGACTCAACTAATGAAAACTCTCCTTAATAAATGCAAGGCTGCTTTAAATAGCACTGTTAGTAAACATAGAAGTAACACTGGCTAACCATTATTTATTACATGAAGCGCACACACCCAGCTTCACATATGCTTCTTACGAATGTCATCAGGGCATGCACATTAGAGAGATATTGTTTCACTGAAAAATATTTTTCCCCACAGTTTTTGTCCCCCCCATTTACACTAGCATAAATCCAGGGCAAATCAATTCCTAGTTCATTTGTTTTTTAAAGCTGCTTTATATTGACACCAAGGGATCAGATGTGTGTATTTTGGGCTATAAATCCTGCAGACATTGCATCATCATTATATTTATGTGTGATGTCATGATATATGGAAAGAATAATAAAGAGAACATGGCACTGATAAGTTTCAAATACATTTCATCCATAATCAAGAAATATTGTAGCTTCTGAGAAAATATAAGATATCAAACTGTATAAACACTGTTTTCAGCTACAGTTGGTAGAAGCTTGAATGAGCATTCAGCATTTCTTACAAACAGAGAACAGGATGAAATACGATGTTTGTGCGAGTGTTGATCTGACTTTATCAGTTCATATGTTTTTACCATCATTGTACAAATAAGTGAAGCCAACAGGATATATTACATTAAAAACAGAAATTCTGGAAATATTCAGCAGGTCAGGAGCAATTCTAATGGAGGGTTCGTTGACCCAAAACTTTACAACTTTAAACACAGGTTTATGTCAGATCTCCAATGCCCGCTTTTCAAACAGAGGATGATATTAGTTATCTCCACATATCAATGCCATAAATGCGATAATATCCACCAAATCAATCCACGGCGCATCCAAACATTTGGCAAATTAATCGTAAACATTCCATGTTTGACGACAGAAATAGTAACATCTGTATAACTTTAAAAAAAAAACATTTGCAATTCCTAATTTCTTCTGGGTGGTTTTAGTCAATACTTCTTGCTCCAGAAAAGATGCCCCTCATAGCTTCACTTACATCTCAAAGTTTGACACCCCAAAAAAATTTGTCAACTAACAGCATTCATCTATTTAAAAAGTTGGAAACTGTAGAACATTAAGCAGAGCAACAGATGCAACCAATCACACTAATGTTGCTGCTTTTGTGTATATGTTACGTGTATAATTGTGTTCTGAGCTTCAATCAAGATCAGAAATCGAGTCGCAATTAAAATTTGAAAAATAATGTTCTTCTATTGTTTAAGAACATGAATATCAATTAATAACATTTCTGCAACTTTTTATTTGCAATTTCTGATTTAAATCTAAACTGTGGTGAATACAAGGTTTAAGAATGACAGTGGAAGTGACTGGCTACTCTGCAATTAAATTGTTATTAAGATAGACTCCTTTTGATAATATTGACACAAACTGATAATACAATAATCTACCACATAGTTAAGTAGACTGTTTATTTAAATAACTAACTCATTAAGTGCATGGTTACCTGTCATGCTCTGCACAATGATCCATAAAATACATGATTTGCTGCTGATTATTTATGTTTAGGTAATAATGAACAAACTAACAACTTATTTAGTCTGAAGAAGGGTCTCGACCTGAAATGTCACCCATTCCTTCTGTCCAGAGATGCAGCCTGTCCCGCTGTCCAGCATTTTTTTAAATTTAAACCAACATCTGCAGTTCTTTCCTACACAAACAACCTCTTAGGGAGAACACTGATGTGCCTTCCCGAGCCCCCATTCGCCGTGATGGTATTTCGGTCACAGTCATAGAGGCCGATGTCAGAAGATGCTTCAGAGGGGTGAACCCTCAGAAAGCACCTGGACCTGATGGTATACCCGGGCGTATTTTTAAAACCCGTCCAGACCAACTGGCTGGAGTTTTTACGGACATTTTCAACCTCTCACTTCTGAGGTCTGAGGTTTCCACCTGCTTTAAAAGGGCATCAATAATACCGGCGCCCAAGAAGAGCAAGGTGACGTGCCTCAATGACTATCGACCAGGGGCACTAATGCCTGTGGTGATGAAGTGCTTCGAGAAGCTGATCATGGCGCAAATCAACTCCTACCTCAACAAAAACCTGGACCCACTGCAGTTCGCTTAGCGCCACAACAGATCAACGGTGGATGCGATCTCACTGGCCCTCCACTACGCTCTGGACCACTTGGACAACAAAAACTCATATGTCAGGCTGTTATTCATTGACTACAGCTCAGCATTTAATACCATCATCCTCTCCAAGCTGGTTACCAAGCTCTCAGAATGGGTCTCAGTGCATCCCTCTGCAATTGCATTGTCGACTTCCTCCTTCACAGACCACAGTCTGTCCGTATTGGTGGAAATGTGTCATCCTCGACAACAATCAGCATGGGAGCACCTCAATGCTGCGTGCTCAGCCCCCTGCTATACTCACTCTATACTCATGACTGCGTAGCCGGACATAGTGCGAACTCCATCATCAAATTCGTCGACCACACCACTGTTGTGGGACATATCACTGATGGAGATGAGTCTGAGTATAGAAGTGAGATCGACTGTTTGACCAAATGGTGCCAGCACAATAACCTGGCTCTCAACACCAGCAAAACCAAGGAACTGATTGTGGACTTCAGAAGGGGTAGGATAGGGACCTTTTATATCTGTTCTGTTTATATCAATAGGTCGATTGTGGAAAGGGTCAAGAACTTCAAATTCCTGGGTGTGCTTATTTCCGAAGATCTCTCCTGGTCCCAGAACACTGATGCAATCATAAAGAAAGCACATCAGCGCCTCTAATTCCTGAGAAGATTACGGAGAGGACTCTCTCGAACTTCTACAGGTGCACAGTAGACGGCATGCTGACCAGTTGCATCGTGGCTTGGTTCAGCAACCTGAGCATCCAGGAGCGGAAAAGGCTGCAAAATGTTGTAAACACTACCCAGCCATCATCGGCTCTGACCTCCCTACCATCGAGGGGATTTATCGCAGTCGCTGCCTCAAAAAGGCTGCCAGCACCATCAAGGACCCACACCATCCTGGACACACACTAATCTCTCTGCTGCCATCAGGTAAAAGGTACAGGAGCCTGAAATCTGCAACATCCAGGTTCAGGAACAGCTGCTTCCCCACAGCCATCAGACTATTAAACACAACTTCAAACAAACTCTGAACTATAACAGCCTATTGCACTTTATCTGTTTATTGATGTATGTGTATATATGTATATATTCTATGGTATATGGACACACTGATCTGATCTATATTTATGACTACAATATCCTGTTGTGCTGCAGCAATGCAATAATTTCATTGTCCTATCTGGGACACATGACAATAAACTCTCTTGACTCTTGACTTGACTCTCTTTAACTTGCTGTTAACGCCACTTATAAAACAGATACTAGTTGCAGAATTACTATCTTCTAGTTTCCACATCAGTTTAAGAAAATACTTGCGCACAAAATAATTATGTTATTTTGCAGTAATTAAACTAATAATGGTTCAATATATCTGCAAGGATAAAAACTGAACCTTGACGACTACCATCTACCAATGCATAATTGGTCAGCAAGTCCCATGAAATAAACTATTTGAACAAGACTGGAATTTTATTTCCAAATTTGATGTGAAATTACATTAATTTCTCTGAAGAATAAAATAATTTGGTAAACAAATGAAGATGTATAATCAGTGTAAATGTAAAGTTAACATTCATACTGATGATATATATCGCATAGTATAAAATCATCAGAGGAATTGATTGGGTAGACGCACAGAGTCTCTTGCCCAGAGTAGGTGAATTGAGGACCAGGGGACATAGGTTTAAGGTGAAAGTTTAATAGGGATCTGAGGGGTAATATTTTCACACTTAGGGTGGTGGGTGTATGGAACACATTGGCAGATGAGGTAATTGAGGCAGAGACTATCACAATATTTTAGAAACAGTTAGACAGGTACATGGATAGGTCAGACAGGTGGGATTAGTGTAGTTGGGACATGTTGCAAGTTGTGCCTAGGGGTCTGTTTCCACACTGTATCACTCTATGATATGCTTTGAGGCCTAGAGGTTTTGTTACTGAATTTAATCTTCCAGAGGACTCTTTTCACATTATATAAAGGCATAATTTCCCTAAATTCATTACCACTGTATCTGCTTATCGAATGAATAAGAAATTACTAACAAGCAAGTCATCTGCCTTAAATGGATGAAGAAAATACGACAATTTTGTTCCTCCCAGCACAACAATTGCCACGGTGAAATAAATAAACCATTATGCTTTACATTGGCAAGACAAATCGCAGACTAGGCTACCGTTTTGCAGAACACTTGCACTCTATCCAAGGCCTGCTGGGACTCCTGGGTGCTAACCATTTTAAATCCCCTTCCCATGCTGACCTTTCTGTTCTGGGCGTCCTCTATTACCAGAGTGGGGCCACTCACAAAGTAGGAGAAAAGCATCTCATATTCCTCTTGGATAGCTCAAATTTCAAGTAATTAACCCCCTCCCTCCTCCAAAACAAAACACCAGCAGAAGGACTCGCATTTTGTTTTCTTAATTTTTTGGAATGAAGATAAATTAAATGAAGCATTAAAAATCAATATCATCCTGATATTGGGGGGGGGGGGGGGGGGGGGGGTCCACTCGTGGACAATTCCTTTCTTCCCATACAGATGCTGCTGGATCCACTAAGTTCTGCCAGCACTTTGTTTTTCGCTCCAGATTCCACCAGCTCCCATTAGAATTAGAACTCCCGAAGCTGTATTTCACTCAAGGAAATATAAAACTCAGTAAGCAAAAGAAAAACATTTGCAGCGAATCATATGCAAAGGAAAACGCGCACAGGTGGTTGTTGAATTGTACCTCTTCATCTTCCATTTTTGATAGTTGTAAGTGAGGATACAACGTTTTCGTTCACAGCTTCTCTCGGCCCCTGAGGAAAGTCGTCAACATAGCCTCTAGTTAGAACAGTCCAGTTGTGTTCCGTCACAGACAGCGGGCTCAATGACGACGGTGTGACCTTTCTTAACCTGGCACGCAACTTTTCACAGGTGTCCCCTTCAATAAACTTTCCATTTGCCAAAATGTCATAATCAGATTCTCGTCTTTGACCCAACCAACGGACTAAATTCACAGTACTGTTGCGGGCTTCATAAAGTTACAGTCCTCCCATCGCCAGTATCGGCTTCCAGTTGTATAATATCCGGCAACACTGTTGCCGCGAGTTACCGCGTTCTTGTTGCTAGGTTCCCGGGGATCTCACAAAAAAAGTGATAGACACCAACAAGGGGCTTCTCCAGTCCTTGTTCTGAGAAGTTTACTTCAATGATAGGCACGCGTGTCCAAAATACAATATTGTCCATATGCTCCCTCAACCATCTGACCGAAAAATGCAGTCAATACATCATTATAACAATAATGAACACTAGTTCTCTCCTGCATCATTAATATAAACCGACGTGCTGTTTTTAAAATTTCAATAGATGTGAACGAAGCAAAAATAAAAACAATCTTTTTCTGACCACTATCACATCATTTTGATTATCCCAAGGCTCTAAAGTGCTTTAAAGCAGTGGAGATATTGCAGAGGAAACCTACCAAACTGAACCCTTGAAGATCTCTAATTGTTAAGAAAAGCTGGAGATATGTGGGTATCTCTTCAAATGGAGAAATACAAAAATGTCATTGGTATATGTAAACTTAATCCAGGGTTCAGGAAGTCGTAACCCAAGGACAGACTCTTTAAAACATTGGTCACCCCTCACATTGACTACTGAGGGCAATAAAAGAACTTGCCAATGCCGCCGAACGGAGCAGTCACTGGCTGTGGCTGAAGAGGAAAGATGCTGTCTGGGCTGCCATGTGACCATCTAGAGGCTAACAATAAGACACACACCCAGGTCTGATCAACCTGTGGTGGGCCTGCCTCGACTGAGGGTGTCTTGTGATAAAAGGCCGAAACACCCAGTGACATTGAGGTACACAACTGAAGATTGTTAGCAAAATTCACCTAGTGGTCATACCCAAGAATGTCAATTGTAGTGAAATCTTAGGGATTGTAACATCCAGTCCTACTAATCAATCTGCATGCAGTTTTGGAAAAATACTCCATTGGAAAGATGCGATAGCACTGGAGAGGATGCAGAGGCGATTCACCTGGATACGGACTGGGATGGACCATTTCAGTTATGATAGAGATTGGAGAGCCTGGATCTGTTGTCCCTGTAGGAGTGGTTAAAAGAGGGCATAATTGACGTATATACAATTATGAGGGCTAAAGAAAAGAAAATGATCAGGGGCAGAGAAAATTAGAGGATGTAGCTTGAGGGTAAGAGAGGTTCTGAGTGGAACTTTTTCACAGAGAGTGGTGAATGCCTTTAATGTATTGCTTGAGGGAGTGGTGGAAGCAGAGTCGCTAACAGCATTTAAGCAGTGTTTAGGTGAGCACATGAATCGCCCGGGCATAGAGGCGATGGGCCATGTGTTGGGAGATGGAATTATTACAGATGGTACCCACTGGTCAGTATGTGCATAGTGGGCTGAATGGCCTGTTTCAATGCTGCATAACTCCATGATAGTTTATCAAATGGAAATTACATTTTATGATTGGAGGTCAATAACAAAAAAAAACTGCTGATGAAAGAAATCTGAGGCAAAAACAAAAAGTGCCAGAAATATTCAGTAAGTCAGGTCTCATCTGTAAGAAAAGAACTGAGTTTCATTTCAGGTTAAAGACACTTCATTAAAACTGTGAAATCAGAGTTTTATTGAGATTGGAGCATCACCCGCAAGGGCAACATTTATTACACATTTATTAAAAAATATATTTTCAAATTACTCTTTCAACCATGTCATTTATTTATGATGAAGAACAAACCTACACTATAGAACTATGTACTAAAAAAATGAATTATATAATTAATAATTGGGAACTATAATTCCAATCCCAATCATGATCAACAATCCCATTCAGTACAAGAAACCTATGTATGACCTTTGTAATGCCAGAAGGTAATTCCATACCTGTATAGTCCCAGGGCTACAAAGTGAAGTTGGGCAGTATTGCTGGAAACAAAGTATCCCTCATAAGTGGTCATAAGCGATAGGAGTAGAATTAGTCCATTCGGCCTATCATGGTTGATCTATCTCTCTATCCTAACCCCATTCTCCTGCCTTCTCCCCATAACCTCTGACACATGTACTAATCAAAAATCTATCTATCTCTGCCTTATAAATATCCAGGCTTGTCCTCTACAGCCCTCTGTGACCAAGATTTCCCCACTGAATTCAACGGAGTCTATATAAAAAGGAACTGCAGATGCTGGTTTATACCAAAGATAGACACAAAGAGCTGGAGTAATTCAGCAGATCAGGCAGCATCTCTGGAGAAATCTTTCTGATCCACTGAGTTACTCCAGAACTTTGTCTATCAATGCTCGCTTTGAACCAAAAGTCAGTGGGATACATAGTCCACTCCGACTGCCTCAGGTGCACCTGTACCCGTGGTCACTTTTGCAGATACTTTAAAAATGCTAAACTGCAAGCAGGCTTCTGAATATCAGAGAATGAGTGTAGAAATCTGAATCTCTTGGCATAATATGAGAAAAGTACTCTTCGAGATTTGGAAAACATAAATTCAAAAAATACAAAAAAAATCAATGTAAAAGTTCATTATATTTCTAAATGTTTTTGTTTCAGTGCAACTGAAGGAAAAATGTATTAATTATATTTTGTTTATAATTAAATGTGTTAATTACATTACTGTGAAAAATATTCCATATGAATCTTTTAATTGATCCTCATGTTACTAATTATATGCCTCCTTGTCACATCCCCTCAGCTAACAATGGACCATTCTATATTTCTGTATCATCGTGTTATGACCTGTTCTTTTCACACCTCACCCTTCTATATCTCTCGTCTCCCTCTCCCCTGACTCTCAGTCTGAAGAAGGGTCTCGACCCGAAATGTCCAGAGATCTCTCCAGAGATGCTGCCCGTCCTGCTGAGTCACTCCAGCATTTTGTGTCTACTTAAGAAGAGAGAGAAGTCGAAGCAAATTGTATAGATGCAGTTAATGGGACGCCTGACAAACATTGGAGATGTGATTAGCAGATTATATTATAGGATTTAGAAAATGGATGTGGGTCAAGTGGAAGATTAACACTGGCATGGGCTGGTTGGGCCAGGTTCTGTGCCATATATTCTAAGTAAAGAGTTCTTTCAAGATTACAAATTAGATAAAATTGTGGCAGATTACAATTGATGTCCCTGAAAATTGATGTCCAAACATCAGTAAATAAAAGGACCAAGTACATCCCCTTGTTTAGGAGATGGCTAAAAAGAAATGTAAATAACCCAGGGAGGGTGGAAACGGCATCACAAGCACCAACCACAGTGGCTCAGCCTCTACCCCACGTCATGTGCTCTCTGATGTCTCAGGCATTCAGGGAATCCGGAACAACTTACAGCCTTTCCGGAGTTTGATTAATTGCACGAATTCGGGGGCAACTTGTACAGAAAATAAGCCAACAAGGGGGAATCTGAAGGCGTGAGCAACGGCGCTGCTCGGAGGTTGGAAGAAAACAAGGCGCGAGGCCGAGCAGAGGAGGCTGACCTTGGGCGGGACGACGGCGGCGGCCGGGGAAGCAACTCATCTGATCAGCAGGTGGGTGCCGGCAGAGAGAAAGAAGCAGGCTCACGGCCACATTGCCTCCAACAGAGCAGCAGGCCGTGGACTGGAAGCCGTGCGTGCGAGTCCCGGCGCCGATCCACGTCGGCCCGGCTCTGGAGGAAAGTCTGGATTCGTTGCTAGGCAGGGCCCGGGGATGGCCATCGCTCCCTGTTGCTATGCTGGGGAACGGGCTTCTTTGTCACTTACAGTTCATTACAAATTATAATAGTCACCATAACATGATTTCCGGAAGGCTATTGAAATTCATATTGTACAGTACAGATTTCAGAAAATTAAATTAAAAAAATAAACAGTATCCCTATCCTCCTCCAACCTCATCTATTGTATCTGCGGTTCCAAGTGTGGACTCCTATATATCGGCGAGACCAAGCGCAGACTGGGCGAGCGTTTCGCTGAACACCTTCATTCATTCCCTTTGGCTACATGAACTCCAGGTTGCCCAATACTACCATTCCCATACCGACCTTATGTGTTGGAAAGAACAGCGGATGCTGGTTATTCCTACTCTCCACAGATGCTGCCTGTCCCGCTGAGTTACTCCAACATTGACCTTTCTGTCCTGGGCCTCCTCCACTGTCAGAGTGAGGCCAGACGTAAATTGGAGGAGCAGCACCTCAATTTCGCTGAGGCAGCTTACAATCCAGCTGTATAAATATTCACTTATCTAACTTCAAGTAACCCTTGCATATCTCACTGTCTCTGTATCTGTCTCTGACTGTCTGTCTGTCTCTCTCTCTCTGTCTCAATCTCTGCCTGCCTCTCTCTTCCTGCCTCTCTCTGCCTGCCTCTCTGACTGCCTCTCTCTCTGTCTGCCTCTCTCTCTGTCTCTCTCTAGTTTCACTGTCATCTTGTTGCGGTCCTCTGTCTGTATATGCGTGCGTCATCTATCCCACAGGCAACAATGGACTATTGTGTGCCCCACATTTCCTTGATTATTGTTGCTTTTTGCATATCATCCATTCATTTCTCTTGTTCCCCTTTCTCCTGATTTTCAGTACGAAAAAGGGTCTTGACCCGAATTGTCACCTATTCCTTTCCACCAGAGATGCTGCCTGACTCGCTGAGTTACTCCAGCCTTTTGTGTCTTGTCTTCAGCAGACTGTAAAATAGTTTTTCTGTCAACCACTATACTCTGAGTGAATGGAATTTTAGCATGCTGAGAGTGATACTGCTTATGTCCTGCATTGTAAAAGTTATGCGAGAGATTATGTTATTAAATGTTCCCCTGATCAAACCATTCCCTCTTCACAGAAATTTCCTGTCTTTGTTTGCCATTGATTTTAATCATCCTCCCTGGCATAAATAAAAGCAGAAAACAGTAGAAATGCTCAATAGATCACACAATGACGGTTCAAAGAAAATATTCAAAACAAAGATCTTCAGAATGTAAAATGTGCTGAGAAAGGGCACTAGAAGATATGGGAGGTCTTTGTTAGGATGGAACAGTGAAAGGATTAAGTGATGGTATAGTTCAAATGCTTTCTCCAAACAATTTTCAATAGCCTAACAGCTCTAAACATGCTGACTGAAATGAAAGTCAAAGTTACTAAAAGTGTTAGATACAAAATACTGGAGTAACTCAGCGGGACAGGCATCTCTGGGGAGAAGGAATGGGTGACATTTCGGGTCGAGACCCTTCTTCAGTCTTTGTCTATCTTTGATTTAAACCAGCATCTGCACTTCTTTCCTGCACATTTTGTTTACTAAAAGTGTTGTTTTCAGCTGCTATTTTTGTCCTCAATGAATCAGAGGAGATGTAAAAAATATAGACCGTATTTTGAGTGTTAGATCAGGTCTTTTTACTTAAGACTATCTTTTTTCATCACTATACTTAAAACTGTGATATAGCAAGGTTTTCAATCCAATATACTGCCTTTGGTGCTCGCAATGTGAGCTCTTCACCATGTGGGTATAATGCTGCGAATTTAAATTAAAAGCAATAAATGCTTTAAATACACATCAAAAGAGCAAATCTCTGTCCAGTTTATGTTTAATATTCATAACTTGAAATGGTATCTCCATTTCAGTCTTCAAATCAGATTCTGTTTAGTATTAGCATTTTCTCCCTTAATTTGAAATTGGTATGCTTAACATGTTAAGAGAGCATGAACAATGCACTACTTTGTGCAAGGAAACCATTTCCTGGTTATAAGTGTTTGTTGCTGTTGCCATCAATTTCAGATTTACATATTATCCATGTTCCACAGTGGCTGCAATAGATAATAGAAGTAATCTAATGTCAAATATTAGTTCAGCAAATATTAGTTGAACAATAGTATAGAAAATCTGGTCTGTGCATGTGTAGAGTGTGTATAGCATAATTATAGTTCAGTGAAGATCCTTAACCAAATAGCAAAACTCTTATTTATTAAAAAGTAATCTGAACTAAGTGATTGTATTACAGTTTTGCATCACTAAGCAATTATGGGCTTATGTATACATAAAACAATATGTCGTGTGAATTGTGATATAAATTTAGATTATAACTAGGGCCAGCCCCAAACGCACAGGTAATAAAGTCACTGTATGATTCTGGTCGGAATTGCAGGTATCAAATAATAACATTTGAAATGGATTAGTGTTATAGAACTGAATGCATTATTTTGAGGGTAGTCTGTTGTCTGTGTTGTTTCAGTGAGCAGATTGAGTAGTTACTTCTAAATCAGAATGTAATTTCTTATTTTTACCTGTTCGACATTAAATAAAATGTGGGGAAAATTGAACACATTATGTAATTGAACAACTTGGAGTTTGCTTTTTTTTTGGTGAAAATAGATAGATCAATGGCAAAGGGAACCAAAAGGCAATGGCTGTAATGGGAGATTTTTTAATTTTCTTACCTACTGAGATCCAGAAAATATCATGAAGGCATTTAATTTCTGGACTGTATGGAGTGGAATTTTCTGAAATAGTGGCCTGATTCTTAGCCTCTCAAAAGTGGTAGGTTGGTGTCAGGTCAAAAGTTAAAATAAAAAATGTAAACACAAGTGAGTTTGCCTGCTTCTAGTTTTACAGATATGGTACAAGAGATGGATGACCAACGCACTCAAAATAAGTGATTATTCATTTATATATGATGACGAGGCTGTTGTCTTAATTTTAACAGCTATTTTACAACTGACTGGGTTTCCTAGATCTGGAAGAGCCATTGAAGGTGTATCAAAGCTGATGTACAGGGAGCTTTAAAAATCTTTAGCCTTCCCACACACTATTCTTCCCAAGCACTATTAAAGCATGGAATAATCTCCACCAGATTATTCCACTACGGTTGCCCAGCCAGATGCAACTAAATTTAAAGTGGCACTTTCTTCTCAATAACCCTCTCTGGCTAAACCCCTCCCTTCACCACCTCCAGTTTAAATTCCAGTTGGAATATTTTGGAGGACCAAGTAACCAAGAACCAAGAACCAAGCACCACTATACCTCTGGTGAAATGTCATTCTTATTCCTGTAAGGCAATATATGTTGATAAAGATGATGTACACAAAACCAAACGCTGTCCTTCTTACAAGTCAAAATACATTCCCCCTCATTTGTATTCCATCCTCTTTTTAATTTGAAAAATGTTCTGTTCATGTACCCTGAGTCATTTTACAGATGCTCCATTACAGTTCCTGAACATTTACTATTAATATTATCTAATTTGTCTTTCATTGATTCAAAGTTTATGACACCTGATTTACCACAGCCTTGCTCACTGGCTTAATTGATTCTGTTCATTTCTAACTTTCTGCTCCAATCTGAGCAACTTATTAGCCCACTGTTGCTTTGAAAAGATACTGTCTACTGGATCCCACTTTTCCTTGTGTTTGTGTAATTCTTAATTGTGTCTCCTGTATAATTTGTTATTGATAGTACACCTGGAACAGGGATTGTTCATCGTACCCTACAAAGAGGCAGGCATAGCTAGAACCCATGCGCGTGCCCATAGCTATGCCTTGGAAGGAAGTGGGAGTAGTCGAAGGAGAAGTTGTTGAGGGTGAGGACCAGCTCTGCTAGGCGGAGAAGAGTATTGGTCAATGTAAATTGGCTGGTTCTGCGGTTGAGGTGTAATAATGCTCCTAGAGCTAACCCCCCTTAGTCTAGTTCAGTAAAACACTGAGTCAAGCACTGGACCACTAAACTTTATTTTATGAAACAATAACAAACTCTTGATACAATACCTAACCGCCGCGGGTCCGATCCTCGTCCCTGCACCCTTCCAGAAGATCGACAACGATCCTAGTAGGGGTCACCTTTTATAGGTCATTGGATCCTGTGGGGCAGAACTACATGGGGGTGGCAGCCCCTACAAACCAATCACAGATATCGATTACATTAAAGTGTTATTTGCAGTTCCCCAACCCAATTACAAAGCGCCCCATTACAATGTTTCTACAGAAGCGTCTGGAAAGAAGTCAATTAATCAAGTAATGCATCATTCTCCCAGTGAATATAAATAATTCAAACAAGGCTTCACACTTCAGCCAATCACCAAACAGTAACACAAACACCATGCAACATTATTAACAGTATTTACAACCCTTCTGCAGCGGGCCAATCCCGATAATGCATTTGCAACACCTTTGAACTCTTCTGCAAAGTCCTCATACATTTTAACAAAGGAGAGGACATCTAGATCTTTCCCCATCCTGCATATCAATCTAGGTTTCAGACTAGCAGGCCTTACAAATGCAATAATCCTCCATCCTATAATAACTCTAATTTAGTCAATATTAACAGAGGAATAAACGGAGGGCTTTAAGACCCTCCTGGTGGGGAATGGAGGTGTAGAGTGACTGAACATCCATAATAAAGATGAGGGCGTGGGGGCCTGGAAAACAGAAGTCATTAAGGAGACAAAGAGCATGTGAGATGTCTTGGACATAGGTCGGGAGGGATTGGACCAGGGGGGGATAGGATGGAGTTGAGGTATGTGGAAATTTATTTGGTGGGACATGAACAAGCAGAAACAATGGGTCTGACAGGACAGTTCAGTTTGTGGATTTTGGGAAGAAGATAAAATCGATAAGGTTGGAGGCTTTAGAGGGCAAAGAGCCGGAAGGGATGAAATCAGTAATGGTGCTTGAGATTAAGGCTTGGTGCTCATTTGTGGGGGTCATGGTCCAAGGATAAGTAGGAGGAGGTGTCTGAGAGTTGTCGCCTGGCCTCAATCCGGTAGAGGTCAGCGCACCAGATTACCACGGCACCACCCTTCTCAGCGGGTTTGATTATCCAGTCAGAGTTGCTGCAGAGTGAGCGGAGGGCTGTACGTTCGGGGGGGGGGTGGGGGGGGGGGGGGGGGTTAGAGTGTGTAAGAGGAGAGGAAAATTTGAGGCGGTTAATGTCCGCTTTGATTGTACGCTTCCAATGAAGAGAATGGTTCAGAGGATTGACAGTACAGAAACATAGCTCTAGTTGCAATTCTTAAATGCTTGCAAAGTGAAACTGTTCGCCTCATCATTTAAAAAATGGTGGTTAAATTGTACTTGTCAGAACTTAAAATGTGCAAAGTTGGATACTGCTGCAAGTAAGAATTTCATTGTTCCATTTTGGAACATATGACCATAAAACACTCTTGACTCTAGAGGAATGGGGAGTCCATGTACGGGGGAACCCCCACTGACCTGACCATCTCGGTGTAACCCCGTGCTACCGGCTCCATGGCCGGATAGTCGGTGACTAAACCGTCTCTCCCATCTGGTTTTGCCAGGTGAGGAGGGGGCTGTGGACCCCCAGCAGGACCAAAAACAAGACCTGTCAAAGGGCGGATGAGCGAGCCAACGGTAGAAGTTGCGATCACTGTCGTACATACCATTGATGTTTTCAACAATGTTGATGATGTATAATCATGTCTCTATGCTACCTTCCCACATTAGCCCCATATCCCTTGTATCTAAAATATCGCTTTCTTGAACATACTAAGTGAGTATACCCAAGGAAATTGTTTTGAACTTGCCAGAGTTTGTGATAACTATAGATAGAGGCACCAAAGATAGACATTAAATGCTGGAGTAACGCAGCGGGACAGGCAGCATCTCTAGATAGAAGGGATGGGTGACGTTTTGCTTCGAGACCCTTCTTCAGACTGAGAGAGAGAGAGAGAGAGAGTGAGATGAGAGAGGGAGACAGACTGGTCGGAGAACTAAGATAACTATATATGTGGCACTGGTATGAAATTTTCAAAAACTAAAGCTGTGAATTTCATGCCAACTGTAACTTCGCTGAATTTTATTTGATTTTCAGCAATTGTGATCGTTCATTGTGTATATTTTTCTTTAAATCCTCTCAACAGAGCATATAGGCTATCTCTTAACAATTCTCTCAGCTGGAAATAAATGATATGCAAGGTGAAATGTCAAATATTGATGGGTTACCGTTGTCAAGAGAAATGCAGGATCTACAGAATCGATTTAATACAATGATGCACACTATCAACAGCAACTCAAAGGTATGGTTTCATGTTAGTTATAATCACTCTGGCCTGTTAAACCTGCGCATGGTGCATGTATCACCTTAAATAGTAAATACATTATGCTATTGAACATTTTATGGCATGAAGTAAGCAAGTAAAGAGGGAAGAAGATTAGACTTTATTGCCTTCCATCACAGTGAGGAACGTGGGGAATCTGCTGTGGTGGATGTTTATGTTAACCTGTATGTAGTTGTGTGTCTTGTTGCTTTTATTTTAGTATGGCTGTATGCTAATTCGAATATCACTGTACCTTAATTGTACACGTGACAATAAAAGGCCTTTGAAACTGAAGTAATTGTTAGCAAGGCAAGATTTTAACACAATCATTCGATTTACAATTATTAGAACATTTGCTGTCACTTTAGAGTTATGAGGGCCGTTTAATGCGAATAATACTTTTGTAAAAAAGGACGATTCATTATTATAGAATTTTAATTACTTTATTTTTAATAATACACAAATGATACTGTAATATTAAGTATAGATGTCTTTAAAAATATACCTTTATTTTAAGTTGGTTTTGTAGCCTGACTGGAAAGTTGTTTTAAACACGCCAGAGCTTGCATTTCTTGAGTACTGCTGTAGATGCTTGGTCATTGAGAGAGATCTAGTATGAATAAATAATTAATATTTGATTGTCAAACACAAACCACATTGCATTAATTTTCTAATGACCTAATATAGTACCGATGTGTTAATATAGAAACATATGAAATGGAATTAAATATGCTTTTGTGAGTGACAGTCAACCAGATACTGTGGAACTGTAATTGTTTTAAATACCTTATGCCCAATCTTGCTCTAGCTGAATTTAAACCTGTAAAATCTCATTGTCATAATTTAGTACCACGTAAAGCTACCATTTTGTTTGTTAATAATTGGAATTTCACTTGTTCAGAACATAGAACAGTACAGCACAAGAATAAGCCACTCGACTACCTATTTCTGTGCCGAACATAATGCCAAGACCATCTTATTTACCTGCACATAAACCACACCCCTCCATTCCATGTCCCTACATATCCATATGTCTATCCAAAAGTATTTTAAATGGCTTTATCGTATCTGCCTCAACTACCACCCCCAGCAGCACATTCAAGGCACTCACAACCCTCTGAAAAAAAAGTGCCCTACACATCGCCTTTAATCTTTGCTCCTCTCTCCTTAAACCTATACCCCCTCTCGTATTTGATTTTGTTTCATTCTTGCGGGAAAAAAAGTTTCCGACAGTCCACCCTATCTATGCATCTCATAATTTTGTTCACTTCTAGCAGACCTGTCCTTCCTTTGAGACTTACTGATCCCAACCTCTATCATCCCATCACTCCTTTTTATTTCTGATCTCCTACTCCAGTTCTCACCCCCTTGCCTCCCTAGTTTAAACCCTCCCTGCAACTTTTGGTATTCCAGAGAAAACAATCCGAGTCTGTCTAACCTCTCCCTGTAGCTATTACCCCTTAATACAGGCGTCACTCTGGTTGACCTGCCAGTCGGGATCCTCTCGCAACCATGTTTCTGCATCGGCCACAACATCATAGTCTCAAGCAATGATCCAGGCTCAAAGTTCACCTGCTTTCACAGAATCTGAAGAAGGGTTTCGGCCCGAAACGTTGCCTATTTCCTTCGCTCCATAGATGCTGCTGCACTCGCTGAGTTTCTCCAGCACTTTTGTCTACCATCTGCTTTCACAATACTCCTTGCCTGCCCTTCCTTTGAGACTTACTGATCCCAACCTCTATCATCCCATCATTCCTTTTTATTTCCTGATCTCCTACTCTAGTTCTCACCCCCCTGCCTCTCTAGTTTAAACCCTCCCTTAGCAACACCAGCGAACCTCTCTGCAAGGATATTGGTGCCCATCCAGTTCAGATACAATGCGTCCTTCTTGTATAGGTCACCTCTGCCCCAGAAAAGATGCCAATGATCGAAAATTCTGAATTCATGCCCCCTGCACCAATTTCTATGTCACGCATTCATCTGTCCTATCTTCCTATTCCTACCCTTACTTGCATGTGGCACCAGGCGTAATCTGGAGATTGCTACCCTCAAGTTCCTGCTTTTTAATCTTCTGCCTAACTCTCTATATTCACTTCATCTCATCTATTTTCTTCCCATGTCACTTGCGCCAATGTGCACAATGGCTGCTTACCCTCCTCCTTGAAAATGTTCAGCAACCGCTCAGAGACATCCTGGACCTGGCACTGGGGAGGCAATGCACCATCCTGGAGTCTCATTTGCTGTCACTGAATCTCCTCTCTGTTCCTCTAACGAGTCTCCCAAGTGCTCTGTCTCAGAGCCTGATCGAACCACTGTTGCTGCTACTCCTCCCCCACCACAGTATCCAAAGGAACGCACCTGTTGTCAAGGAGAATAGCCCCAGGGGATTCCTGCACTCTCTGCCTATTTCCTTTCCTGGTGGTCATCCACCTATTTCCTGCTTGTACTTTAAGCATGACCACCTCATTGTAACTCCTGTCTGTGACATTCAACTCTCCTGGAAGAACATCCAACTGCAGCTACAGTTCCTTAACATAGTCTATACGCACCTGCAGCCGAATGCACTTACTGCAGGTGTAGTTCTCATGGGTACTGGAAATCCCCCCGACTCCTAACATCCGGCAGGAGGATCACTGTACGATCTTGCCTGCCATTTCTACGACACCAAAAACCTAGGAAAAATTACAAAGAAAAACAGACCTGCCATTACCCTTTGCTCAGCCCTCTCACCAAAGCCTTTTGCACTGCTCATTGGATAAAGTAGCTTGAATGAATTATGAATGTCACACTGAACTCTAAGTTAAAATAGTGTGGCATCACTTCAAATTCATGGTCCTCCACCAATGAGTTCCGCTTCATGATGTTTTTCATGCACTCATTGATTGGAGCCTGTACACCACGAGTTAAAATTACTTGCTTTTGCACATCTTCAGTCAATTGCTTCATGGTCTATTCAAATGTAATATTGAAGAGAAAGGGGAGTAAAATGTTAATGTGTCCTTGGAGCCAAAGTTGAAGCATGATTTATTCAGAAATTACATTGTACAAAAATGGGAGTAAAATGCCAATGTGTCGTTTCAGCACAGCTGACAAATACACAGGAAAACGAAAAGTTGCTGAAAGGAACGGGGGAATACTTAAAATTAATTTGGGAAATGCCTTTTCTGGTGGTGTATGTAGATTAGATTAGTCTAAGGATAAAACAATGGGAAAAATGATTATTTTTCCTTCAACCTTTATTATGTCTGTTTTATCACTTTGTAAATAAGAGATAAATTGTTTCCAATTTTTTTGGCACATTAAATTAAATTGGGATCTATTAACATAATCTCAATGACTTTATCGTGCTGTGTTTGATTTGTAGGTTGCTGCCTTCATGAACTCATCTTTGGGCCAGTACCTGGATGACCATCCTTTCTTTGCCTTATTACTGCTTGTTTTTACCATAATGTCAGCTGTTCCAGTTGGCTTGTTCCTGATTTTTGCAGTGGTTACATCCCTTCTGGCCTGTATTGGTTTCATTGTCATGGAAGGTAGGTACTGAAAGCACCAAAACATTTTTTGTATAACATTTGTTTGTGAAAGCAGTTTATAACTATCACACTTGTAGGTTAATGGATTTAAACAAAATGGCCCTGGACTTTTCCACTGCCAGATTGCAGTCCATACTTTTTCTCCAGGTATAAGGGAATAGAACAAGTTGATCATCGACGTTGATCGTGTCTTTTGAGGCACAGCCACTTTGATTAAGTCAGTTTTGCACATTGTATCCCGAGATCGGACCCTGCAACCTCCCAATGGCCTTCAATAGCTTGCAGGTTGTCAGGCACTTTTTAACCGTTCTGACCGAGACATTTGGATATTATTCCAATTAAAATAATTTGTATGTAATTAAATACTGACAATTAAGAATGCTAAAATAAATTAATCACATTGGTTTCTCCCCATTGTCAGCAGCCACAGAATGTGAGTGCCTTCTCTGGTGTAAAGTTGAGGGATGGATGTAAAGTGCATCTGGACTCTCACTTCATCTTGTTACTGTTTCACTGGTAGCTGAATGTAGACCCACCTCAACAGCTGCAGTCAGACATTCAACTTTCAACTCATCTTGGATATCCTCAAACTTTCTGAGATGCAAACAGTTGATAGTCAGCAGGTCCCTTCAAAACCACTAACTGCCAAGCTGGCATGATTCATCCCATGTCAAATACAAATAAACTTTCATAACTCTCTCTGAGGAAGGGTCTCAACCTGAAATGTAGACTATCCCTCCACAATGTGCTGCCTGACCAGCGAAGTTCCTCCGGCTCTTCCTTGAACAGAGACCCGATCAGTTCCCCTCAACTCTCCTCCGCCTGGCGAAACTCTTAACAACTTTTTTGATTCTTCTTACTCTGTAAGTTAAAGGTGTAGCCACGGGCACTAAAATGGCCCCAGCTATGCCTGCCATTTTATTGGTTAAGTTGAACACGGCTTGTTCTGAAGCACATCCATTTCTTGTACTTTCAATCACCCTACTCATTTTCCCTATTCTATCCCCAAGTTCCCCATTTCCCTTTCCTCGCCCCCACCTCCTCTTCCCCTCCCCTCCAGCTATACATTTCACTCTTTTTGTCTCCTCTTCACCTCCATCCTTTTGTCAATTACTCCACCCATCTGAGAATCAAACCCCCTATCACTTGCTAGGATTTGATCTGCCTCCATCTCTTTTCCAGCTCCCCCCCCCCCCCCCCCCCCACTTCCTAAGTCTGAAAGAAGGGCCTGAAACATTATCTGTCCACTTTGTCCACCAATGCTTCCTGACCCACTGAGTTCATCCAGCAGTGGGTTTTTTTTGCTCACATTCCAGCATCTGTAGTCTTTTTTGTCATCACTTTCAGACTATATGTTCTTTTATTCTTTAATAATTTAGTGATTGTTTTGAAATTCAATCAAATAAAACAAAATAATTTACATGAATCAGTATGTATATGTTGAGGCAAGGAATGAGCTTTCATCATGATAAATGCACACCATCTTCAACTATTCACATATTCTGTTGTGCTGCAGCAAGTAAGAATTTCATTGTCCCATCCGGGACATATCCGGGACATCTTGACTCTTGAAGATACCTGCGAGCAGGGAGCCTCATTATGTTTGTTTTATTTTTCCTGCACATTGTATGTTAAGATTCAAATGTTTAAATTGATTTTGATAAAAAAATCGTAAATAACTTAAGTGCCTGTCCCACTGTACGAGGTAATTCAAGAGCTCTCCCGAGTTTAAAACAATCAAACTTGTGGTAAGCACGTAGAGTGTACGTAGCGGGTACGTCGGTGCTCGGGACGTCTCTTAGTGGCACGTAACACTAACGGCAGGTACTCGGGAAACGCGGTAAGCTCTTGAAGACTCGTGAAGATTTTTCAACATGTTGAAAAATGTCCACGAGAGCCCCGAGTACTTACGAGCGGCTATTACCGTAATTCTCCGAGTTCGAATCAGGGGAAACTCGGCAGAACTCTTGAATTAGCTCATACAGTGGGACAGCCCCTTTAATTGAAATATAGAAACTCCAAGATACAACTTCAATATTATTTCACTTCAAGTTCACAGCTAGACATTGTAATATGGAGTCTGTGTTTTATTGCCCAGTATGTTTTAACAATCAAGGTAGGATCTAGTGTGGCATGTTAACATTTTGAAGAGACAAACACCAGAGCAGCTTTCCATATACTATAAATTATCTAGTTTTGATTTTAAAAAGCTTTATAAAGATTTTTTAATCATTTCACTGGCATGATATTTTAGCAAAAATAACAAATTGTAATATAGATGTAATAACATCTACAAATTAGAAAAATACAAAACCTTATCTATTTGGTCTCCAATACTGATTGCTCGCAATGATAAAAACAAGTTTGTTTCTTGCATTTTTTTCACTTGTGCTCCAGGTCTGATGCTGTCAATTGGCGGAGTCGTCCTCCTTTGTTTTCTATGCGGGATGGTTCTCATTTCATTGGCCATCTCTTCTCTTCTGGCTATTTGTTATTTTACTTTTTCCACAACAATGAATTATTATCACAACTCAAGGTAAGAACATTCCATTGATATTTAAAATGTCATTACATTTTCATGAAGGAATTTAACATTAATTATTAAAAGAGTGAACTAATTACAGAATTAAGCTAATTGTAGAAATAGGTTTTCTTGGGTACTATTAATTTTAAGCAATCACAATATTTCATTGTGGCTTTAACATGTACCCAGTTGTAATATGGTTGTAAAAACCCCTTTGTTTCTCAGATGTAATGCATTGATATTTTCAGATCACATCTCTGCCAGAAAATGGAATGCTTTCCCATTGTTATTTCTTTGTTAATGTTGGTACAAATAGGCTGGTATATTTAGTGTGAAAATTATAACAGCTTTTATATATTCTTAAAACCTAAGGAATGAAGTCAAATTTTCCTTTTGGTATCTCTCATTTCCCATATTCCCTTATGATAAAGGTGATAGTAATTGACCTAATGAGTCTATGCAGCGCCAAATGCAATCTTGTTGATCCCAAGAAAATATCTATTTTCTTCCACATGTGCATCAACCACCGCCCTCTCCTCCTGTTCCCCCCCCCCAGCCTTGTGACAATTCTTCTGTCACCCATCCTCAGTGGAGGCGATTTACAATGTATAATTAAGCTTTGAGTACATCTTTGAGATGCGGTAGGAAACAGTTTGCTGGAGGAAACCCATGCAGTCACAGAGAGAACATTCAAGCTCCACACAGCACCAGAGGTCAGAATTGAACTCGGGTTGCTGGACTTAGTGCCCTCCATAATGTTTGGGCAAAGACCCGTCATTTATTTATTTGCCTCTGTACTCCACCATTTGAGATTTATAATAGAAAAAAATCATATGTGGTTAAAGTGCACATTGTCAGATTTTATTAAAGGGTATTTTTATACTTTTTGGTTTCACCATGTAGAAATTACAGCTGTGTTTATACATAGTTTCCCCCCCCCCCCCTATTTCAGGGCATCATAATGTTTGGGACACATTGCTTCACAGGCCATGTAATTGCTCAGGTGTGTTTAAATGCCTCCTTAATGCAGGTATAAGAGAGCTCTCAGCACCTAGTCTTTCCTCCAGTCTTTCCATCACCTTTGGAAACTTTTATTGCTGTTTATCAACATGAGGACCAAAGTTCCAATGTGCTAATGAAAGTCAAATAAGCCATTATGAGACTGAGAAACTAGAATAACATTGTTAGAGACATCAGCCAAACCTTAGGCTTACCAAAATCAACTGTTTGGAACATTATTAAGAAGAAAGAGAGTACTGGTGAGCTAACTAATCGCAAAGGGACTGGCAGGCCTTGGAAGACCTCCACAGCTGATCATAGAAGAATTCTCTCTATAATAAAGACAAATCTCCAAACACCTGTCGGACAGATCAGAAACACTCTTCAGGTGTGGATTTGTTAATGACCACTGTCCGCAGAAGACTTCATGAACAGAAATTCAGAGGCTACACTGCCAGATGAAAAACACTGGTTAGCCTCAAAAATAGGATGGCCAGGCTACAGTTTGCCAAGAAGTACTTCTAAGAGCAACCACAGTTCTGGTAAAAAGGTCTTGTGGACAGATAAAATGAAGATTAACATATCAGAGTGATGGCAACAGCAAAGTATGGAGGAGAGAAGGAACTGCCCAAGATCCAAAACATACCACCTCATCTGTGAAAGTGGTGGGGATGTTATGGCCTGGGCATGTATGCTGCTAAAGGTACTGGCACACTTATCTTCATTGATGATACAACTGCTGATGGTAGTAGCATAATGAATTCTAAAGTGTATGGACTCATCCTATCTGCTCAAGTTCAAATGCCTCCAAACTCATTGGCTGGCGTTTCATTCTACAGCAAGACAATGATCGCAAACATACTGCTAAAGCATCAAAGTAGTTTTTCAAAGCTAAAAAAATGGTAAATTCTTGAGTGAGCAAGTCAATCACCCAATCTGAACCCAATTGAGCATGCCTTTTATATGCTGAAGAGAAAACTGAAGGGGAGCAGCCTCCAAAACAAGCATTAGCTAAAGATGGCTCAATACAGGCCTGGCAGAGCGTCACCAGAGAAGACACCCAGCAACCGGTGAAGTACATGAATTGCAGACTTCAAGCAGTCATTGCATGCAAAGGACATGCAACAAAATACTGAACATGATTACTTTCATTTACATGACATTGCTGTTTCCCAATCATTATGGTGCTCTGAAATGGGGAGATTATGTATAAACACTGCTGTAATTTGTACATGGTGAAACCAAAATATGTAAAAATGGCCTTTAGTAAAATCTGACAATGTGCACTGTAATCACATGTGATTTTTCTATTACAAATCTCAAATGGTGGAGTGCAGAGGCAAGTAAATAAATGATGTGTCTTTGTCCCAAGCATTATTGAGGGCACTGTATCTTGCAGCAGCAGCAAAATTGTTGAGCTACATTAGTAGTCAATAGCAATATAAGGCTCCAACAGTTTGACAGGAGAATGTGAAGAAAATAGGCAGGTTGTAAATCAGGCTTGCTATTTCACCGTCACCCATTTTGTACTATTATCCCAAGAACAACTTTGACTGGGTGAGAAAAAGTCAGAAAATTTAATTTTAAAAGCAGATCATCCGAATTTGATCTATTGAATGGGACTGTTTGGGGTCAGATTGAGTTCCAATACCAAATATATATGCTTAAAAACAACCAAAATACTTTAGCAAGGACAGGTAAATATTATACATTGAAAATTATTTTGTATGACGAGTTCAATGTTGTAAACATTGTCTATTATCTATATTTCTGCTCTGTAATGATTGAAGAAGTTAATAATGTAGAAGTCATTGAATGTCATGGATAGGTGCCTGGGTACTCTCTTGATGGTGGTCATATATGATATTATAGTGGCACAAATGTTTCCTGCCACATTAGTTTATATCAAGGTGTTGTTGGACGCACATATGAATCATTTCACAATTATCAGTGAATATCCCTGCTTCTGATCTTGGAATGGAAGTTAGGACATTAATGAAGCAACGGAAGATGGCTGAGCCAAGGGCATTGCCCTGAGGAACTCCTGCAGTGTTGTCCAAGGACTGGGATCATTGACTTTCATCAACTAGAGTAGTTTTCTAACCATTAAAATGTTTTCCCCTTGATGCATATTGACACCATGCCACCCAGTCAAATTCTGCCTTACTATCAAGGGCAGGCAACCTATTCTTGCATCTGGCATTCAGCTGTTTGCAATGAGGTCATGAGCCAAGTGAGATTCAATTCATGTAAAAACAGACAATGTACTGGAGTAACTCAGTGGGTCAGGCTGCATAGTTGGAGAACACAGATAGGAGGCGTTTCGGATCCAGAGATGGCGGTCCCGACCCGAAACATCGCCTATCTGTTCTCCAGATACTGCCTGAGTTACTCTAGCACTCTGTCTTTTATTTTGTGAACCAGCACTGCAGTTTCATGTGTCTTCAATTGATAGCACATTGCCTCTTATCACCATTCTAATTCAGCAATTAGGCAATTATTGAATTTAACACCTTCAGCACAATTGCAGATTTTTTGTAAAATATCCAGTTTCTCTCGATTGTTGTAAAACATAGATCTTAGTAACATGTAATGCAACAGAATGCTAATGTTCAGTTCAAAACTTGCATAAATGCTAAGCTTTTATAACCAATGTTAATTGAGAAAATGCTGGAAGCAATCAGCTGATCAATCAGAAACGGGGGAAGCTGATATTTAGGTTAACCAGGTAAGAAATGTTAATCATCTTTACATGGATGCTTTTTGACCCATTGAGTATTTTGAGCATTTTTGACCTATTGAGTATTTTGAGCATATATCATCTTTGCCAGTAACATAACTTTTAAGTATTGAGATAAAGTCAATGTGTTTGCATTTGAGGGAAATATGATTTGTTCTTTACCTCATGCTGAAAACACTCATCTGTTGTAGATTTATCAATAAAGCATTTATATTGTATAAAGCAGCACATTTAAGGATATTCTTTCTTTTTACTAAGCACTGCAAGTAAGAAAGAAGAAACCATCAACCCTGCTGCAAACATGTGTCCAGGCAATACTGAATCAAAATCCACTAAGACAGAATAGATATTAATACAATTTTTGCATTATCTATTTATGAAAAGCAATTCTATTTTTCTTTATGAAGAGGGCTCTTTATGCATTGGAATAACATTGCAATTTTGTAAACATCTCAAACAGTTATGTTTAGTTTTATCATTTTGTCATGTTTAATACTGCTGCTTTATATTAATATTTGTAAATTGTTTTTCCATTGAAATCAGTACCAAAAATTCCACTAATTTGCTGTACTATAGTTTGAAACAAGTAGCAAACTGGTATATAAAGAGGTAAAACTGCTAAACCAGACCAGTAAGTTCTGTTGTCTGCTAAGTTTGAAGAGGCTACAAAATGAATGAGGAATGCAATTCTGGGTTGGTGGATCTTGCATTTCAATTTCTATGTACCTAATCTCACATTGGGCATAAAGAAAAAAATATGATCATTTTGTAATATTCTCTGTAAAAAGCAACATTCATAAAATGTTTTTGACTGACATTAATACTTCAAGTTTATTTGTAATGCAATAGTTAACAAACCTATTGTGTCCTTTATGTTATATAACTTGGAATTAAAGTTGCATAGTGAATAATAATAATTTACCTATAAAAGATTTATTTGAAACCATGAATTTCTTGTTACCTTTAGCAATAAACCTTTTACATTCAAATTAGAAAATTTCAAAAATGAGTATTGTCATGTTCTTGAAGTTGCATTAAACTCATTCAAGCATAAAGAGTAGATTCTGGCCATTGTTCCAAATACCTTTCAACAAAACATAATGGAAAAACAAAGACTGCCTTTCAGCATTGTTTTGTTGCTTGAGATTCCAGCATTTGCAATCTCTTTCTCTGGAAAATGAGAGGGATGGGTTACTTAAAATTTGAGAATTCAACATTTGTGCCACTGGTTTGTAGGCTACCTAAGTGGAATACAAAATGCTGTTCTTCTGTTTGCGTGTGGCCTCACTCTGGCAGTGGAGGAGGCAGAGGACAGAGTGGTCGGTGTGGGCAGGGGAGTTAAAATGCCTAGCAACCAGGACATTTGCTTACATCATGCTTTGCTAAGTTTTCCAAAAGAAATATGAATGTAATAATAGCTTTTACTTTTTAAGGATTGGTGTCATGGTATCAACTGTTTACAGGATTTGGTTTAATGGGAAGGATATTCAAAAGGGGCTGAATGAGACAAGCAACGAGCAGGTTTTGCATGTGACTGGAATTTAAATGAGAAATGAGAAATTTAAATGAGAAGTTGTGTTAAATAATTGTCCAACCTGCTGTAGTTGATAATTTAAATTATCAGCAGCCCTTAGATCAGCTTCTTGGACTTGAGGGACAAATTCAATTAGATTGTGAATGCCATTTGCTTGTCAGTGTGTCACAACGTTTCTGCACCAATTTTGTGGCGTGCTGCATCAATATCGGCTATTTTTAATCCATCTATGTCATGTGAACATCCTAAAATGGAACAAAATGTTCATCAACATTTGAGAGATCCTGTATAAACTTGTATAATTATCTTTCATATGCCATTTAAAAAGCAAACAATTGACTAGTGTATGTTTGTGATTCTCCAGTTTCAGAATTAAGAATCAATTAATATTTTAGAATTTCCTATTAAAATTGTGCTCAAAGTTTATAGTCATCACTTATTCTTAAAAATGAATGGTTGTTTCTGTCTGAAACGATGACCCAATCATGATGTGCTATAGGCTCTTCTCTTCAGTTGTACTAAAGAGGAATGATAAACCAGTCATCTCCAAAAGGATCTACAGGCGACAGCAGTGCATGTACAAAATGAAGCTTACATCTCTGCACTCCAACCTGATGAACAACATGAGACCAAGTGTTCACTGCCCTAACCTGGGTTATGTTTCAGTGAAATGGTTGATGGAATCAAAACAAGCAGAAAAAGCATCATGAATTCACAATTAACACTCAAGTTGGAGACTAGTAAAAAATTTATTAATGTAGAAAATAATTTGAATACAAATTAAATGATCATAGTTTACATACAAATTCTTGCACCAAAACCTTGTCCAGATTTAAAAACATCTCAGTGCAACTATTTATAAAAACTCCATGTGTACAATGCACCAACATTATTAAATGATGATTGAACTATCAATATTTTACATTACAAATCATCTACGATGGTGTCAGAAATGAACTCCATTATGCAAAATATGATTCCACTGAGCATCTATATTCATGAAAACAGTCACACAGCTAGTATGACCTTGGTTTGAAATGCAACCTTAGAGATATTGTATACTGTTGAGATCGCTAGGTGTTTTTTGAACCTGCCAGACCAACACCTCATTGTATGCAATAGATAGGAGGAATTTTCCAGATGGTGCAAAGCGAATGAAGTGAACAGTATCATTGTGCCCGGTGAAATCTTGGCATTTTCCATTTGGATAATGAATTATCTTCATAAGTCTCTCTGCAAAAAACATGAATAAAACAACCTATGAAATTTGAACAGTGTATGCCATAAAATGTGTTAAAAATAAAGTTAAGGCTTCAAAATCTTACTTAATGCATAGATCTCATTGGTTTGAAGCTACATTTAGGTTTAACAGTCTTTTGCACTGATCAAAAGATTGCTCAGTGCTTTGGTCCATGCAGTTTAACAACCTGTAGACCTCATCTGGGAGAAATACATTTTATTTTGAAGACAGGTTCTTATTCCTGATGACTAGATATATTTTAAGCATTTCAATTAGAAATATACCGTGTGCTCTTCCAATTCTTGGAATATTTAAAGGCAGAGTTACACTCAAAACCGGAGAGTAGAGAGTAGCATGTTGGGGTTGTACAAGCAAATTGGGTGATGGTGGGGAATTGTGTTAACAGGTTCCATGTTGGCATTAAGCTGCAATCGCTTTGTTTATGGCAATGAAACAGATTGGCAAGCAAATAATGATTACACACAGTGCTGTTAATCAATGTTTTGTTCTGTGATGATATGAGATTATGCTAAATCATTTAATTTAAACAGAAGAACATCTGATAAGTATTGTACAATGCCTGAAAGCATAAGGAAAGACAACAGTCAATAGATGCAGTAGTAGGCCAATCGGCCCTTTGAGCCAGCACCGCCATTCAATGTGATCATGGCTGATCATCCCGAATCAGTACCCTGTTCCTGCCTTCTCCCCTTATCTAGCTCTCTCTGACGCAGTGAGTTCCACAGACTCACAATTCTCTGTGTGAAGAAGTGTTTCTTCGTCTCGTTCTAAATGGCTTACCCCTTATTCTTAAACTGTTCTCATACTTCTAAACTCCAGAGTATACAAGCCCAGCCACTCCATTCTCTCAGCATACGAGTCCCGCCATCCCGAGAATTAACATTGTAAACCTACACTGCACTCCCTCAATAGCAAGAATGTCCATCCACAAATTAGGGGACCAAAACTGCACACAATACTCCAGGAGTGGTCTCACTGGGGCCCTATACAACTGCAGAAGGACCTCTTTGCTCCTATACTCAACTCATCTTGTTATGAATGCCAACATGTCATTTGCTTTCTTCACTGCCTGCCGTACCTGCATGCTTACTTTCATTGACTGATGAATAGGACCCCCTGATCCCGTTGTACTTCCCCTTTTCCCAACTTAACACCATTTAGATAATAATCTGCCTTCCTGTTTTTGCTACCAAAGTGATTAACCTCACATTTATCCACATTAAAGCCAACTATTCCGATTTGTTCCCGATTTTTCCATCCCAATTCCGAATTCCGATTTTTTCCTCAATATTCCGAAAAAAATTGGAATTCGGAATTGCGTGCATGCGACCCATGGCGGCGGCGAGGAGACTGCGACACGCATGGGTGTACGTCAGCACGCAGCCGCATGACCCCGCCCCGCCACGGTGGCGTTCGGCGTCACTTGCCCCCCCCCCCCCCCGCCGCACTCACTTTGTTAACGAAGAAACTGCAGAGCTGGAGAATGGAGGGTTACACAAAATGCTGGAGAAACTCAGCGGGTGCTCTAAGGAGCGAAGGAGATACACAAAATTGGAGAAACTCAGCGGGTGCAGCAGAAAGTCTGAAGAAGGGTCTCGACCCGAAACGTCTCCTTCGCTCCTTAGATGCTGCTGCACCCCTGAGTTTCTCCAGCCTTTTGTGTATCTCCTAGATGCTGCTGCACCCGCTGAGTTTCTTTTTGTGTATCTCCTTCGCTCCTTAATGCTGCTTGAGTTTCTCCAGCTAGGTCACTTTCACACGTTCCGATTTTTCAATCTCACAAGTTGGCAGGTATGTTAAACTGCATCTGCCCACTCATCTGTCCAATTCTCATTTCACACTGCAAACTTTGAATCCCTTCATCTAAAATCATTGATGTATATTGTAAATAGCTGTGGTACCAGCACCAAGCCTTGCGGTACCCTACTAGTCACTGGCCATTCTGAAAGCGACCCGTTAATCCCTACTTTTGTTTCCTGTCTGCCAACCAATATTCTATCCATGTCAGCACTCTAAATACCATGTGCCATAATTTTACCCACTAATCCATGACCTTATCAAATGCTTTCTGAAGGAGGTATAGGCGATTTTCCTAGTTACATCCTCAAAATATTCAGAAGATTAGTCAAGCATGATTTCCCTTCGTAAATCCAACTCAGACCAATCCCGTTAGTGTCTTCATTTCATCTTAAAATTGATTCTCCAGCATCTGCATAATTCCCTGTTTTCTTCGTTAACACTAAATCCAGAATTGCCTTCTCCCTGATAGGCTCCAATACAAGCTGCTCTAAGAATCCATCACGGAGGCACTCCACAAACTCCCTTTCTCGGGGCCCAGTACCAACCTGATTTTCCCAGTCTACCTGCATGTTAAAATCTACCAAAACAACCGAAGCATTACATTTACTACATGCCAATTTTAACTCCTGATTCAACTTGCACCCTATATCCAGGCTACTGTTTGGGGGTCTGTAGATTAGTCCCATTAGGGTCTTTTTTCCCTTACAATTCCTTAGTTCGATCCATACTGACTCCACATCTCCTGTTTCAATGTCACCCCTTGCAAGGGACTGAATTTCATTCCGCACCAACAGAGCTACACCACCCCCTCTGCCCACCTGTCTGTCTTTTTGATAGGAAGTATACCCTTGAATATTCAGTTCCCATCCCTGACCCTCTTGCAGCCATGTCTCTGTAATTCCCACAACATCATACTTGCCAAATTCTAACTGAGCCACAGGCTCGTCCACTTTATTTCTTATACTTTGCGCATTCATATGCAACAAGTTGAACTCGGCATTCACCTCCCCTCTCGCACCACTCGCAATTGACCCTGACCTTACTCTCTTATCCCTTCTTGAACTTTCCTTCCCATTAATTGGGGAGTCTTTTGTAACTTTTCCTGTATTCACTTCCCCTTCAACTCCATCTTCATACTCCCAATTTGTCAATTCCTCCCCCGCACTATTTAGTATACCATATATACTATAATATTAAATGGAAATTCTCAGCTGCATCTATTGGAGAGACACACAAAATGCTGGAATAACTCAGCAGGACAGGCAGCATCTCTGAAGAGAAGGAATGGGTGACATTTCGGGTAGAGACCCTTCGTCAGAAAAACAATTTGGGTCAATGACCGGTCATCAGAACCAGGGAAGTGAGAAAAAAAGCTGTTTTGACGAGGGATAGGGCAAGAAAGAAGGAAAGGAATGTTAAATTTGTCACCTAAACAAGCTTGCTCCCCATCCTAATAGACATTTCCCCTCTTCCCCCACAACTTAATCAGGTTAATTTCTCACAGAATTTCTTGGTACGTCAACATGAAATACCACGGGTATAAATTCACATTCCAATATTGTTAAGTTATTTATTATTTTAACACATGCAATGTGTGTGACTGATCAGGAGTCACATTAATCTGCACGTCTTTTCTGGTTGAATGTCTTTTACAAGAACTAGTGGTACAGATCATAGAATAAAAATCATTCTTACCACAGGTCCCCACAGCAATAAGTTGTCCTGTTGGAGAGAGGCACAAACTTGCAGCCCAATGAGGTAAAGCTATCTGTTTAATTGTCTGAGATAAGAAAAAAAGGGACAGTTTAGGTTATACAAAGAATGTCATAAACAATTAATGTAGGTAGAATAATTTTTGTAAACTAGATATCTGTTTCTCCAGGTACTCAAATATACTTCCCCCTCCCCCATTCCTGTTTGTTTCACCCATACCAAGTGCAACTATCCAACATAGTCAGTGAACTGTTCCCCAAATGTGTGCAATTTCACATGCAACTGATTATTGAACTGTACTTTCGTTCGATGCTCTGCCAAACAAGTGCCATAGTGTTACTTTACATTCTCGAACTATGTCAAATTATCAAAGTACAAATACACAATACTGTGTTATACAAAGCTTATTTTTTGGCTATACCTGTTTGCTATGGAGACAATACAAAATAATTTCCGGTTTCACTCCAAATCCCACGTATACCACAATGCCACTCTGACGAGGAGAGAAGGCAGCTAGACTCGGTGGGAGACTATTCTTGTCACGTATCTGAAACAAAAATAGAAATCAAACAGTATTCTAATGGATAATTTGAAATGCCTTCTGATTGTTTATTCTAATATTTATTTAGTGTGCAGAATGCCAGAGTTGTTCATTCTCAACAAAGGAAAACATACTTTGTTTTCCCCTAATATATCATAAATGGCTCCATTGTCTTCTACAGAGTCAACCTCCACTTCAGAGACCCAAGCATATAACACTTCATTACTGTATTGCTTGGAGTGCTATCCTTTCAGTAATCTTTTGCCATGACAACTCATCCCATTAATAAGCCAAGATGGATACAAGATATAAGGGAGCTCTGAAAAATTAAAACCATGAAAAAATAAGTTACTTTGCTTAGTTAAAATAATGCAGGATTTTGCAAAAAAGGGCCGGTGCAGTAATTGAGCTGCTAACTCAAGAGCTCCAGAGACCCAGGTTAGATCGTGGCCTCGGGTGCTGTCTGTGCTGAGTTTGTATGTGCTCACAGTGGCCACGCGGGTTTCCTGCAGCTGCTGCGGTCTTCTCCCACATTCCAAAGACCTACAGGTTTGTAGGTTAATTGTTTTCTGTAAATTGCCCCAAGTGTGAACGACATAGAAACTGGTCAGCATGGGCTCAGATGGCTGAAGGGCCTATTTTCCACACCGTATTTCTAATCTAAACTACTTGATTCAGTGGATTCTGCAGTGCTCAAATTAGCTACTACCACAAAATAATGACAACAATTTAAAACAATTTACTTGACTGTAAAGTGCAATGGGACATTTAAAGTCTGAAATATTATTGTTCCTCCTGTTTCCAACAAATAGCAAACTTGGCTCCTTTCCAGCCCAGCACGAGAATGTTAATTTTATCCTGCCTCATTTCTGACATACCAAAAGCAGTATAACCAATCACGTATTGTATTCCTGGATAACATCCCACATACCGTTAAATTCTTAAATCATAATATTAGAGCATATAGACTAATAGTGTGTCTTAAATTAAGCATTGGGCTTCATGTTTCGTACAAACAATTTTGCGATAAAACAAGAGAAATTTATCAAAGTGGAACATTTCTAAACAGGGTCAGTTTTCCCATCCATACAGTGATAGGCTCCAGTGAACAACTAGCAAAATACAATCAGGCTGGAAGGGAAATAAACTTGTTCAATGTCAGTAAGCTAATGTCAGTAGCACATCGATGATGTTTCACAATATGACACCTAGTCCATTCACCTCCCTAACAAATAAAATATAAATTAATCTCACCTGAGGTTCAATAGGTGCTGGGAATGTCAACCAGTCAATGAGTTCACACTGGTCTTTATGCCAGTCAGCAGCCCAAATACTAACACGCCGATCAGAACTGACAGCTAACCACATTTCATCACCTTCAAGACCAAATTCGTCATACTGGAAAAAAGATGCAAAATAATCAAACATCATTAATTCAAATTCAACATCCAACCGTCAGCAGAAGGTAACATGATATTCACTTTTTTTAAAATAGTGGCATTAACTTGAAAAAATAAGATCTTTTCCACTGTAGTAAACAAAGCTACACAAGATATTGGTGTAAATGATTCAAAGTCTGGTTGCACCGATCAGTGTTAAGGTGCATGTTCAAAAAAGAGGTTCAGAGATTAGTAAGAGCAAATTCAAGAATTTAAGGGTTTTGCAAATGATGGAACAGCAGCCAGTAGTGGAACAATATACATTCTGGGATGATAGACTTCCTTTGTCACAATCACAAGGTTGATGACTCTGGTAAGTGAATGTATCTAGTGTGTGGTAGTATGAAGGAACCTGTAATCGGGTTGCAGGGATCACAATGAGGAGTTTGAGGAATGAGTTTACAGCATGTTCAAGCACTGGAGAGGATAAGATGATTGGAAATGGGCTGTAGTTTGAATGGATGGGGGGGGGGGGGGGGATACAGGGTAATTTATTTGCGAACAGGTGTGACTGATTTTAAGGAGAGATGAATGATACCCAAGGGCAAGTGGTAGGAAAGAGAGGGGACAATAGTAAATTGAAACTCATTTTTATTTTTTATATATAATAGATCTAGCATTTCACTCTCAATTGTATGCCATAACCTTTTTTAAATGTGAATCTTACTTTTTTCTGTGTACATTCGATTGTTGTAATTGGAGAACCTTTATGATCACTGATAACACGGATGGTAATTCCTGTACGAGGACTGCTCACGGCCATCAAGCCATCTTTACCTCCTGAAATAATTACCTCACCTGAGGAAATTACAAAAAGTTTACCAATGTTAATAACACCTTGCATTAAAGGCAGAACAGTTGCTGTACAGTCTTGGTAGAAGCCATGCATTAGTGGTGCGGATATTGGGTGATTTACACCGAGTGTATCATACCATCCATAGAGTATGTAATAGCACTGACTGCCACAGGGTGAGGGTGAATCTTCAATTCCATTTCAGTTTTCAAGACTCCAAAGAGACGGATTGTACCATCGCTGTATCCTGCAACTATTTGCTGTTTGTCAGCACATTTCCTTGAATTGATTATGGGGCTCCAAGCCATACACAAGCAACTCTGTGCAGAAAAAACATATTTACTTGATTATCAATGCTTCCATTGTTTTTCCATTTCCTATAGCTTGCCAAGGATCCACAGTGCAAGTGAAACAACTGTTACTAAAAAATATGCTCAATAAATTTCAACTGTTGCATAATGACTTTGGAAAATTATAATATGCTAATAACAGTTCCCTCCAATAGAACAAACAGCATGTCAACCCATTTCTAGTCCTTTTCCCTTTTGGTAACATACCTGATTAAGGACATGAAACTGAACAACCAGCTCAGTGCCGTTCATGACCCACACCCTTAAGCTGCCATCCTCTGCACATGTGGCAAAGTGGCTTTCATCTGGACTAAAAATGACCTGGTTAACCTGAATGAAGAAAAGGAAAATAAACTGATCAAAGTGCTCAATAATTTCCAGCTTATTTATATTCAATGAGTACCAAAGATAACAATCACATTCCACTGCCACATATACTGATACCCCATTTTTGCAGGAAAACAGTATGCACTGAATTTGACAAAAACATGATTCATTGCAAATAGAAATACAGGATATTAATTTCTGCACTGAAAAGTATCATGATATATTTTAATTAAAAGCACCTGGCTTCATTGTGTTTCTTTATTTTGGAGTTCTGTAAATTTCACTTTTGGACTAATGAAGGTGTTCAAGGTCAAATGGCAGCTGAACAAAAATATGTTGTTTATTTTTTCCTCTGAATTTCTGTAAGTCAAAGATGAAGATTTATCCATTCTTTCACAATATTCAGCGATCAGACTTAAGATTGTTTTATGCCACAGTCTAGTAAATTCTACTGCCCTTTCTGCAGTTCAGAAATCAGTATTTTCTGTCACCAAAGCAAACTCATAATGAACTTTCTCTGTAGGAGAGCCCATGGTTATCCTTCAAGTTCCAAGCAGAAATAAGTAGGTCACGCAGTGTGCCCTTATTTTCCCCATTGTTCCACATTTGATTGTTATTATTTTTCCAAGCTGTAACTAATCTCAGTATAGAACAATTGGGAAATGACCTTGCCTTGTTTCTGTGGCCACTGATCAGACGGATGCTGGTATTTTCGGCCCAATTTATATACCACAGTGTTCCCGCTGTGGTTCCCACGATTCCCATGTCCATTATATCATCGAAGACTGCACTAACCACAGTGCCATCCAGAATCATTTCATGTTCTAGAAGCACCGAATTTGATCTGAAAGAGAAATCATAACTTTCAGCACAGATGCAAGTAGTTGTAGACCATAGAAATGTTTCAAGCTAGAAATCACATCTCTATTTCATATTAACCAGCAGACCGAAATTTACAGGCTTTAATCTTTCCTACCGTTATGCAATTTCTCCTTCCATGTATAAATTAAAATGTCCACACTAATAAGGTTCAGTTCAGCAGTATCACCTTGCTCCTGTTTCTTCACATCTCATTTCCTGCACTGCAGCAACTGCCCACAGCCGGATTTTCTTTGTGTTGCTGCCACTCATCAAGCGATAACCTCGACATTGCACAATTCCTAGAAAAGAAATCCAGTACAATCAATAACACTGCCACACTACAAGCGCTGGGCCACATTGTAACATCACATACCAATCTCCCCTTCGTCTGCATCCCAAGTCATGAAACATCTATTGTGCTGCGTGTCCCATGCACAGATCTTCCCTGTGTTGGTTGCAGTGTAAAGAACGGAATCACCGTTGTAGCATAATGCAGTAAGCTCCCCAGCATTCACTTCATCTGGGATTGAGACCCTGTGAACCTGTCACAAAAGAAAATTACAAATAACATTTAGAAATATTAAACCAAGATGAAAACATTTCCTACTGAAATGAGATAAGATGGGGATAAGGGAAAGAAAGTTAGGTTTAACGGAATGAAAACCAATAAGCTAAGTCTAAACTTTACAGGCATCGGTTACAAAGCGGCATCAAAACACGTCAAAATGCCTTTCCTTTTACAAGTGACCCCGTGTTGAAAAGGTAAGTGGACACGATTTACGAAGTCTTGCAGAAAACACACTATTCAGTAATATATTCAACTGAAATGTTACAATTAGGACAAAGTGCTGGAGTAACTGAGCGGGTCAGGCAGCATTTCTGGAGAACATGCTTAGGTTATGTTTTGGATTGGGATCCTTGATACAATTAAGACTTGGTTGTAATCTGAGTAAATTGAATTACAACAAAATATTTTAAATGCAAAGTGCAACCAAGAGTGATGATGATCACTATGAAACAGACACCAAGTAAGTGTTGAGGGGAAGTGCCTTGGTGAGGTAAAGTGAGAGTCTTTGGTTCAAGAGTCTTCGGTGAGGAGGCTGAGGCAAGGAGGCTACACTTGAATCCACTGAAGTAATGGCAGGCAAGTTGCTAGTGTCTCTCATGCGGATGTGGGAAGTCAGGGATGCTGCTGGTGCCTCTGACAGGTGCAGCTCCTGAAGGACCGTGTTAGGGAACTGGATCAACAGCTGGATGATCTAAGGATCATCCGGGAAGCCGAGTTTCCTGGACAAGGCCTACAGTGAGGTTGTCACACCGAGGATACAGGAAGAGCTAAGGTTGGTGACAACGAGGAAGAGATGTAAACATGGAGTGCAGGAGCCCCCGGTGACTGCAGTTATTGAAAACAGGTACACCCTCTTGGGAGCTGTCGGAGCGGACAACACAACAAGATTGAGTGGCAGCCACTGCTGAGACTCCAATCCTGATGCTGAGGCTCAGCGGGGAAGAGTGACATCAGGCAGAGCAATAGTGGTGGAGGACTCAACAATCAGAGGTGTGGACAGGAGATTCTGCGGCAGCAGGTGAGACTCCAGGATCGTGTGTTGCCTCCCTGGTGTCAGGATCCAGGATGTCTCAGAGCGGCTGCACGGCATCCTCAAGAGTGAGGGGCAGCAGCTGGAGGTTGTTGTGCATGTTGGCACAAACGGTATAGGTAGGAAGAGGAAGGAGGTTCTGCAACACGAGTTTACGGAATTGGGCAGAAGACTGAAAAGCAGGGCCTGCAGGGTAGTGATCTCAGGATTGCTTCCAGTATCTCAGCTAGTGAAGATAACAACAGGAAGATAGGGGAAATAAATGTGTGGCTGGGGAGTTGGTGCAGGGCGCAGGGATTTAGATTTCTGGATCATTGGGATCCCTTCTGGGGCAGGAGTGACCTGTACAAAAGGGACGGGTTGCACCTTAACTGGAGGGGGACCAACATCCTAGCAACCTGCCAATGCTACATGGGAGGGTTTAAACTAGATTGGCAGAGGGGTGAGATCTCGTACAGGACAGAGGCACGTGAGAGGTTAGAAGTTGGTATGGAGGGTGGTGTGGGAAAGGTTAGTGGACAGAATAGGCAGGTGAAAGGCAGAGAGCGAGGAATAAGGGTTGGTTTAAACTGCACGTATTTTAATGCAGGGGGCCAGATGGGTAAGGCAGACGAGCTTAAGGCGTGGATAGGTACGAGCGACTGGGATTTTGTAGCCATGACTGAAACCAGGTTAAGGGAAGGGCAGGACTGGCAGCTCAATGTTCCGGGGTACAGGAGCTTCAGGAGAGACAGGGTTGGTTAAGGAGGATGTCACAGCAGTGATCAGAGGTTTGTCTAGTGAGGTTATATGGGTGGAGCTGAGCAACAAGAAAGGGATGGTCACCCTGTTGGTCACCGAATATTCAACGGGAATTAAAAGAACAAAGATGCCGGGAGAGTGCAGACAGCTGCAGGTCACGATGGCGCAGCCACGGTCACAGTGGCGCAGCGGTAGTGTTGCTGCCTTACAGCGAATGCAGCGCCGGAGACCCGGGTTCAATCCCGACTACGGGTGCTGTCTACGGAGTTTGTACGTTCTCCCCGTGACCTACGTGGGTTTTCTCTGAGATGTTTGGTTTCCTCACACACTCCAAAGACATACAAGTTTGTAGGTTAATTGGCTTGGTAAATGTAAAAATTGGCCCTAGTGGGTGTAGGATAGTGTTAATATGCGGGGATTGCAGGTCGGCACGGACCCGGTGGGCCGAAGGGCCTGTTTCCGCGCTGTATCTCTAAACTAAATAAGGTTGTTGTAGTAGGGGATTTTAACTTTCCCATTATAGACTGGGAAAATCATCGTTTGAAGGGTTTAAATGGGGTGCAATTCATCAAAAATGTTCACGAGTTTCCTTAAGCAGTATGTAGAGGCACCCACACATGAGAGGGCAACGCTGGATCTAGTATTGGGAAATTAGGAAGGGAAAGTTAATAGTATTTGTGGAGGAGCCTTTTGGGACCAGTGACCACAGTTAAAGATAGTTACGGAAAGGGACGGAAGGGTCCACGTGTTAAAATGCACAACTGGTAAGGCCTACTTTGAGGGTATGAGAGAAGGTCTTGCTCAAGTTGACTGGAGCAGGTTATTTGAGGGGTAAGGAACATCGGCCAAGTGGGATGTTTTTAAAAGTGTGCTGACGAAAGTTCAGGTTGTGTACGTCCCCGTTATAGAGTGAAGGGCAAAGCAGGCAAACGTAAGGAAGCTTGGTTGACGAGGGAAATCGAGGCGTTGGTCAGAAACAAGAAGGTTGCATGGGAAACATATAGGCAGCTGGGATCAGGTGAATCGCTGGAGGGGTTTCGGGAACTAAGGAGTAAACTGGAAAAGATCAGATGGGCAAAAAGGGGCCAGGAGATAGCTCTGGCAGGTAGCATTAGATTAGGTAGGATGGAAATGACTTTGGAGATGAATTTCATGAGCTGCGATGTTAGCCCACAGATTATGATATTCAAATTGAAAGAGGAAGAGCTTAAAATCATTTTTGAATCGAGCCTGGATGAGTGTTGGGATCTAACACATCAATGTTACGTGGAAATTCTAAACAGTGCTAACGGAATTCTTAAGGTATTGAGCATTCTTGATTTCTTGTTTTAAAAAAACCATCTGATAAAGGGAATGTTGAATGGGTTTTATTATGAATTATTCATAAAATAACTAGCAACTGTTGATTGAACATGGGGATCAAAAGCCAGCCTTCTGGATTAAATGTTAGATGTTCAGAACCTTTGTCGTTTACTCTGTCAAAATGTGTAGGGTTGGCAGTTTCATGGATCACAGATTCATAGAGTCTACATGTAGAAAGATACAGAAAGAAGCCATTAGGCCTCCACGTGTGTTGTCCCACATATGCCCATCAATTCACTTTTTAGCCCTTTGCCATTCCATGCACTCATGATCATTTATAGGTCCTTTAACCAAGGAACAGGTGGAGGGAAGGTGGAGGGAAGCTGGAGCACCCATGGATGAAATCCATGTCCTTACAGATAAATCGTGCAAACACTGAGAAATGACTTTCAGACTTGAACATGGCTTCTTGGTACCATACCACCGTACTAATGTAGGAGTAACCAGCTGTTCAAGAGGGCTAGATAGCAAGAGCAAAGAATATTTCAACTTATTATCAAGCTTAGTAGCGAAAGAAGCCGCATGGAGAAGGGTCCCGACCCAATATGCCACCTATATTAAGGACAATGCCAAAAGATTTTATAAATACATAAATGGGAAATTGGTAACAAGAGAGAGAGAGTGGGACCTCTCAGGAATTAAAGCGGTCGCCTCTGTGTGGATCCACAGGAGATGGGCAAGGTCTTCAATGAGCACTTCTGCTCTGTATTTACCGAGGAGAAAGGCAGTAGGATGGAGGAACTTAGGGCAGTCAATGGAAGTGTCTTGAGAGCAGTCAGTGTTACCGTCAAAGAAGTACTGAAGGAACTGTCATGTTTGAAGGTAGACAAATGTCCAGGGCCTGATCAGATATATCCAATGACATTGCAGGAAACTAGAGAGGAAATTGCGGGAGCCCTGGTTGAAATTTACAAGTCGTCCGTAAATCCAGGAGAGGTGCCAGAAGTCTGGAGGGTGGCAAATGTTGTGCCTCTTTTCAAGAAGGGCTGCAGGGAAAATGCTGGGAACTATAGGCCAGTGAGCTTAACATCTGTAGTTGGAAAGTTACTAGAGAGTGTTCTGAGGGATAGGTTATACAGGCATTTGGATGGGCAAGGTCTGATTAGGGATAGTCAGCATGGTTTTGTTCATAGGAGGTCGTGTCTCACAAATCTGATTGATTGAAGACGTGACCAAAAAGGTCAATGAGGGCAGAGCTGTAGATGTTGTGTACATGGATTTCAGTAATGCATTCGACAAGGTTCCGCATGGTAGGCTGCTCTGCAAGGTTAGATCGCATGGGATCCAAGGATAGTTGAATGGATAGCAAATTGGCTCCATGGTAGGAAGCAGAGGGTGATGGTGGAAGGTTGCTTCTCAGACTGGAGGCCTGTGATTAGTGGTGTGCCTCAGGGTTCGGTGCTGGGCCCGATACTGTTTGTCATCTGCATCAATGATTTGGATGAGAACATACAGGGCAAGATTAGCAAGTTTGCTGATGATACAAAAGTGAGTGGTTTTGCAGATAGTGAAGATGTTTAAGAAAGATTGCAGCAGGATCAGGACCTATATTGGCCAGGTGGGCGGAGGAATGATTGATGGAATTTGATACAGGGAAGTGTGAGGTGTTGCATTTTGGGATGTCGGACAAAGGCTGGACAAAGGCTTTTGGCATTTTGTTAGAGTATTGAGTATAGAAGTTGGGAGGTCATGTTGCAGTTGTATAAGACGTTGATGAGACCGCATTTAGAATATTGTGTTCTGTTCTGGACACTATGTTATAGGAAAGATATTGTCAAGCTTAAAAGGGTTTAGAAAATAATTGTGAGGATGTTGCCAGGACTAGAGTGTGTGAGCTATAGGGAGATGTTGAGTAGGCTGGGTCTCTATTCCATGGAGCGCAGGAGGATGAGGGGGGAACCTACTGAAGTATACAAAATCACGAGAGGAATAGATTGGGTAGATGCAGTCTCTTGCCCAGAGTAGGGGAATCAAGGACCAGAGGACATAAATGAAAATGAAATGCCTTTATTTGCCGTTGTAAGCACTGCACACAACAGCATTGTCGTTGCCACTCCATTGGTGCATAATATACAAACATAAAAACACAGGACACAATTTAAAAACAATGTTAAAAACTAGGTATCAAGATAAGTAAGTATTCAGTGTTGTACATGGTGATGCTAAAAGTTCAAGGTGAGTAGCAGCATTTGAAGAGTGCAGCATGATTAATACAGTGTTTTTTCATGTTGAGTGTGAAGATTGCTTTGGGGAAGAAACTGTCTGAGTCTGGTGGTGCTTGTTTTGGCTGACCTGTAACACCTGCCAGAGGGCAACAGTTCAAAAAGGTGGTGACCGGGGTGTGTGAAGTCTTTGATGATTTTAGTGGCTCTGCTGAGGTAGCGTGAGGTGGCAATATCCTCCATAGAGGGCAGTGGGCAGCCGCTGATTCTCACCTCTCTCTGGAGGATAGGTTCATAGGTTCAAGGTGAATTGGAAGATATTTAATAGGAATCCGAGGGGTAACTTTTTCCACACAAAGGGTGGTGGATGTATGGAACAAGCTGCCAGAGGAGGTAGTCGAGGCTGGGGCTATCCCATCCCATTTGTCCTTATCCCATAAGAGACAGTTAGGCAGGTACATGGATAGGGCAGGTTTGGTGGGATATGGACCAAGTGCTGGCAAGTGGGACTAGTGTAGCTGGGACATTGTTGGCCGGTGTGGGCAAGTTGGGCTGAAGGGTCTGTTTCCACACTCTATGACTATTTAAGCTCTGTCTTGGGGGGGAAAAAAGTCAGCAAATGCAGAGAAGAAAACAAATCGACCATGTGCTCAAAGTCTCCTTGAAATTTTGGTCCAATGCAGAGTCCATATTTTGGCACACACAGACGCCAGTGATGAAAGAGCACACTACTTTGCAAACTACTCACAAAACCGTTGAGGCATCTCCTATCCATCTGTATAAGAGTAAAAAAAACTCAATCTTCAGCAGACAGGAAAAGGAGATAGAAGGCAAGTTGCTGCATGGGTTGTGTTATTCATTCTAGTTTTACATTTCTTGCCGGTCATAATCAGAGGGGCAGATAGAGGGATTCTAGAGATTATTCACCCTAAACTGCTTCTTATATGATTATAGAGCAGTCAATTAATAGCATATTGCTCTTAGAAAGTTAAGGTGGAATATTGAATTGACATGTAAAATTAAAGCGAACAGTAATTATCATTACAGAAATAAATACCATTTGCAAAAACTGACCTTCAGTTGTACTTCATTCCCAGACTGTTCTACCAGCCAGAAATGCACAGCTCCAACCCCAACACATGCAAACTCATTGTAGGCAGTTGGATCAAATGCCAAATCATGAATAGGATTGGATACTCTTGTTGTTGCTAAAAGCTCATAATTCCTGGTATTCCACAAAGCAATTGTCAGATCCCTGTAATCTCCTGCAAACAATTATAGATCAATGTCAGAGATTTTGAGGAACAAAATCTGCATCAAAGACAGCTAATTGAAACGTTGACCAATTAACAATTATTTGACTAAATCCCACAAAGAACCAACATTGGTAAGAAAACGGTTCTGCTATCAGATTATACCGCTCAAACAAAGCGTAATAGACCCTACCTGCAGACATCAAGAGCCTGTCGTCTCTGGAATATGCCATAGCTTGCACCTCGCCTGTATGTTGGGAAAGTACCTTCTTACAACTGCCACTCATCACATCCCAAATAAAGATGCAACAGCCTGTTTTATTTTGATCCCCTGAAGCTGATGCAAGATCCTTGCGAAAAGAACAAACAGCAATAAAAAGGAATGTTCTCTAAATTTTTAACAGGTAATTAGTAAGTGAAGAAACCCTCCAGTCCCATAAACCTTACTGGAAAACCGTCGCAAAATTAATACTGAAGAAATACCAGCAAAACTTCCTAAGGGAATTAATTGCATCTTCTCCCATCTAGAAAGTTAAATTCTACAGCAACATTTATAAACAGGGACTGGAGATAATATAGACATTATTGATTAATACTGGGCATCAATAAATAAAGTGTGACAAATAGAAAGCAAAACACCATCTCTTAATTCTCATCCACTAACTCAAAAAACTCACTTGAGGACAGGAAATATTTTGTACATTATACACATCTATGGACCAAAAGCAAGGCGACAACTCCAGACAGAAGGAACAGCAGATGCCGGTTTACAAAAAAAAAAGATACAAAGTGCAAGTGGCATATGATATGCTGTTCCACCAATTTGTGGCATCTGGCAATGGAGGAGACACAAGACAAAAAAATCAGTATGGGATTGGAAAGTGGAGTTAAAACGGTTTGTAATTGGGAGATTTTGCAGGCCTTGACGGACTGGCACAAGCATTCAGCGAAACAGTTGCCTAATCTACACTTGGTTTCACTGATGTAAAGGAGGCTACATAAGGAGCACCAAATATTGTAGATTATTGGAGGTGCATGGAGCTACAAAGAGAGGCTATTAATATCACTTGGTCTTCTGATTCTTACTGATGACTAATATGATATGATTAACTGAGGAACAAAAGGATAACAACGACTCAATCAAATTTCATCTCAAACATACCTGTGTGTCATGGCTGACTGCAAGAGTGGAGATTTCTCCTGTGTGGCCCGTTAAGTGTCTCTGAGATCCAGAATGCAAGTCCTCAATCACCACCAAACAACCACAAGAATACGCAAAAAGAGCTTGAAGATGCGGGTACACAGAAAGATAAATAAAATAATGGAAGAGACTTATTTTTACATGTTATAGTCTGACTCCTGCCTTGTACAGATTTTGTATTCAGCTGTAGCCAATATAAATGTAAAATTGTAACCAATAAATATATAGTTAACGCAGATGGAAATTAAATTCAACAGAATAAACAATAAATATGCAAACCAAGGTGTCAATGTTTCAAAGATACATCAGTCATAAATAACATCTGCTACACAATGTATATTTCCTTTTGAGATAATACATATTTTCCAGGAGTACTGGTTATGCATCCGTATTCCAAACAACATTCTGTATACCACTGATTCACCCCAATCTGGGTTTAGATCTTGCTCTAACAATTAATCACCTGTATCAGGGTTCCAGACCATATTTCCTCTTCCATTTCCATTGTATCCAATTACAACTTTCAGTTTCAGATCATCTTTTCCTTCAGAGAGGACTGCACCCTGATGCAAATTCTAAATATGAGAAGAGAAAAGGCATGGGGATGCCATCAGACAACATAATGCAGAGTCACAAAAACTAAGGGTCTAATTCATTGAGCATTTCTAGAGAACGTGAATAGGTAATTTGTCAAGTCGGGGCCTTTCTTCAGACTGTGGGGGGAGGGGGAAAATTAAAGCTGGAAGAGAGGAGAGGCAGTACAAAGCCTGGGAGTTAATAGCTTGATACCGGTGAGGAGGGTTTTGATAGGCAGATGTTGGACAAAGGCCAGAGATGAAAAGACATGAGTGAGACAAAAAGATTGAAGAGTTGCGAATTGTGAAGCTAGAGGAAGGAATATAGTTGGAAGGGGAGAGGCTATAAAATCTCCTGGTTGCTCATCATTTTAACTCCTCTTCCCATTCTCACATTGACCTCTCTGTCCTGGACCATTGCCAGGAAGAGACCTCACGCAAACTGGAGGAAAAGCGCCTCATATTGCACGTGGATAGCTTACAACCCAACGTATAAACATTGAATTCTTCAATTTTAGGTAACTACAATACCCTTCCCCTCTCCCTTCGTCCCCCCTAAGCCCCTCTCTCCTGTGCCCCATCTGTCTGGTTCTGACTGTCTACCCTTTCTACGCCCAATTCACTTGATTATCATTCTTATGCTGTCATACTTATGCTGTCATAGGTTAAACTTCATAACCTGTAAAGAAACATATTTAAATCGTTTCCAAAATATGCCAGGTGCCACATTATTTATCAATGTAAATTATTGTGGGCTGAAATCAGCCAATCCATCTGCTCCACAATGTTACGGTGTCATAGTTAATAGCCTCGTTATATATAAGAATAAAGCTGTTTCCTGAATACCTATTTTCTATTGGATGGGAGCATGGACATTTTCTGCCAAACATTTATCCCTCAAACACCAAGAAAAATTGCTGTTTGCACAGTCTTCTTTAATAATTTATTTAATTAAAAAATCCATAAAAACACTATTTCCATATAATTTATAAGTATGTGTTGGAAATCTCATGGAGGCAATTCAGATGGAATCAAAAGCTAACTTTTTCAATCTTTCATTGAATTCAGCTTCACAAAACTGATTTTTATATTGTCCTGATTTCCTGAATAAAAAATGATATAGGAGGATGCAGGGTATTTAGCCTTTTGAACCTGCTCCGTCATTCATCAATGTCATGGCATATCTTGCACCTTGCTTCCATATTCCAGCTCTACCCATATGGCCGTTTATTCCTTTAAATATCCAGAAATCCAGAAAGTTTAGAAGAATTAGGGGGGGATCTCATTGAAACATACAGAATAGTGAAAGGCTTGGATAGAGTGGATGTGGAGAGGACGTTTCCACAAGTGGGAGAGTCTAGGACTAGATGTCATAGCCTCAGAATTAAAGGACGTTCTTTTAGGAAGAAGATGAGGAGAATTTTCTTTCGTCAGAAGGTTGTGAATCTGTGGAATTCTTTGCCACAGAAGGCTGTGGAGGCCAAGTCAGTGGATATTTTTACAGCAGATAGATAGATTCGTGATTAGTACAGGAGTCAGAGGTTATGGGGAGAAGCTTGGAGAATGGGGTCCGGAGGGAGAGATAGATCAGCCATGATCGAATGACATAGTAGACCTGATGAGCCAAATGGTCTAATTCTACTCCTATCCCTTATGACCTTATAAATCCATCAAATTTCTGTTTAGAATGAATAAAACTGAGCCACCACTGCCGTCCAGGGTAGATATTACCAAAGGGCTACCACACTGTGCAGAAATTTCTCATCTCTGTCCCAAATAGCCTGCCCTCTATTTTTACAATTTGCCCCATGATCCTTGATTCCATAGCTGGAGGAAACTATCAAGCGCTTTATATTTTTTTTCAATGAGGTCTTTCATTCTTTTAAACTCTAAATACAATCCCAGTCTATTCAATCGCTCTTTACATGACAAACCTGCCATTCCTTGAACCAATCTTTTAAAGTCTATAACATACTCCCTCACGTCCGCTAAATATTAAAAACTAAACTTTTTCTATGATCTAATAACTAAGCCAAATAACAGATAATTAAGTTTGAACTATGAATATCAGGATGTTCCATTGCGAAGTGTAGGGAGCATTGCATGGGAGTCTAACACACTAATCCTTAACAGCTCTGATAATACCCTAAGGCACAAATAAATTCCACTATTACCTGAAAGATGTCTAATAACCCAGTGGGGGAAAAACTGCTTTGCAGATATAGTTTGCTGTACATCAACCTACTAAGCTATTGAACTCAGGGTATTTTCCAGAAGGAGGAAATTGAAACACACTGATGGATGGTAATGTGAGATGCATAATGAAACCTAAACAGACTGGCCCAATGTAGTTTTTCATGAAGCAGTACAAATATAGCTCTTTCCAAACCTGGCAACACAAAGATTTGTAGAAGATAGCCAAGACTTTTTCCACAATTGTAGCAGTCGTTATGCAATCTTTCATATATGTAGAATTGGATAGAGAGTGAAAACATAGCACCATAAAGCATCTCCAGATCTTCTTGCAGAGTGAAACAATGAACACACAGAAATTTAAAAATTCAAGCATACCTGAGAGACAGAAGTTTTGAATCGAGATCCAAAATGTTTGTATGATTCTGGCCGTGAACAATAATGTTGAATATCACCATCTCCAACAAGAGATCCTTTGAAAGAAATATTAATATCAAGATGCGCATGTGCAAGATTTAGAACTCCAATAGGAGATAAAATGCTGTACTGATAAGGCTCAATTTACAACATAAAAGATGGAAAGCTGTACTTCTTCACGTCAAAATTGAGGGCTAATTACAAAACACAGGGACAATATCATTGCCATAAAATTTTAATTAAATAAATCAGTCTACTTCCTAGTATCGGATTGTTTGCTGAGTATACGAGAAGCAAAGACAAAATGTAATTGTTCTGTGGATGAGAAGATATTTGCTCTCCAACTGCTAAACAAAAAAATGAATGGATTGTAAAAATCCAAATGCCATTTAAAATAAGGTGGAATAAAAAATCTTTAATGCCGAGTAATTATTGACGTTTTCAGATATGAACTGCACATCAGCAAAACCCTTTCATCTTGCATTGTAAGAATTTTCACTTTTCCATTTACTTTAGACATGTATTGCCAGTGAGGAGATATGCTCCCTTAACAATCAATTTATAATAAACTCAAGTTCTCTAAACATGTCAAAATCAAGAACAAGCCTTCTTCAACATAGAATGAGTTATTTCAGGCAGTTATCTCATTATATATAAAATGTTTTCAAAAACTGTTAAAACCTTTTACAACATTTGATAAAGTATGATCCAAACAGTTAACTACATAATTTCAGTGTTGAAAACTTGATTCAGAAAAACTTTGAAGACATCAATATGAAAGCAATCAAGTGGCTAAGATAGGTCTATGTGTACTTTATTTAGTTTCTCAGGTTGATTCCTGTGACTATCATCTATGTGTTAGCAATTAATGTTGAGATGGGGACTGTGGTTAATAGAAAAAATATGGGTAACTTGGAGCTACCTGGTTCCTCAAAATCTCCCTGGTCCTCCTGGGATGAAACAGGTCTCAAGTGAGAAGATATGTGCTCTCCGCAATGCAGGTCATCATGGACTTGCAGGGGCAAGTCCCTACTTCTTCCAACTCTAATCGATTCATCTCTCTGTCTGCAGTCATCTTTATTTTCACTATAAGGCAAAAACCCTTGATGTGGAGAAAATGGCCACCAAAACTGTTAGTGTCAACAAATCAATATAAATATAGTGTTAAATACACATTCATATGTGACATTACATTATCAGTTGGAGCAGATCTGAGTGTATTACACAGAGATAACCATCTACAAAGTACCTCATACCAAGTTCATTTTCTAATTTGATTGAAAACAAACTTAAATAATCTATAATAGCTATACATCCTTCATTTGTGTAATTTTTGCAATTTATTACTTGCAATGGTATTGCTTAAAAATCTATCAATGAAATGTATATGTGGTAAGTCTCCATGACTTGAAGTAACTACATATTGAATGTGTAATCTTGAACATATTAAGATGCAAAATTACAGCATTTTCCAATGGAAATAAATTGCGTGCTTTGACGAGAGGGTGGTATACCATGGTATTCTGATCAAAATTTATCAATCCACTGAAGTAAAAAAAACATTTAACTGGCTAGTTACTTCCGTGCTTTCATGGGACCTCGTTTCACATAGGCCCATTTTCACTCTACTCATCTTTGTGAAAGTAATCACACTTCAAAAGTATTGTTAGACATCTTGAGTCCTTCCAAGAACATAACAGCCACAATAAAAATGATAATGTTTTTGTACACTTTAAAAGCGATATGTTGAAGGTGAAGTGTTTGAGTGTCCTGATTATGTTTGTAATCTAAAAGTTTACTCTCTTCTATTTACACTGAAATTCGTTGCTGTGTATACTCAAAAGAGTAGGATAAACACCAAGGTAGAAACAAGGAACTGCCGATGTTGGTTAATACCCAAAAGGACACAAAGTGCTGGTGGAGTAACTCAGCAGGTCAGGCAGCATCTCTGGAGAACATGGATAGGTGACGTTTCGGATTGAGACCCTTCTTCAGACTAGACAATTCTCCAAGAACATCACCTTTCTATGTTCTCCAGAGTTGCTGCCTGACCTGCTGAGTTACTCCTGAACTTTGTGTCCTTTTGAGGATGAATAAAATGCAGCACCCATATCTAAGCTGCATGTTCTTCGTGCAATCAGCTGCACCCAAGAACACATGCTCATAGACCCATTTGGTGAAAATACTGATCCATCCCCTTACCTAGAATTCAACATTCAGAACTTGTAGAAAATGGATGAATAGGGATAAAGAGGTATGGAGTCTTAAACTGCATGTTGAAACCATAATCTTCCCTTTGCAGTACTCACCATCCTGTTCATTTCTTTCAACATCATGAATGTGGATGTGTGGTGGGGAAAAGCTAGGGACTGGTACAAATTGTCGAGGATGTTCACTGTTCTCTGCAATTAAAGGAGCTTCTAGGACAAAGAACAAGTAGCAAAATCTCAGTTTAAAGTTTTGATTCATTCTACTACCTACAATCAATCTAAGTCAGATGGAGAAATAATGATCTACACTATAAATATATTTGTCAAAACAAAACCTCTGCCTGATAACATTAGATCAAAAAGCTTATAAGTTTGCCAAAAAGATCACTAAGGCTGAGCATTGGAAAAATACTAGAATTTAGAAAAGGAGGGTCATGATGAGGAAAAGGAAAGAAGAATGCAAGAGTATTCTAGCAAGGAACAACAAGTGATAAGATTCTATAAAAAACAGAAAAAAATGTAACGATCAGTAAAATTTAATACTGCTCTTGTGCAGACAGAAACAGAAAAATAATTGAGAATAAGGAAACAGCAGAAAAATTTCACAAATACATTCATAGAGTCTTAGAAACAATCCTTTGGACCAACTTGTCCATACTGACCAAAATACCCCATTTAAGCAAGAACCATTTGCCTACGTTTGGCCCATATCACTCTAAAGCTTTCCTACTGATATACCTATCCAAGTGTCTTTTGACGCTGTCTTAATACGTGCCTCAACTTTCTTCTCTGACAGCTCGTTCCATATACCCTTTGAGTGAAAAGGTAGCCCTCAAGTTCATATTAAGTTTTGTGCCTCTCAGCTTAAACCCATGTCCTCTGGTTCTTGATTCCCCTACCCTGGGTAAAATACTCTGTATTGACCCTATGTATTTCCCTTCATGATTTCCTCCCTTCATATCACCACAAAAAAAATCACCCTTCAGCTGCCTACTTTCCAAGGAATATAGTTCTCGCCTGCCCAACCTCTCGCTACAGCTCAGATTCTCAAGTCCTGGCAACATCCTCGTAAATCTACGCTCTGTCTGAAGAAGGTTCTCGACCTGAAACATGACCAAAACTGAAAACTGTACTCCAAATGTGGCCTGAGCAGCACTTTCAAATATAACACAACATTTCAACTCCTATACTCAATACCCTACTGATGCTGGGGCACACCACTTGTCACAGGCCTCTAGTCCGAAAAACAACCTCTACTATCACCCTCTGATTCCTTCCATGAAGCCAATTCTATATCCTGTTAGTTAGCTCTCCCTGGATCCCATGTGATCTAACCTTCCATAGTAGCCTACAATGCAAACCTTAGAAAAGGTCTTACTTAAGTCCACATAGATAACATCTATGGCCTTGCCCGTGTCACGTTTTTTAGTTACGTCTTCAAAAAACTAATTCAAATTCATGACATGATCTCCTACGTACAAAACAAAGCTGACTATCTCTAATCAGCCCCAGTGTATCCGTTTGCCTTATCCCTCTTCTCCTCAGTAACATACCTACCACAGATGTCAGGTTCACAGGTCTATGCTTCCCCGGCTTTTGCTGCCACAGAATCTCCTGTCTGTCACCCAAACAAACCAGTTTACTATGTTGATTGTTCTGCCCATCTTCACTCTTCCTTGCTGTGCCTCAGATGATGTCAGACATGACTGCTGCTGCTCTCCCTTGACTGGCCATTCCCCACACAGTATCCAAAGGGGCATACCTGTAGTCGATAGTAATGGCCTTAGGGGCCAAGTTCACAAGTTATAGGAGTAGAATTAGGCCATTCGACCCACTGAGTCTACTCCGCCATTCAATCATGGCTGATCTCTGCCTCCTAATCCCATTTATCTGCCTTCTCCCGCACATTCTGCCTAGTCCCTGCCATGGAGGTCACCCATCTATTTTCTGCCCGTATCTTAGGCATGACTACCTCACTGCAAGTCCTATTTATGACCTTCTCATACTCCCAGATAATTTTGAGGCTGTCCTGCATCTGTTCCAGTTTCCTAACATGGTCTGTAAGGAGCTGTAGCTGCATGCGCCTCAGGCGTACGCTTCAGGGACACTGGAAGTCTCCCTGGCTTCTCATAAGCTGTAAAACTGAAAATCAAGTCCTCAAAAACATCCCAGAAATAGCAAGCAACTACAAGTCAACAGGTAAATATGAAGAGCTCAAAGAATTTAGAATTCGGAAATAAAAAGATTTGGAGAAATTAATGGGGCTGAAAGGCCACACATCCTCCGGGCATGATGCCATTTATCGTAGAGTCCCTTCTATCTTCTTCCAAAATTCTATAGATTTTGGAATGGCTTCTCAGATTCAAAAGGTACCAATTGTAGCCCCACTATTTAAGAAAAAGGGGAGAGAAAAAAAAGGATCTATTGGAGAGTTAGCCTGGTATTCACAAAATTTAGGAATCCATTAAGAAAGCAGCTTTAGAATACTTAAAAGAAAACTAATAGAATTTGGTCATGTCAACATGGATTTCTAAAAGGAATGGAGGATTTCTAAAAGGAAAGAGTGCTAGAGCTACTGCTGCCTTACAGTAGCACTAGCATTGCTACCTTACAGTGCTAGAGACCCAGGTTCGATCCTGACTGCGGGTGCTTGTCTGTACAGGGTTTTTGTACATTCTGCCCATGACCCACGTGTGTTTTCTCAGAGATCTTCGGTTTCCTCCCACACTCCAAAAACTGCAGGGTGACTTGGATAGGTTGGGTGAGTGGGCAGATGCAGTATAATGTGGTTAAATGTGAGGTTATCCATTTTGGTGGCAAGAACAAGAAGGTAGATTATTATCTGAATAGTAGACACAAAAAGCTGGAGTAACTCAGGGGGACAGGCAGCATCTCTGGAGAGACGAAATGGGTGACGTTTCAGGTCTAGACCCTTCTTCAGACTGAATGGTGTCAGATTAGGAAGAAAGGTGTAACGAGATCTGGGTGTCCTTATACATCAGTCACTGAAAGTAAGCATGCAGGCACAGCAGGCAGTGACAAAAACCAATAGCCTTAATAGCGAGAGGATTAATAGCGAGAGGATTTGAGTATCGGAGCAAGGAGGTCCTACTGCAGTTGTACAGGGCCCTGGTGAGACCGCAGCTGGAGTATTGTGTGTAGTTTTGGTCTCCTAATTTGAGAAAGGACATTCTTGCTATTGAGGGAGTGCAACATAGATATGGCGGGACTGACATATGATGAAAGAATGGGTTGACTGGGTTTATATTCACCGGAATTTAGAAGGATGCGAGGGGATCTTATTGAAACATATAAAATTCTTAAGGGATTTGACCGATGTAGGAAAAATGTTCCCGATGTTGGGGGACTCCAGAACCAGGGGTCACAGTTTAAGAATAAGGGGTATGTCATTTTGGACTGAGATAAGGCAAAACTTTTTCACCCTGAGAGTTGTGAATCTATTGAATTCTCTGCCACAGAAAGCAGTAGAGGCCAATTAACTGAAAGTTTTCAGTAGAGAGTTAGAAATGGCTCTGGATTGTACAGTTTTGCAACACAAAGTTAGGGGAGGGGAGGGGTGGGGGCAGCTGCAAAGTACGCTGACATCCAGCTCATCTCTGACTTCAAAGGACAAAGGACATTTATTGTCACACACCAATTGGTGCAGTAAAATTTGAGTTAACATGCAGCACACAAATAAGATAAACATAAAACATCCCCCACAGCGGAATCAACGTTTCCCACTGTAAGCGAAGGCAATAAAGTTCAGTCATCTTCCTATGTTCACCCGTAGTCGGGGCCTAGTGAGGCTCCCCGCAGTGGGAACTCCGATGTCGGAACGGAAGAACACTCTCAGCGGCTTGGAGCTTCCAAATCGGCTGCTTCCAACCAGAGACCGCGGCTTCCAAAGTCTGCAGGCCGAGCTGGGCGGAGCTCCAACACTGGCGACCTCGACGAAAGATCCCAGGCTTCCGCGATGTTAGAGTCAGTGCCGCCCATGGCTGCTCCGCTCTATCATCTTTGGCTGGATGCGCCTCAGACCACAGCTCCACGGTGTTAAAGTCGGCAGACCCTCTGCAGCTCCACACGGCGAACCCGGTAAGGCATCGCCCGCTCCATGATGGAATTCAGTGCTACACCACCGCTGAAGCTCTGGCCGGTCTCCGGCAGGAAAGGCTACGCTAATCCAGATGGTAGGCCGCGAGGAGGGGGCGAAGATGCGGCTCGGAGAAAAGCCGCATCCTCGACCAGGAAATGACTGAGAAAAACGGTTTCCCCCTCCCCCCCACATAAAAAAAGACTAAAAGACCACCAAAAAACAAACTTTTAGACAGATTAAAAATAACAAAAAGGGTGAAAGGACAGACAGCTGCTGGCAAGGCTGCCACACTAGATGGCACCACCATTAGTTTCTATACACTGATGTGGAGGGATACAACATTATTGGCCAGAGGCAAGTACTTTTATTAGAAATAGAAGCTTTATAAGTGCTGAAATCTCACCAGGTCTCCGAAGCTCATTTGGGAGAACACTGTTGGGCAAAAAAACAATTTATTAAAAACATCAAAAATACACTATAAACAATTAAATGTCATCTAAGTGGTGAGAGATTACAGACTTCTGAGATGTAAAGGGATCTGGGAGCCCTAGTGCAATATTTGCCCAAAGCAAGTATGCAGGTATTAAAAGTAATTGGAAAAACAAATAAAATGTTATTGTTCACTGCCAGGGGGAATCAATAATAATGCAGGGATTATGTACTTATGCGGGTTTGGGTTATGAGCAAATGGTGAGACCAAATGGAATATATGTATTGGTCTCTTTATTTCAGGAAGGATGTTAATATATTTGAAGCAATTCTGAAACAAAATACCAGCTTAAAGTTTGGAAATGGACAAGTTACTTTATAAGGAAATTTTGGATAGGCTACATTCATACATGTTCATACCTGCCAACTTGTGAGAATGAAAAATCGGAATCCTATTAGTCTGACGTCAGTGAGGGCGGGGCACGTGACGTCAGTAAGGGGCGGGGCACGTGACGTCAGTAAGGGGCGGGGCACGTGACGTCAGTAAGGCGGGGGGTACGTGACGTCAGTGAGGGCGGGAAAAGTGACCTCAGTTGCGGGGGGGGGGGGGGCAAGTGACGCCGAACGCCAGCCGGGGTCATGCGGCTGCGTGCTGACGTACACTCGTGCGTGCCCCCATAAGCGGCGCAGGCGCGGTGCGCTCTCTCGCTGTCTCCTCGCCGCCGCCGCCGCCATGGGTCGCATGCACGCTTCCATCCCAATTCCGAATTCCAATTTTTTTCGGAATATTGAGGAAAAAAATCGGAATTCGGAATTGGGATGGAAAAATCGGAAGAATTCCGCCCAAATCGGAATGGTTGGCAGGTATGCATGTTTGGGTTACAGGCCTGGATGTTGAGAGGGGACTTGGTTGAAACAGACAGGACCCCGAGGGATTTAAAAATGTTTGTTTTGTTTTTAGAGACAGAGTGTAGAAATACGCCGTTTGGCCCACCGAGTCCGCACCGACCAACGATCCCTGCACTTACACTATCCTATACACACACTAGGGACAATTCACAACTATACCATGCCAATTAACCTACAAAACTGTACATCTTTGGAGTGTGGGATGAAAACCGAAGCACCCAGAGAAAACCCACGCAGGTCATGGAGAGAACCTACAATCTCCGTACTGACCAGTAGTCAGGATCGAACCTGGGTCTTTGGGGCTGTAAGGCAGCAGCAACTCTACCGCTGTGCACCGTGTTGCCCTCTGACAGATCGGTTCTGTAGGGGTTCTGACAAAATCTAGAACTAGGCATCACTGTTTCAAAGTAAAGGGTCACCCAAATTAGGCCCATGGGAGAATGGGCTTAGTATTCACTGTTTAAAAGTAAAGGGTCACCCAAATTAGGCCCATGGGAGAATGGGCTTAGTATTCACTGTTTAAAAGTAAAGGGTCACCCAAATTAGGCCCATGGGAGAATGGGCTTAGTATTCTAATCCTGTTCCGAATTCTTACAGTTAAACGCTCTGCTAAAACACTCATCTACGACAATAAGAAGTCTAATTGTTTACTTGCAGACAAATGCATTTGTATTTTATCAAATTAAGTTATAGCAAGGAGTTTCATGAATCCATTCAGACTCAATCACTGAAAGAAGCAACATTTTCTTCTAGAGTAAAATGCCAGAAAGATTTTACTTGCTTTGTCTCTTGGTCCAGAGCACCAGCGAGGAAATCCCATATAAATATTGCATCTCCAACACTAATTACACTTAGCTGATCTGGAGAAAAAGCAGCTTGTTGAATTGATTCAGAATGTCCAATGAACACCTTATAAAACAGAAAAAAAATACGTCTTGAAGAGCACCTGATGAGAAAGTGTAAATAGGGTGGGCAAAATTTCAAAAGGAGCCAGCAAATAAAAACAAATAGATGCACCCCAGTTGTGCAGTCCCAAAAACTGAATAACGCAAAGCGGAAATCTATCTGATGTGATGGCCTTGTGAAGAACAAAGTAGGTTAAACCAAAGTCAGGGCATGCCAATCATTTAGGGCACTCAAAATGTAACACCAACAAGAGAGAGCTAGATAGGGCTCTTAAAAATAGCGGAGTCAAGGGATATGGGGAGAAGGCAGGAACGGGGTACTGATTGGGGATGATCAGCCATGATCACATTGAATGGTGGTGCTGCCTCGAAGGGCCAAATGGCCTACTCCTGCACCCATTGTCTATTGTAACAAGCTCACATTTACAGGACTATGACCTTTTCTATTGACTTTTTGGTACATATGAAGATGATTACATGATTTGGTGGTGGTAGTGGGGGGGGGGGGGGGGGGGGGGGGGGGGGGGGGAGAGGGGGAGGGGAAGAGAGGAAAAACATTTGTTTTAAGACTTCTGATTCACTTGGAAAATAAATACCAAGAATCAAGAGAGTTTTATTGTCATGTGTCCCAGATAGGACAATGGGATTCTTGCTTTCTGCGGCACAACATAATATGTAAATGTACTTCATTCAGAATTAGGTTGTTAATTTAATTGGTTCAAAAACATTAACAAAGTAATTATACCTGGAAATTAATTTCTAGTTTCATTTTATAGTCCCAGATTTTGACGACCTTTTCCCCAGTTGTCAGTAGATACTGAACATCCTCAGTCACAGCTAAAGATGAGGGGACTGTCTTGTGAATATTACACATCTGTTGAGACAATGCAACATGAAAAGTATGTGTAAATAATCAATACCAAATAGACCAAGATTAAAATTAATTTGTGCATAATCAAAAGCAATAGAAGATTTGATTATTCCTAATGGTTTTAGAAATGGAAATAAAACTCAGACTTTGAATTAACAAGTTTCATAGAACAAAGATTCGGTGTTCCCAAAGTGGTCTCCTGCACATCGGCGAGACCAAGCGCAGACTTGGTGACCGTTTCTTTCAACACTTGCGCTCAGTCCGCTAGGCCCATTGAATCTCTGGGTTGCTAACCATTTTAACTCCCCTTCCCATACTGACCTTTCTGTCCTGGGCTTCCTCCATTGCCAGAGTGAGGCCATGCATGAACTGGAAGAACAGCACCTCATATTCCACTTGGATAGCTTAAAACCCAACGGTACGAACATTCAATTCACCATTGCTAGGTGACTTCTAACTAACCACGCCCCCCCTTTCTCCCCCATGCCCCTCCCCCACCCCCTTTCTCTTCCCTGTGGCCTATTTCTACTTAATTTCCCCTCCTGCTACTTTCCTCTGTCTTCACAATCCGCAACTTCAAACCCATGTCACACCTTCTGCTCTTATCTCTGGGCTTTGATCCAACCATCTTCCACAATCAGTCTGAAGAAGGGTCTTAATCCACAATGTCACCTATCCATGTTCCCCGGCGATATTGCTTGACCTGCTGAGTTACTCTAGTACTTTGTGTCCTTTGTGTATTAACCAGCATCTGCAGTTCCTTGTTTCTATAGATTTCTTTCAAATACTTCCAATATTTGGAGAACATATATTTTCCAATGAGGGCAACTGACAAAATCAGCAAGGACCTGCAGATTTATGATAATTAGCATTACTAGAAAGATAAAATTGCAATTAATGTAATTCCAGGGGATAACCAAACAGATAGCCTGATACTGCAATTTTAAAATTGACAATTTAACAAAAATCCTACTTTGAAGTTTGAATCTAAAATTGTAGCACCCTAGTCAGTGTCCTGGCTGGATTATCACAACTCAAGAACAGAAACCAAAATCTTCATGTCAAAACAAGGAACTGCAGATGCTGGTTTACAAAGTGAGGCACAGTGCCAGAGTAACTCAGCAGGTCAGACAGCCTCACTTGAGAACATGGCCGTTTTGGGTCGGGACTCTTCTTCAGACAAAATCTTCATGATCTATTTGGGGCAATTATCAACTTGATCAGCTGAGTCACCATGAAACTGTAAATAAATGTTTAATAATGTGAAATCTATTATGGTATTTTTACATTTACAATCGGTGAACGTCCGCTAATGATATGATTTACTATGACATTGTACCTCTCGAAGCAGTTTCCCAGTCTTTGCATTCAACCACAATATCTTATTTGAGGATGTTGAGACTAGAAGCTGGTTGACTGCAGCGGGAGGATAGCACACTTTAATGGCTGTATCAAGAGTGGTCGTCTCCAGGTCCAGAATACTGACATCGACAAGCATTAACTATAAAACAAAATAATGTGAATAACTAACTCCTACTGGTACAATGTGAATAATATAGATAAGCACATATTATTGTAGTTGTCAGATCCTGGGAATGAGTTAGTTTCAGAAATTACCCGATATTATTTACTGATCCACTGCGAAACAGGTCCAAGTCACCAATGTAACTTTGATCGATTGGCCAGGTGGGCTGAGGAATGGTTGATGGAATTTAATACAGAGAAATGCGAGGTGTTGCATTTTGTGACATCTGACAAGGGCAGGATCTACACAGTGAATGGTATGCCTCTGGGGAGTGTTGTAGAGCAGAGGGATCTTGGAGCGCAGGTGCATGGTTCCTTGAAGGTCGAGTAGCAGGCAGATAAGGTGGTCATAAAGGCTTAAAGCCTTCATCTGCCAGAGTATTGAGTATAGAAGTTGGGAGGTCATGTTGCAGTTGTATAAGACGTTGGTGTGACCGCATTTGCAGTATTGTGTTCAGTTCTGGGCACCATGTTATAGGAAAGATATTGTCAAGCTTGAAAGGTTCAGAGAAGATTTACAAGGATGTTGCTGGAGGGTCTGCTATAGGGAGAGTTTGAGTAGGCTGGGTCTCTATTCCTTGGAGCGCAGGAGGATGAGGAGTGATCTTATAGAGGTGTATAAAATCATGAGAAGAACAAATCGGGTAGATGCACAGAATCTCTTGCCTAGAGTAGGCGAATCGAGGACCAGAGAACATAGGTTCAAGGTGAAGGGGAAAAGATTTATTGGAATCTGAGGGGTAACCTTTCCACACAAAGGGTGGTGGATGTATGGAAAAAGCTGCCAGAGGAGGTAGTTGAAGCTGGGACTATCCCAACATTTAAGAAACAGTTAGACGGGTGCCGGATGGGCAAATATATACGAAATAGGTATATCTCTCCTAATTTCTCTTTTCTCTACTTTCTCTTTCTTTCTCAATCTTTTTAGCTTTTCATCTCTGCTCTTTATTTCTTTCGCTATCTGTTTCTACTCGCTTGTCTATCTATTTTGACGCTCTTTATTTATTTTTTCTTTCACTGTTCTTTTATTATTAAATTAAAAATACGAAGTTGTACAAGAATGATAATGTGTATGTATGTATTAGGTACTCAAGTACCGCACTATTGTACTTACTTCTAACAACACAAAAAAAAAGTTAGACAGTTACATGGGTAGGACAAGTTTGGAGGGATATAGACCAAACGCAGGTAGGTGCGACTAATATAGCTGGGACATGTTGGCCAGTGTGGGCAAGTTGGGCCTTAGGGCCTGTTCCCACACTGTATCACTCTATGACTCTATGAAACCTGAATCATGCTTCACTGATTCCCTCAAGGATAGTGCATGCACAGGTTATCAGTTTCCAAAATCCCATAGATTGGAAAATTATTCTCATAGACTGGAAGGTAGCAAATGTAACCTCGCTATTCAAGAAAGAAGGGAGAGAAAAAGCAAGGAACTATAGTTTGCCTGACACTCACCTTCAGGAAAACACTGGAATCTTCAAAGGAAATGGTAACAGAAAATAATAGGTTGAATAAAGTCAGCATGTATTTATGACAGAGAATTTATGTTTGACAAAACTTTTAAAGATTTTGAGATTGTATCTGGCAGAAGAGGTAATGACTAACCACTTCCATGCTGTATTTGGACTTAGGGGTTTATGAGGCTTTTATATAGGCACATGAATATGTAGGAAATGAAGATTATTTTAACTTGGCATCACAGTGGGCCAAAGGGCCTGTTCTTGTCTGTACGGACCCATGTACTTGCTAAGAGGATAAATTTGTTCTGGTGAAGTATATCAATTTACCTCATCTAGTGAGTGAGCATCCATCACAGTGACGACAAATTCAGATGGGCCGACAAAAGCCAAATGACCACTATCACTGCTCACTGTTAGTGCATCTGGACCATAGCAACTGCCTCTTGCCACAACATTACCTAGAACAGTGTAAACATATTGATAAAATAATTTCAGATAAAGATTAAAGCATCATTTGATATATTTAACATTAACTCCATATGAGATCTATTCTCCATGAAAATAGTTTTTCTTTTGGCAGATATTGCCTGGTCCATAATAGATTCGGACCTCTTCAGCATCAAAGGGACCTACAGGGAGCACTGCCATAAAATAGCAGCCAATATCATCAATGACCCATGCCACCTTTGCCAAGCTCTCATTTTGCTACTACCATTAGGAGGTGGAACAGGAGCCTGGGACCATCAGGTTCAAGAACAGCTTCTTCCCAGAAACCAGCAGGTGCTTGAACACTGCACAACACTAACCCTACCTCAGCAACTGCAATCTTCTATGGACTGTGTCTTTGCTTGCACTCTGAACCATTTAGCAGTATTTGGGTTACCTAGCATTAAGGTTAGCATCATTGTATGATTGATTATTATTTATCTGTGTGTTATTGCATTATCGGGGCTGTTGAGCTGTAGAAATTAAGAATTTCATTGTTCCGCTGCTGGTATATATGACAATTAAACACACTTGACTCCTGATAAGGTTTTACTTGGGCAGCAAAGAATATTTGCCAGAAATGGCCCTGTTTGTCCACCTCATTTATATAGACAGAAAATTATGATATGATCTTCCCCATCTTATTTTCTCTACGCAAGCCAATAACTTGCATTTATTAGAGTACACATAGCAAAAACTCTTTAGAGTAATATTATCAAATTAAATTTGATGTTAAGCCACATAACTAGGATAGGTGATCCAAAGCAAGGCCAAGCAGTGAGCCTTTAAAGTTTGTCTTAAAAAGGACCAATAGAGCTGGGCAAGTGAAAAGGAGAAGATGGGAATGGGGGATCGCCAATTAAAAGTTTAGTATCCATTAGAGCTGAAGGCACAACCATTACTGGTTGCGTAGTCAAAATGTCCTAAAGGCCAGAGATAGAACAGAGCAGAAATCTTTGGGGAATAAAGGTCTGAATGACTTTATAGAGCTTAAAAAGATTCAATGAAAGGATTCAAAAATAATAATAATTTTAAAAATCAAGACAGCTAGAAAGTGACCCTATTTAGATTAGTAAGCAATAGAGGTAATAGATCAGTAATGCCCCTGTCCCATTTAGGAAACCTGAACGGAAACCTCTGGAGACCTTGCGCCCCACCCAAGGTTTCCGTGAGGTTCACGGAGGTTCCGGTCACTCTCCCTAATGGTGGAAAGTGGTTTCCGTGTAGTCGAGGCTTCTTCTATGTTCCTGCGATTATTTTAAAAAACAAAAAAATGGCCTCGACTAAAAATAGGTTGCCGTTTGGTCGAAGCCAGTGGAGTGGGGTTGCTATTTACTTACAGACAGTTGAAGGCAATCTCGTTCGCTGACCAGCTATTTTGATTCGCTCATTGGAGTTTTCAGCAAAGATCCTGTCGGATCTTTGGTTTTCAGGACCTAGAAGATCCGCCGGAAGGTAAAATGCCCGCTAACTTTATTAAACTTCTTAAAACTGTCTCCACTCCTTCTCCCCCCTGTTCTCTCTGTCCTTCTCTCCCCTTTTATCCGCTCTCTCCCTCCCTCCCGCGCTCTCTAAAGGACTTACCGTGCTCTGTGGCAGCCGTTTACCTTCCTCTTCATCGCACAGAAAGCGCTCCTCCGCTGTCCCTGGCCCCCACCTTCTCGATGTGTGTGTGTGTGTGTGTGTGTGTGTGTGTGTGTGTGTGTGTGTGTGTGTGTGTGTGTGTGTGTGTGTGTGTGTGTGTGTGTGTGTGTGTGTGTGTGTGTGTGTGTGTGCGCGTGCGCACACGCGGTCAGTAGCAAAGATCCTGTAGGATCTTTGATCAGTAGATGCAGCTCACGCTTCGGTCGAGGCTTTCCAGGCAAGTGACCAAAACCTCTGGTGACTCATGGAGAGTGACCGGAACCTCCGGGAACCTCACGGAAACCTTGGGTGGGGCGCAAGGTCACCAGAGGTTTCCATTCAGGTTTCATAAGTGGGACAGGGGCATAAGACACCTGAAGTTAGAGGAAATAGGAGGCAGCAATTTAGATTATTAGAAACTGCAAAGATTAAGATTGAAAGGTCAGCCAGGGGAGCAATTGTAGATGTAAGATGGCCGAAGTGTTCATCAAAAACTAGGGCTTTATTTCCTGGCTATCTTTAACTAACTTTGCTGGGATATTTCAGAGGGCTGTTAATAGTCATCCATGTTGCTGAAGATCTAGGGGTACATTTATTGGCATATTTTTATCCCAGAAGGATGAGTAAACCTAATGTTTTTGTTAAACAACAATCAAGCAATTTCATATTCACCATCACGGGTGCCTGCTCTTTATTCAGAACTTGTTAAATTTCACAGCTGTCAAAGTACAACTTGATGTTTCCAAATCAATTACCATGCATCTGGTTTCCTGTCTAAGAACATAGTTCTTCAACTTTTCACTTAAATTGTACAACTTACCTAGGATCCTGATAACATGGTAATCCTCCTTAGTAGCATCGTACAGAGCTAAAGAACCCAGAGAACCAGCACTATACATATACTCTCCATTGGGTGAAAATATAAGTCCAATCACTTGTCCTCTATGCTGTCTGAAGGCCGGACAAAGAAAAAGTCAGCAAAATCTGAGAAAACTCATTCATTTACTCAGAATCAATGCAGGGAAAATAAAATTTGTTGATGGAAATATGATACAAGTAAAAAAAAAAACCTCATGATCAATAAAACTGAATACTCACCGCTGCTCAGCCAGGAGACTAGAATTTTCCACATTAAAAATGCGCACTACGCCACTGCTGAATCCGCAAGCAAATACTTGCCGTGACGGATGAAACGTCACAGCACACGGAGTCTCTTCGGCACTCACAAAGTCATATAACTGTTATTAAAAAGAATTATATTAATTTCCAAGAGAACACCATTGACTTGCATATCAACACGTCACCACAGAATTTAAACTAATCCCCTCCCTCTTACATAGCCTGAAAAATAAAATTTGAAAAATGCAAATAAGATGCAATAAAAGTAAGTAATCTCATAACTAATGGATCAGATGGACTCTTCAGTCCAATCATATTTTGTCACAATCATCAGCAAAGTGAGGAAGCTAATTCAGTGCTCTCAAGGAGCACATAGATATCAATAAGCTATTCACCGACGCCCAATTTGTTTTACTTGGCTCACCCAAATCCAGGCTTTATTACAACACTCATCCAAACCTGGGCTATATAGGTGAATTCCAGAGGTGGGTTGACAGTAATTACTCTTGACATCAAAGCAGCATTTAACCATGCATTAGTTCAAGATGCTAAAATTGACGTCAATGAACATCCAAGGAAACACTTAAGTGAAGATAGACACAAAAACCTGCAGCATCTCTGGAGAGAAGGAATGGATGATGTTTCGGGTCGGGACCCTTCTTCAGACACTTCAGTGATTGGAGCCGTGCCTCACTCAAAGTAGAACAATTGTTGGAGATCAAATCACTCCAGCCCTAGGACTTCACCGAGGGAGCTCCTCAGAGCTGCATCCTCGGTCTCAAGCATTTCATCAATTACCTTCCTCCATGACGTCAGAATTTGCTGATTGTACAATGTTCATTCCATTTGCAATTCCTCAGCAGCTGAAGAAGTCTACTCCAGCATGCAACAAGACCTGAGCCATCTTGAGACCTTGGCTAATAAGTGACAACTATTCACGCCGCAAAAGTGCCAGGTAATGACCATCTTCAACTAGAGAGAAATTGACCATCTACTCTTGACATTCAACGGCATTATATTCACTATCCGAAACAGCATTTCCCACAGAGAAACACTTCTTAGAGAACTAGTTATGAAGCAACATACCAAGTATTTTTCTAACCATGCACCCAGATTCACAAACAAGATTTAGATTCCTATTGTTTTTTCTTAGGTTTAAAAACACAACAAACAATAATTACAAAAAAAAGAATCAATAGTTTTAGGAAATGTTTTAAAAAGATACGAAAGCTCCCAAACACACACATATGAAGGCAGAAACTCAAAGCTTTAAATTTTCATTCCTGCAGACACACCTGTTGCATAGAATCTATGTCCCATACTCGGATAGTGCAGTCTTCAGATACAGTAACCAGATGTCTCCTTATTCCATCCACTGAGAAAGCCAGAATTTTGTTCATATGTGATCTCATTAGTGTAGTGTAGCCTCTGCTGGGTATATCCAGATATCCAAGATTACCTGTAGTAGTAGCTGCCAGCACCTTCAGCCCATTGGGGTCAATGCTTACAAAGCTGACACCGCCTTCGTGTTCTAAAGATAGATGCAAGGGTTAGTAATTCTGAATGGGCAGCACTTATTTAATGACTTGCATCATGCTGCAATTCATCTATCAATATTTTTTTTAATAATCCAGGATAAGTGAATAAGAGCCATCAACATCCCGTGAACAAAATATATCAGTAAACTGTTTTTGTACCAATTTCCATTTTAGATAACTGAGTGTCTAGTATGAGCAGAAGTACAAAACAAACCTCTTGGAAAATTACATCTGTAAATGTAATCATTTCCTGGTACTGAGAAAACATTCTCATACCACAAAGAATAGTTCTCACTTTTCCAAATCGAGTGCATTTATGTACAAATTGACAAGACAGGATTTAGAAATAAATGTTCATAGAGATCTTATTATAGTTTAGCCAACCACAATGACAGCTTATCAACCCGATACAACCTTAAAGAGTCTCCAGCTAGAATCAGGCCACTTGATATTGTCCTGCAATAAATATCATTTGGAGCTGGATATAGAGATTTCCAACACCTACACAATTAATTAACAGAATAGTAGTATGTACTACATCAGTGAACTTCACAATGCCCTAAAAATTGTAGAGCTACTTGGCTCAAGAATTTGACTACAGATATAACAGACCAGTTTACTTTGAACCAAGAATGTACTTAATTCTCATTTGTTCAGTCAGATAATTATTACTTGATCATCAGACAATTGCAAATATCATTTTTTTACAAGGTGAAGTGATTATTTACGAACTCTTCTCAAGTGGACATTGATATCAATGTAGTCACCTGCTTCAAGAAAGACAGTTGAGAAATCCAAGGGCCAAAGACGCAAGTAACCATCGTCAGATCCTGTGGCACAGAAAGCAGCAGAAATACTGATACTGTTGATGGCAATACCAGACCCTGCAATTTGAAAAAGGTATTTAATGTTTAATTTTAGGTTCCTACAAGAAGATGAGAAGTATTTAAGTTTCAAATGCAAACACTGATAGGAATCAAGATTTTCTTATAACCACCTATTTGTTTCCACCGGACTTCATTTGCACTACTGAAAAATTCCTTGCTTAATGCTACAACATTTATTCTGACAGTAATGGAACAAAACTTGTTTTACAGTACCAGTAGCTTAAAGTACCTATCCCACTTGGTGATTTTTTTCAGCGACTGTCACAGACGTAGCAAGTCGCCGAAAAACCAGCAACTGGAATAGTTACTGGCTTGGGCCTTCGTCATGGCAGCCATGGAATTTCCCGAGGTGAGCACCGGCGACAACCCATGTCATCCTGGCAACAAGCTACGTCGGCCTGGCGACAACTTACGATCATTGGCGTCAAGCCCACGGTCGCCGTTGGATTTTGAAATGTTCAAAATCCAGCGGCGACCAAAATAATGCTACAACTCCTTGGGCGACTGAGGAGACGAGACCACTCACGATCATACAGGCGACACCCCGGTGACCATGTGGTGACAGCCTAGTCGCCAAAAAAAATCGCCTTTGTGGCATCTTTCCTATAGCAGGGTGACCAAAACTGAAGAATACTCCAAATGTGGTCTCATGAGTGGCTTGCACAGATCGTTCCAACTTCTATATGAAATTCTCGACTGAAGGTTCACGTGCCAAAAGCCTTTCTTCACATTAGGGCCCTCCCAATTACTGTGGTCTTGCCTTGTTTGACTACCCAAAATGTAGCACCTCACAATATCTGAAATAAACTTCATTTGCCATTCCTGGGCCCATTTGCCCAGCCAATCGAGATCCTGTTATATTGACATATGTCATGGATTTTTTTTTAAATCTATAAATGCACACCCAAAAGTCTGAAATTTGGCTTAAGATTATAAATTACATCAAAGATAAATGGAAAATAATCCTTGTAATAACCCCTATTCCATTTAAAGCACAAATGCACCATAGCACCACCTTCTGGATTGCATGTAATACATTTGCTTTCAATTATTCATAAGGCACAGAATACTCATTCAACAAGTACTGTACATTTATGTGAATAATATAAATTTATAGTAACCACACACCACCACAACCTACTGACTCTTTTGCTTCCCCAATTTCACAGAATCCAAACACACCCCAAACATTTTGGATCTCACACTTCCCTGATATCAGCCATTTGCCAAATTAAAACAGGAATTGTGTTTAGGAGAAATTATGATGGGTCTGCATGATGGCAGAAACATGACTGACACGTTTATCTGATTAATTTTCTTTATTATGTGGCAGTACATTACCCTAACATTCATCTCTCTGGACTGGAAAATGTAAGTCTTGGAGATGGGGAGATAAAGAGAGGAAATAAATCAAATTTCAACACTGTAAAATGAAAACTTTACAAGCTCTTAAGTGTACAACATCTTTTAATGATAGCACTGGGTATTACACACACCTTCAAGCACCGGCTACATTTTCTACTGAGGGGAAGGCGTTATGATATGTTAACTGGGCGGGGTTAATGGGAGTGAGGTAACTATATTATTGGTTGCATATAAACCATCTACATCCTTCCCCTTAGAAATCAAAAAAACAGATTGTTGTCACGACAACCGAATTAAACAGCAGATTAAACCGAAATCGCCGTAGCGAACAGGCGGCTTACTGATCCTGCCCGAGCGCGTACGGATGTCTCCCCCTCCCCCGAAAGAGCAGAAGAAGCAGGAGGACGCAAGGCAGCCGGGGAACCAGGGAAGGGCATTGGGTTGGAGAAACAGGAGAGGGAGAACCCGCGATCGGCAACAGGGGACCCGCGCAGAGGGGAACCAGCGCCCGCGACGGGGACCGAGGCATGCAGGGAACACACCAGCCGGGGGCGGCAGCCGGCTGCTGATAGGAGAGTGGAGGGCATAGGGCCCAGGGGCTGCGGCTGTGGCTCATTAACCGCAAGCAGGTGTTGTCGGCTTCTTCGGTAGATGGAACCCTCACAGTCGACCAGATACGAACGAGGTGAGTCGGCCACCCCAACCACGGTGGCCAGACGGTAGTGCCCACTGGCGGTCTGCAAACGAACAACCTGTCCGGGCAACAGAGGATCGAGTGGTCTGCACGACCGATCGTGGGAACGCCGCTGGCTGTCATGTTTTCTCTTGAATTCGCCTCTGCACGGAGGCGGTGCTTCCAGCACCCGAGGTTTCAGCTGGCGCTGGGCAATCGGGAACGTGGAATCTGGTAGTTCTGGACATCAGACGCTGAGCAGGGGACCCCATGGCCGATCCCTGGAAACATTCCTGAGGTTCAGGAGATCCAAATACAAATCAGAATTGGATAGTCGCGCCTGTTCCATCAGAAGCTTGTCGCTGCGGACGGCCCGTTCTGCTAGGCCGTTGCTCTGTGGGTACTCTGGGCTGCTGGTGAAATGCACGAAGTTCCACTTGTCGGCAAAGCTTTTGAATTCTCGGCTTGTAACTGCCTGCCATTGTCAGTCTGCAGCCTGACCGGGGTCCCAAAAGTGGAGAAGTGTTTCCGCAGCTTGCGGATCACCATCTCCGATGTGAGGGATGTCAGCAAAATCCACTTCGAACCAGTTGGAGTACGAGTCGACCAGGACAAGGTAGTGGTTACCACGCCACTCGATATATGTCGGCAGCCGCGAGGACCAGGCCAAAGCAGGGGCGGGCTGTTGCAGCAGGGGCTGTCGCTGCTGGTGCGGCGCAAGACTGTTGCACGTGGAGCAGGCAGAAACTCGTCTCGGATATATTTGGCCATTCCAGGCCAATAGAATTGGCACTGAGCGTGGGCAAGCGTTGCACTCGACCCCAGGGTGTCCGCTGTGGGCTGCACAAAAGTAAAAGTCAAACAGGGAGGACGGGTCCAACAACTTTATGTCCCTTGACGATAACGCCATCCTGGAGCACCAGTTCGTCGCGGACCAGATGAAAGGCTGTGCTTCAGATTGCGCGGCGGAGCGCTTTGTTGGCCACCCCTGCTTTAATCACCGATGCAAGCTGCTGCAAGGCCGGATCGGCAGCGGTGTGCTCGGCCAAAACCTGTAGCTGCTTGGTGGGAATAAAGTTAACGCCCAGTACGAGCAAGTCCTCTGTTTCGTAGGGTGGCGAGCGCAGGAGTACGCGGGGCTCGCGACAGGGTGTCCGCAATGTGCATCTCAATAAATATTTATGCTCCTAATTTTGACAACCCCCAATTTTTAGTAAAATTTGGATATAATTTCAGAACTTAATCATCAAAATGTGATAATAGGGGGAGATTTGAATTGTTTTTAGATCCATATTTGGATAAATCAGCAAAACAAAAAAGGACTAACATAAAATCTTAAAACGAGTGAACTCCTAAATACATACATGAAAAATTCTAATATAAACAGATGTATTGAGGATCGCTAACCCAGTAAGTAGGGAATATTCATTTTATTCAACAGTACATAAAACATATTCACGTATTGATTATTTCTTAGTGGACACAAAACTAATTCCATATACTATAATTCTAAATATCATAATAGTATCATTTCTGATCATTCCCCGTTAACTTTTTCTTTTAAAATTAGAAGAATGCCCGATAAAAATTCGTTTCGGAGGTTTAATACCCCCAAATTTTAAAATAACTCACAAGGTTGCACATATTTAAAAGAGCAATGAATTCTTCTTTGAGACAAATGATACACCAGATATTTCACCCTCTTTATTATGGGAAACTTTTAAGGCATTTATTACAGAATTATAATCTCATATCAAGCTTTCCAAAATAAAAAGAATAATACTGAACAATTGCAGTTAGAACAAGAATTAGACAATTAGATTCAGAAAATGCCAAAGAACCAACTATAGATAAACATAATAAGATAATAATACTAAAATATAAACTAAAAAATTTTATCGGCCAGAATAATGAGATTATTTCAAATTACAAAACAAGAAAATTTTTGAATTTGTGATAAACCTCATAAACTCTTAGCACGCCAACTGAAAAAAAGGGACACAGAAAATACAATTACTAAAATTAAAATCAGACAAGGGGAATTACTAACACTACCTAAAGATATTAATAAAAGATTTGCTCAATTATTATCAAAACTTATATACATCGAAAACCTCTGCAAATAATACTCAAATTGCAAATTTCTTAGATAATTGTAATCTCCAAAATTAAATATGGTGGAACAAGAGGCATTAGGAGCTCAATTACACTACAGGAAATAGAAGAAACAATTAGTTCGTTGAAGAACGGCAAAACCCCAGGACCAGATGGCTTCAGTAATGATTTCTATAAAAGATTCTACAAATAATTTCTCCACGGTTGCAAGATTTATATTATATACATTTTTAAAGAAAATAAACTACCAGAAACACTAACCTGAATCAACTATTACACTTATACCAAAAAAGGATAAAGATCTAGAAGACCCAGGCTCATATAGAGCTATTTGCACTCCTAAATACAGACCAAAAATATTAACGAAGACCCTAGCGAGAAGATTGAGTAAATATGTTAGTAAACTAATAAAATCCGGACCAAACAGGGTTCATACCAAAGAGATACTCATTTAACAATTTGAGAGACGGTTGTCTAATATAATGTACTCACATAATACTGAAGAAGAACTAGCAATTATTTCATTGATGCAGAAAAAGCTTTTGATCAAGTAGAATGGCAATATTTTTTATTCAAAGTATTGGAAAAATTTATAATATGGGAGATAATTTTATTTCATGGTAAAACTATTATATGATAAGCCGACGCTAGAATACTGACTAATAATATATTATCCCTGAAATTCCACTTACAAGGGCAATAAGGCAGGGTGCGCGTTATCGCCCCTGCTTTTTGCACTAGTGATAGAGCCTTTAGCTGAAAGTATAAGAAGCCATCCGAACATTCATGGGTATATTACCAAACACTCAAATAATAAAATTTCATTATATTGCAGATGACATATTATTATATATTACAAATTCGCAAATTTAGCATACCAAATATACTAAATTTAATAGAGGAATTTGGTTCTTTTTCAGGATATAGAATAAATTGGAACAAAAGCGAAATTATGACGATAAAACCTCAAGAGTCGACACATCTGTTGAAATTCCCTTTTAGAATTACAACAGAAAAATTTAAATATTTGGGCATCCAAATTACTAGGAACTATAAATCATTACTCAACGCAAACTATATGCCTTTATTAACTAAATTAAATGGGCTGATTAAATTTTGGAAGACACTGCCGATGTCATTAATAGGCAGAATAAACGCGATAAAAATGATCTTCTTACCACAAATATTGTACCTATTTCAATCAATACCAATATACATACCTAAAAAATTTCTTCAAAAAAATTAGATTCTGATATTATAAACTTTATATGGGATTTATAAATCACACAGAATAAAAAAAAAACACTTGTGTTGTAAATCTAAAGAATCAGGGGGACTGACACTCCCTAACTTATTGTATATTATTGGGCAGTGAATATTAAAAATATAATCTACTGGTTGGACAGTTCTGGCCAACAGGTAATTGGATAAGAATGGAGAAAGGGATTGTTTCCCCTTATAATATAGGAGCGATCCTTCTTTCCCCGATAAAACTGAACAATGTAATATACAAGAAGAATCCAATTATTCATAGTATAATACGAAATTTTGGAAACAAATAAAATTAACTTTAAAATTAAGAAAATTATCGCTTCTTTCTCCAATAGCTAATAATCCCTCATTCAAACCATCCATTATTGATAAAACGTTTACCCATTGGGAAAGAAATAGGAATTAAAAATGATGGAGATATGTATAAATGGGAAAACTTTTATCATTCCAACAAATTACAACTAAAATATAATTTGAAAAGTAATCAATATTTCAAATACCTTCAAATTCAAGATTATTTGAAAAAGTATATACAAGGATATCAAACTTTAACCCCAGATCTACTGGAGGAAGGAATGAATAGAAAGGCAGAATCAGCAATTTAATATCTTACTTATATAATATAATTCTAAATATAGAAACACCAACGACAGAAGCAATAGAAGAGACTGGGAACAAGAGTTATTGATAAAAATTCCGAACGATAGATGGGATAAAATCTATTATATGTAAAACAAATGTTCAATGAATGTAAGACATAAACTAATTCAATTTAAAATTTACATAGATTATATTATTCGAAAACAAGACTGAATAAAATATTTTCAAATGTTTCCCCCATCTGCGACAAATGTCTAACTCAAAATGCCACTATAGCACATTCCTTTGTCTCTTGTACAAAACTGTATACATTTTGGAATGGAAATTTTTGGAATTTTTACAAAACTATTTAACACAAAATTGAACCCCAATACTGAATTGATTATCTTTGGATCAATGGAAGAGGGAAGTAAACTAACTATATTCCAAGAAGCCTTTCTTAATTAGGTCCTAATAACAGCGAAAAAACTTATACTTAAATTTTGGAAAAACGCACCTACGCCAACATTCAAAATGTGGATCTCAAATATTCTGAAACGCTACATCTTGAAGAAATGAGATTCCTCTTATAGGCAAAGTAACCAATTCTTAAAGATTTGGTCTCCGTTTATCAACTTTATACAAGCATATGGTGCAACATAACATAACCTTAGAAATTAAATGGTTCAGAACTGGGTGACGAATGGGGCAAAAAATATGAGATAGGTAGATCTCTCCTAATCTTTTCATTTCTTATTACTTTTTCCTTTTCTTTCAATCTTTTAACTTTCTCACCTCTGTCCTTTATTTTTTTTTACTTTCTGTTTCTACTTGCTTGTCTATCTATTCCGACACTCTTTATTTCTCTTTTCTCTCACTGTTCTTTTATTATTGCACCAAAAATATGAAGTTGTACAAGAATGAAAATATGTATTTATGTATTATGTATTAGGTACTTAAGTACCAGACTACTGTACTTACTTCTAACAAAAATAAACAAACAAAAAAAAAAAAAAAAAAAAAGAATATGTCGGCAGCAGCGAGACCAGCCAAAGCAGGGGCGGGCTGTTGGCAGCAGGGGGCTGTTCGCTGCTGGTGCGGCGCAAGACTGTTGCACGTGGAGCAGGCAGAAACTCGGTCTCGGATATATTTGGCCCATTCCAGGCCAATAGAATTGGCACTGAGCTGGGCAAGCGTTGCATCGACCCCAGGGTGTCCGCTTTGTGGGCTGCACAAAAGTAAAAGTCAAACAGGGAGGACGGGACCACAACTTTATGTCCCTTGACGATAACGCCATCCTGGAGCACCAGTTCGTCCGCGGACCAGGAAGAAAGGCTGTGCTTCAGATGGCGCGGCGGAGCGCTTGTTGGCCACCCTGCTTTAATCACCGATGCAAGCTGCTGCAAGGCCGGATCGGCAGCGGTGTGCTCGGCCAAAACCTGTAGCTGCTTGGTGGGAATAAAGTTAACGCCCAGTACGAGCAAGTCCTCTGTTTCGTAGGGGTGGCGAGCGCAGGAGGTACGCGGGGCTCGCGACAGGGTGTCCGCAATGTGCATCTCAGTGCCCTTCTTGTAGATTATGTCAAAGTCGAATGCGCTGGAGCTGCAGCATCATACGCTGCAGCCTGGCAGGGGCAGCGTGAATCGGCTTGTTCAGGATTGTCACCAGTGGCTGGTGGTCGGTTTTCGACCGTAAATCTGCTGCCGAACAGGAAGTCTCTGAACTTGGAGCAGGCGAACACCACCGCGAGCAGCTCTTTCTCGATCCTGAGCGTACCGCTGCTCGGTGTCCGTCATGGTGCGGGAGGCATAGGAGACGGGATGCAGCGATCCATCGACAGACTGAAGGCAGGCCGCACCCAGACCGAACTTGGAAGCGTCACAGGTGACGGTGGGATGGGGCGACCCACGTCGAAGAACCGCAAACGTCGGAGTGCTAATCAGTTTCGACTTGAGGCGGTCAAAAGCCTGCTGGTGATATGGAGCCAGGCCCAGGCGATATCCTTTTTTGTCAGCTGCCGCAGGGAGCACTCAGCACACTGAGGTTTGGTATAAACTTGCCAAGGTAGTTCACCATGCCCAAGAATCGTTGCAGACCTGGCACGTCGGTGGGGGCTGCCATTTCGGAGATGGCAGCGGCCTTCAAGGGGTCGGGACTTTAGTCCGTTAGGGGTGAAAACATGTCCAACATACGTGACCTCTGAGACACGAAACCGGCAACTTCTTGGGTTTCAGCTTCAGGTTCGCCTGTCGCGCGCGATCCAGGGACGCGGCGGAGGTTCAGGTCGTGCTCGGCAAGGTCCTTCCCGTAAACCAGGATATCATCCACGATGATGGCACATGCAGGTGCGCGAATAATTGCTCCATCGTCTGCTGGAACACCCGCTAGCAGAATTGATGCCGAATGCATTCGCAGGAACTTGAATCTGCCGAACGGTGTGGGCGAAGGTCGTCAGGTCAGAAGACGCTTTGTCCAACGGGACCTGCCAAAACGAGTTCTTAGCGTCTAGGACCGAAAAGATGGTGGCTTGCCCGACCCTTTGCCGCCACATCCTCAACAGACCGCATGGATGGTAATGTGGTCGCCTGATGGCAAGGTTTTAAGTCCTTCGGGTTGATACACACGCGCTATCTCGTTCTTGTCTTTCTTAATCGTGGCAACCATGGTGGAGACCCATCGGTGGGCTCGCTAACTGCTACTAGCACCCCCTTTTCGACCATCTCGTTGAGCATCGCCTCGACCTTGTCCTTCATGGCGTGGAGACACCCTGTGAGGTGCGCGGACACGGGTTGTATATTTGGGTCAATGGAAATATGGTATGACACTGGTAACTTCCCCAGGTCATCGTCGACAGGTCCTGGTATTCAGCAACCGGGGTCAAACGAAAGTTGCACTTTGTGGACCGTGCGGTCAAAGGAGACCAGGCCAAGATCCTGGCACGCACGGTTGCCCAACAGGGTTACACAGTCAGAGTTTCCAAACATAGAAAACCAGGTTTCTTGTGGCCTTTTGCAGCACGCAAGTTAAGTGGCCTCCCCGCAGGCCTTAGAATCTCTCCACCATAGGCGTGCAGGGTAGCATCGTCAAACAACCAGAGGCTCATTATTCCTTATCTTGTTGAAAAGATTCATGGACAAAACATTGACTCTCGCGCCAGTATCTAATTTGGCAGAGAAGGTTACGCCATTGACAGTCACAGGTACGGAGGGATCATTGCGGTGGGGCGGGTGTCTGTAGGTGGGTAAACACATGAGAGTCTCGGCAGAATTAATTTGGCTCCGCACCATTGCACTCAACTAAAGCTGGGCTGTGAGTCGAAACAGAGATCAGATTGGGCCAGCATGTTTAGACTGGGACTGGAGCTTGTGCCTGGCTCCCACCCCGGGAACGGAGTAAGCGACAGGAGGCTGAGAAATGGTTCAGCTTTTTACAAAAGTTACAGGTTTTACCAGAGGCGGGACACGTCGACAGTCTATGGTGCATGTAGTACAGTTCGGGCACCTTTTTCGGGGCAACATCGCCAGGTCCAGGGCGGGCACGCGGCAGAAAAACATTGTTTCCCACCCGAGGCTGTGGCTCCGAAATCCTGCCAGGTTGACAGATTTATTGCCCAAATCCCGGTGGTCCTCTTGCAAAACAACGACCTCAGACAATTGCAGGCTGCATAGCTTTGTCCAACGTTTAGATCTGGATCCCTCAAAAGCTCACATCGCAGCTTATGGTTCCGATTGGAGGCGTGGGTTCGAATCCCACTTCTGACACCATGTAAATGAAAACTTTACAAGCTCTTAAGTGTACAACATCTTTTAATGATAGCACTGGGTATTTAACACACCTTCAAGCACCGGCTACATTTTCTACTGAGGGGAAGGCGTTATTGATTGATGTTAACTGGGCGGGGTTAATGGGAGTGAGGTAACTATATTATTGGTTGCATATAAACATCTACAAAACACCATTTTTCCATGTCATGAAGAATGAAAGCAGAAATTTTATTCCCTCCAAAATTGCAGAATAGGCAAGTTTCAAATAATAATTTGGTTCAGACAAAAGCTCCATTAGTGCAATAAAATTAATTTTCTATCATGTCATTATTTGCTTGTGAAGTTTCATTTAACTGTGCACACTACTATAAGTTATTGATTTTTCACAGAAGTGTAGTTTCTTACCTGTATTCAAAGACACTGTTTCTGGATGGCTTGAGGGATTTTGCTGTGAGGGAAATAAGCGACGTGCTTTCTTAATAACAACATTTTTATAATCGATTTCAATGATGTGTCCACTTTTACTGCATGCAAAGCTGAAATTATACAGGAAAATAAATAAGTAACTTATATACAAATATAAGTATATCTCCATTTGATTTTTTTAAAACCTGTATTAATTTGACCAGGACATTCTTGTGCATTACAGTCAACACTACTTCTGGAGTGGAATTACTATTACAGCATAGGAAACACAGCAGTCAATACACACCATGCAGCAAACATGTAATCACACACAATAATGGCTGGGTAAGCAGTTTTAGTTAAGAGATTATATACTCTTGCTTTTGTTCAAAAATTAAAATGTCCAAATATCACGGTTTAACATCTTGTCTACAAGCGGACATCACCTGCAGGGCCGTACTTTCTCATCATGATACCACCTTTTTTGTTTAAATACCCATAATGGTGGAAGACTAATCATGGTGGTCAATCCCACAACATGAAGTTGAAGTGGCTATGCACACCTTGGCTGAATCTACAGCAAAGAGCACTGATGTTTTCATCAGAATCAACAAGAATTATTATATCTGGGATGTAACTTTGAGAGTTGTGAGGTAACATTAAGAGTATCGTGCATGAACAATATCCATATAACTGCCCCATTAAGTCTCCTTGGTAATTTTGATAAATAATCTTTATGCATCACAATTTACATTTACAATTCTTAACTAAAAGTAATGTGGTGAAAATCTTGGCATTTTCCTGAGCAACTATGTACAACTTCACTATTTCTACATGAATGCACACCTCCCAGAATTGTGGTGAAAGGTTGACTGATCTTCTTATGAATGAGATCATGAGTCCCACTGTGGAAGCATGAAGCTTATCCTGGGAGCACAAATGCACATAATTGTATAACTAGGAAAGCTGCTGCTGCATAGCTCCTGCGACTGAGGTTTATTCTTGATCTCCGATGCAGTCTGTGTGGAGTTTGTATGATCTGCCTATCACTGTGTGAGTGTCCTCCATGTGTTCTGATTTCCTCCCACATCCCAAAGATATGCGGTTTGATAAGAATCATTGGCTATTGTAAATTGCCTCTAGTGTGTAGGTGTGTATGTCTGGGGAATAAAAAAAGTTCAGCGTAAATGGATGCCTGATGGTCAGCAGGAACCAGGTAAACTGCAGGCTCCATTTTCATGTTATATGTCACTAAAACTGCAATAAGCTATCATTTACGGTATGGATTAATGCAAGTATTCATGCAACAATTTAACATTTTAAATATATTTTTGGAGAGTTTTTTTTAACTGAAGTTTTATTTGAAAGTTTTCAGGTTTTTTTCAAGTTGAGACATGAAACGTGATGTTTTAAATATGCAATGAGTTTGAGCAGAAGCATGATTTAGACATGTTGTTATTTCCCCCCTGTTTTGAGCACTACAAATAGTATTGTCATAGAATGATCTCTCCCAAGGGACAAATGACTGGTTCCTGCAGGCAATGAAAACAGTTACTCCAGTTACTTCTGATCCAAATAAAAAGGTTCCTTGCTAAAAAGTTAGTTTCTAAGTAACCCGTCTTAAAGTTCCAGTACAATTAGTCTTCCCCATTGCATTTTTTGCAGCTTATGGAGATTTAACCTGTAAATTCAGAAATGGCAACCCACAGATTTGTTTATATTTTGAGAAGTAGCAAAAAGTAAAAAGTAACCCATTCCAACACAAAATCCTTCAGAGCAGTTACAGGTCGATTTGCAGTTATATAAATATCTGACACGCATTGTCTGATTATACCCTGCCATACAATCATAGTCATGGTGCTATACTCCTTGCGTAAATAAATAGACATTACAACATTGACTACATATTTAAAATACTTTACTGGGACATAGAACAGTACAGCACAGGATCAGGTCATTTGGCCTGCAATGTCTGTGGAACACCAATGTAAGTTAATCCTCTCTGCCTGCACATGATTCATATCCCTCCATTCCCTGCATATCTACGGCCTATCATAAAGCCTCAAATGCCACGATCACAACACCATTTCCCATTTCTCCGCCCACATCTGTAACTGACCTAAACCACACTGTATCGTTTGACAGCATTTCTCACTGTTCACAACTCCACCGAGTCCGGTGTCATCTGCAAACTTACTAAGTAACCCATTACTTTTACATCAAAGTCGTTTATATTACAGACAACAGAGGTCCCTGAACAGATTGCTGCAGAGCACCACTGCTCACAGACCACCACCATTAATAACACCCACTTCCAACCTCTGTCTTCTAAGGGCAAGCTAGTTCTGAATCCGAACTGCTGAATCACCATGGATCCCATGCATCTTAATCTTCTGGATCAGTCTACCATGAGGAACCTTGTCACTGGAATTTAGAAGGATGAGAGGGAATCTTATAGATAGAAACATAAAGTTCTTAAGGGATTGGACAGGGTATATGCAGGAAAAATGTTCCCGATGTTGGGGGAATCCAACCAGGGGTCACAGTTTAAGAATAAGGGGTAGACCAGTTAGGGCTGAGATGAGGAAAATCTTTTTCACCCAGAGAGTTGTGAATCTGTGGAATTCTCTGCCACAGAAGGCAGTGGAGGCCAATTCACTGGATGTTTTCAAGAGAGTTAGATGGGAGGGCTAACAGAATCAAGAGATATGGGGTGAAAGCAGGAATAGGGTACTGATTCGAGATGATCAGCCATGATCATATTTATTGGCGGTGCTGGCTCGAAGGGCTAAATGGCCTACTCCTGCACCTATTTCCTATGTTTCTAAATGCCTTATTAAAATCCATGTAGACAACATTGACTGCCTTACACTCATTAATCACCTCCCGAAAAATCTCAATCGAGTTAGTAAATGTGACCTGCCACAAACAAAGCCCCTGAATGCCCCTATTATCACATTCTCTTCCAAATGCAAGTAAATCCTACCTGAAGAATGCTCTACCATTGACGCAAGGCTCACTGTCCTTCAATGTCACGATTATCTCTACTTCCCTTGTTAAACAAAGGAACCACATTGCATTCTATTCCATTACTCCTATTTTAACTAGCTTTCTATTACATTGGAACTTCCTAAAATATGAAAGCCTCTGTAATAAGTGAAATTGTAAACAGGACATCAAATATAAATTGGCAGGCCTGCTTAAATCATGTGCAAGTGCTGCACAGATTAGATCATGGTTTACTGGTCTGGGCACACTGCTATATTTGTTTTGCTCTTACAGTGTTCTCTCCACAGGGTCTTTGTCAGCCAGATTCCCTTCTTCAAATGCTATATCTGTAAATGCCAAACAATGATATTCACCCAGGTTCACTGGGCAAGACCGTAGTGCCCCACTTCGAACTCGCCACAGACGGATATTATCTCTTCCACACGACACCATCCTGTTAAACAATGTCAGGCAATCACTACAAGCAGGCAATAATCAAGAATCGAGAAAATAAAGATTAAAAAAAGCAGAGGAATCAAGAATGAATAATTTGAAGAGCAAGAAATGAATTAATTAGAAGCAGCATTACAGGCAAAGCAATCAAAATGTAGCAGCATAGGCTACTTACACAAAACATCTACTGCAGGCCCACTTAGACAACAGTATTAGTCTTGATACCATGATATAAAAATAAGGGAGATTGTATAAAGAACTGAAAGATTTTGGCCATTGTGAAAGATTGAATAAATTGGAGATGTTTTTTCTTTTGTGAAACTTATAGGAAACCGGACAAGAGTTTCCCTATTTTACCCCCCCCCCCCCCCCCCCACCCCCCCCGCTCCACCCCCCCCCCCCCCCCCCCCTCCCCCCCCCCCCCCCCCCCCCCCCCCCCCCCCCCCCCCAAAATTGTGAATGAATCGGACGATAAGGATGTATACAGAATAGTTGCACTTGGAGGGAAATGTAAAGGTGGGGAACAGTAAATGGTAAAAGGCTTTTAATAACCAGCTGAGAAATAAAGAGAACATGCTTTTCTCAGAGTGGTTAGACTTGGTAACTCAATACCACAGTATTTTAAAGATGAAATCGGACTATTTATTTATTTATTTGATTATTTATTTCGAACAGAATAAAATAATAAAAAGCTAGTGTGAAACAGCATACAAAAAAACAAAACAAGAATATTTATAAAGTGTCATAAACAGTATCTATAAATAAATGAAATGGTATGTGTCCGAAAAGGAGCAGGAAGAAGCCAAAGCTTATAAAAACAAAGACAATAAAACGCAAGAGAAAAAAAGAGGACAAATGTATAGTGAAAGATTGAGATGAGAGATGCAATTGGAGAGCACTTATATGAATCAGCATCAGTAAAATTCTGCTGGGCTGAATTTAATTTTCCAAAAAAAACTAGTTTGAAAAGTACTTCATAATCACTGTTTCAAAGGTATGAGCTGACATCTATTCGAACACAGAGGTAAATTGGAAAGCGTGACAAACAACATGCATTATCACAAATGGTGGAAATGCAAGGAAACATGCCAAGACTATATTGTAGAAAAGAAAGATAAACGCCACATCATAAAGGGAAAGGAACACATAATTCCACAAGTTAAAAGCACTGATCTGCTTACCTGGTGTCATCAAAAGCAGCTATTTTCATCACCTGAATATCAACTTCAGTGTGAGCTTTTGCCATCACTAATACTTCACCATCCTGATTTACCTTTGATGTGTTCCATACCACGACTGTCTACAAAAAAAAATCCTGTAATTTTGTGGACTACTTTGAATGCTCGTACATTATTTTGACTCTATTGAAACCAAAGATTGCCTTCACTGTCAGTTTTAATTTTAATTCTAATTTATACTGTTTTCTACATTTCTTCAGTAGCACACGTTGCACTTGATATAGGGCCGTTTTGACAGCCTCCCCATTGAGACTGGATTACTTCGATGTTGTGGATTTAAATTCATGATCTCCGGTCAAGAATAAGGTGGCGGCCCGGGGCAGGTATAGTCATCAAGTATATCCCTGGAGGAGTTTTGGGAACTGAGGTGCAAACTAAAAAAGGAGATCAGAAGGGCAAAAAGGGGGCAGGAGATAGCTCTGATAATATTAAGTATAATCCCAAGAGATTTTATAAGGACGTAAAGGGAAAAATGGTAACCAGAGAAAGAATGGGACCCGTCAGTCAATTCTGTGTGAGCTACAAGAGATGGGCAAGGTCCTCAATTAGTATTTCTCCTCTGATTTTAATGTGGAGAAAAACCATGAAGAACGGGTAACTTGGGGCCGTCAATGGAAGTGGCTTGAGAGAGCAGTCAATATTTACGGTCGAGGAGGTGCTGAATATCCTGACGTGTATGAAGGTAGACAAATCTCCCAGGCCTGATCAGATATATATATCCAAGGATACTCTGGGAAGCGAGAGAGGAAATACGGGCGAGATGCCATAAGACTGGCGGGTGACAAATGCTGTGCCTCAAATCAAGAAGGGCTGCAGATAAAAGCCTGGGAGGCTAGCGAGCCTAACATCTGTGGTCGAATGGTTACTACAGAGTATTCTGAGGTATAAAATATACATGCATTTATATGGACACGGGTTGATTAGGGATAGTCAGCACGGTCTTGTGCGGGGGAGATGGTGTCTCACAAATCTGATTACAAATGTAGTGCGTGTGTGTCTGTGGTCGGTCTATCTAGCTCGCGATTTCAACGCGAACGATCGATCCAACTCGAGGTTTTCCAGGCGAGCGCCCTCAAGCTTGAAGGTCCAAGTCACTTAATTTACAGATTAGGTCGCCGCAGTGGGACTGCCCCTTTACAAGCATGCGCCTGAGCTATAGGGAGAGGTTTAGTAGGCGAGGGCTATATTCCTTAGATGGCAGGAGAATGAGGGGCAATCTTGTATAGGTGTACAAAATCATGAGAGGAATAGATCAGGTAGATTTTTACCCTCAGTAGGGGAATTGAGAACCAGAGGACATAGGTTTAAGGTGAGGGGTCATTACTCGACCCCCGAGATCAGGTCAGGTCGGAGGGAGTTCCCCCGCCACGGGTACCATGTAATCCCGTGCTACCTGTTCCATGGTCGGATAGTCGGCTACTAAACCATCTCCCCCACCTGGTTTGCCAGGTGAGGAGGGGGCTATGGACCTCTGGCAGGACCAAAAACAAGACCTGTCAAAGGGCGGATGAGCTTCTAGCGAGCCAACAGCCATCCACACTTCGGTAGAAGTTGCGATCACTGTCGTATATAGAGTTGTAAGGAATGATGATAAAGCACACACACCAAAATCCTATACTTCCAGCGGTGGAAGTGCACAGGAACTGGAGGACAGAGATGTGTGGTGCGCCTGTCACCATTTCCGTCGGAAACCAGCACCACTGCATCGTTAATGTTTTCAACGATGATGAATGAATGAATGGGTAACTTACCCCAGAGGGGTAACTTTACTGCACAAAGGGTGGTGGGTATATGGAATGAGCTGCTGGAGGAGGTAGTTGAGGCAGGTACTATCATAATATTTAAGAGACATTGGTCATCTATGCCTTAAAATCTAGAAAAAGCTTACACAATAAAAAAATCTTCAAAAACAAAGTAAAATTATTTAAGAATCATGATCAACATTCTTTGCATATTCCAGTTCTTCAGACAGTTTGAAAACTTGTCAAGCAATAAATGCTCAAATCAAACAATAGAGAAAGGTAACTAGACCGAAGAGCTTTGACCAATCATATTTTCATTTTACTTCAATAATTGTAACAATTAACTGAATACTATTATTTGCAGATAAGATCATCTCTGACCCCTCTCACCGTGTACACAAACTCTTGGAAGCACTTCACTCTGCAAGGAAACTCCGGACTGTCAAAGCCGCCACAGCCAGACATAAAAACTGCTTTTTACCAAGAGCAGCAGCTCTCCTCAATAACCAAAAGTCTGTAGCCTCCTTTTGCTCTGGTATTTTATTTCATTCCCATGTTTAAACTATAATGTTTTATTATTAATGTTTAATGTTTTATGTGTCATTCTTAATTGTTACTGTATGTCGTGTTGTTACTTGCTAGTGGAGCACCAAGGCAAATTCCTTGTATGTATACATACTTGGCCGATAAACTTATCCATGCATTCATTCAAACAAGTGTTCCAATGAAATTTTAATGCAAAATTACTTCTTTTTTTTTAAATAGCACTACTTAAAATATTTTGTACTTACATTTTTTTTTAAATTGCCATATTCTGATAACAGAATCTTGCCTCATGACGAGCTAATAAACATTGCACCAATTCTATGTTGTAATATGGTATCATTTATGGCATTTCTTAAACTCAGATGTTGGGTTTCACTTGCTCTAATGTCCTTATTATATCTGGTATTTTATATATTAACGTTCAGCGTTGCATGGTTGCACCATTCATAGTGCAATTAGTGATTTAGATTTATCAGTATATAGATATGATCGAGGTTGTCCATACAAATTTTGGAAGTACTTACAGTTTTACCATGACCATCTTTGCCTACACTGCAGAGTACTCCCCCGTTGAATGAAAAGCTAAAGGAAAATAAATATTATTTTACTTTCCTTTTATCTGAACCATTCATTACCACTGAGAACCATTACATTTAATTATTCCAACAAGTAAACAAATTTATAGTAATTCCACTGTAAAATTGCAGCTGCAGAAGTTCCGTTATAGTGATTAATATTTGCTACATACTGTATGTATGTGCAACCAAACACAGGAATATAATTATTGATGCCTTGAACCTTAATTTAAATTCATACAATAAAATTGATGGTTGAACAAATATTGAAAAAACATTAATATGGTTCCCAGTGTAAGAACAGAAAAGGAGGAATGCAGAAAGTTTAAAATACAATCAAATGTCTGCTTTAATACATTTTACGATGTTAATTAAATTTCCCATTGTAAACATTTCGGCTGCTGGGATGAGAAGTACAGGAACGAGATTGGGAACCTTACATCACAGTGTCAAAACTGCAACTTAGCCCTTAACCTCCGAAAGGCAAAAGATAAAAGAGTTGATCTAAGGAAGCGAGAGGGATAAACACAACCATGAACTCTTCAATGGAGCAGGCATCCATATCACCAGTAATCCAATTGGTCCCTTCACAGTGATGCAGTGATCAAGAAAGCTCAGCAGCATATTTATTTTCTTAGAATCTGAGAAGATTTGGCATGTTTCTAGATGCTTCAGTTGCAGAATGTATTCTGAAAGGAAACATCTCAACCCGGTATAGCAACTGCTCTTCACTTAACCGCCTGAACCTGCAGAGTGGCAATTATTCCCTGTTCATCAATAGGCTCGTCACTTCCTTTCACCCAGTCCATCATCATAGTGCATTGCATAAGGAAGGCTGGAGGTATCATCAAGGATGTTTGCCACCCTGGCCACTCCTTTTTCTCGTTTCTGCCTTCTGGGAGAAGACAGCCTGGATACCCAAACAGAAGAACAGCTTCTTCCGCATAGCTATCAGACTCCTGTACACACATTTCTTTCATATTCCCTTCCCGGAGGTGCCGCCATATACTCTTTTGTTTTTGTTAAATATTTTTATTAGACGTAAGTACATATTAATAGAATATACTTCTCACATACATTCATAATATTATTAATATTAACAATTATGTCTTATTTGTATTTTTATACATTTTTTTTAATTGCAGTAGGAAAAGATAGAAAAATAAAGTAAAAGTAGAAAATCAAAAAAAAAAAATGAGTGGAGTGTTAAACAGGTTATCCATCATTGGAGATATATCCATGATTTGTTATATATGATTCTTCATCCATCCTTTTTCAGGCTTCAGTCAGCTCTCGCACCGAGCCCTTTTGACCTTTAAATATTCACGTAAATGGAGACCATATCCTGAAAAGAACCAACTGTCAGTAGGACAAGCCTTAATCTTTCAAGATGAAGTGTCTCTGACATTACTGTAATCCACCATTTTGGTTTGTGGGGATGTAGGACCTTTTCCAGAATTTCACTATTAATTTTTTCCCAATTATAACTGTAATCAATAAAAATTCTTTGATTCGTTATTATTAGTGATTCTGTTTTTGTAATATTCCCAATATTATTAATGTTTTGAGATCAAGGGATCAGATCAATATTAACACACACATTCGGAATTTTTAAATATTTCCTGTCAAAATTTAGTAATTTTTATACAATTTGTAAATGCGTTAAGTTAGCTTTAAGTTGCTGACATTTATCAAATATATGGAAGATACTTGAAAAAATATATGTAATTTGGATTTTTGAATAACGTAATCTATGTAATATTTTAAATGGTAAGAGAGTGTCTAGGCATTTGTAATGACAATGGTGTCTATGTTGCAAACTTTATCCATCTTTCTAGTCTATATAATTGACTTAATTTTGTTTTCCCATGATTGCCTATCATTTCTGTCATTGGGACATCGATTTTCCAATTAAATGTTTATAAATAAGATCAATGTTTTCTGGTTCGGGTGTTTATAGACATTCAATCTAAAATTTCTGTCTTTTATCTTTCTGATTACCTGTGGGTTGCTTTGAACATAGTCTCTAATTTGTAAATAGTTAAGTAATCTTTTGAATGTAATCCATAAAATTTGTTGTATGTAAATTCTTGAAATGTATGAAGGGTTTTCCCTATAGGGATCACCCATCTTATTAATTCCACAGTTTTTCCATTGTAACCAAACCCCTTAGTCCATGATGAAGGTATAAATGTAACGTTTCATTTACAATGGTAAGGGCGTGGTATACATTTGTCAATTTTAATGTTTTCTTTATTTGTTTCCAGATAGTACGTTTCTATTATAGGATTTTTTCACTATAGATTTTCTTACCTCGTTGTATTAGCGATTAAAATCGAGCTAATTTAAACGTGCGAACAAATCATCTTTTTCCATTTTTCAACAGAATTGGTTGTTTATCTGTCTCTATAACCAAAAATTAATATTTTAATATTAACTGCCCAGTATAAAACATAAGTTGGCAGTGCTAGACCTCATTTTTTTTGATTTACATAAATGTTTTTTTTTATTTATTCGAGGGCTTTATTAATCCCAGATAAAGTTGGTGACTAAGAATCAAACCTTCTTAAGAAATTTTTAGGAAGTTATATCGGAATCAAGAGGAAGAGATATAGAATTGCGGGATCAAAATCATTTTTATTGCATTAATTCTACCTAGCATGAAATAGGTAATGTTTTCATATAAATTATTCTTATTTAATTTTATTTCATAAAAAGTGGAAAATTGGATTTAAATAAGGAATCGAATCTTTTTGTTACTAAATTACTAGATATGTGATTTTTGCGTTGCTATCTTAAAAGGAAAGTGTTGTAGTATATGTAATTTATTACCATTATTTTACATGTTCACTTTACTTCATATTAATATATATCCTTCAATAATCCAAATTTAGTTATTAATTTTAGTAAATTTGGAATACGAATTTCCGGCTTTGTAATATAATGTAATACATCATCCGCATATAAAGAAATGTTATTTTCAGTATTCTGGTTCATACCCATAGATTTAGGATGTAATCTGAGACGTTGAGCTAATGGTTCTATTGCAAGTGCAAACAATAGCGGGCTAAAGGACAAACCTTGTCTGCAGCCCTCGGGAATAATTATTAGTTGATAGCATTTGATTTGTTAGTATTCTGGCTGTTGGATTAGAGTATATAATTAACCCAGTAATAAACTTCTCTCCCAACTTAAAAGTTTCCATAACCGAAAACAATGTAAGACGCCCTTCCCCTGGTCAAAGGCTTTCTCCGATCTACCGATATAATTACTAGGGTTTTATTAATACTCTTTTGAAATATCTAATATTGAATAATTGTCTCAGGTTATATGAGGGAATATCGTTTTTGTATAAATCCTGTTTGATCGGGTGAATTAATTTTATTAATAACTGTGCTTTAGTCTTTGTGCTAATATTTTGCGTTAGTACTTTTTGATCAGTATTTAAAAGATGCTATCTATGATCGGGTCATCCAGTATTTGTCTATTTTAGGTATAAGGTTCATAATAGATTCCTTCACGTTTCTGGTAATTCTGGTGGGTATAGATGTATTCTTAGAGTATCTTCACCGTGGTGCAATCGAACATAAAATGTTTTATTAAAATTCCGAACCAATACCATCTGGTCCCGGTGTTTTACAATTTTTTTTTAATGATCTGATAGGATTCTTCGATTTCTTTTACTGAGATTTTCAGGCATTGTGATTCTCTATTTTGTGAATACAACTATTTAGATTACATTTTTTTTAAATGTACTATTCTATCCTGTTTTCTGTCGTTTTAGCTGAATATAATTTTTTATAATATTACAAAAAATCTCTCATTTATATCTTTGGGTTTGTACTAAAATGGTTCCCATTGTATGATTTAATCCTATGGATTATTTTTTCTCCCCCATTTCCGTATTGACGAGCCAATAATTTTTGAGGTTTTCTCCAAAATTCAATTGTAATTGTAGGAGTGTTATTGATAGTTTTTACAAGCGTGATCTGAGTATATTTTATTTTAATTTATAATTTCAGTGTAGCGAATCTTTTGTTATGTTTTGTTATGGAATGGATTAGCAGCTTCTCTGTGCTAATGTTTAATTCCTTTTCCATTTCCTGTTGTTCCTCTGATTATCTTTATTAAAATGCTTGAGGAAGAAATCATCATTCCTCGGCATATGTTTAAAAGTTTTCTATAATAGGAAGAAGTATGTCGGTTTTATCATTTATTTCAAAGAAAATCTTGATCTGTTTCTATAAAATTTTCCTGAGTTACTGTGTCTTTTAAAACTTTGTGGGTTAAAATCTCCATTGTCCCTGTATTTCCGTTTTACCATTTATGTTAATCATAAATTGTTAACAGGTGCGTGATCTGAGATTGTAATTTATGGGTTCATTTTGAATTGTAAGTAAAAAAAACTGTGATATGATTTAGAATCTACCTAAAATACTCTATTCTTGAATAGGTTTTATGTACAGGTGATAAAATGAAATTTCTCGTCCAGTTGGATTTTCTACTCTCCAAACATCTTTAATATTACTAGTATCCAGTAAGCATTTAATAGTCATGGAATGGGATTGGGTTTTGCTATGTCTTGTGGAATCTATCTAATAAGAGTCTAGTGTACAATTAAATCTCTCCTAATTATTAAGTTTGTTGTTGCTATTTCCGGGATATATTAAATATTTTCTTAAAGAACGTGGACTTATCAAAGTTTGAGTCATAACATTAACGAAAATCATTTTTGTGCATTTATTCTCTATTACAATAATGTATTACCATCACTGTGTCAGTTCTAGTTGATGTATGTTGTAAATTGCCTTTACGAAATCGTATTGCTAAGCTTGGATTTAAGAAGAATGTGTACCAGCAGAATGATACGGTTTTTCTATCCATTAGCTTACAGCCTTCGGCATCTTTTTGTTAAGTGTGTTTCTTGAATAAAAATTACATCAGCCAGCTTTAATTGCTTTTAATGTGCTTGTACTTTACTGGCTTAATTGGTTCATTAATACATTTAAACCATCAGCTAACAAAACGTTATTCCTTCATTCCCCGTATTCATTTTTAAATCTTGCATCTTTTATCTATGGAGGTCTATACTAGAGCCAATGGTTCAGGTTCGCCAGGACCGGACCTTACACCCGAACTCCGAATAGACGAATTTAAGACCGTGAATGTCTCTTCACGTGTTTATTCCTTTGATCAATTTGTAACTTCATTCAAACTGAAAAATAATAACGATAGGTTATAATAGAAGAAAAAATAGGGGATGCATTTGAAGAATTTAAGAATGTGCACAAAGAAGGAAAAAAAACTACATCTAGTATTAGTGTCGTTCGTAGTGCTAGCCTATATACTAGCATGGCTAACAATCTACCGACTTCGTCGTTGGATGTTACCAAACTTAACCAGCTCCCTGGTTTCTGAAATTTTTATTCCTAGCAGTAGTATATACGGGGGTATTGGATTTAAAATATTCGGTGTTCCAATTAAATCGGAATTGTGACATACATATATTTAAAACATATTTAGGAATATAATTTAAAAAACGGGAAAAAAAGGAAGAAAGAAAAACATAAGAATAAACAATTCATTAAAAACGAAAAAAAAGGGTTTCAAGGAGGGCAACTGAAATCCAAACTATATTTGACTCTAAACATTCAATTATAGTAAGTATTATTCATTTAGTGATAATATTAGCTCTGATTAGTAAAAAATTACCCATGCTAATAATTTTAAGTATTTATTAGTTATTTGTATTAGCGGGCAGTTATACTAATTATTAGTATCCATGGGAGAGTTTTGAACATCTTTCTCCCGCTTCCTTAGAAACGACTTTTAGTTCCATCAGTCCTGCAAAGTCAGTTTATTCAGTGATTGAAGTTCAGTTTAAAAGTATATTCAAGCTTCCTCTCGAGCCCTTATCTTCTGGGCCAAAGTCCAGTGCCTCCACTAGGATTGGTGCAAAAGAACCGTTCATTCTGATTGTAGCGGGACTCTTAGGGTAGGCTGGATGCCTCAGACCATATTTCCAAGTTCTTCACTGCCCTCAAGATTTTTTTGGTCTATTAAAAAGGTTTTTCTTTTCCTGGAGGACCTCTGCTGGGTAGTTCGATAGATTACTGATCCCGTTTTCTTCAAATGTATGATTTCTGTTTCTTTAGTTGTTAGCATTATCTCCTCCAGGACATACCGTACTGAATTTTTTTATTGTCTTGGGGGAGCACCTTGTCTAGTCTGGCATTATCACTCTGTGTGCATCGAGCAAGTAAAGTTTTGATCAGAGATAAAAACTTTATGCGTAAATTGCAGTTAATTTCTCCGGGATCTTGATCCGCCTCTCTCCCTGCTAGAAAATTTTAACCCGCAATTTTAGATTCTGTCTTCTCTGGCGACCTTCCCAATTCAGTACATTTCTCAGTTATTGTGCCCAGTAGCTTCTGTTAGGCGTTGGTTTTCTGTGATAAGGTTTTGCCATAGTCTGACGCACGTGTTTCGGCTAGTCTCAAGGTCCCTTTGTGGCTGTCGTCTGTTGATTTCAGTAGTTCTCAGGATTCAGCCTTTCTTCAAGATCAGTTGTCACTTTTCTGATTTTAACTTTTGTGCCTCGGTTTGTCATACGTGCAACTTGTTCAGTTCAGTATTTCTGCAATTTCTTTCTTCAGTTGATCCGATGTATTCATAAGCGTGGATATTAATTTCAAGCTTTAAGTTCATAATTTCCTCCTTGATTTTTTTTCTTTCTTACCCAAAATTAATTCTATAATTCTTCGTGCGTTTTTGCAAGTGCCTCATTAGTTCCTCCTTTACGCCAAACAATTTCACTTGCAATAAAAGTTTTAAGATCTTCACCTTCGATTTTTTCAATCGTTTGTTTTCGGAACATCTTCTTGGGATAGGCGTCCTACTGAGCCCGAGGCTTCAATCGGGCTTTTTCTTGTTCACCCGGTTTCCTGCCTAGTAACACGACCTATTTCGGTTATCCCTGGGGGGGGCTGCGCTGTGTATAACTAGTTAAGTCGCACGCCTGAAGACGTCACTCACGGGCAATCGGTACAGAAGCCAGCAGGACAGCAGTGGTAGTCGCTCTTTCTCCCCGATTTTTCCCACGTTTTTTCAAGGAGCTGGCTGGCGTTTGCTCTCTAGCCCTCCATAGCGCCACCAGAAGTCTTGCGCCTATACTCTATTCTACTCATTCGGTATTCCATAATTACAATTTTATAGTAGTTGTTTTGTACTATTTTCAAATTGCACCATAATTTACATATTCGTGCCTTAATTTTGTATCATAGTTGTGTGTTATTGCTGCTTCTATCATTATCATGATAAATTATTTACTAGCTAGGAAGCTTCCTGCAAACACGAGTTGATGAAGGGTCTCTGCGAAACCCCCCCCCCCCACCCGCCCCCCCCCCCCCCCCCCCCCCCCCCCCCCCCCCCCCCCCCCCCCCCCCCCCCCCCCCCCCCCCCCCCCCCCCCCCCACCCCCCCCCCCTCATCCCCCCCTCCCCCCCCCCTCCCCCCCCCCCCCCCCCCCCCCCCTTCGCCCCCCCCCCCTAGATGGTGCTGCACCCGGCTGCGTTTCTCCCAGCTTTTTGTGTACCCTCGATTCCTCCAGCATCTGAGTTTCCTTCTTTAAAACTTTTAAAAAAAAGTGCATTGCACTGTTGATATGCAATAAAGTAATCTGAATCTAAAGATAGAAATCATAAAAACAAATAAAGATCTGCAATATATTTCATACACTATATTCTAAATTGATCTTTAATCATTAATACATGAAAACATTCAAGTTCGGTACGTGTTACTTCCGCACATAATCTTTGCCCATTAGGATTTGTGGAAGGACAAACGTTTCTTTAACCACTTAGTTCATCTTAGTTATACCAACCAAAGGAGGAATGAGAAAGCAATAGTGCAGCTCATCCTTACCTGAGGGAAGATACTGAATGCACATGGGTTTTAAACATCGCGAGACAGTTCCCTTGGTTGAAATTCCAAACTCTGATCAGACTTACATTACCAGTTTGTGCAGATGCTAGTAGTGTTGTGCTGCCATTAAAGGACAACGCAGATACCTGGTGGAAAGCAGACAAAGAGAACGTGTGTTTTAACAGCACAGCACTTAAAATGCATTACACCAAAGGGCACTGATCCAACATGGCGCTCTTGGTTCTCCACCTTTATTCTCAGGTACATTGCCCTTGTATCTTAAAAGCATCTGCTTGGTCGTGCACACTACTGAGCTGAGAATCTGGCATGAATCCTTACCCCCCTCTGTTGCTTCTCTGGAGACCTGGTGCAGATTCCTACAGTCTATGACTCAATGTGGAAAAGTGTGCCTGCCCAGCACCAACCTTCGCAGGCAGCCTTATACACACTGAGCCTAAGAGGGAAAGCCGCTCATCACTGCCTTGTGGGGCTCAGGGCTCACTCGGGCTGACATGGTGGATATAGACCATGGTTGAGGGACTTGTACAGCGAGCAAAAGGTTGCCAAAAGCACTCGGGTTTTGGATTTCACGAGGGTTTCGACATTGCAGTGAGGAAGAATGCACAGGTCTACACCAGGTTCCTGTCCTGTCACAGTGGTGCTGCCAATCTTGCATCTCCCTTGATATAATGCTTAATACTTTAGTTCCTGGAATTCCATCCATACATGAAGCAAGGCATTAATGTATATATGACTGCCTGATTAGGTTCATTTAACTACTATGTTATAAGGTTCAAATGTTTATGGATTTTCAACCATGGTGTATCAAATAGCAAGTTATAAAAAGACAACGCTTAGGAGGGGCAGAAACAATTATCTACCTGTTCTCCCAATCGAATCTTGGTTAATCCAGAACTGCAAATGTTGGTTACAGGTTACAAACACCTTTTGACAAAGCACTGACCTAAATAATGTATTTCGAAAGATTTCTTAATGCAACATACAGTAATTAAAAACAATAAATGCATTACTACTACCTTATCTGTGTGTCCAATAAAAAATCTCTGTTGTCCAGTTTCAATTTCCATCACTACAACAATGGCATGACAGGGATAGGCCACAGCTGATCCAGACTTAGTCCATGCAGCCTGAAAAATGAAGAACTTTATAAGATCTATTCCACAATCATTACCAAAATGTTTTGTTCGCACTTCCCGTGGGGCAATTGAACTGGTTTGATCACTAAAAGCACCAACAATTTTGAATTTGAACATTCAGTAATTTTAGTCAATTGGCAATAATGGTCACTGCAAAATCATAAAGTGGTACAGCACAGAAATGAGTCCTACATACCCTTTTGACCATCTACATGAATCCACATTAGGTCTACATCCTCCTATGCCTATTTAAATGCCAGTCTCAATGTCTCGTAAAGGTAATGACTATCTGACCTCAGCTGAATCTATGTTAACAATGGTATATATAAGAATCATCTCTTTTCAGACAACTACTTCAAAATTTCTGGAAACGCCTTACAATATATAATTACTATGTTAGAAGTAGCAATTTTTTTAATCAGTAACTTTTGCCTTTCTGACCGGTTGAAATAGAGACGGCTAGATACAACAACCTCAAGGTACAAATCTACACCCTAGAATCAATCACGTGTACCTTTTCATCGATAAAGGGCACACACCTAAAAATTGACTATTCTCACTATGAATTTGGTTTGGCTGTTGCTGAAAAAGCATTGTAGACGTTGTGATAGTCAGTCCAGGCTAGATTACGGAATTGAGATGAAGTTTTCACAGCAATCTTTCTGGATAAGACAAAAAAAGTAAGTGGAAGGCAAAGGTAGTTAACAAGATTAAGAGACACGTTAAGTACTGCTCTGGATTTAGAACACACTTACACATTTCACTGTACATTCTCCATATCCAATTATTTCTTTCTGTAACTTGTAAGGTTCTGGCTGCAATCCCGACAAAAAATAGAATTGAAATATAACCATTCAATAAACTGTGAATTTAATCATGTAGAATTAATTTTCAACAGGGACCATCTCTCTACTATTATTTTGGTTGCTTTAACGCAATAAAAAAATTTTAAAATTATTATTTCTAAGAACAATTTGACTGCAATCACGGTTCATAAATGGTGGGAGCTTCGTAAATTATTAATTTACGTTTTATTCATATGTAATCCTGCCAGTTATACAAAAAATATTGCATAAAGAGAAAACAAGGACAGATTGAAACAGGCAAAAACATGATTTAGAAAGATTGCCTGTAGTTTGGAATGCTAAAGGCAGCATCGCAAAGATTGTGGCATAATAAAACAAATATAAAACTTAAGAAGTGACCCAATATTGAGCGCCAGTCAAATGCATGTGATAGAGACACCTCATCCTGACAGATTATTCATTTTGGAACTCTTTCTCAAAGTAATTCAGAAAACAATGTATCCATTTTTTATTATCACCTGCAAGGGAAGATCTCTTTAAGTGCAAAAACATATTGGAAATTGAATATCTGTCGGAAGAAAACTTCAAGTCAGCTTACCTTACGTTTTCTGAATTTTTCAGTGGAAAGCCTGGTGGGCGTAGAAACCTTAGTGCGTAGAGTCTAAAAAACAAAGTCAAAACGGCCTATATATCTTATGGAACACAAAAATGGATTGATGGTAGAGTTGCTGCCTCACAGCGCCAGAGACCCGGATTCGATCCGGTCTGTATGATGTTTGTATGTTATCCCTGTGACCATGTGGGTTTTCGCCAGGTACTCCCGTTTTCTCCCACATTCCAAAAATATACAGGTTTGTAGGTTAATTGGTTTTGGTAAGTTTTACAATTGTTCCTAGTGTGTGCAGGTTAGCCTATGGGTGATTGCTAGTCGGTGTGGACTTGGTGGGCCAAAGGGTCTGTTTCTACGTTGTATCTCTAAAGTCTAATCTCACTATATTATTTTTGTGCTATCAAATAATATTACAACACTGGAAAAGGAAAAAATGCATTTAAGAAACAATCTATTCATTTGTGATTTGTTGATGTTCTAATCTCACTTGCAGTAGCTTTCACACGCCGCCAGAAGACAAACTGCACTATGACAGCATGTTCTTCAATTGTTGCTCCAGTGTAGAAAATTGTACAATAACAGAGCTGTACTAAAACATTCTAACATCTGTCCATGATATAGCAAATCAGGATGTCTAGCTCTTGATCACAGCACTACTGCCAGAACAACAAAAATAACAGACTGCAAGATATCCCAGGAATAGAGGTGCTTGTGTATTTTGTGTGTGGGGGTGGGAGGAGAGGGGAAGAGGTAAGGAAAACCTATCTTAAGAACCTCCTAACAGTTAATATCAACCATCAGCAAATTATCAGTGACCATGGAGACACAAATCTTCCTTTCTTCCCAAAAACAAAATACAGCAGTCACTGAAAATGAGAAATGATAACAGAAATATTTCCAACTATTTGCTTTTAAAGTATTAGTCATAGAACTGTGCAACAGAGAGACAGGCTCTTCAGCCCATTTGTCTATGCTTGATCAATTTGTATATTGGGCTAATCCTATTTGTCTGCAGTTGGCCCACGTCCCTCTAAATCCATCCTATCCATATATCTGCCAAAACGTATTTTAAAAGTTGTAATTGTATCCACTTCTATAGTTTCCACTGGCAGCTCTTTCTAGATGTGGATAAGCTTCCGAATGAAAAAGTTGTCCCTGAGGTCCTTCTAAAATCTCTCCATTCTCACCTTAAGCCATGCTCTCTAGTTTTATAATTCTCTTCCCTAGAAAAAAGAATGAGCATTCACCTTATCCGTGTTCCTCATAATCTTGTACACCTCAGTAAGGTTACCCCTTAGTTTCTTTTGCTCCAATGGAAAAAAGTCATAGCATATCCAACCTCTCCCTATAACTCACACCCACCAGCCTGGGAATCTCTTTTGCCAAACATCTTCATCACCAACTATCCACCTGACTATGCACCTGTATTCTCCGATCTCTCCATTCTGCAACTCTAATTTGTTCATTTGTCATTCCAATTGCCATTATTTGGCCCACCTTCCCAACTGATCTAGATCCTGGAGTAACTTGAATAACCTTCCTCACTTCGACCCGAACATCTATTATGGTGCAAATTTTAAAATATTTTTAAAAAATCTTTATGATACAAATCTTAAAAACAATATTAATCACATTATCATTCAAATCATTACTGAATATAACAAACAACAGTGGACCTAGCATTGATCCCTGCAACACTCCACTGGTCACAGGCCTCTAATTAGAAAAACAACCCTCCACAGTGAGCCTTTGGCTCTTTCCCCCAAGCCAGTTTTGAATCCAGTTGGTTTGGTCACCTTGAATTCCATTCAATCTTCCAAAGTAGCCGATCATGCAGGACCTTGTCAAAGGCCTTTCTAAAATCCATATAATGTCCACTGCCCTGCCCTCATCAATCGCTTTGGTGACATCTAAAAAAAACTGAGATTTTTGAGACACTTTTTCACAAAGCCATGCTGACTATCCTATTCAGTTTGTGCAAATCCAACTGCTGGTAGATCCTATCCCTAAGAATCTTTCCTGCCATTTTCCCACCAATTATATCAACTCAACTGCCTGTAGTTCCCTGACTTGTCTTTGCTGACCTTCTTAAATAAAGTTAAAACTTGAGCCACCCTCCAGTCTTCCAGAACATCTGAACAATTAAAAGATGTACTTGGTTAGACCATGAAGATTTATCCACCCTAATGTGCTTTAAAAGCACCAATACCTTCTCCTTGGTGGTTTGTATATGATCAAAGACATCACAACAACATGTCTCAATTCCTTAGCTCCCATGAGTTTCTCAGTAAAATCAGATGGAAAGTATCACTTAATATTTCCTCGGTAGACATAAATGCTAGAGAAACTCAGCTAGATGGTACGCTGAGTTTCTCCAGCATTTTTGTCTACCTTCGATTTTTTTTCCAGCATGTGCAGTTCTTTCTTAAACACTTAATATTTCCTCCATCTCTTGTCATTTACACAAACCTAATATTTCCCTAGCTACCCTTTTGCTCTTAATATACCTGTAGAATCTATTGTGATTTTCCTTTGTCTATCTGCCAGCTCCATATTATGTTCTCTTTTCGTCTTCCTCATTGGGGATCATGATAGAAGCCTCCTTGTGGCGATCCCTGGAAGCGACGACGCGATGCACTCTTCGACATCGGGCGACAATTCTGTCAACATGTTGGAAGACGACAGAAGCCAACAGCGAGCTACATCGTCTGACACACGAGCGAACGAACGTCTTCCTGATTACCTTCTTATGTGTACTCCTATATTTAAGTTGAAGAGGAATTCTCTTAATCCCAATAGCCCAATTCTGACGTGTCTCTTTTCTGGGCAGAGCCTCAACATTTCTCAACAAGCAGGGATCCCTAAACTAGCCAGCCCTGCCCTTCACCCTAACAGGAACCTGCTTACCCAGCACTTTGCTAACTCACTTTTGAATGCTTCCCACTTATGAAGTCACCTTACTAGTAACCCCTCATCGACCTCTGCAAGTACCCACCCCTAATGCCTCCAAACTCAGTCTTGCCCCAATTTAGGATTATAATTTGTGGGCCAGTCCTATCCTCCTTCATAACTACTTTATTATCTTCTTCCTAGATTGTAGACGGTGAAAATGGACAACAGAGAAACGGGACCAAATCTCTTTGCAGATTTGTTTCTAACATTTCTTTGACACATGGGAGGGTGCTGGCTAAAGATCAACTGCTGGCTAAAGATCAACAGATATATAAAAGCAGCAAATTTTCATTGGGAAACTACAGCTTAGGTTTTTTCCTGTTTGTGACAATCTCTACATTTTTGCTAACAGGTCTCCTCCAAAAGGAAAATCAATTAAATTACACAAGAGTATCTTTTTGTAGATTGCTTTAAAATTACACTGATCTAGCATTCACAAACTATGAACTTAAAATGAAAGTTCAAATAGATGAAACTCAAATATAATTGATACTTTTTACATCTCACCTCAGTATCACTGCTGACTCTGTGGATTACAGCTCTTCTACCTTGATCCGCAAAAACGTGAATTCCACCATCATCTGCTGGAATCACTTTCATACATTCAATACTTTTTGTGGTTTCATCATTCTCCCAGTCTCTGCTACCTCCATCATGATTGGGTGACAACGTTACATCCAAATGTATTTCCGGGATGCTCGTAACGATCCGAGGGGATCTCCGATGCCTACATATTTCCTGAAAAAAGAAAAAAAACGTCAAGAGTAGGCAATCAGAGAGAAATTGTTTACTTTGTTAGAACATCCAATCTGAAGAAATTTTAAAGGATTTTGGTATTTCCATTCAGGTAAAAATCTGAGAATGAGGTTACCATCTGTGAATGAGTACTCCAATGGAAGTGTCAGGTTTGGTAATTTAGTTTCAGTTATGTAAATGACTTGGCCTGCCCAAAAGTGCTTGCTGAAGATAATTTGGATCTCATTGCAGGGGATATTGGCGCTAGTTCACTTTTCCTTCCAGTTAATTTGAAGGATTTTGCAGAGCACCTTGAAATAACTGCTGAATGGCTCAGAAGCTTAGGTCTCCGGGGCATAAAGGGGGTAACTGATCATTGCTTACTCAGTAGACCTTGGGTTTGTGCCAAGTCACACACTTGACCTTTAAATACCATTTTCCTTGCTCATCAGAGGCTGTGCTGGCAAATTGTCGGTGAAGGCTGGTGGCTGCCACTATAAGGGAAGTTTTTAAACATCTCACCGGTGTTGTACAGTGGAGCAGATTGATAGAGGTCCTTCGTTTTGCAGATGCTGAGCACACAGACCATCCTCTCAAATGACACATCACATTAATGGCTTGATGCCCGACCTCAGAATGCATCAAATGCACAACTGACAAAGTATCAGAAACCTTAGATCAAAAGCAGTCTTCATAGGTTAAACAACTTTCCATTATTTCTGTAGATCCACTGCACTTCCTCGGGAAGTTGTTCAGAGGTGAAATGCAGGTTTGTGTGAGAAAAGTATTAGAATAATGAAGCAGTCTTGTTTCAAACTGGTTTTCAGTGTTACAGATCCATAGGATAAGATCATGGCATGAATAACATCATAAAGAAAGTGCAAAATGGACATAAATGTTCATAGGCAACTGAAAATGAGTAGATGCACATAATCTTGCAGGTTAATGGAGTCAAAGAATGTGTAGAGTCTGGTGTGCCTTCCTTCATTTCTCATGCCGTCATCACGCTTGAAGATCAAGTCCACAATGGACAGAATCCACACAGCAACTGAACATTCTCTTCAACTATTTTCCTGAAGATGATTATGATTGCCACATGCTGGGTGCTCTGATGTATCATCCTCTTTGCAGAGGTGAATGATGAAATTATGGATTCATGACTAAACAGTTCTCTTTAGTCATGCTTTAAAACTTCAGTGGAGGTAGTACCTGCTCCTGAGGCAGTGTTGTTTTTGTAGTTGGGATATTCCCATTTTAACATCTTAATGGTTAGGAGAGATGGCAAAGCTGAACCAGAGGCTGCGGGGTACAGGATCAAGGGTGTTCACATCAATTGAAGAGCTGCCGATGAGTCCAAAGTGTTCCATCCAGCGGACATTAATTCCTCTTTATCCTTGGTAACTTCATCTCCCTTCCTGGTTCCCGGTGGTGTGAGGCCTACATTGACAGCACTGAAGAATCTGTGCATGTCATGGCTATCATCTAGTTCCTGAACACTGCAGGCAACATGTGCATGGTTTTTTTTTTTAATGTGGGGAGCCATTGCACACTAGCTATCCTATATACATGATAGAAAAAGGATTTCAGACAGTACATAAAAAGACACAAAATGCTGTCGTAACTCAGCTGGTCAAGTAGCATCTCTGGAGAACATTTTGGGTCAGGATGCTTCTTCAGACTGTTTGTAGTAGGGTGGAGAAAGCTGGTTGGACAAAGGACAGAGATGAAGACAAAAGGTGTGAGATAACGATAGATGAGTAGCAATGTGAAGCCATAGGAAGGTATTAACAGTGATAAAGAATGGCGGGGGAGTACTTAGGTAGAAATGGGTGGGCTCCATGTAGAGTGCAGTTATGAGATTTTTTGGGGGGGTCCTCTAAAATTGTGAAGTCAATGTCAACCATTGGATTTTAAGCTACCCAAGAGGAATGCGAGGTACAATGAAGGGCCCAGGATAGAAATGCAGTGAATGAAAGGTAAGGGAAAATGGTTAGCAATTAGCAGATCTAGGCTTTGTCAAGTGTTTGGCATAATGATCGCCTCGTCTCCTGGTTTTGCCAATGTAAAGGAGGCCATATCGAGAGCACCAAATGCAGTAAATGCAGGTGAACATCTGTCTCACCTAGAAAGACTGCAGCTATCCCTGATGATGCAAGGGAGGGTTGTAAGTGCAGCAAGTGTTACATCTTCTGCAAGTGCTGGGGAGGATGTGGTTTGGATGGGAAGGGATGATTGAACCAAGGTGTTGTGTAGGGAGTGGTTTCCAAAGAAAGTGAAAAGGAGTGGGGATGTTCTCGTGATGGGATCACATTAAAAGTGGCAGAAATGTCAGAGAATAATGTGTTGGATGTGAGCTGGAATGTGAAAGTTACAGGCCAGTAACTTGTTTCCGATCTGGTGGGGGGGGGGGGGGGGGGGGGGGGGGGAAGAGGGGAAGCAAGAGCAGAACTCCAGGACAGAAGAAACATGGGTGAGAGATCCATCTACAACTGCAGTGTGGAAATCACATTTAAAGAAAAAGGTCATCTCGGATATCCTATAATGGAACGCCTCATCAGGGGAGTAAATGTGGTGGAGTCAGAGAAATTGAGAGTAGGGGATTGGGTGGGAGGTATAGTCCAGATAAATGTTGGAGTCAGTGCATTCATAGCAGAGTCCAGATAACTGGGAATCTGTGAGTTTACAGTAGAATATAGATAACTGTAGGAGTCAGTGGGTTCATAGTGGAGTCAGAAAAACTGTTGGTGGACAGTAGGTGGACACTCTAGAATTCAGTTCTTGGTATTGACTTCATACCTGGCTCCAACCACAGACCTATTAATATTCCCAGCCCATGTCTCCTAGCTACTGGCCCTATTCCTGGTCCTGGCCACACATCTGCCTCAAATGAACAAATACACTTTAAACTAAAATCCCGCAGTCTTTCAGGAAGACTTAAAATATCCCCTGGTACTTTCCAAAAAGATCTGAGGTTTCTGACCTTTGTTCTGCAGAGCTGTTTATTTCTCCACGTAACATTTACCACTTATCGAAAAGGTCGCCATTGCTTGTGAATTCTTTGGAATGTCTTGAATGTATAAAATATATTAAATAATTACAGTGCACTCCATAATGTTCGGGACAAAGACCCATCCTTTATTGATTTGCCCCGTACTCCACAATTTAAGATTTATAATACACAAAATCACATGTGGTTAAAGTGCACATTGTCAGATTATAATAAAAGCCATTTTTATAAATTTTGGTTTCACCATGTAGAAATTACAGCAGTGCTTATACATAGTCCCCCCATTTCAGGGCACCATAATGTTTGGAACACAGCAATGTCGTGTAAATGCAAGTAGTCATGTTCAGTATTTTGTTGGATATCCTTTGCATGCAATGACTGCTTGAAGTCTGCGATTCATGGAGATCACCAGTTGTTGGATGTCTTCTCTGGTGATGCTCTGACAGGCCTGTATTGCAGCCATCTTTAGCTTATGCTTGTTTTGGGAGCTAGTCCCCAATTTTCTCTTCAGCATATAAAAAGCACGTTCAATTGGGTTCAGATCAGGTGATTGACCATTTTTTAGCTTTGGAAATCTCCTTTGTTGCTTTAGCAGTATGTTTGAGATCATTGTCTTGCTGTAGAATGAACTGCAAACCAATGAGTTTTGAGGCATTTGTTTGAACTTGAACAGATGGAATGTGTCTATACACTTCAGAATTCATTATGCTACTACCATCAGCAGTTGTATTATCAATGAAGATAAGTGAGCCAGTACCTTCATCAGCCATACATGCCCAGGGCATATCACCCCCACGTCTGTGTTTAACAGATGAGGTGGTATGCTTTGGCTCTTGGGCAGTTCCTTCTCTCTCCATATTTGGCTCTTGCCATCACTCTGATATAAGTTAATCTTTGTCTCATCTGTCCACAAGACCGTTTTCCAGAACTGTGATTACTCTTTTAAGTACTTCTTGGCAAATTGTAACCTGGCCATCCTATTTTTGCAGCTAACTAGTGGTTTGCATCTTGCAAAGTAGCCTCTGTATTTCTGTTCATGAAGTCTTCTGTGGACATTGGTCATTGACAAATCCACACCCGACTCCTGAAGAGTGTTTCTGATCTGTCGGACAGGTGTTTGGGGATTTTTCTTTATTATAGAGGGAATTCTTCTTTTATCAGCTGTGGAGGACTTCCTTGGCCTGCCAGTCCCTTTGCGATTAGTAAGCTCACCAGTGCTCTTTTTCTTCTTAATGATGTTCCAAACAGTTGATTTTGGTAAGCCTAAGGTTTAGCTGATATCTCTATCAGTTTTATTCTTGTTCCTCACTCATAATGGCTTCTTTGACTTTCATTGGCACAACTTTGGTCCTCATGTAGATAAACAGCAATAAACATTTCCAAAGGTGATGGAAAGACTGGAGGAAAGACTAGGTGCTGAGAGCTCTCTTATACCTGCATTAAGGAGGCATTTAAACACACCTGAGCAATTACAAACAACTGTTAAGCCATGTGTCCCAAACATTATGGTGCCCTGAAATGGGGGTACCATGTATGAACACAGCTATCATTTCTACTTGGTGAAACCAAAATGTACAAAAATACCCTTTAATAAAATCTAACAATGTGCACTTTAACCATATGTAATATTTTTCCAACTACAAATCTCAAATTGTGGAGTACAGAGGCAAATAAATAAATGATGGGTCTTTGTCCCAAAAATTATGGAGGGCACTGTACATAACAATGGTAGCTCTATTTTAAAAATAATCTTCTGAAACCACTCAGAATCTTGATATCTCTTGTGCATGATTAGATAATGAATAAAAATGCCTAAGTATCCAGTCAGCAGAATGCCATTGCTTTGTCAGGTACTCACTGCTTCTGGGCTGGTAATTTGTTGGATGAGGGAAACTCTGTCTTTGACAGCCTTACTGACGCTCACTGTGTGAGAATTTGTTCTAATTGGAGTGCACTGTGTTGAATGACCTAGACAAGGCAAAATTAAAAATTATAAATGAAAACATAGCTCAAAGAGATGCAAGGTTTTGATGCTGATCAGAGACTTCCAGCAAAAGCAATCTTCTACCATTACACTGTGCTTTCTATCACTAAGTTCTTAAGTTCTAAGAACAGACCCATCAAGTCTACTCCACCATTTAATCATGGCTGATTTATCTTTCCCTCCCAATCCCATTCTCCTGCCTTCTCCCCATAACCGCTGACACCCTTGCTAATCAAGAATCTGTCAATCTCTACCTTAAAACTTTCCATTGACTTGGCTTCCACAGCCGTCTGTGGCAATGAATTCCACAGATTCACCACCCTCTGAGTAAAGAGGTTCCTCCTCATCCCTTTTCTAAAGGTTCAAACTTTTATTCTGAGGCGATGGCCTCTGATCCTGGACTTTCCCACTGGTGGAAACAGCCTCTCCACATTCACTCTATCCAGGCTTTTCACTATCCAGTAAGTATTCACAAAGTCAATTTTGGATGCAATTTGCCTTGCTTTAACTTTTTGAATGAATCTCCCATGTAACACCTTGGTAAAGGCCTTATGAAATACATGTAGACTACATCAACTGCACTCCTTCATCAAAACATTTTGTTATCTATTTAAAAAATATTCAAATTGGTCTGAAGAAGGGTCTTAACCTGAAACATCACCCATTCCTTCTCTCCAGAGATGCTGCCTGTCCAACTGAGTTACTCCAACATTTTCTGTCTGTCTTCAAATTGGTCAGACAGGATGTATCCGTCTAACAACTACTGATTATCAATGATTAATCCCTACCTTTCCAAGTATAATTTAATCTTGTCCTTCAGTAGTTTTTCCATTTACTTCCCTAGATCCACAGGCCTATAGCGTCATACAGCAAGAACAGCCCTGCGGCCCTCCTTGTCCATGCTGATCAAGGTGTCCAATCTAATCTAGTCGCAATTGCCCGCATTTGGTCTATGTCTCAATAAACCTGATCTATCCATGTACCTATCCAAGTGTCTTTTAAATGTTATTTTACCTGCCTCGACTACCTCCTCTGGCAGTTCACTCCATATACCCATCACCCTCTGAGTTAAAAGATTGCCCCTCAGAATCCCAATAAATATTTCCCCTCTCATCCTAAATCTGTCTTCCAGTTCATGCTTCCTCTACCCCAGGTAATGGACTCTGTACATTCACTCTATCAATTTCCCTCATGATTTTAAACACCACTATACGGTCTGGTTATCAGGAATCTATTCCTGCTGCCTTCTTGAATAAAGAGATTACATTTGCTGTGCTCCAGTCATTCTGACACCTCGCTGTGGAGCAGCAAAGATGTACAATATCTCTGTTACAGCAGCAGCAACTGTTTCCCTTGCCTCCTATAGCAACCTAGGACATATCAAATCATGCTCCGTTAATTTATCCATCTTTAAGATCACTAAAACATGTAATACAGAAAACCCTCATTTTAACGGACCCCTTTATAACAGATTTTGGTTATAGCGGACTGACCTGCCAAACCATCCCCGACTCACGCTGCCAACCTGGCCCCAGCTTCTGATACAATCCCCAGCTAACGAGGTGCACCGCCGAACCCTTCTTCACCCGTTGCACAGACCGGTTGACGTGGCTGTTGTTGCAGTTTACGTTGCATCCCCTGAGGACAATGCGTTCTTCAGGCCGCTGCCGCCAGCAGGACACCCTCAGTCACCATGGAGCGTCCTCCCCTCTCGCCGACTGCTGCTTCTTTCAATTGGCCATCGCTTTGTCCACTCAACCTCATCCTACCCCCCCCCCCCCCCCCCCCCCCCCCCCCCTTCTCCTGTTGCTCTGTCAATTCTGCTGTTCCCTCCTCCTTCTCCCATCACTGACCATTTGGCCCCTATCCCCGTTCACCGCCACCTACTCCTGGTGAGAGTCCCCAGTTTTCAGCTGTCACATAATTCCTTTTTTGCCTTTATCTGACCTGTCACTGGAATTTAGAAGGATGAGAGGGGATCTTGTAGAAACATAAAATTATAAAAGGACTGGACAAGCTAGATGCAGGAAAAATGTTCCCAATGTTGGGGGAGTCCAGAATCAGGGCCCACAATCTAAGAATAAAGGGGAGGCTATCTAAAACTGAGATGAGAAAAAACCTTTTCACCCAGAGTTGTGAATTTGTGGAATTCTCAGCCACAGAATGCAGTAGAGGCCAATTCACTAGATGAATATAAAAGAGTGTTACATGGAGCTCCAGGGGCTAGCGGAATCAAGGGATATGGGGAGAAGGCAGGCATGGGTTACTGATTCTGGATAATCAAAATGAATGGTGGTGCTGGCTCGAAGGGCCAAATGGCCTCATCCTGCACCTATTTTCGATGTGTCTATTGATTGACCTTGATATCCAGAGTAACTTTTCCTTTCATTCTGAGGGGAACACATTGGCCCTGAACTCTCACAATTACACATTTTAATGCTTCCCATTGGTAGACCTATCTGCAAGTAGCTGCCTCCAAGTCCACTTTGCCAGATCCATTCTGAAGATCTTGACATCAGCCTTTCCCTCCCATTCAGGATGCATGTTTGCAACTTGCATGGTTACCTTGAAACATGAGAGTTAAGGCCATTATCCCTGGAATGTTCTCCCAGTGAAACTCCAGCTAGTTGCCCAATGGCTTGTTCCCTTTATCATCGATACTTTTTTGCATATCTTTCATTCATTGTCCTTTATCTCTCCACATCACCGTCTATATGTCTCATTTCCCTGATCCCTGACCAGTCTGAAGAAGGGTCTCGACCCGAAACATCGCCTATCTCCTTCGCTCCTTAGATGCTGCTGCACTCGCTGAGTTTCTCCAGCCTTTTGTGTACCCTAGTTGCCCAACAACATTCCTTAAAGTTTAGGTCATGTAATGCCCCTTCTCCAGTATGTACTGGTTCAAAAACTCCCCTGGGTGCACTTTAGAAATCTCATCGCTCTATGCTTTTCACACTAAAACTGTCCCAGTTAATATTGGGGCAAGTTGAAAACTCCTGCTGTAATAACCTCAGCACTCTTACATCACTCTGTAAATCATTCATATGGCCTTATTTGAAGAATCTTTAAGAATATCTCTCCCATTATTGCATTAATGGATTCCTTGATCAATATTGCAATGCCACCTTCTCCTTTATATCCCACCTTTCCGCATGCCACACTCATGGTGAGTTGTTACTATTGAATGACCATAGTTCTCCAAATTGTGAGCGTAATTAATTATGAAAGAGCTTTATTCCACTCTAAGCACACATATTACAAACTAGATTCATTTTCTTTACTTAGTCCTTTGCAATGTGCATTAAAAAAAATTATGGTGACAGTAAAAGAACTAAGAATATAAAACCTAAAGATCTTTGAAATACTTCACATTTATCTTGAAATTAAATTAACAGTGTTTCTAACCTGTTTTATGTGGGCTTGTGTGTCCCTTCTGAATTGAGTCGTATGGCATCTTAACTCCATCTGAAGGAAATCTAAAGATAAACATATAAATGAAATTACATCTAGTTGCAGCACTATAAAGCCAAATGGATTAGGTCAGAATTTACTTTTTTTTAAAGTTTAGATTTCCTGCAATTTGTGTTGGGGTTTTTTTGCATGCACTACGTGGAACAAGATATAATTAATCCTTTTACACAGATGTACTTTAGAATTAAGTGAACTGCAGAGTTTCTGTGAAGAAAATCTTTTAGAGTCAGCCAAGAAGGTGATAGCAAGATTAAATTGTTCCTCTTGTCAATTGTTTGACTTTTTTTTTACTATCAAGCTCCAGAAACCTTCCGAGTGATTCCCAATCAGAAACCTTCGATGAACTTTGAGATCCGCACTCTTCTGAAATCCAGACACCGAGCATTCACGTCTGATGATACAGTGGACTACAAGAAGTCCAGATACGACCTTGGTAAGGCCATCAAAAAGGCCAAAAGGGACTTCTGCTCCAAACTGGAGGATGAGACAGATGTTCAGCAGCTGTGGCGGGGCCTGAATGCAATCACCTCTTACAAGGCGAAACCAGGAGGCAGCTCGAATGTCAGCGAAACATCACTCCCTGACGAGCTCAATGCATTTTACACATGCTTTGATAGGGAGAATACTGATGTGCCTTCCCGAGCCCCCATTCGCTGTGATGGTATTTCAGTCTCAGTCACAGAGGCCAACGTCAGGAAATCCTTCAGAGGGGTGAACCCTCGAAAAGCGCCTGGACCTGATGGTATACCCAGTCGTGTTCTAAAAACCTGTGCAGACCAACTGGCTGGAGTTTTTACGGACATTTTCAACCTCTCACTTCTGAGGTCCCCACCTGCTTTAAAAGGGCATCAATTATACCAGTGCCCAAGAAGAGTAAGGTGACGTGCCTCAATGACTATCGACCAATGGCACTAACGTCGGTGGTGATGAAGTGCTTTGAAGGGTTGAACATGGAGCAAATCAACTCCTACCTCGACAAAACCTGGACCCACTGCAGTTCGCTTACCGCCACAACAGATCAAAAGTGGATGCGATCTCACTGGCCCTCCACTCCGCTCTGGACCACTTGGACAACAAAAACTCATATGTCAGGCTGTTATTTATTGATTACAGCTCGGCATTTAACACAATCATCTCCAAACTGGTTACCAAATTCTCAGAACTGGGTCTCTGCGCATCCCTTTGTAATTGGATCCTCGACTTCCTCATTCACAGATCACAGTCCGTTCGTATTGGTGGAAATGTGTCAGCCTCGATAACAATCAGCACGGGAGTACCTTAAGGCTGAGTGCCCAGCCCGCTGCTGTACTCACTCTATACTCGTGACTGCGTAGCCGGTCACAGTGCGAACTCCATCATCAAGTTCGCTGACGACACCACTGTTGTGGGTCGTATCACTGATGGGGATGAGTCAAGAGTATAGAAGAGAGATCGAGCAACTGTCCACATGGTGCCAGCACAATAACCTGGCCCTCAACACCTCAAAACCAATTAACTGATTGTGGACTTTGGAAGGAGTAGGATGGGGACCCACAGTCCTGTTTATATCAACGGGTTGATGGTCAAGAGCTTCAAATTCCTGAGAGTGCACATCTCTGAAGATCTTTCCTGGTCCGAGAACACTAATGCAATTATCAAGATAGCACATCAGCGCCTCTACTTCCTGAGAAGATTACGGAGAGTCGGTTTGTCAAGGAGGACTCTCTCTAACTTCTACAGGTGCACAGTAGAGAGCATGCTGACCGGTTGCATCGTGGCCTGGTTCGGCAACTTGCGCGCCCTGGAGAGGAAAAGACTTCAAAAAGAAGTAAACACTGCCCAGTCCATCATCGGCTCTGACCTTCCTTCCATCCAGGGGATTTATCGCAGTCGCTGCCTCAAAAAGGTTGGCAGCATCATCAAGGACCCATACCATCCTGGACACACACTCATCTCCCTGCTACCTTCAGGTAGAAGGTACTGGAGCCTGAAGACTGCAACGACCAGGTTCAGGAATAGCTACTTCCCCACAGCCATCAGGCTACTAAACGTGGCTCGGCCAAAACTATGATCATTAATAACCCATTATCTGTTATCTGTGATTTGCACTTTATCAGTTTATTTATTAATGTGTGTATGTATTTATATAATGATATATGGACACACTGATCTGTTTTGTAGTAAATGCCTACTATGTTCTGTGTGCCAAAGCAAAGCAAGAATTTCAATGTCCTATCAGGGACATATGACAATAAACTCACTTGGACTTGAGAAACAGAGTAAACCACGACATTCAGTTAAATTAACAAATTCACATTAATGTAATTAAATAGTAACCAGCAAATCACGACTCATTGCTCAAGTTGAATCTCAGGTTAATCGTGAAAATCAATGGGTTAGAGTGGACTGCCCAATGTACTTGCCTATTTGGCACATTTAACCACCATAGCAACCAACCCCCATTCCTAAATGCACATGCAACAAAAAATAATATCCTGTTATACACCCCTGTGAACTGCAGCCTAACAGCTTTGGTGAATTGTACATTTCTGTGATTCCCCTGAAGATATCTTTGAGCTATGCCTCTTCCCTAACTATACCAGGGTGTATTAAGAACAGAAAATGCTAGAGATACTCAGCAAGCCTGGCAACAACTGTGGAGAGAGAAACAAATTTAAGATTTTCAGCAACCGAATTGTTTTGCATCCCACAATTCCAGTGTTGTTGCATTATTTCCTTCTCTGTCCTAATTCATGAACATTTACTTATATCTCTTTCAGACAAATTATATCTCTTCCAGCCACTATGATTAGCAAACATTGGCCACCCTCTCTTAGATGGTGCCAACTCGGGTGTCATCTAGCTCTCTGAGCCTCCACTGTTTCACATTCCCATTATTATATCATAAATGAAAAAAATAGTAACTGCAGATGCTATAAATCTGAACTGAAACAGAAAATGTTGGAAACACTGAGCAGGTTCACAGCATCCATGAAAAGAAAAACATTTATTGTTTCATGATGAAACCTCTTTGTCAGAATTGTTTATATTCTCTTCGGTCCTCACCCTTCTTAAAACATATTTGTTTTATTTTACTTTTCCAGTTCTGATGAAATGTCACCAACTTGGGAACACTAACTATTTTTCTTCCATAACAGTTGCTGCCTGACTTCCTACGTAGTTTATTTAAAGTTACAATTTCATTTTTACTTTTAGAGTAAGTCATTGCCCTGTTAGCGACTCTGGTCTCAAGTTTTAGATTGCCTTAATAAGTGTCACTTAATCCCTACCTACACCTTCACCACCCTTCATGAAGTTAATTAGCCTAATTTCTGGGTTAATCCTAATACAATTTTTTTAAGATCAGCACTGCAGTACTTGGGACAGCTTTCTGTATTAAAGGCTTTATATTTGATGCAAATTTTAAATTGCAGATCCAAAGATGGCACGTGGAAATTCATGGTCACATTCTCGGATACCAAACTTCAGTCATCCTCACTCAGTACTCCATCCTTACTCAATCCCTTTTTTTAAAAATATCAGTCGGCTGAGACAGTCACATACCACTCCAATGAAAGAGGAACTAGACAGGGGTAGATAGCACGGTTTGATTGCAAGTAGTACATTTTCAGATGTTTTTTTTGATAAAACATCATGGTATTCCCTCTAAATGCACAGTGAAGCTGACCTGATATAATCATAAATATCGTGCCAGTTTTCTCCTTTGGGCACAAGAAAAGCCATTTCTCTTGGCATTGGAGAAATATCATGCAGTCCTGCCCGCTTTGCCTCATGGACTGTCACACCTGAAATGTATAAATGAAGAATTATATGCAGAAGTGGCACGTACTGACACAGTTCAGATGTCTTTCATCAGTTATCATTGACCTTTACTTTCAGAAGCTACAAATGAGGACCCAAGATTTGTTTCGAAAGGAACTGAATACTGTAATGTTTATAAATGTAACATCTCCATGCAGGTACAGCAGGCAGTGAAGAAAGCAAATGGCACATTGGCCTTCATAGCGAGACGATTGGAGTATAGGAGCAAGGAGGTCCTACTGCAATTTTACAGGGTCCTGGTGAGACCACACCTGAAGTAATATGTGCAGCTTTGGTCTCCTAATTTGAGGAAGGACATTCTTGCTATTGATGGAGTACTGTGTTGGTTCACCAAGTTAATTCCCGAGTTGGCAGGACTGACATATGATAAAAGAATGGGTCGACTGGGCTTATATTCACTGGAATGCAGATGGATGAGAGGGGATCTTATAGAAACATATAAAATTCTTAAGGGATTGGGCAGGCTAGATGCAGGAAAAATGTTCCTGATGTTGGGGGAAATCCAAAACCAGGGGTCACAGATTTAGAATAAGTGGTAGGCCATTTAGGATTGACATGAGGAAAACCGTTTTCACCCAAAGAGTTGTGAATCTGTGGAATTCTCTGCAATGGAAGGCAGTGGAGGCCAATTCACTGGATGTTATCAAGAGAGAGTTAGATATAACTCTTATGGCTAACGGAATCAAGGGATATGGGGAGAAAGCAGGAACGGGATACTGATTTAGGATGATCAGCCATGATTATATTGAATGGCTCGAAGGGCCGAATGGCCTACTCCTGAATTTATTTTCTATGTTTCTATGTTTCAATGAATCCAAAAACATGTTTTTTTTAAATAACCAGCACACTGGAATGGTGTCTCCAATTCCTGCATGATTCATGACACTGACCTTCCTTGACCTAAAAATAAAATTACCTGGACACAAACAAGGATATGTCAAGGTGGCTGTCGCTTATGGCTCTGCTTTACCCCTCATTCTATTATTGTGTTATCTGACTCATTTTCTCAGCTTGCTGAGTGAAAGATAATTACAGAAAACAAAAGCCCATTGTATAAGAGGTAACATATATGGATAGAACTGGCTGACTAACACGAAACAGAAGATTTGAATGAATGGATCTTTTGACGAATGCAAGGTTGATAAATTTGCTAATGTTACAAAGAGAAGCAGGGAAGTAAGTTTTGAGGAACACATAAAAATACAATTAAGAGACAGGTTAAGTGAGTGGGCAAAGGTCTGGTAAATGTGAATATAATGGAGGAAAATCTGGAAGAAAATCCGCGCTCACTCTCTCTGCTCCCGCAATCGGAATCACGCGGGTGCAACGGGAGCCTCCCACCATTATCAGGCGACGGGGCATGTGTAGCCGGGGCAACGCAAGGTACAGAGGTAAATGCTGTGTCTGCATCCAATACCCTGGGATCTCGCTGTGCTGTCGCTACTGCAAACCTGTCCCCAATGATGTCAGGAAATTCCTGCATCTAGCTTGATCAGACTGTACTTAAACTACTGAAGGAAAAATCCATAAATTATTAAAGAATAATTGGATACAAAATGGGGGCTAATTTACGATCTTTTGATCTAAGACGTCAAATGACTGTTCATCAGCAATTATCTCACAATATTGTGCACAACCACAATTTAATTTGCTTATGTACAACTCACAACATCACCAAATATCGACCATCACACAGTCACTGTGATATCACAGAACTGCCTTTGTATTCCTTGCTCAGTCCACGAGAACGATGTGATTACTTACTTGGATCAAATAACAAGTCACTGGTGAAGATGTTCTTTACATACATATTAGAGCAAAGTTTAATGCTTTTCAGGTGGCTGTAGTGTCTCTTTAGATAAAACAACAAAATATAATGAAGGTCCATGATCAGACATGTCCACTTCACACCAACAGGAGCAGGGCCAACCAGGTCTGTTAAAAGGAAAAGGGAAAAATTACAAGCTTATCAACAAGCAATAAATCAATACAGTTAGCTGATTTGTATCCTGTAATAACCAACCCTATTTACTCTAAAATCACTACTTATGATTAATAGAATAGCTGTAACAATGTTTTTTATGTGGCACATTTAATATATTAAAATGTCAGAAGGCAATTCACATCAAATAACTGCTGCCAGAAGGAGAGATATAGAAGGGGCCTAAAACATAGTCAAGGAATTTAACACAAAATTTTAAAGAGAAGGGTTTTGGAGTATGAATTCAAGAGCTCAAGGCATTGGCAATTGAAGGTATTGGTGGAACAATAAAAAAACCAGGAAACCTCAGAAGCCCATTGGTGGGCAAGTGATAACATGGAGGATATTAAAGATAGGGGTTGAGAGGAAGATTTGACAACAAATGTGAAATTTATTTTTAAATGCAATGTGTTGCATGATCTGCCAACATAAAATTCAGATCTGAAATTCATCTTATAATCAAATAAGCTTCTGTGTAGTTTGGATGAGTTAATTGGGGAGGGAAAGAACATGCCACGAGTTAATCATGATCAATCATGCTTGCTCAAACCAAACACAATGTCTTCTGGATGTAGGCAGTGCAGAGGGAGCTGCATTTATTGTCGAAATCCATTAACTTAAGGCACTGTCTTTTTTTAACCGACGATTGGTACAATTGAATGAACTGCTAGACTATTTCAGAGGGCAGTAAGTCCAGGCCCAGGTTGGAATACAAGGTCCCCTTTTCTGAACAAGTTGAACTAATAGAATATATTCTTTGATCAGTTGCCATATTATTGCCAACTCACTAAGCTTATCCATATCTCCTTGAAGCTTCTGCACATCATCATCATCACTGCTCACATTCCCACTTATTTGTGCATCATTCGCAAATTTAGAAACGTTATCAATCAAATCAAACAAACTTTATTGTCATTTAGAAATACATCTATATATGCAATTCCAAACGAAATTCCGTTGCATTTGGCTCCCCATGCAACACGATAATAAACAGAAGGATAAATTGGATATAAAGATAAAATAGACAATGGCGGCAGCCCATTACATGGCATTCAGGAGTCTGATGGCTCCTGGGAAGAAGCTGTTGCAAAACCTTGACGTTCTGCTCCTTATACTGCGATACCTTTTGCCCGAGGGCAGCTGAGTGAACAGTCCATGATGGAGATGTGTGTGGTCCTTTATAATACTGCTGGCCTTAGACAAGCAATATTTGGTCGCAATGTCCCCGATTGAGGAGAGAGAGGTCCCGATTATTTTTTCAGCCGTCCTCACCACTCTCTGCATGGACTTCCAGTCAGAGGCTTTACAGTCCCCAAACCAGACAGAGATGCAGCTGGTCAGAATATTCTCTATGGTGGCCCCTGTAGAAAGTGGTGAGGACGGGATGCGGGAGGTGAGCTCTTCTCATCTGGCGCAGAAAGTGCAACTGCGCTCTCTTAACTATTGATGTGATGTTATTTGACCAGGTCAGACTGATAGTGATCGGCACCCCCAGGAACTTAGTGCTGCTGACCAACTCCACATCGCTATCATTGATGTGAAGTGGTGTGTGACTGTGCCGGTTTTTCCTGAAGTCGACGATGACCTCCTTTGTTTTTTCGACATTCAGGATCAGATTGTTTGTATTGCACCAGTCCACCAGTTGTGTCACCTCCTCCCTGTAAGAAAGCTGATTGTCGTCCCGGATAAGGCCCACCACTGTTGTGTCATCTGCGTACTTCATGATGTGGTTTGTACTAAACCTGGCACAACAGTCGTGGGTCATCAGGGTAAACAGCAGTGGACTCAGGACGCAGCCCTGAGGGGAGCCGGTGCTCAGAGATAATGTTAGAGGTGTTGTTTCCAACCAGCACTGACTAGGGTCTGTCAGTGAGGAAGTCCAGTAGCCAGTTACACATGGGGGTGATGAGGCCCAATGGACCCAGTTTGCTTATCAGGTACTGAGGGATGATTGTGTGAACGCTGAACTAAAATCCACGAACAGCCTTCACACATGTGTGTTCTTCTCCTCTAGATGTTCCAGGCTCAGATGGAGTACGGAGGATATAGCGTCCTCTGTGGAGCGGTTTGGCCTGTAAGCAAACTGGCATGGGTCAAGTGTGGAGGGGACTCTGGAGGTAATATGTTCCCTGACCAGCCTCTCGAAGCATTTCATCATTATGGGAGTGAATGCTACAGGGCGGTAATCGTTGAGACATTGTATTGCGGATTTTTTTGGCACTGGTATGATGGTGGCAGTCTTGAAACATGATGGGACGACAGCCTAGTTCAGCGAGGTGTTGAAGTTGTCCGTAAGGACATGTGCCCAGCTGATCAGCACACTCCCTGAGCACCCGCCCTGGTATGTTATCAGGGCCTGCCGCCTTCCGTGTGTTCACTCCTTTTAGGATCCTAAAAGCGAAAAAGTTCCAGAAAATGTTCCAGCGGGGGAGGGGGGGGCGTGGGCCCAGCGTGGGTCAATGGGGGTCCAGCGAGGGTGGCAAAATGTCTCAACGAAAATGTTGATACAGATTGCGAATGGCAGGTAGCTAAACACTGGTCCCTGTGGTACACTTCAAGTTAAGGCCTGTTACTTCTGCCGAACCCAATCAATCCCACTTCGCTCTCCGTTTTCTATCTGAAAACAAACTTTCAATCGATACCAGTATATTACACTCTTAACATAAGCATTCAGAAAATCAAACCACACCTTGTCATCTACTTGTTTGGATACATCCTCAGAGAACACTAACAGATTCATCAAATGCAATTTCAGGATCCATGCTGAATCTACTCAAACATATTATTTTCAGTGTCTTCACTTTACTTCAGAGCAGCTTGTCTGTTTTCTCCCATCTTTCCTAAATAGGAGGATAACATTTCATGGCCGTCCGAAGGGGGGGTGCATTGGGTGCGACCGCACCCCCCTTTGTTTCCCCAGAGTAAGAAAAAACCCTGAGAAAAAAAAAATCAGAGCACAATCAGCGTTTCCACTTTGTCGGAAAACGCCCGGAATTCTGGTTCCGGCCGCTGGATGATTTGGGAGAAGAGAAAAAAAAAAGTGACCATCCATGCCTGCGCAGTTGGGGAAGCGACGAAAAAATGACTCCGCCTCTCCGCGCGTGCGCAGTGGGCCCGGGCGGATCAGGCTGCCATTTGTACTCCACACATTGAGGTTGATGCCTCGCGTCTATTCCAGGTAAGTAGTCGAATATTGCATTGCAGGCGTCGGCGTGGGAGCCTCACCAACGGCCAGCCTGGCGACCAGGAGACCGTTTTCCCGTCGCCAGGTGGGAGTGGCTGAATCTTAACCCAGCGGCTGTAACCCCAACACCAGACGTCGCTGCGGCGGGGTCCGCTACCCTCGCCTCTCCCCACTGCCGGGGCCCAAGCCATCTTCCACCCACGCCACCCCCGCTTACCCACACCACTTTCACCCCCCCCCCCCCCCCCCCACAACCCGCTGGGCCCATGCCACCCCTGCTGGACCCCCACTGAGCCCACGTCACCCCACTGGGCCCCCGCCATCTTCACCCCCCCCCCCCCCCACTGGGCCCACGCCACTCCCGCTGGGGCCACGCCACCTTCATCTCTCCCCCCCCTCCCCACTGGGCCCAAGCCACCCCTGCTGACCTCTGCTGGGCCCCGCCACCCCCCCGCTGACTCTATCCCATCTTTTTTAGACGCTTGCAGATATAGCTGATTCTGCAAGTGACCAAATCTCCATTTGTCCTGGACTTGGTCCGCATAAGGCAAAAAGGGGGAGACAGGAGGAGGAGAGAGAGGGGAGAGAGAGTTAGGGGTGGAGAGAGAGGGGGGGGGGGGGAGAATTAGGGAGAGTTAGGCGGTGGGAAATAGAGAGGAGGGAGAGAGAGGAAGAGAGATATGGGCAGGAAAGAGGGAATAGAGAGGGGGAGCGAGAGAAGGGGGAAAGGGGAGAGGTGAGGGGGGTGAGAGAGGGGGGGAGAGATTGAGGGGGAGAGGGAGAGGGGAGGGGGAGGGAGAGGGAGAGGGAAAGCGGGGTGAAAGGGGGAGAGAGTGAGGGGGGAAAGAATGAGAGGGGGAGAGTGGTAGAGAGCAGATACTAACACACATTCCAACCTTTCCTTCGAAACCGAGGACCAGAAAACCAGGAGAGAGGGTAAATAAGACAGAGGCAATCTCTTCACCCCTCCCTCTTTCTCTCTCTCCCCTCTCAAACTTTCGAAAACTCACACTCATTCCCTCTCTCTCTCCCCCCTCCCTGTCCCCCCCCTCCCTATCTCCTCCCCTCCCTCTCTCCCTCCCTCCATTCATTCCTCTTTCCTTCCCCCCTCCCTCCCCTCTCTTCCCCTTCCCTCCTCCCCCTCTTCTCCCTCTCCATCTTCCTCTGTCCCTCTCTACCTCTCTGTCCTTCCTTCATTCACTCTCACACCCTCCCTCTCTCCGTCCGTCACCCTCTCTCCCATTCGAGATACACAACTGTACATTAAAACTGTACATTACTTACTGTTCTTCCAAATAAAGTAAAAGCGTTTTTTTATACTTTGTGGAAAACTCGATATTTTAATTCTGTTCTTCAACCATTTTAGTCGAGTTTAGTTTACAGATACAGCGCGGAAACAGGCCCTTCGGCCCACCCAGTCCGTGCCGACCAGCGATCCCCACACACTAACACTATACTACACACACGAGGGACAATTTACAATCTTTACCAAAGCCAAATAACCGACAAACCCGCTCGTCTTTGGAGTGCGGGAGGAAACCGGAGCACCCGGAGAAAACCCACGCAGATCACAGGGAGAACGTGCAAACTCCATACTGACAGCACCCGTAGTCAGGATCAAACACGGGTCTCTGGCGCTGTGAGATAAGAACTCTGCCGCTGAGCCACCCAGTAGAGGGTGGGAGTGAAGGGAGAAAGTATAGAGGGGGGAGGGAGAAGTTGAGACGGAGGGAGGAGAGAGAGAGAGAGAGAGCCAGGACAGAGGGAGCACTGCACTTCCTCATTTCTCTCTTCCTCCCTCTTCCCCCCCCCTCCACTCGATCTTGCCCATGCCAACCCAGTTGACATTTATTGGTTGGCCCTAAATTTGCCGATATTTGGGCCAAATCCCCTCTTGTTTCTCCAGTACACATTCCTGTCAAAAATACAACAATCCCACCTAAAGCTATAAGATCAGGGCCGTATTTATGTATAAGCGTGACAAGCTTAAACTTAGGGCCTCGAGATCTAGAGGGGGCCTCAGCAGGACCGGATTATCATAGGCTGAAGCCTCGGGCCTCAAAATCTAGGGCCTCCGACCAAGGTGTTTCTCCCCCCCCCCCCCCCCCCCCCCCCCCCGAGTAAAAAAAAATCCAAATAAAACTACTGTGCAGTTGGGGGAAGCCGGTGACGCAGTAGCGATGCAAAATTACGCCGTCTCTCCGCACGTGCGCAGTGGGCCCGGGCGTCTCCATTTGCACCCACACAATCACCTCGATGCTCGTGTCTACTCCAGGTAAATAGTGGAATATTGCGTTGCGGGAGTGCCCGCTTCACTGGGCCGGGGGTGGGAGGGGGCTGCGGTGTCTGTGGCGCCTCGCTGCGTGGGAAGGAAAGAGAGGGGGAGGGAGGGAGAGAGAAGGGGGGGGATGTGAGAGGGGGGAAAGGGGATTTGAGACAGAAGGGGAGGGGAGGGAGGGCTGGGGAGAGAGAGAGAGGGGAAGGGGAGGGGGAGAGAGGTGGAAGGAGGAGGGGGGAGAGGGAAAGGGGAGTATCTTTTATGAGATTGCAAAATTAAGGTAGGTTTTAATTGTAATTAAATTGAGCAATTATATTTTCTCCTCCAAATGAATATCAAACAATTGTAACTGCTTTCTTTTCCTTGATAACAATACTGAAAAATATGTATTCCATAGTTTGCGACTTTCATTTTGCATCATATTTTTAATGTGCACACACACTGACACAGTCGAACAGTAACAGGTAATCAAATCAACACACAAAACATTTTCTAAAAAAAGGTTTTATTTACTGCAAAAACTTACAGTATTTTATTTTCAGTTTGCCTGCTCCTTTATAACATTTTACACATAATTTTACAGTACATCTTGATTATTAAAACAAGGACAGCTTCAATTCTTGATTTAAAAAAATGTATGACCCCAATCATCCCATTCCAACCACTCATTACTCTTGACTCAACAAAATTATTTCTGAAATATCGGTCATATATGTTGTGCAAAAATGTTCCAAAATAAGGCTCAGAATGCACCAGAGAGCATCTAAAACCCCAGACGTCGGCCGCAAGGGTCTTTGAGCTTTGCGCTTGTGACATGCGCTGCATGCACTTATTTCACATAAAATGTTTGTAATCCTGCCATGCCACCCCCCTTTTTGAAAAGCTTCGTACGAGCCTGCATTTGCTATCCTCCAATCTGTAGGAATTATTCCAGAATCTGTATAATTTAGGAAGTTGATGATGCCCTTTACTTACCACATAGAAATTAGCAGTCTTGAGAGGCATTTAACATTTGTTTTTTTTTTAGAAAATATATAAAATTAACTCATGTATCCACACAAGGAAATGATAACGCATTTTATAGCTCCATGTCAAAGAACAGCATGTAATACTTAACTGCCACCAAAACACTTCAAAGCATCTTCAAATTCATAAAGCACTGTCCTCCTGAATAATTATATTGTTTGTATTCCTCGTTGTCACCTTCTCCTCAGCCAACAATGAACCATTCTACATTTCCCTGATCACGTCTGCTTTGATCTGTTGTTTTCACCTCTTAAAGATTCTTTGAAACCATTCCATATCTCTAGTTTCCCTCTCCCATGACTCTCAGTCTGAAGGAGGGGCGCGATCCCAAACGTCACCCATACCTTCTCTTCAGAGACGCTGCCTGTCCCACTGAGTTACTCCAGCATTTTGTGTCTGGTGTAAACCAGCATCTGCAGTTCCTTCCTATACTATATAAATACAAGTCTTTACATTCTTATCAAAATATAACCTTGGATAATGAAGTCAAAAATCTTTGCCAAATGTTATCAGAAAACTAAATACAAATTCTGAATAGGAGCAACTGAGAAATTTATAAAATAAAACCAAACATGTTACAAAAACCTACCTTGCTTTGCAGATTTTGCAGTGGTGTTATACACAGAGCCTTTCACAGCACCACAAACGAATGGAAACTGGAGCCACGTGACTGTGCATTTAAATTCTTTAAATAAGTTGGAGAATGAAATCCGAATGACTTGACTATCCTGGAGAAAAATGATTCACAGAAAGAGTGCATGAAATAATTCCTTTGAGAACAAAAAGTACCAATGCCCAGATTCCCTGCCCTGAGACAGCCAGTCACTCAAGCTTAGATCAAACCTCAAATTAATTGAATTGAATTGGATACATTTTATTCACCAAATATTTATACACACAAGGAATTTATGTTGGTGCTTTGCTCACAAGTAACAACACAATATACAATAAACAATTAAGAATAAAATATTATAATTTAAATGTGAAAAATGAAATAAAATACCAGAGCAAAAGGAGGCTACAGACTTTTGGTTGTTGAGTAGAGCTACTGCTCGTGGAAAAAAGCTGTTTTTATATCTGGCTGTGGCGGCTTTGACAGTCCGGAGTCGCCTTGCAGAGGGAAGTGCTTCAAATCGTTTGTGGCCATGGTGAGAGGGGTCAGAGATTATCTTACCCGCTCGCTTCCTGGCCCTTGCAGTGTACAGTTCGTCGATGGGGGAGAAGGTTGCAGCTAACAACCTTCTTGGCTGATCGAACGATGCGCTGCAGCTTCTGGATGTCATGCTTGGTGGCTGAGCCAAACCGGACCATGATAGAGAAGGTGAGGACAAATTCTATGATGGCAGTATAAAACTGGACCATCATTGCCTGTGGTAGATTGTGTTTTCTCAGCTGCCGCAGGAAGTACGTGGAGTCGATGGTGGCCTCCAATTTAAGATACCCGGACATGATGGTTCCAAGGAACTTAAATGACTCCACAGATGTGACTGTGGTGTTGTTGATGGTGAGTGGGGGGAGGGGAGAGGGAGCTCTCCTAAAGTCTACAATCAATTCCACTGTCGTAAGAACATTGAGCTCCAGGTTGTTGCAAGGGCACCAGGACGCCAGCTGTGTAATTTCCTGTCTATAGGCAGATTCCTCCCCAATCAGGGTTGTGTCATCCGCAAACTTGAGAAGCTTGTCAGAGGAGTCTATGGAGGTACAGTCGTTGGTGTAGAGAGAGTAAAGGAGAGGGAAGAGCACGCAGCCTTGTGGTGCTCCTATGCTGAGGGTCAGCGGGTCCGACATGTGCTTTCCCAGCCTCACATGCTGCTTCCTGTCTGTCAGGAAGCTGGTGATCCACCAACAGAGGGGTTCAGGCACAGTCCCCCCCCCCCCCCCCCCCCCCCCAACTGGGAGAGTTTGGAGTGCAGTAGCTCTGGCACAATGGTGTTGAATGCAGAACTAAAATCCACAAACAAAATTCTTGCATAGGTCTTGGTATGTTGTGCGGCGCAACTCCATGATCCACATTAGTGTTTGCGAGTCGCAAAGCAGGGAGTACCTAGCATTATTTGTGAATATAGATCAAACTCATTTTGCACAGAAATACATCTTAATACATGCATGGGAACAATTTGATCAGCCAGTTACTTTTTTGAGCAACGTTATGGCGCACTACAGCCAGAATCAGGAAGCAGTTTGAGAAGATATTAAAAAGAAAAAGTGATCCTTTCATCTTCCCCCAAAATCAATTTCAAATGTATCAAACATCCAACGAAAGTACCCCTGCACGTGTTATTTACTTTTAAAAAAGTGATCTCTGTACTCCATAATTTGAGATTTGTAATAGAAAAAAAAACATGTGGTTAAAGTGCACATTATCAGATTTTATTAAAGGGTATTTTTTTTATAAATTTGGTTTTGCCATGTAGAGATTACAGCTGTGTTTATACATAGTCCCCCCATTTCAGGGCACCATAATGTTTGGGATACATGGCTTGACAGGTGTTCCTAATTGCTCAGATGTGTTTAATTGCCTTCTTAATGCAGGTATAAGAGAGTTCTTAGCATCTAATCTTTCCTCCAGTCTTTCCATCACCTTTGCAAACTTTTATTGCTGTTTATCAACATGAGGACCAAAGTTGTGCCAATGAAAGTCAAATAAGCTATTATGAGTGAGAAACAAGAATAAAACTGATAGAGACATCAGCTAAACCTTAGGCTTACCAAAATCAACTGTTTGGAACATCATTAAGAAAAACGAGAACACTGGTGAGCTTACTAATCGCAAAGGGACTGGCAGGCGAAGGAAGCCCTCCACAGCTGTTGACAGAAGAATTCTTTCTATAATAACGAAGAAACCTCAAACACCTGTCCGACAGATCAGAAACACTCTTCAGCAGTCGGGTGTGGATTTGTCAATGACCACTGTCCACAGAAGACTTCATGAACAGAAATACAGAGGCTACACTGCAAGATGCAAACCACTAGTTAGCTGCAAAAATAGGCTGGCCAGGTTACAGTTTGCCAAGTAGTACTTAAAATAGCAACCACAGTTCTGGAAAAAGGTCTTGCAGACAGATGGAACAAAGATTTACTTCTATCAGAGTGATGGCAAGAGCAAAGTATGGAGGAGAGAAGGAACTGCCCAAGATCCAAAGCATACCACCTCATTTGTAAAACACGGTGGTGGGGGCGTTATGGCCTAGGCATGTATGGCTGCTGAAGGTACTGGTTCACTTGTCTTCATTGATGATGCAACTGCTGATGGTTGTAGCATAATGAATTCTGAAGTTCTGAAACAAGCATAAGCTAAAGATGGCTGCAATACAGGCCTGGCAGAGCATCACCAGAGAAGACACCCAGCAACTGGTGATGTCCATGAATCGCAAACTTCATGTAGTCATTACATGCAAAGGATATGCAGCAAAATACTAAACACGACTACTTTCATTACATGACATTGCTGTGTCCCAAACATTATGGTGCCCTGAAATGGGGGGACTATGTATAAACACTGCTGTAATTTCTACATGGTGAAACCAAAATGTATAAAAATGGCCATTATTAAAATCTGACAATGTGCAATTTAACCACATGTGATTTTTTTCCTATTACAAATCTCAAATTGTGGAGTACAGAGGCAAATAAATAAATGATGAGTCTTTGTCCCAAACATTATGGAGTGCCCTGTACATTCAATAAGTCTCCTAAAATTCAATTCCTACTGATCCGTCAAGATTATCCAATTGGAAAGGTTAGCAAAGCCCAATATATTTGCGGTATCTTCAGCACTGGAAAATGTACTACTTAAACATTTAATGTTATGGATGCAATTGTCTTATCAATCAAATAATTTTTTGAAATGCTTTGAAACATAATAAGTGAATAAACAAACTTTTGCGGGCATAGGTAAGTTTAAGGCCATTAAAAATGCTGGTGGACAATGGACCCCCTTTTTAGCAGCCCCACAGTTTACATCAGCATTTTCAGAAGAGGAGCAAGAGTGAGAAAAAAAGACACAAAGTGCTGGAGTAACTCAATGGGTGATCCAAAACATCATCTATCCATATTCTCCAGAGATACTGTCTAACCTGCTGAGTTACTCCAACACATTGTGTCCTTTTTTCCATAAACCAACATCTGCTGTTCTTTATTTCAGCACGAAGCAAGAACTGAATGCTCAAAAAGTCATGTCAGATCAATCATCTAATTCAATTAAAACTAACTGATCAGGTTTTAGAATAGTTGCAGTATTTTGCAGTATTAAGTAATTCCATATCAATCTACAGCTTTCAACCAACAATGAATTCTAATGAGAAAATGTGCTCACGTCAGATCTTATTGCCTATTTTGCTTTATTACACCTGAAACATCTATGAAAACAAGAAATTAACATTTTGAACATATTACTAAGTTTGGCAAATGATCTTGGCAATGATGGTAGCATTGAACTATTAATCTTAATATAGACTTTTCAATAACTACATCTAATTCCAACATTAGATTCAAGCAAACAAATGCACAATATGCAGACGGTACTAATCAACACATACCTCAGTAACTGCATCAAAATGAACCACAAAGTATTTGGATACAATTGGTTTGAAGAGGATGTACAGGTAACGGCCAACAAGTCCGAGGGATTGAGTAGTAGTTTTTGGTAGCTGAATGTAGTTGCCAGCAGGGATGGAGCCTCGGATACGATAAACTGTACACTTCAGAGTTTTATCCTTGGAACAAAAAAATCCAGATTAAACAGTCATCAGTTAACTCTGCAAAATAAACAAAAATCAATTGATAAGGTAACCGTATCATTATAGTAAGTAAGTAATTTTTATTTATATAGCACTTCTAAATCAAATCACGTTGAAGCCAAAGTGCTTTACAGCGAAGAAATCAGATTACCATATAAAAGAAAAAAAGAAAAAAGTCACAACACACTATAGAATGGAACATGAACGTCCCCCCACAGCAGAATCAACATTTTCCACTCTCACAGTGGAAGGCATTAAAAAGTCCAGTCCTCCTCCTCTTAGTTCACCCATGGTCGGGGCCTATTTGTGGCCTCCGCAGTCACTGCAACGGCGGCCCGATGTTATAAGCCCTCTCGGATGATGGAGTTCCGGCGTCGGGGGAACATTCTTCAGCGGCATTGGAGTATCTGGAACGACTGCTTACTTCCCGGGGACCGCGGTTCCCGAAGTCAACCGGCCGCACTGGTCAGAGCTCCGACACTGGCGATCGCAGCGAGAGATCCCAGGCCCGCGGTGTTTGAAATCAGCGCTGCCCGCGGCTGTACGCCCGCAGCCACGGCTCCGCGATGTTCCCGTCTGCAATCTTCAGCCCTCCGGAGCCCCACACGGCGACCTGGGCAAGGCATCGCCCGCTCCACGACGGTGCCTCCGCGCTGTGCCGCCGTCGAAGCTGCAGTCCCGGCCGGTCCCGGCAGGAAACGCCGCTCCAGTCCCGCTGCTAGGCCGCACAGAGAGGGCAAAAATGCAACTCGGAGGAAAGCCGCATCTCCAACCAGGTAGGACTGAGAAAATACAGTTTCTCCCTCCCCACCCTCCACATAAAAAGGCTAGACCTCCAAAATAAACGTTTTTTAAACACTAAGAAGGGTGAAAAGACGGACTGCAGAATTATAATGTATGATTTCAAAAGCATACAAGACTGATAAGAACAATGACCAAAAGTGGGACATCACATGCTGCAGCATTCGTGAGCAAGGCAAGACACCGCCTTTACCACCTCAGGCAATTGAGGAAATTCAGAGTGTCTCCGAGGATCCTCCAGTGCTTCTACTCTGCGGCTGTGGAAAGCGTCTTGTCTGGAAACATTACAATCTGGTTTGGTAATTGCTCTGCCCAGGACAAGAAGGCTCTGCAGAGAGTAGTGCGTTCGGCCAAACGCACTATGGGAACTTCTCTCGCCCCTCTGCAGGAACTATACATCAGGAGGTGCAACTCCAGAGCCAATAAGATAATGGGAGACCCCTTCTACCCCTGCAACGGACTGCTCCAGCTGCTACGGTCAGGCAAATGCCTCCATTGCCTTGCTGTGAGAACCGAGTGGATGAGAAGGAGTTTTTTCCCAGAGGCCATTCAGACTGTAAACTCCAATCTCACCAGGGACCAACTCTACTAACTTAATGTACCACAATACTGCCCAAAATATTTAATATGAAAAAGAACATGTGATTCTGTTTGTAGTTTGTTGGTTGGTTGTTTGTTTGTTTTTTTGCACAAAGTCCGCAGGCACTGCCACTTTTCATTTCACTGCACATCCCGTATGTGTATGTGACGAATAAACTTGACTTGACAAGAAATGCCATTCATAAGAAACAATTGAATATATGCATTGCTTCCAGAAGTCAAGCACAATCATGTTTGTCTGGCTGACATTGAGGGAGAGGTTGTTGTCTTAGCACCAGGTTATGAGGTTCTCAATCTTCTTCCTATACTCCACCGTGTTGTTATTTGATATCCGGCCACTAAACGGTGGTGTCATCTGCAATCATGTAAATTACGTTGGATTGGTATTTTGCTGCATTGTCATGAGTGTATAAGGAGTACAGTAGGGGGCTGAGAATGCATCCTTGTGGGGCACCAGTGTTGAGGATTATTGTCGAGGATGATTTGTCACCGATCCTCACTGATTGTGATCTGCTGGTTAGGAATTCGAGGATTCAGGTGCAGACTGCTGACTCCAAGGTCCACAAGCTTGGAGATAAGTTTGATTGGTATAATGGTTTTAAAAACACAGCTCTAGTCTAAGACGGACTGTGCAGAATAATCGTGTATCCAGAAAATAGATGTAATCCACATTTCTACTCCTCTAAACGCTATTTCACAGATATAAAATTGGCATAGTTGTCGTAAAATACGGGCACCAATACTGAATCAAAAAGGGAATACTTGACAAGGTAAACCAGGGATGTCCCAACAAGCCCGCTAACAATGAGCTATAGATTAATCATGTGCACACATTTCTAAGCAGCACCAGAAATTAAAAACGGAAAACCTTTAAAGCATGCATACTCTGCATTTTTCTCATAATAGCACCCAAAATTATGCTACTGCAACCATCATGAGCCATTCTAAAACAATTACTACAGGTCCCAGATAATGGTCCTGTAGTTCTGGAACTATCTAGATCAGTAAAAGCAACTTTATTCAAATACAGATCGCAAAGGCCCACAAACTTCCAGGTGCACATCCCATACTAGCCCGTTCCTTCACGTAAAACCGCAACAATGTCACAGTACATGTACATAAAATATAATTTTTTGGATGCGCCGACAGAAGTAAGTTTATTGGACAAGTATTCACATACAAAGAATTTGCCTTGGTGCTCCGCCCACAAGTAACAACATGATATACAGTGACAGTTACAAATGACTCAAAAACACTAAACATTAATAATAATAAAACATTAATGATAAAAACACCATTGATCAAGCATTGTGAACGATTGTGAACCAACAAAATACCAGATCAAAGGGAGGCTACAGATTTTTGGCTGTTGAGTAGAGCAACTACTCGTGGATAAAAACTGTTTTTATGTCTGGCTATGGCAGCTTTGACAATCCGGAGTCGCCTTCCAGAGGGAAGTGATTCAAAGAATTTGTGGCAAGGGTGAGAGGGATCAGAGATGATCTTGCCCGCTCGCTTCCTGGCCCTTGCAGTGTACAGTTAATCAATGGAGGGAAGGTTGCAGCCAATAACATCTCTGCTGATCGGACGATTCGCTGCAGCCTCCAGGCGTTGTGCTTGTTGGCTGAGCCAAACCAGACCATGATGGAGAAGGTGAGAACAGACTCTACGATGGCCGTGTAGAATTGGACCATCATTGCCTGTGGCAGATTGTGCTTCCTCAGCTGCCGTAGGAAGTACATCCTCTGTTGTGCCTTTTTGACTGTGGAGTCGATAGTAGTCCCCCCCACTTAAGGTCCTTGGAGATGATGGTTCCCAGGAAATTAAAAGACTCCACAGATGTGACTGTGGTGTAGTTGATGGTGAGTGGGGTGAGGGGAGGGGGAGTTCAATTAAAGTCTACAATCAATTCCACTGTCTTAAGAGCATTGAGCTCTAGGTTGTTGCAACGGCACCAGGATGCCAGCTGTGACACTTCCAGTCTGGAGGCAGATTCCTCCCCATCCTGGATCAGTCCAATCAGGGTTGTGTCATCCGCAAACTTGAGAAGCTTGACAGAGGTGTCTGTGGAGGTGCGGTCGTTGGTGTAGAGAGAGTAGAGGAAAGAGTACGCAGCCTCGCGGTGCTCCGATGCTGAGAGTTTCCACATCCGAGATGTGCTTTCCCAGCCTCACATGCTGCTTCCTGTCTGTCAGGAAGCTGGTGATCCACCGACAGAGGGGTTCAGGCACAGTCAACTCGGAAAGTTTGGAGTGTAGTACCTCTGGCATAATGGTGTTGAATGCAGAGCTAAAATCAACAAACAGGATCCTCGCATAGGTCCCCTGGCGGTCCAAGTGTTGTAGGATGAAGTACAGGCCCAGGTTGACTGCATCATCCACAGATCTATTGGCCCAATATTCAAACTGCAGAGGGTCCAACAGGGAGTTTGTGATATTTTTCAGCTTGGCCCGCACAAGCCCATCAAGTGTCTTCATGACTACAGAGGACAGTGCGACAGGCCTGTAGTCATTAAGACAAGTAATCCTTGCCTTTTTGGGTACAGGGACAATAGTGGAGACTTTGAAGCAGGCAGGGACAGTACATGTTTGCAGGGACTGGTTAAAAATGTCTGTATATACCGGTGCCAGCTGTTTGGCACAGAGCTTAAGAGTAGAGGGGGAAACATTGTCAGGTCCTGGAGATTTCCGGATATTTTGTCCTCTGAAAAGCCTCTCCACCTGCTCTATTTTTATTGTTGATGAAGGAGAAGTAATGTTGTGCTGCTCGGAGGTGTGGGTGATTGGGTGTGAAATGGTGATTGGAGGGGGGTGGGTGTAGAACAGCCCAGTCTTTGCAGAATGAGGTCAGGCTGTGAGTGGGTGTGAAATGTTGGTTGAGGTTGGTTGTGAAGTGTTGGTTGCCCTCGCTTGTCCACCTTTTCATTGTTCTGACCACAGGCTTAGCAGCTTTTAGCTTCTGCCTGTAGGTCGGAATAAGGTGAACTAGACAATGATCAGAGCGACCCAGACCCGCCCGGGGAACAGAACGATATGCGTTCTTGATTGCCGTATAACAGTGATCGAGTGTTCTCTCCCCTCTGGTGGGGCAGGTAACATGAAGTCTGTATTTTGGAAGGTCACGGCTGAGGTTAGCTTTGTTAAAGTCCCCCAAAACAATGACCATGGAGTCCAGGAAGTCACTCTCTACCCTCATTACTTGGTCAGCAAGTTGCATTTGCGCCTCACGTACGCAGGCTTGGGGAGGAATGTAAACTCCAGCGAGAATAAAGGAGTTAAATTCCCTCGGAGAGTAGGTTTGCAGTTTATAAAGAAGGATTCTAGGTTGGGAGAGCAGAAATTTGACAGTACCGTGATGTCGCTGCACGTCCTGGTTGGTATAGAAGCATATTCCACCGCCTCTTGATTTCCCCGCTGCCTCCACTTCGCGGTCCGCTCTGTGAAGTTGGAAGCCAGCCAGTTGCAGCGCGCTGACCGAGGTCGACTCACAAAGCCAGGTCTCGGTGAAACACTGGGCAGCAGCTCGAGAGAAGTCCTTGTTTGTCCGATGCAGGAGTTGCAGTTCGTCCACTTTGTTCTTGAGAGAACGTGCGTTTGCCAGGAATATATTCGGGAGTGGTGTGCGTGATCCCCGTCGCCGGAGTCGGGTGAGTGCTCCAGAGCGCTTCCCACGGGTCCTCCTCCATCTCAAGACCTTGAACGCGGCCACAGCCCCGCCGACGAGTATGTCCAAATAATCCAGCGAGTGAGAGAAATCCGGAACGATGTCTGGAGGTACCGTATGTCCGATGTTTATGAGTACCTCTCTCGTGAAAGTAATCTTTGTAGGGTTTTCACAGACAACACAAACGAACAAACACATACAAAACAGCAAGGAGCAGTACACCGTGGCTGCCATAGTCAGCGCCAGCAGCTACAGAATAGAGCAGAAAAAAAAAATTGGAGGAAAAAGTCTCCAAAAGGTAAACAACTATACCATAATAGGTGCAATGTCTCCTTCTTTTGTTGATTTTTTCCATTCTTCCAATTTGAAATGTTTGAAGATGTTCACATATGGACGCTGCCACACAGACTCTAAAATTGAAAAACAATCACGTCAACAAAATAAAGTCAATTGCAAAGAGCATAAATTTAGATGTAGAAATCTAAAAATATTAAAAAAGGGGGGAGGGGGGAAGAAAAGTTAGTAGGGTTAGTACAGTTAGTTCCTAAAATTGGAGAATTTGATGTTCATACAGTTGGGTTTTAAGTGGACCCAGGTAGAATATGAGTTGCTGCTCATCCAGTTTGACTGTGGCCTCAGGCAATGGAGAAGGCCCAGAACAGAAGAGTCAACATGGAATGGAAAGAAGTGTTAAAATCGTTAGCAATTCGGAAATCCCAGTGGGCTTTAGTGGACCGAGCACAAGTGTTCGGCGAAATGGTCATCCCACCTATACTTGATCGCGCCAACATAAAGGAAGCCACATCTGGAGCTACGAATGCTGTAGATGAGGTTATAGCAGGTATACGTGTACCTCTGTCTCAGCTGGTAGGGCTGCTGGGGTCCCTGGGCGGATGTGAGTGAGGAAGTGTAGGGGCAGTGAGTGAATCGAGGAGTTGCAGAGGGAGTGGTCTCTGCGGAAAGTGGAAAGGGGTGTAGATGGGAAAATGTAACTGGGGGTGGCATCACGTTGGCAGCATTTCACATTTAGCCTACATAGTCTTACATTGCAGTATTAGGTACATGTGGTACTCCTGGCACTCAACACACCTCGTTGAATCAGCATGAATGTTTTGCCATTATGGTACCAATAACACAAAGGATATGCCGAGCCAAGCGATGAAATGCAGTCCTGCAGTTTCTGAACACACACTGCCTAAGCTTGGGCCTGCCACATCTATTCTGAATTAATCTTATTTAGGATTGTGATACCGCTGTGGATTCTGTAGTAAGATATGACTTTTTCTCCATGTGTGGTTGTCACTTCTGCCATTGTTGCAATGCATAGATCCATCTGTCACAAGTAGATTGTTAAAGATAATTTCATCAACCATTTCATTTCTCACCTATCTTTGGCTTCTCCATGCTGGTCAAAGGATAATTCGCCAAATACTCTTATATTTCTCTTTGGTCCTTGAAGATCTATTTTAGTAATTGCGGTCATCAAATTAATTCAGAAGAAAATGTTCACTAAAGCATCATCTGAAAGAAAATTCCCATGTGCAAAGCAAACCAAATAAAATTCCGAAAGGTGTTGTGCATACTATGTACTTCAAGATGTTACTTAGTTTATGAGAAAGTCCTTTTTGAGTAGCTATATCAGTAAAAAAAAAAGAAAATGCTAAACACCCAATCCTGCAGACGCAGTGGAAGGAACAGGAAAGCATAAAAATTAGATGGACACAAAGAGCTAGTAACTCAGCGGGACGGCAGCATCCTGGAGAGGTAAGAGTGACGTTTTCGGTCAGTCCATTCTTTACGACTTCGCGACCCAAAACGTTCACCCATTCCTTCTCTCAAGAAAATGCTGCCTATCCGCTTTTTTGGTGGTTTAAAACCAGCATCTGCCAGTTTCTCCTTCACATAAATTTAGGAATCGGCCACTCAGTGCCTACAAGTCCACTATTTTACAGGGCTCGATAATTAGCGGTTGCCCGGGAGCCAATGACCACCCCCAGACCTCCACATTTGATTGTCAAAATTCATAATTTTTCCCCACATGCGCACTTGGCATGGTTGCCGGCGGGTCTGCGGCCTGCGGCACTGGTGCAGATCAGCGGGCTGGCCGGCGGGCGGGTGCGGCACATGCGCACTTGGCAAGGTTGCGCGGTCTGCGGCGCCTGAGGAGCACTGGGTGGGGGTGGGGGTGGGGGGTAGGCCCGGTGATGGGGCTGCGGAGCGGCCAGTGGGGCGCGCATAGAAAGTGCCGCTGATCGCGCGGGCTGGCGCCGTCCGTGGCTCTGGGCCCGGGCGTGGCTGCGAGCTGCCGGGCTGGCATACCGGGGGCACATGGCGCCGGCGTTCACACGGAGACACCGGCGCGCGCGGTGTTCCGTACAGCATGGTTGGCTGCGGAACACGTAAAATGGTTATTTCGCCGGGACAAAATACGGCGAATCCGGGACACTTGGCATCTCTGTACATGGTATCGGAAATGTCAATTTAGCGGGATAATTAGGTTACAAATCGGAATGGCGGGAAGGGAACCTAAAAAGCGGGAATATCCCGCCAAAAGCGGGATAGTTGGGAGGTCTGCCACCCAATGTGCCGCCGGGCAACCTAAACGCCGACTCATTTTGCCCGGCTTGGCAAGCAAATACTGCTTTATATCGATAGACTCAAAAAACGGAACTCTGCGGGTCAGGCAGCATCTCTGGAGAATAGGAGCGTGACGTTGCGTGTCGACGGCGGCGGGTGTATTCCTCTAGTATCTTTGATCGCGGGGCAAAGATACTAGATGCTTGGTGACGAAGGTTCGGAGCGAATGACGGGTCTCAAACAGCGGCAACAGCGGCCGCGACAGCGGCTCCATCTCCCGCACCCCGCCCGGTGGAAGTAGGCTTCACTCTCCCTCCCTCCTCCCGGCTTCGGCGTGCGAGAGAGGTTGTTTAGAAATCAGTGGCCGTTATCGCCCTGATAACGGCCGCTATCGCCCTGATAATGAACGCTGCCTGCAAATCTGTTAACGGCGCTTTCAAAATAACCGCTCTCACACGCCGAGGCCGGGAGGGAGGAAGGGGAGGGGGGAGGGGGGAGGAGGGAGGAGGGGGGGGAAGAGAGACAGACAGAGAGAGACAGACAGAGAGAGACAGACAGACAGACAGACAGACAGACAGACAGACAGGACAGACAGACAGACAGACAGACAGACAGACAGACAGACAGACAGACAGACAGACAGACAGACAGACAGACAGACAGACAGACAGACAGAGAGAGAGAGAGAGAGAGAGAGAGAGAGAGAGAGAGAGAGAGAGAGTGAGAGAGAGAGAGAGAGAGAGAAGAGAGAGAGAGAGAGAGAGAGAGAGAGAGAGAGAGAAGTTTGAGAAAGAGAGAGAGAGAGGAGAGAGAGAGAAGAGAGAGAGAGAGGGATCATTTAGGATCTTTGAGCTGCACCGCTCGGAGGAGAGAGGAGAGAGAAGGAGAGAGGAGAGGAAGAAGAGAGGAGAGAGAGAGAGAAGTGGCCCACGAGGAATCGGGGGACTTTTGAGCCTGCACCCCCGCTCGGCCCCGCCGCACCTGTCAGTTGGCGGAGGTGGGGAGGTCGGCGGGTGGAGAGTTCCCAACGCATCCCCTTTGGCATTGGACAGGGATGGCCAAGGCAGCAAGGGGGTGCGATGTGGTCGAGGAGCGTGCTGCTGACCTTTCCTCCTCATGTCTCTCACTCTCTCTCAACGCTTCCCTCGTTATCCTGGGGACCCCCTCCTATCCATTCCCAACTAATCCCCATGCCCTCCTCTATCCAGTCATCTCACTGACATATCCCTGTGCTCCCTCCCCATCTACCCCCCCCAAATATTTCATTAAAACACCCACATCGCATTGATTACTGCCCCCCCCCCAATCCATCCACCCGGGTCCCCCAATTCCCCCCCGGACTACCACTCCGGGAGACTCACCGACTCCCACGACCACCCCAACCTCCCCCGACCCCCGACCACCACACCGACCCTGACCCCCCTTTCCCATCCATCCTTGCTACCCACCCCATCAGACGACACGAACGTCCCCATTCATACCCCATTAATACAGTACGACTGATCATACCACCACCGACCAACCCACAGACCACACGACCCACTTCCGCCACCCCGACCACCCACCCACCCCCTCACTCATTACCGTACTGTCCTTCTTCCAATTACCGTTGTTGCACCAAAACCCCCCAATCCTGTACGTGTCTCTCCATTCATCTCTGATCCATTCTCTCTGCATCTGCCCATTCATTTTTGATCCCCATGCATCCAGTACGATCCCCTCATTTCATCTTGATAATGTCTCCATTATTCCTGCACAGACCCTCCGAACCACACTGGGTCCTGACCCACCCCCCCCCCCATTCATCTAGTATTGATCCCACTCATTCATCCGCTGTGCTGATCCCCCCCATCAAGAAGAATGGGGGGGAACAGTCTGAGAAAACGTAACTTAACCCAATCGTTGCCTATTTCCTTAGGCTCCATAGATACTGCCTCACCCGCTGTATTTGTCCCGCATGTTTGTCTCCCCCATTCATCCTGTATGAACCTCCCATTTCTCCTGTAGCTGACCCCCCATACATCCCGTACTGATCCCCCCATCCATCCCGTAATGATCCCCCATTCAACACCATGACATTCCCTAATGCTCTCCCCTCTCACAGTTTCTTTACATACTCCAACCACACGTACTAATTCCCCGCCTCAATCCATCATTCCGCAGATTGCCTTTCACCCCACCCCCCCCCCTCCCTCCCATCTAACCACCCCCTCCTGATTCACACACCTCTGACTATTCATACCTGCAACTATTCCCGATTTGGGCGGAATTCTTCCGATTTTTCCATCCATCCGTATTCCGATTTTTTTTCCTCAATTTCCGAAAAAAATTGGAATTCGGAATTGGATGGAAGCGTGCTATCACCTAGGCGCGGCGGCGGCGGAGGAGACAGCGAGAGAGAGGCGCACCCGCCTGCGCCGCTTTGGTGTGAACACGCAGGGTGTACGTCAGCTCCGCAGCCGCATAACCCCGCCCCGCCCACGGGGGCTGATCTCACTTCCTTCCCCCCCCCCCGCACTGAGGTCCACTTTTGTTAACTGAAGAAACTGCAGATGCTGGAGAAATCAGGGTTACACAAAATGCTGGAGAAAACCAGGGAGCAGAACACAGTTCTGAAGAAGGTCGCGACCCGAAACGTCCCTACTCCTATCGCTCCTTAGATTGCTTGCTTACACCAGCTGAGTTTCTCCAGCTTTTTGTGGTAACCCCCTGAGGTCACTTTCCCGACGCCCTCACCTGACGGTCAGTTACCCCGCCCTTACTACGTCACTTGCCCCGCCCCTTACTGACGTCACTTCCCCGCCCTCTTATGACGCACCGCCTCCCAACAGTTGATTGGTCAAATTCATAATATTTCCCCTCAAAATTATATTGTTCAAATGAAAATTCATAATATGTCGCCGGCGCCCTATTCGGGGTCCCATGTTCACATATTCTAAATGTGAAGAAGTATTTAAATGCCAAAAATTGAAAAAGGTAACTTGTATGCTGTAAACATTTATAATTCTTGTTAAACTTTGATAAACTTGGCACTAGACTCCACCTTAATTTCTCTCACATGGGGTTGTTGCCGGAGGGGCTATGGCCTGCGCACTGGTGCAGATCGCGGGCTGCCGGCGGGTGGGTGCGGCACATGCCTCTTGGCCGGTTGCCGGGGGTCTGCGCCCGCACTGGGTGGGGGGGGGGGGGGGGGGGGGGGTGATGGGCTTGGGGCCCGCGAGCGGCGGCTGTGACCGGCCAAAAAAGTGGCCGCCTGATCGCGGCGGGCCGGCGCCGCCCGGGCTCTGGGCCGGGCGTGGCGTGGCTCCGGAATTGGCGCCAGGCCCGGCCAACCCTCCCCACTGCGCGACGGCGGGCACTGGGGCCCGGCAACCCTCCCCCACTGCGCACGCGCGGTCCACTGGGCCCGGCCCCGGCAACCCCCCCTCACTGCTGCACCGCGCCACTAGCGGGCCCGGCAAAGTGGCCGGCTGATCGCGCGGGGATATTTAGGGTAGCGAGGGGATAGCGGGTTATTAGGGTACAATGGATGGCGGGGAAGGGAATAAAAAGCGGGGATTATCCCGCCATAAGCGGATAGTTGGGAGGTCTGGTACACGTGCCCCGCCCTCAATGACGTCAGACTAATAGGATCCGTTTTTTTTCATGCTCCAAGTTGCGCTGGTAGTTGACCTATTGTGTTTCTTGGTCTTCAGAGCGAACATTGAACTATGTTTGATAAACGGTATGCAATCAAATGTGTTTATTCCCAATGTTATTATTGTTTAGACAGCTATAAAAATATTACCAAAGATCAATTGCTGCCGTTATGTCCTTTGGTCATCTCTTGACGTTAGTGTTGTTTTAACCTGTCAGATGGTATAGTCGGTATTATCGCTATTATCTTAAACATGCCTTTTTAGATATTTCCTTTGAATATTTCCTTGTAATATTTTGATATGGATAAAATATTGTGGGAAAGCCAGAGTGTTTCTTGCCATAGCAAAACGACATCTATGATGCCATGTCATGGTAATTTTTCGGTCCTTCACAGAAAACATGCTTGCATCAATCTGTGGTGTGATGGACCAGGATTTATTGACACCGTTGAGCATTTGCTGAATTATCCAAAACCACTTTTTGTTTGCAAGTGGAAAGAGACTAGTAGAAATTGCATTAAATTGCAATGTGTAAAAAGATTGAGATATTGTATTATTTTACTTTTGCTGCAAGTCATTGTGGTATATATTCAAGTATTGTTGGTGGAATATGTTTAGTTTGTGGTTATTTGAAGCAGAAATATATGTGTATGTAGACTAAAAAGTGCTGGAGATAACGCTGCGGATGCATCTTGGAGCGAATTTAATAGCAACGTCTTCTTTTAGACTGATGGAATTTCCGGCCTGAAACGTTGCCTATTTCCTTCGGTTCCATAGATGCTGCTGCAACTCCGCTTGGTTTCTCCAGCACTTTTGTCTACCTTCGATTTTCCACATCATCTGCAGTTCTCTTTGTACCAAATAGGTAATGCTTCATTGAGCATAATTCTGGACTGGTAACTACGCACTTCGTCGAGCACATTATATCGCATGCGTCATGCGAACCGTGTAAAGACCACCTAAACTGTTATTTGGATCTATAGCTGCCAAGGTTGTCCGGCTTGCAACAGGGAAAAAAAAGTTTTGCAAGAGCCTGATTTAGGTACATCATTGACAGATCTATTCTAACCTCTGCTCTGCTTTCTGTCAATTCATATTATTTTTGTTTTACTCCCTGCTTATCAAATATTCAATCTACCTTTGCCTTTAATAATATTCAACTATTTGGCATGGCCACCACCACTTTTAAAGAGAGTTCCAAATATTCTCAAACTTCAGGAAATCATTTAATCGGTTTTAAGCTAATACCTTCAATATCATTCTAGACCAATCCTGTCAAGATCTCTCAGGATCTTGTACGGTTCAATCAAGTCACATTTTGCTCTCAGATACTCCAAGAGAAGTCGAGAGAAGAGAGAGGTGGGGGGTGAAGAAAATAATGTGTTGTTTGTACCATGGCTTCGACCTGAAACGAACATGTCTATTTAGCTGCCATGGGGCATGGATTGCATCTTCAGATGTCTTTTACATGACATTAATTATGACATTTGACTGTCTCTGGCAGGCCAACATTTAAGCCTGGGAATTTGGTAATTAGTCACCTTTTTAAAACTAAATTCAGTCCACAGGATGAAAATTACTTTCCAATTAGAAAGGAAGTTTCAGGGTTTCAAACCCGGAATCTCAAAGAAAATATGATACATTTGAAATGACAGTGACTTAAAGTAAATGTATAGATAGTGCTTAAGGGCCTGTCCCCACTTCACGATTAATTCAAAACCTAAAAAAAAAAATCAGAATCATGGTTAATACGCAACTCCTCGACCTTCCACAAACATGTTCAGGAACTCCTACGAGTATGTTACGAATTTCCCACGACTATTTCGATGCCCTCCTAATCGGTATAAAGGTGCAATTTCTTTCGTCCCGACCATTTTGTATTTGTGGACATTTTTTATCTTTAGCTGAAAAAAAACGCCCCGACTCTTTTACCCCCAGCCACGAGTTACCTATGGCTAGATAACGAGTCGCTATGATATTCTACAAACTCCTCAGAATCATTACGAACATTCGCGAGTTTGGATTTCAAGAGGAAAACAACTCGGGAGAAATTCGTGAATTACTTCGTGGAAGTGGGACGGCCTTTTAGAATCGTCCAGTCTGCATGGGTTGCAGATTTAGGAAGTATTATTGAAGAACCTTTGAAAGAGTTTGCACTTGTATTTCCTGTAGATGGTGCTCACTGAAGTATAATCTGCGCCTTAATGGAGGGAGTAAAAGCATCATACATTTCATAGGAACAAGCTACTGTTTTGTTGTAAGTTTCATTAATATATTGCAGTTGCATCCATTCAGACAGGAGGAAAGTTTTCCATGATACTCGTTATAGATACTGAAGATGGTAAAAAAGGGATTATGGAGTGAATCATTTACTGCAGATCTGGCCTTGCAGCCACTTTGATTGTCCTGTACATCCAGTGGAGTTAAATTTACTGTCAATTGTGATAACCCACCACCCCTCATTTTCCTAACATCTGATGTGAGGCTAGGTCTCTCTTTTTTCTCACTCTCCTTTCATGAATTGCATTTAACTTCCAAACCATTCTCACAGACATGGAAACAAGGATGGAAACCCATGCATGCACATGACACCCCCACACCACATTAGAGGACCTCAGACCACTTGACAGAGAGTGGTCTTGGGTCAACCCTTATAGGTAGGCATGCCTTTACTAATATCCATTGTTTTATACCCTTGTTTAGTAGCCATTGTTTTATACCCTTTTATAATTGCTTTACTAATATCCATTGTTTTATACCCTTGTTTAATAGCCATTGTTTTATACCCTTTTATAATTGCTTCTGACGTAGAAATCAATGTATATTTCTACCAATCCTTAATTCATTTATTGCTCTCAAATTTTCATTTCTACATTTCTTTTTAATCTTTTAAAATTATTTTTGGCCATCTGTTTTTTTTTCAAAACTCCCTAGTCTTCAATCATATGATTTTTCTTGACAACGAGTTCTATTGTCACACTCTTCGGCAAATGTTCTTGTAAAACTTTCTTTGCACACTTTTAACAGGATTGTTTAAGTTGATGGCTCTACAGTTTACAGTACACACTCATGACTATAGGATAAATTCAGCACTAATCCCATAGGGCTCAAAATTATCGGTTGCCCGGGTGCCATTGCAGATGGGCACCAAAGTGCCGCCGGGCAACCTAAACGCCGACTCATTTTGCCCGGCGTGGCACTGCAGATACTGGTTTATACCGATAGACACAAAAATCTGAACTAACTCAGCAGGTCAGGCAACATCTCTGGAGAAAAGGAGCGGGGCAAAGATATTAGGTGCATGGTGACGAAGGGTCGGAGCGAAAGACGGGCCCCGCACAGCAGCAGCCGCACCTCCTCCTCCTCCCGCACCCTGCCCGCCCTGATAGCGGCCGCTGCCCGCCAACGGCGATAACCGCTTTCAAAACAAACCCTCCCGCACGCCGAGGCCAAGAGGAGGGAGGGAGGGGGAGGCTTCCTTTCGCCATCTGAAGCAGCTGCACCAAAGATCCTTTGAGCTGCACCGCTCGGCCCCGCACCTTGCTATTTGCTGGCGGAAGAGGGGAGGCGATGGCGAGGAGATCCCAACCGCCTCCCCCTTTGGCGGCGGCACTTAGCGGTGGACAGGGACGGCCAAGACAGTGGGCAATGTTGTCAGAGGAGGGCTGACCTGTCCTTCCTCCCCACCTCCTCTGCCCTTCCCCCCCCCCCTCTCTCTCTCTCTCTCTCTCTCTCGTACCCCCCCCTCCATCCCTCTTATCGGGGACCCCTCCTCTCCATCCCGCACTGATCACCATTCCCGCCTCGATATCTCCAGTCCTCAACTGACATCTCCTGTGCTCCCTCCCCTTCTACCCCCCCCCACCCCCAATCTATTCATCACCTGCCCACCTCACATTGATTCTCCTGCCACCCCCCCCCCCATCCATCCTACACTGGTCCCCCAATTCATCCTGTACTGACCCCCTTCCCATCCATCCTGTACTTCTCCCCCCATTCATACTGCACTGATCCTCCCATTCATCCGGTACTGACCCACCCTCCATTTATCCTGCACCGATCCCCCCCATCCATCCTGTAGTCTTCTTCTTTCGTGTGGCGTGCACAGCCTAAAGTTGTTGGACAACTTGTTCTATTTGATCTTCCGTTTGTGCACGTCGAGTTGATTGCATTAGTCGAAACAGGGCGGACCACGTGAAGGTTGCAATCTTCAACCTCCATTCTGTAGTGATCCCCCCCCATTCATCTTTTACTGATCCCCATCCTGTACTGATCCCCTCATCCATCCTGTACTGATCCCTCATTCATCCTACACTGATCCCCTCATTCTCATTCATCCTGCACAGACCCTCTGATCCACACTGTACTGACCCCCCCCCCCCACCCACTCATCCTGTACTGATCTCCCCCCCATCCATCCTCTACTGATCCCCCCATTCAAGAAGAATGGGGGGAACAGTCTGAAGAAGGGTCTCGACCCGAAACGTTGCCTATTTCCTTTGCTCCAGAGATAACTTCCTCACCCGCTGAATTTCTCCTGTACTGAACCCCCCCCCCCATTCATCCTGTACTGATTCCCCCCCCCCCCATCCATCCCGTACTGATCCCCTCATTCAACACCACTGACTCTTCCCTCACAATTTTATATACTCTAATCAACACGTACTAATTCACCCGCCTCAATCCTCAATGCTCTTAATATGGAGTATCAGTACTCTAGTTATTTAATGAGCAACATTCACAACTATACGTTGGACTTATCCAGGTTTTACTTCTACAGTCGGTCATATACATCACAAATTTGGTCAGGAGATATTTCAGTTGAAATTTTATCATTAATTCTGAAGTGGGAATGATGGAAACAGCGTTTATCAATAATTGTTTTTAATCTGTTGCGTACAAACTGGGTATCTTCGTCGCTGTTCACAACACGTACATCTAATCTGAATGTCCGGTAATGTGCCGTTTTGACACCTTTAAACATATTACCAAAAGAACATTTGCTGCAGTTATGTCCTTTGGCCATCTCTTGTCAGTTAGTGTAATGTTTAACCTGTCAGGTATAGTCGTTTTTTTTTGTTAAATATTTTTATTAGACGCAAGTACATATTAATAGAGTATACTTCTCACATACATTCGTAATTTTATTAATATTAACAATTATGTCTTATATATTTCTATACTTTTTTTTTACAGGTAAGAAAAGATAGAGAAAAATAAAGTAAGAGTAGGAATGAATGGAGTATTAAAAAAGTTATCCATCATTGGAGATATATCCATGATTTGTTATACGTGATTCTTCATCTATTCCATTATTCAGGCTACAGTCAGGCTCTCGTACCGAACCATTTTGACCCTTTAGATATTCAATAAATGGAGTCCATATTCCTCTGAAAAGATCCAACTTGTCCAATAGGACAAGCCTTAATCTTTCCAGATGAAGTGTCTCCGACATTCCTGTAATCCACATTTTGATTGTGGGGGATGCAGGACCTTTCCAGAATTTCAATAATTTTTTCCCAATTATTAAACTATAATCAATAAAAATTATTTGATTTGTTGTTATTAATTGATCTGTTTCTAATATTCCCAGTATTATTAACTTTGAGTCAGGGGTCAGATTCATATTAACAACATTCGAAATTATCTTAAATATCTCTGTCCAAAATTTAGTAATTTTTACACAATTTGTAAATGAGTGCATTAAGTTAGCTTCCAAGTGTTGACATTTATCACATATGGCAGATACATTTGAAAAAATACTATGTAGTTTGGATTTTGAATAATGTAGTCGATGTAATATTTTAAATTGTATAAGAGAGTGTCTAGCATTTAACGAGCAGTGGTGTATTTGTTGTAGACTTTCATCCATATTTCAGGTCTAATGATTTGACCTAATTCGTTTTCCCATGATTGCCTATATATTTCTGTCATTGGGGCATCGTTTTCCAGTAAAATATTATAAATGTATGATATCAATTTTTCTGTGTTCGGGTGTTTATTTAGGCATTCATCTAAAATTTCTGTCTTTCTATTTCTAATTTCCTGTGTATTTGCTTTTACATAGTCTCTAATTTGTAGATATCTAAAGTAATCTTTTGAATGTAATCCATAAATTTGTTGTCATTTTTGAAATGAAAGGAAAGAATTTTCTCTGTAGAGATCTCCCATCTTATTAATTCCATAGTTTTTCCATTGTAAAAAACCTTTGTCCATCATTGGGGGTTTAAATGTAACATTATTTACGATGGTAAGGGCTAGTGGTATACATTCCAATGTTAGTATTTTCTTTATTTGTTTCCAGATACGTATCCCACTTTCTATTATAAGGTTTTCACTATAGGTTTTCTTACCTATTTTAATATTGGCGAATAAAATCGAACTAATTTCAAAAGGCGAACAATCTTCTTTTTCCATTTTTAACCAGGTTGGTTGTTTATCTGTCTTTACAAATCAAAAATTCATATTTTTAATATTAACTGCCCAGTAATAAAACATAAAGTTTGGTAGTGCTAAACCTCCATTTATTTTTGGTTTACATAAATGTTTTTTATTTATTCTATGGCTCTTATAATCCCAGATAAAGTTGGTGACTATAGAATCAACCTTCTTAAAAAAATTTTAGGAAGATATATTGGAATCAATTGGAAAATATATAGTAATTGCAGGAGAAAAATCATTTTTATTGCATTAATTCTACCTAGCATTGAGATAGGTAATGTTTTCCAATATAAAATGTTCTTATTTAATTTATTCAATAAAAGTGGAAAATTGGATTTAAATAAAGAGTCAAATCTTTTTGTTACATGAATTCCAAGATATTTGATTTTTTCGTTTGCTATCTTAAAAGGAAATTGTTGTAGTATATGTAAGTTATTTACCATTATTGGCATAAGTTCACTTTTATTCCAATTAATACTATATCCTGAAAATAATCCAAATTCAGATATTAATTTTAGTAAATTTGGGATACTAATTTCCGGCTTTGTAATATAAAGTAATACATCATCCGCATATAAAGACATTTTATTTTCAGTATCTCTGGTATCATATCCATATATTTCAGGATGTAATCTCACCCGTTGAGCTAAAGGTTCTATTGCAAGTGCAAACAGTAATGGGGATAGAGGACAACCTTGTCTGCAGCCTCGGAATAGATTAAATTTAGTTGATAGCATTTGATTTTTTATTATTCTGACTGTTGGATTAGTGTATAATAATTTAACCCAAGTAATAAACTTCTTTCCCAGCTTAAAAGTTTCCATAACCGAAAACAAATAAGACCATTCCACCTGGTCAAAGGCTTTCTCCGCATCTAACGAAATAATTACTAGGTCTTTATTAATATCTCTTTTTGAATGTATAATATTGTATAATCGTCTCAAGTTATATGAGGAATATCGTTTTGGTATAAATCCTGTTTGAACGGGGTGAATTAATTTATTAATAACTGTACTTAGTCTTTGTGCAAATATTTTGGTTAGTATCTTTTGATCAGTATTTAAAAGAGCTATAGCTCTATATGATCCTGGGTCATCCAGGTCTTTGTCTATTTTAGGTATAAGTGTTATAATAGATTAATTTAACGTTTCTGGTAGTTTCTAGTGAGCATAAATGTATTCATAAAGTGTCTTCAGACGTGTTGCAATCAGATCATAAAATGTTTTATAAAATTCCGGGCCTATACCATCTGGTCCCGGTGTTTTACCGTTTTTTAATGATCTGATAAATACTTCGATTTCTTTTACTGAAATTTCAGCATTTGGACTTCCGGTGGCACTATGGAGGGCTAGAGGATAACGCCAGCCAGCTCCGTGGAAAAAACGACAAAAAACGGGGGATTAACGGACCTACCTGCTGCCTGCCGTTCCTGCACCGATTGTTGTGAGCGACGTCATCAGGCGCGCGACTAGTTATGTCTACAACACGCAGCCCTACCGAAAAATCGAAAAGTCAACCAACCAGGCAGAGACCGGCAGAAGGCCTGACTGAAGCCTCGGACTCAAGTAGGACCTCATCCCAGGAAGATGTATCGAAAAGAACAGGGAAAAAAACTGAAAGTGAAGAACTGAAAACCTTTATTTCACGTGAGATTGCTGGTTTAAGGGAAAAAATAAACCAGATGAATAATCAAATGAAAGAATTTCAACTGGAAACAAATTCAAATATTAATAATAAGACTAAGAAAATATCGGAAGATCTGAAGAAAGAAATTACAGAAATGATGAACAAAATGACAAAGGAGATGAATGATAAAATTGAAAAGGTCAAAACTGACTTTGAAAAAAGGCTGAATCCTATGGAGAAGGTACTGGACCAACAGACGGCTGGTATAAAAAGCCTTGAAGAACTATCTGATACAAGTGCTGCGACTACAGCAAAGCTGGTTACAGAAAATGAACGTCTAACGGATTTACTGACTAAAATAACCGAGAAATGTACTGAGCTAGAAGGTCGCCAGAGAAGACAAAACCTAAGAATCGCAGGTATTCCCGAAGGACGAGAGAAAGATGAAGATCCTCGAGAATTTACTGCGAACCTACTGCAACACGTTTTATCTCTGGAACAAAAGCCTTTATTAGCCCGTGCACATAGAGTCAGGAGACATCAGACAAGACTAAACGCCCCCCCAAGACAAATGATTATATAGCTACAATATGACTACGTCTTGGACGAGATAATGCGAAAAACCTCGAGAAACAGAAACCTGGAATTCGAAGGACAAAGGATCAGTATCTACCGAGATTACCCAGCAGAAGTTTCCAGGAAACGGAAAGCATTTAATGAGGCTAAATGTCTTATGACGGGAGTGGAGAATTTGAGATACGGCCTGAATTATCCAGCTACTTTAAGAGTTACTTTCAACAACAAGGAATATTTATTTTCCAACCCAGCAGAAGCACTGGCCTTTGCCCGGCAGATCAAGACCTGAGAAGCACCTACTATCGAATATACTGACTTTTACGGACTTTACAAGAATCCTCAAGACTCTGCAAGACTTCACAAGACAACGCAGGACTGGACGGAATTGGACAACGTTGGATGGAAGCTGGAGAAAGAAGTGGATTGGAAAACCTCACGTGGATACTAATAATTAGTATAATCACACTACTAATATAAATAACTAACACATATTAAAGTCACACCGTGGTATCTTTATCAGTATCACTCTTACTAATTAAAATTAATCACTATCACTAATAATTAATGTTTATCTATGTTGGAATGAATAGAGTCAAATATAGGGATGGATTTCATTTGGAGATTTTTCTTTTACACCAGCAATTTTCATTTTTACTTCTTGTTTTCCTTTTGTTTTATGTTTTTTTTTCTTTTTTGTTCCTTTTTTTATATTAATTAGATTTTTAAATAAGTTTTAAATATATGTATTTCTATATCATTAATTATTATAATTTGAATATTTTTTTCTTTTTGCCTTTTTTTTCCCTTTCTTTTTTTAATGTTATACCCCCGGTAAAATATTATTATGGAATAATAATTCCAAAAACCTGGGAGCTGGTTAAGTTACTAACATCAACGACGGAAGTCGGTAGATGGTTAGCCATGCTAGTATGGCTAGCACTAACTGCAACAATTCTAGATGTAGTTTTTTCTTTCTTTATACACAATACTAACTTCTTAATCTATCCTTTGCTCTTCTTTTTTATAATCTACTATTGTTTTTTTCAGTTTGAATGGAGTTATACATTGGACCAAAGGAGATATATATGTGAGAGACATTCACGAGACTTAAAATTCATCTATTCGATGTTCGGGTGTAAGGTCGGGTCTGTCGGGCTGAACCATAGACTCTATTGTAGACCTCCATAGACAAAAGATGCAAGACTCAAAAATGAATATGGGGAATGAGGGAATAACGTTTTGTAGTTGGAATGTTAAAGGTATTAATGAACCGATTAAGAGAGGAAAAGTATTTGCACATTTAAAAGCAATTAAAGCTGACGTAATTTTCATTCAAGAAACTCACTTAAAAAAAAGATGCTGAACATAGGTTGAAAGCTAAATGGATAGATAAAATGTACCATTCTTCTTTTACGCATAAATCAAGAGGCGTAGCAATATTATTTCGTAACGGTATTTTATTTAAACATACATCAACTATAACTGATAAAGATGGCAGATACATCATTGTAATAAGAGAATTAAATACACAAAAAATGATTTTTGTTAATGTATATGGACCAAACTTTGATAGCCCATTGTTTTTCAAGAAAGTATTTAACAATATCCCGGAATTAACACAAAACAATCTAATAATTGGAGGAGATTTTAATTGTACACTAGACCCTTACTTAGACAGATCTACAAAGCAAAGGAAAACTAAATCACATTCTAGTGACTTATTAAATGCATATATGGAAACCACTAATATCAAAGATGTTTGGAGAGTAGAAAACCCTACCGGACGAGAATACTCCTTTTATTCGTCAGTACATAAAACCTACTCAAGAATAGATTATTTTTTGGTGGATGCCAAACTTATCTCACTCACTTATAAATCCAAATATCACAATATTATAATTTCAGATCATGCACCGTTAACATTTAAGATTAAAATAAATGGTAAAACAGAAAAATCAAGACAGTGGAGATTTAACCCACAAATTTAAAAAAATAAAATTACTCAGGAATATATCACAGCACAAATTAAGATTTTTTTCGAAACAAATGATAAACCGGAAATATCCTGTTCCTTATGGGAAACATTTAAAGCATATCTCCAGGGAATCATGATTTCCTCCCAAGCATTTTATAATAAAAAGAATCGTAAGGATCAACAAGATTTGGAAAAGGAGATTAAACAATTAGATATAGAGAATGCAGCGAATCCATCTATAATATTACATAATAAAATTGCAGCTTTGAAATATAAATTAAATAAAATATATACAGATCAAGTTGTAAAACTTTATCAACATACTAAACAATTACAGTTTGAATTCGGAGATAAACCTCAAAAACTATTGGCTCGCCAACTAAGGAAAATGGAAGCCGAAAAAATAATCCATAGGATTAAATCACATAATCGCGAACTGCTAATACAACCTAAAGATATTAATGAAAGATTTATGCAATATTATAAAAACTTATACACTGCTAAAACAACAGAAAATAAAATAGGAATAGAAGCATTTTTAAAAAAATGTAACCTGAAATGGTTGGACTTACAAAATAGAGAATTACTAAATAAGGATTTGAGTACAGGAGCAGGGAGGTTCTACTTCAGTTGTACAGGGTCTTGGTGAGACCACACCTGGAGTATTGCGTACAGTTTTGGTCTCCAAATCTGAGGAAGGACATTATTGCCATAGAGGGAGTGCAGAGAAGGTTCACCAGACTGATTCCTGGGATGTCAGGACTGTCTTATGAAGAAAGACTGGATATACTCGGTTTATACTCTCTGGAATTTAGGAGATTGAGAGGGGATCTTATAGAAACTTACAAAATTCTTAAGGGGTTGGACAGGCTAGATGCAGGGAAGATTGTTCCCGATGTTGGGGAAGTCCAGGACAAGGGGTCACAGCTTAAGGATAAGGGGGAAATCCTTTAAGACCGAGATGAGAAAGACTTTTTTCACACAGAGAGTGGTGAGTCTCTGGAACTCTCTGCCACAGAGGGTAGTTGAGGCCAGTTCATTGGCTATATTTAAGAGTGAGTTGGATGTGGCCCTTGTGGCTAAGGGGATCAGAGGGTATGGAGAGAAGGCAGGTACGGGATACTGAGTTGGATGATCAGCCATGATCATATTGAATGGCGGTGCAGGCTCAAAGGGCTGAATGGCCTACTCCTGCACCTAATTTCTATGTTTCTATGTTTCTATGTTTCTATGTCTATCTATGTTTCTATGTTTCTATGTTTCTAAATGCTGATATCTCAATAAAAAGAAATCCAAGAATCTATTAGATCATTAAAAAATGGTAAAACACCGGGACCAGATGGTATTGGCTCGGAATTTTATAAAATATTTTATGATCAGATTGTACCCCGTCTGAAATCATTATATGAATATATATATACACAGCAGGAACTACCAGAAACGTTAAATGAATCTACTATAACACTTATACCTAAAATAAATAAAGACCTGGATGAACCAGGATCATTTAGAGCAATAGCTCTTTTAAATACTGATCAAAAGATATTAACCAAAATATTAGCACAAAGGCTAAGCACAGTTATTAATGAATTAATTCACCCCGATCAAACAGGATTTATACCAAAACGATATTCCTCATATAATCTGAGACGGTTATTCAATATTATATATTCGAAAAGAGGTATTAAAAAAGATCTAGTAGTTATCTCATTAGATGCAGAGAAAGCCTTCGATCATGTGGAATGGCCTTATTTGTTTTCGGTTATGGAAGCTTTCAAACTGGGAGAGAAGTTTATTACCTGGATCAAATTGTTATATACAAATCCGACAGCTAGAATAACAACAAATCGAATATTATCAACTAAATTCAATTTATCTCGAGGCTGTAGACAAGGTTGCCCTTTATCCCCCCTATTGTTTGCACTTGCAATAGAACCGCTAGCTCAGAGGGTGAGATTACATCCGGAAATATATGGATACGATACTAGAGACACTAAAAATAAAATCTCCTTATATGTGGATGATGTATTACTTTAAATCACAAAACCAGAAACTAGTATCCGAAATTTGTTAAAATTATTAACTAAATTTGGATCCTTCTCAGGATATAGTATCAATTGGAATAAAAGTGAACTTATGCCAATAACGGTAAATAACTTACACATATTACAACAATTCCCTTTTAAGATAACAAATGAAAAAATTAAATATCTTGGAATTTTCGTAACAAAAAGATTTGATTCTTTATTTAAATCTAACTTCCCACTATTATTGAATAAATTAAATAAGAATATTTTATATTGGAAAACCCTACCTATTTCAATGTTAGGTAAAATTAATATAATAAAAATGATTTTTCTCCCACAATTATTATATCTTTTCCAATTAACTCCGATATATCTCCCTAAAAATTTCTTTAAAAAGGTGGACTCCCTAATCACTAACTTCATTTGGGATTATAAGAGCCATAGAATAAATAAAAAACATTTATGTAAATCAAAAATAAATGGAGGTTTAGCACTACCAAATTTTATGTTTTATTACTGGGCAGTTAATATTAAAAATATGAATTTTTGGTTAGAAAAAACAGATAACCAACCAACTTGGTTAAATATGGAAAAAGAAGATTGTTCTCCTTTTGAAATTAGTTCTGTAATATTTGCTAATATTAATTTAGCTAAGAAAATCTATAGTGAAAACCCGATAATAGAAAGTGGTATACGTATTTGGAAATAAATAAAGAAAACATTAAAACTAAAATCTATACCACTATCTCTTACCATTGTAAACAACGTTACATTTAAACCCTCAATGATGGATAAAGCCTTTTTACAATGGAAAAACAAGGGAATTATTATGATGGGTGATCTCTATAAGGAAAACTCTTTCCTTTCATTTCAAGATTTACAACAAATTTATGGACTACAAAGATTATTTTAGATATTTACAAATCAGAGACTATGTTAAAGCAAACACACAGGAACTTAGAAATAGAAAGATAGAAATTTTAGATGAATGCTTAAATAAACATCCGAATACAGAAAAAATGATTTCATATATATATAACATCTTATTGGAAAGTGATGTCCCATCAACAGAAATATATAGACAATCTTGGGAAAATGAACTAGGCCAAATTATTAGACCAGAAATATGGGACGAAAGTTTACAACATATACACCATTGTTCGTTAAATGCTAAACACTCTCTTATACAGTTTAAAATACTACATAGACTACATTATTCAAAATCCAAACTACATAACATCTTTCCAAAAGTATCTCCCATATGTGATATTCATTTACATTCATTTACAAACTGTGTAAAAATTACAAAATTCTGGATAGAAATATTTAGGATAATTTCGAATGTTGTAATATAATTTTGACCCCTGATTCAAAGTTAATAATACTAGGAATACTGGAATCAGACCAATTAATAACAACGAATCAAAGAATCTTTATTGATTATGGTTTAATAATTGGGAAAAAATTAATATTAAAATTTTGGAAAGGCCCTACATCCCCCACAATCAAAATGTGGAATACAGAAATGTCGGAGACACTTCATCTGGAGATATTGAGGCTTGTCCTAATGGACAGGTTAGATCTCTTCAGAGGGATATGGTCTCCATATATTGAATATTTACAGGGTCAAAATGGCTCAGTGTGAGGGCTTGACTGCGGCCTGAATAATAGAATAGATGAAGAAGTATACATAATAAATCATGCTTATATCTCCAATGACGGATTAATGATTAACACTCCATTCGCTTTCATATTTTTTATATTATTTCTCTCTATCTTTTCTTACTTTATAAAAAAATTTAAAAAGTGTATAGAAGCATAAAGTCTTAAATTTTAATATTAATATTATTAATATCATGAAAGTATCTAATAATGTATTTTCATTAATGTAAAATAATGTATTTTTCATTAATATGTTTCTACAATAAAAATATTTAACAAAAAAATTTCAGCATTTAATGATTCTCTATTTTGTGAATCCAACCCATTCAAATTACATTTTTTTTAAATACTTCTATTCCTATCTTGTTTTCTGTCGTTTTAGCTGAATATAGTCTGTTTTAACAACTATTATCATAAAATGCCTTTAGATATTTCCTTGCAATCTGTATATTTTGTTATGGATAGATTATGTGGGAAGCCAGAGTGTTTCTGTGCCAATAGCAATAACGACCCATGCTATGGCCATATCATGGTAATTTTCGGTCCTTCACAGAAAACATGCTTGCATCAATCTGTCGTGTGCATGGTTACGTCTATATGTTACCATGGTCCAGGATTTATTGACATAGGTTGATCATACGCTGAATAATCCAACCACATTTTTGTTTGCAAGTGGAAAGAACTAATAGAAATTGAATTTATAGCAATGTGTAAAAAGAGTTGAGATATTGTATTATAATTTTGCTGCATGTCATTGTGATATGTATCATGTCTTGATTAGTGAATGTGTTTAGTTTGTGAGTTATTTGAAGCAGAAATAATATGTGAATGTAGACAAAAGTGCTGGAGAAACTCAGCGGATGCGGCAGCTATGGAGTGAAAGAAATAGGCAACGTTTCGGGCCGAAACCCTTCTTCAGACTGATAGGTTTCGGCCTGAAATGTTGCCTATTTCCTTCACTCCATAGATGCTGCACACCTACTGAGTTTCTCCAGCACTTTTGAGTACCTTCGATTTTCCCGCATCTGCAGTTCCTTCTTGAACATATGTGAATGCTTCATTGAGCACAATTCCGACTGGTAACTACGAACTTCGTCCGAGCACATTATCGCATGCGTCATGCAAACCGTCTTAAATGACCACCTAAACCGTCATTTGGCAACCTAAAAAGCTGTCAAGGTTGCCCAGCTGGCAACAGGGGAAAAAAGTTGAGAGCCCTGTCCCATCTACAAGTTTATAGATGACACTAGAGATAATTACAAAATGCTGGAGTAATTCAGCAGGACAGGCAGCATGTCTGGAGAGAAGGAATGGATGATGTTTCAGATCAAGACCGTTCTTCAGACGTCTCGACCCTAAACGTCACCCATTCCTTCTCTCCAGAGATGCTGCCTGTCCTGCTGAGTTACTCCAGCATTTTGTGTTTCTCTTCGGTTTAAACCAGTGCCTACAGTTCCTTCTTACAGATGACACTACTGTGGTGGGATGAACCACAAAAAATGGCAAGACGGAGTACAGGAAGAAAATAGAGAATTTAATGACATGATGCCGCGACTATATCAGCAAAATGAAAGAGCTAGTTATTGACTTCAGGCGGAGTACCTGCCCCAATCTGCATTAATGGTATGGAAGTTTAAACGACCGACAGCTTCACATTCCTATGCATCAATACTACCAATGGTCTGTCGTGGGCCAATCGCATAGGTGCAACAGCCAGGAAGGCACGCCAATGCCTCTGCTTCCTGAGGGGAGTGGGAAATTCAGCATGTCTTCAGTGATTCTTCTACATGTCTTCTACATGTACCATAGAAAGTATACTGTCGGGCTGCATCACGTATCAGTTTGGGAACAGATTTGCCCAAGACCAAAATAAATTTCAGTGTTGTGGATGTACTGTATCACTCAGATCAGACTTTCCACCATTGACTCTATCCATACTTTAAGCTGCCTCTGAAAAGCAGCCAACATAATCAAAGATTTGCCCCACCCCTGCTAATTCCTTCTCTCTGCACCCAGCATAAGATACAGAAGCATGAAAGCACACACCACCAGACTCAGGAACAGATTCTTCCCCTCTGTTGGCAACCTACGGCCCATGGGCCTGATCTGCCCCATAACCTAAAATCATCCGGCCCGCATGCGTATTTATTTTCAATTCGTTTTCGCGACCTGGGAACTGTAGCCAGTCCCGGGGCATGCAGGTGACCTGGGAACTGCAGCCAGTCCCGGGGCATGCAGGCGACCTGGGCACTGCAGTCGACCAGGGCACTGCAGCCAATCCCGGGGCAGGCGAGCCAACCTGGGAACTGCAGCCAGTCCCGGGCATGCAGGCGACCTGGGCGCTACAGCCAATCCCGGGGCATGCAGGCGAGCCAACCTGGGAACTGCAGCCAGTCCCGGGCATGCAGGCGACCCGGGCGCTACAGCCAATCCCGGGGCATGCAGGCGAGCCAACCTGGGAACTGCAGCCAGTCCCGGGCATGCAGGCGACCCGGGCGCTACAGCCAATCCCGGGGCATGCAGGCGAGCCAACCTGGGAACTGCAGCCAGTCCCGGGCATGCAGGCGACCTGGGAACTGCAGCCTGTCCCAGGGCATACAGGCGACCTGGGCACTGCAGCCAGTCCCGGGGCATGCAGGCGACCTGGGCACTGCAGCCAATCCCGGGGCAGGCGAGCCGACCTGGGAACTGCAGCCAATCCCGGGGCATGCAGGCGACCTGGGCGCTGCAGCCAATCCCGGGTACTACAATGCACTACAATGCTGAGCACTGCAATGTGCCTACTTCCCCTTTGCTCTATCTATTTTACTTGATTCTGACTCGATTGTTTATATCTATGTACGATATACCTGATCTGTTTGGATAACATACAGATTTTCAAAGATCAAAATCAAAGATTTTCACTGCACGTGACAATAATTAACATGTTAAGCCTATTACCAAAAAAAAGGCTATTTAACGTAAAACTACAATATTTCCACTTTTCTTAGACTTCGAGATCACCTCAATACACCCCCTCCTCCGGGCCCTCAGACCTGTTCATAACCAACCCGCCCCCTGTCAAGTTATTCCACACCATCCTAAGCCCCAGGCCCACCCTAAGCCCCAACACCCACCCTGAGCCCCCACAAACAACCTACCGCCCCAAACCCACCCTGAGCCCCCAACACCCACCTTACGCCCCAACACCAAAGCCTGTGCCTCCCCTCCAAGCAACCACTAGCCATCCAGTTCAACTTCGACCGCGTCGCACAGACCATCTCCTCTCGCTCCGTAGTCCACAACTGTACGGCCCCTCTCACCGCAAACCCAGCGCGACCCCCTGTCCCTCTCTTTGACGGCAAAAAGTGGTTGCCGGCTGCCCATTCATTTGGATGCAGGGTCTCGATCCGAAACGTCACCCACTCCCACTCTCCAGAGATGCTGCCTGTCCCGCGGAGTTACTTTCCCTACGTTCACCGTCTTACCGTCCCTCTCGCCGCTGACGGGTGCTGAGCCGCCTGGTGACGGACACCACGGGCCGCCGCCGTTGTTGCCGCCGCTCCCGCTCCCGCTCCCGCTCCCGCCCCCGCTGCCGCGCGCAGCGTCTGCCCAACGGCAACGGCCGCTCGCGACGGCGCGTCATCACGTCGCCACGCCTCGGCCTCGATCCCCCGCGGCGCCGGTCGAGGGGCGGCGGTGAGAGGAACTGCGGATGCTGGTTTCCACCGAAGATGCACACTAAATGCTGGAGTAAATCAGCGGGACAGGCAGCATCTCTGGAGAGATGGAGTGGGTGACGTTTCGGATCGAGACCCTCCATCCGAATGAATGGACAGCCGGCAACCACTTTTTTTCGTCAAAGAGAGCATCCTCTCAATACATCATATGCCTAGCAATGTTACAGAATGTTGAGATTTTAAAAATCAAGTCTGCAATTTATCCCATCAATTTATCCCATCAGATAAAGCATAAAAAGAAGTTTAATTTGAAACCTAATTTACTTTCATATCTTCAGTATTAAAAAAGTTATGGCCATTTTCATACTCGGAAATTAGCATCTTGTTCCCCATTGCCTTTCCATTGACTTAACTCAAAAGCTGTGATCGAGGACAGTCAAAAACCCATAACTTTCTTAAAAATTAAGAGAACTCAATGAAATGTTCAGTTATTATCGATTGAAGCATTCTGAAACAAATATGAAACAATCTTACTTGGATGACCTGAAATTAAAGCATTTAATTAGTTACCTAATTGTAGCTAATTACAAAATTCAATTACTAGATCTAAACATATACCCATTTCTTAAGAAAAGATAAACATTTTTAAATTGCCTGAGTGTCCAAATAACATTCACACAATAATTCACAATATAACATGATTTTTAAATCTCATTTTCATGAATTTATAGGCCAAATACAAGGAATTTAGTGTTTAATTCCTGTAAATTAATGGCCACAACTTGCGAGTGGGTTTTAGTGGAATGCGGTGGATTAGAACGTTGCGGTTTGCGGTGAAGTCGGCAGGAAAAATACTGCCGGTGTGTATATTTATTTTGTCTCCATTTCACAACATGAAAATGTGATTAAATGCTTCCTAAGAACCACTTTTTATTAATGTAAAAATAAACTGTACCTTTTTTCTCCCCTTCCCGTTGTCGGCGCTCACGCCTTTAGAAGATGATTTTTAAATTACTCCAGCTAATAAATAATCTAGCGTAATTTAAAAATACCTTCATAAATCAAATGTCGGAGCGATTTTTCTTAAGCAACGAAATCCCCTGACATGGGTCGATTTGCCCTGTCTGTAGAAAAACGGCACTTTAAACACGCCCCCCTCACACGGGGAGTGGCAGAACTGCAGCGCTGCTCAAGGTAAGTTTTGTAACATACCTACTATACCCCAACACCCACCCTATGCCACCTCCACTTCATCATCAACACTCGACCTGGCCCTCAACCCTCAGTGGTTCAGACTGAAGAAGGCTTTCAACCCGAAACGTCACCCATTCCATCCGAAACGTCATGCATTCCTTCTCTCCAGAGATGCTGCTTGTCCCGCTGAGTTACTCCAGCATTTTGCGTCCACAGTTGAGAGGAAATATAGGGGTGGGAGATTGCAACCTTCACGTGGTCGCCCTGTTTCGACAAATGCAATCAACCTGGCGTGCACAATCAAATAAGATCAAATAGAACAAGTTGTCCGACAATGTTAGGCTGTGCACGCCATACGAAAGAAGAAGTGGAAATATTGCGTGCACGTTGTATCGGGTCAAATAACTGCTGCTTTGTAGATGTGAAAGAACAGTATAAATCACGTTATATGGAAACTGAAAGTGCTGGATAAAGTCAGGTCGGGCAGCATTCTGTTTGTGAGATGAACAAGAAGCAACGTTGACGCAAGGAAGTGTTGTAGATGCTGGAATCTTCAGTGAAATACAGTGCTGCAGTAACTCAGCAGGCCAGGGGTACCTGTGGAGGGGAATGGTCAGGCGACATTTTGGTCATTCATGTGGAATGAGCTGCCAGAGGAAGTAGTTGAGGCAGGTACTATCACAACGTTTAAAAAACATTTGGACAGGCACATGGATGAGAAAGGTTTAGAAGGATACTCACCAAACGCAAGCATACAAACTTAAGTGCAGATGGGGCATGTTGGTTGAAGTGGGCAAGTTGGGTCGAGGGGTCTGTTTCCACACGATGACATTATGACTCGGACTATAAAATGCATAGGAAAGAACTGCAGATGCTTTTAAATCAAAGGTAGACAAAAATGCTGGAGAAACTCAGCGGGTGAGGCAGCATCTATGGAGCTAAGGAAATAGGCAACATTTCGGGTTGAGATCCTTCTTAAGTCTGAAAAAGGGTCACAACCCATTCCTTCTCTCCAGAGATGCTGCCTGTCCTGCTGAGTTACTCCAGCATTTTGTATCTCCCTTCTATCAAATGCATGTTCGGCAATAGGGAGGTTGCATAGCAGTCGAGGTCGTGACCCGTACTGTTGCCACACAACGCCAACTGGAGTACACGCGGTGAACTGCAGGTAAGCACTTACCATGGCTTCCAGTGTAGTGGGCCCGTCTTCTGCCCCCGTATCCATTCAATTGTCGCAGTATGCCTCAAATCTAGCAACTGAAGAGTACAAACAGTATGTCCAAAATTATGAAACACCAAAAAAAAATGGTTTTGCCCAGATTTTAGGCTCCTCCCAAAACCAAAAAGAAAAGCTCCCAAAAGAAATGAACGGCAGGTGTTGTGCTGAACATGTTTCTCTTAAATACCAAGTCTAGCTTTTCTATACCACGTTTGCCTTGCACTGCATAAAGCCACATAGTAGGCTATTTTGTGTTCACTTTAAAAAACACCAGTCTCTTTTTGAAACTGTTTTATTTTAGTTTAATGTTAAAGATTTTGAAGTGCACTTTAACTTCAGTGTTTGTTATTCAACGGTTTGGCAATTACTTGCAATTTCAAACTCGTGGTAAAGTACGTAGAATGTACGTAGCGGGTACGTTGGAGCTCGCGGACGTCTCCTAGCGACTCGTAACGTTAACGGCATGTATTCGGGAACCGCGGTAAGCTCGTGAAAGTCGTGAAGTTTTTTCAACAGTGTGAAAATTTCCACGAGTAACCACGAGTTTGATTTTTGTTTAACTCGGGAGAGCTCTTGGGTGAACTCGCATCGTGGGACAGGCCCTTTAATTTGGGCTGCTTTTTGTCTTGCTTTAGCGAGCTCTTTATTGTTATTGTCTGCTTGTGCTTCCAGTACTGTTATGTCTGCTGCACACATTTCTGTTTGTGTTGAATTGTATCTTTGACTGGTGTTTGTGTTTCCATGTCAAGTTGATGGTGTACTTGCAGCTCCGGTTCAAAGTTTTCATAATCATTAACCTGTTCAGCATCATCTTGCAGAGCTACGGATACTTGTGCTGCGATCAAATCTACCTTCATACTCTCTTGTCTTGTCGCATGCGCATGGCGTTCTTGTGCACGTTGTCTATCATGCTCATTGTCATCAACGCGTCCAATATTCACAGTTGGTGCCCAGTCAGGATTGGTAACATGGTTCTATGCTGCAGGCTCTGCAATGAAACAACAAAAAACAGACAGACAGACAGACAGACAGACAGACAGACAGACAGACAGACAGACAGACAGACAGACAGACAGACAGACAGATAGATAGATGTAGGCATTAAACAAGAAAAATCAATATCTATATTTTGGCAAATAACAAAATGTCTTGACAGCTTAAACACCCACTCCCTTTCAAAGATATTGCCAATTTGCTGAGGTTGATTATGTCCAATTAACAGCTAACAATTATGCCATTCCTTGGCTTGCATCTGAGTAAATTGTAATTCAAAACCCACGACTGGTTTGCGATTTTTTAAAATGATAACTTTAGCTTCAGAAGCGTTTTCTTTGTGCAAGTAAAAACCCACTTGAGAACCATGGGCGATTTTAAAATTTTACAGCCAGATTGATCACTTCTGAAACTTTTTAGATACCAAAGGAATCAAGGAAAAACATAAATAATGCCTTACTGTTGATGAAATGCAGTGAGCAAACGCGATAATTCCCAATATTTTCAATCTTGATATCTGCACGGCCAATATTCGCCAACCACTTTTGCTGTTGTTGTCTCTTCAGCTCTCTCTTCTCTGTACCATCATATCTCTTCATTTTTGGAATTCTGAAGTAGGATAAATGTTTCTCATGGTTAACCCGAATTCCACAATTATTTACAGCGCACAAATTGACCATTTCGGCGTTTTTTAACAGGTAAGAAAGTACGCGTTTTGTGTAATAACAGTGTATGCCGTAGGCTGCCATGTCCTTCACATGGATTGAGCTGCTCCGTGCATCACTCCCTTTGACCCGATGACCTTACATGCAACCCCCCCTATTCCACTTAGGTGTTTGATTTGTAAGAAGGAACTGCAGATGCTGGTTTAAACCGAAGATAGACACAAAAATCTGGAGTAACTCAGCGGGCCAGGCACATCTCTGGAGAGAAGGAATGGATGACGTTTCGGGTCGAGACCCTTCAGACAGGTCAGGTATAAGGGACACGAGAGATATAGATGGTGATGTGGAGAGATAAAGAACAATGAATGAGAGATATGCAAAAAAGTAATGATGATAAAGGAAACAGGCCATTGTAAGCTGTTTGCAGGGTGAAAATTAGAAGCTCGTGCGACTTGGGTGGGGGAGGGATGGAGAAAGAGAGGGAATGCTGGGGCAAAATCAATATTCATACCAATGGGCCGTAAGCTGCCCAATAAAAATATGAGATGCCGTTCTTCCAATTTGCATTTAGCCTAATTCTGACAATGGAGGAGACCGAGGACAGAAAGGTCTGTGTAGGTAGACAAAAATGCTGGAGAAACTCAGCGGGAGAGGCAGCATGTATGGGTCGAAGGAAATAGGCAACGTTCCGGGCCGAAACCCTTCTTCAGACAGATGTGGGGGTGGGGGGGGGGGAAGAAGAAAGGAAGAGGAGGAGCCAGAGAGGTGAGGGAGAGCTGAGAAGGGGAGGAGACAGTAAGGACTACCTGAAATTAGAGAAGTCAATGTTCATACTCAATGTTGGGGTACAAACTGTCCATGCGAAATATGAGGTGCTGCTCCTCCAATTTCCGGTGGTCCTCACTCTGGCCATGGAGGAGGCCCAGGACAGAAAGGTCGGATTCGAAATGGGAGGGGGAGTTGAAGTGCTGAGCCACCGGGAGATCAGGTTGGTTACTGCGAACCGAACTGAGGTGTTCGGCGAAGCGATCACCAAGCCTACGCTTGGTCTCACCGATGTAGATCAGCTGACATCTAGAGCAGCGGATGCAATAGATGAGATTGGAGGAGGTGCAGGTGAAACTCTGTTTGGGTCCTTGAATGGAGTCAAGGGGGGAGGTAAAGCGACAAGCATAGCATTTCTTGCGGTTGCAAGGGAAAGTGCCCGGAGAGGGGGTGGTTTGGGTGGGAAGGGACGAATTGACTAGGATTGCCTCACTTGCTGAGTTTCTCCAGCATTTTTGTCTACCTTCGATTTTCCAGCATCTGCAGTTCCTTCTTACACACAAGGTCTGTGTAGGGATGGGAAGGAGAATTTAAATGTCGAGCAACCGGGAGATCAATTGGTTCACACAGACTGAGCAAAGATGTTCCGCAAAACAATCTCCCAGTCTGCATTTGGTCTCACTGACATTTTGAACAACGGATACAGTAGATGAGTTTGGAGGTGCAAGTGAACCTCTGCATAACAACACATAATCCTCCAAAATTTCCACCTCCAATGGGATCCCACCACTTGCCACATTTTCCCATCTCCACCTCTTTCCACCTTCCAAAGAGACCGTTCCCTCCACAACTCCCTGGTTAACATCCCTTCCCAGAAGCTGCAACACCTGTCACTATACTTCCTCCCTCGACTCTGTCCAGGGACCCCGACAGTCCTTTCAGGTTCGACAGAGGTTCACTTGCACCTCCTCCAACCTCATCTACTGTGTTCATTGTTCAAGATGTGAACTCTTATACATCGGTGAGACCAAACGCAAACTGGGGGATCGTTTCACGGAACATCTTCGCTCAGCCCGCGTGAACCAACCTGATTGAATTGTATTGTATTGTATTCAATTTATTGTCATTATCTCATTTTAGAGACAACAAAATGGATTTTCCTTACAGTCAGTAACATAAAAGTAAATAATAAATAAACATTTTTTAAAAAAGCACAAGCACAGAAGTCCACACACAACATAACCCCACAGCGGCACCAGAGTTAAGGAAGGTACCATAGTCCAGCCAGCCTCCCTGCCGATCTTCCCAGATGTTGACCCGTGGTCGGGGCCTCCCGACTACCCGCAGGCCCTCTCGCCGGGAACGATGCTCAGGCCCTCTCGTTGGGAACGATGGAACCCCGACGGAGAACATCCTCAACGGCCCGGACCTCCAGATCAGCCACCTCCCACCGGAGTCCGCGGCTCCCAGAGTCCACAGGCCAAGCCGGCCGGAGTCGCAGGACTCCGCGATGTTGGTCAGCGCCGCCCGCGTTGGGAGCTCCGCGAACCACAGCTCCGTGATGTCGGTGCAGCAGGCCCAGCACTCCGGAGCTCCAAACAGTGATCCCTGGTGAGGCATCGCCTGCCCTCGATGTTTCCAACCTGCGCCGCTGCTGCTGGAGCTCTGGTCGGTCCCGGCAGGAAAGGCCGCGCCAATCCAGTAGGTAGGCCGTGGGCCTGATCTCCCAGTTGCTGGACACTTTAATTCTCCTTCCCATTCCCACATAGATCTTTCTGCCCTCGGTCTCCTCCATTGTCAGAGGCTAAACACAAATTGGAGAAACAGCATATATTTTGCTTGGGCAGCTTACAGCCCAGTGGTATGAATATTGGTTTATCTCATTTCAGGTAGCCCCGGCATTCCCTCTCTCTCTCTATCCCTCCCTCACCCAAGTCACACGAGTTTCTCATTTTCACCCTATGAACAGCTTAAATGACCTGTTTCATTTATCATCGTTACTTTTTTGCATATCTTTCATTCATTGTTCTTTATCTCTCCACATCACCGTCTATATCTCTCGTTTTCCTTATCCCTAACCAGTTTGAAGAAGGGCCTCGACCAGAAACGTCACCCATTCCTTCACTCCAGAGATGCTGCCTGTCCCATTGAGTTACTCCAGCTTTTTGTGTCTATCTTAGGTGTTTGATGTAATTATTTATTTATAGCAGTGAGAAGGAAGAATGACCGGGGTGGGACAAGTCTTTGATTGGCTGCTTTTCCAAGCCAGAGTGAACTTTAGATGGAGTCAATGGTGGGAGGTCTGGGTTGTGTGATGGATTGGACTACGTTAACACTCATTGCAATTTGTTGCGATGTTGGGCAGAGCTGTTCTAATAGCAAGCTGTGATAAAACCCAACAGTGAGCTTTCAAAGGTGCACCTGCAGGCATTTGTAAGAGCCATTGGAGATGTGCTGAATTTCTACAGTCACTGGAGGAAGTGTGGTTGGTCCATGACAGATTGTAGGTGATAAGTATCTTGAAGCCCTCAACTATTTCCACTTCTGCACCATTAATACTGATGGGGACATGTTCTCCACCACGCTTTCTGAACTCGGTAACTAGCTCCTTCATCTTGCTGACATGGAAGGGGAGATTATTGGCCTGACATTATGTTACTAAGTTCTCTACTTTTTCTCCGTCTCGCCGTTGTTCGTCATCCAGTCCACCATCTGCAAACCATAGACGGAGGGAGTATAGTAAGGGACTGACAATGCATCTTTTCGGGGAACCGGTGTTGAGAATTGTTGTGGAGGAGCTGTTGTCACTATCCTCATTGATTGTCATCTGTAGGTCAGATTCCAAGGATCCAGTGGCAGAGGGGAATGTTGATTCCTAGTTCCATGAGTTTAGAAGGGGTTATGGCGTTGAAGTTGGAGCTTTTGTCAATAAAGAAGATGGATTACTGGGCGAAATTGGGAAATTGTAGAGCTAGCAATGACTGCAAAGTAGAGAAGGACTTAAGAAGAAGGAGAGGCAGAGAAATAAAAATAAAATGGAATTCCAGATCTTTGTGCCTTGAAAGTTGAAAATCCAAATGGTGGACAATTAAAAATTATCAGGATTGAAGCATAACAGAGAATGTATGAATGGGAATTGTAGAAATGGAGTGGTGGAGGCCATTGAGTTATTACATTTAAAGATGAGAATTCAAAATTTGAGAGATGGTTTACCTGGAATTAATGCGAGTCAATGAGCGTCAAAGGAATAATTGAGGGAGGTATGGTACAAGTTGGAAAGCTGCGACGGGGGAATGTGGAAATCTGTTCAGAAATTTGTTGGGATAATCAAGTGGTCATGTTATAAATTAAGCAATAGTGAAGGACACACAATAGTGAAGGATGACTGAGGGGAATAAAATTAGGTAATGGCATGAAGTTAAAATAAAATTACAACATGAAAATCAATGTTGAACATGGCACAATAACAGCACCATGATTACCCATATTGAATAGAATTCCACTCTTTTTATTTAAAACTTATGTTTGATGTAACCAATAAGGGTTGAAGGGTGCTTCTACTTATATTTATGGAACCATCATTAATGAAGTTCTAAGAAGCAAAGGGGATATATTGTTCAATGTGTCTTCCTCACAAAGAGGTCCATTTGTCCCAAGTAACTAAAGCTGGTAAATCTATAGTTTGATATAAAATGCAAGATTCCTCCACTAAATGCTTCAAGGGCATTGCGTTGTACATTGAGTAACCAATGAAGAATCAATGAATATGTTAGAAGAAAGCAAAATAATTTTATTGATGGCAACATTTATTGCTGTGTTATGTGAATTACAATCTAGCATTCCGATGGTGGAATACTGACGGTTTAACCAAAGCTTAAGAGAAACGTGTAATTAAATTTAACATACATGTACCAAACAACAAAACAACAAAGTAGCGGAAAAACTACAAAAAGTTAAGGTCATCATAAATAGCAGAAGACTTGAGTAACATTTTCAAAATCTGGTTAATTGTGTTTGTTTTTAAATCTAAAATCTTAAATTTTATGCCTGAATACAATTATTCATTTTTAGGATATACTTTAGTGTATATATATATATATGTAAGTCAGGCTATATATGAACCAAAATCACAACTTTTAACGTATTATAAAAGTAAAAGGTACAAAAAAATGTGTTGATTATCATACAGTGTTGAATTACAGGGCCATTCCGGGTCTGAATGATATCAACGGATTCAGAATGTAGGGTTTCCAAAACCAAGAGTTTGCTGCAGCTGATGAATCTCATCAAGAAGTTGTTTATCTTCAAGGTGTAACTATGCAAAACAGAATAGATTACAAATTATCATATATTTTAAGTCAATTTTCTGCCCAATCCTCAAGAACTGATTTAAGCTATTCTTCAGTTTAATGTGGGATAATCATAAATCTGTGTGTCTTATTTAAGAGCTGGCCTGATTTGGCGCAGCAGTCAGGTCAACCCTTTAATTCTCCTCTGGAAATCCGCCTCTTGGAAATGGAATTACTGGTTTTGTTGGGGATATTTGGAAAAATCGCAAGCCCTAATAACAGAATTTAAGTTCATTGGAAAGTCAAAATGGGAGTCTACTAGAGCAACTAATAGCATTTTGGATCCATTATCATAGTTTTATCATTGACAAAATCTTCCATCTCCAAACTCTTTAGAAATATACAATTCCAAGATATGATGAGACTAAATGAAAATTGATTTCAATAGTTCAGTGGTACTTTATTGCCACATGTTTGCAAGTACAGTGAAATTCTTTTTTTGCAGATGGTTCAGTGATAATCCACTGAACTTAATAACTTCCACAACATTCCCCATATCTATGCTGATCATCATGCCTTTATCTACTAATACCACTCAATGCTCAATTAAGTACCTATCCAGAGATCTTCTAGAAAGGTCAGTATGGGAAATAGGAAGGGGATCTCGTGTAGGCCTAGGCAGACTGAATGAAGGTGTTTAGCGAAACGATCGCCCAGTCTGCACTTGGTCTCGCCGATATATAGGCATCCACACCCGGAACAGCAGATACAGTAGATGTGATGGAGGAGGTGTAGGTGAATCTCTGCTTCACTTGAAAGGAATGTCAAGATCCCTGGACAGAGTGGAAGGAGGAGGTGTTGTATCTACTGCTGTTGCATAGGAAATTACCTGAGAGGAGGTGATATTTGGAGATTCACTGTGATGGATGTTTGTGTGAAACTGTGCTAATTGTGTGTTATGTTTATTTTGCTGTTATGACTGCAGGGAACGAAATTTCGTTCAAACCTCCGTTTGAATGACAATAAAGGTATTATTATTATTATTATTATTATTATTATATGAGTGGAAAGGGATTCCAGAGAGTTACTGAGGGAATGGTCGCTGCAGAAAGCGTGAAAGGGGTGGAGATGGGAAGATGTGACAAGTGGTGGGATCATGTGACAAGAGGTGGCACAAATGTCAGGGGTTTATATGCTATATGTGATGGCTGATGGGGTGGAAGATGAGGACTAGGGGTGCTCTGTCCCTGTTGTGACTGGGGGGGAGGGAGAGCAAGAGCAGAGTTGTGGGGTACCAAGGAGACACCTGCGATTGCCTCATCTATGATGGAAGAAGGAAACCCACGATCCCTAAAGAATGAGGACATCTCGGATGTCCTGGTATGGAACTCCACCTCTTGGGCATAGACGGAGGAATTGGGAGTAGGGGACAGGGTGGGAATAAAGGAAGTCTAGATAGTTGTGGGAGTCAGTAGGTCTATAATAGACGTCTTCCAATAATAGATGTCTAGTCTATGTCCTGTGATGGAGATCAAGAAAGGGGAGAGAGGTGTTGGAGATGGTCCAAGTGAATTTGAGTGCAGGATTAAAATTGGTAGTGAAGTTAATGAAGTCATGAGTTCTGCATGGGTGCAGGAGGTAGGCCCTATCCCCAAACTGTATCTCTGCTACATTGACAACTGCATCAGGACAGATAATGCAACATTAGTTAACATTTACCTTCAGTATTTTTCATATCTCACATATGAATCATGATTCCCTGCTATGGCCCCAGAAATCTCCTCCTTTACTGAACATTCTAGGTTACACCTCTTTCGACCCCATGGATTTAACCATACTTATGTGTCTGAAGACCTCTGACAGCTCCTTTGTTATGTTGATATGCTCCAGGATATCATTACTCCCTCCCCTGAACTTAATAGCTTCCAAAACGTTCTCCATGTTAAATATAGACGAGATGTATTCACTAAGCCCTCACCCATTTGTTAGAGCTCCACACAAAGATTTCACAGAAAGCAACTTGGGAAGTTCTATCCCAAAAGTCTCAAGTTCTTCAGACTAACAACGGCCTTCGACATCTTCACACCTTCCCATGTGAAACCACCCTTCTTACTATCCTTTGTTTTAACATAATAAACTTGTAATGAAGGGGAAAATCCAAACTAATTCAATGGTGAAACTTACCTTCATTGCATATTTATAGGTTTGTTCTGCTTCCAGTTTTCTCCCTGTCTGAAATAATGTAAATTGAATTAAATTAATGAAATCATACTCAGTTAGGACACAGTTGATGTTTGTACTTTGGACTTCAATTGAATGTTTCCATTACCTTCTTTCCAAATAAATTAAAGCACTGGGTTAAATACAGAATAATTTATCTGAATTAAAAAAATCATGGTTATGTCCTGCCTTTAATCAAAAATATTCAAGAAGGAACTGCAGATGCTGGAAAATCGAAGGTAGACAAAAGTGCTTTTGGCCCGAAACATTGCCTATTTCCTTCGCTCCATTGATGCTGCTGCACCCGCTGAGTTTCTCCAGCACTTTTGTTTATCTTTAATCAAAAATAAATCACTACAAAAAAGCGAATTATGATCATCAGTGAAATTTTGAGAAACTAATATGTATTCATATTTGATTTTTCTTAAAAAAAGCAAGAACTGCTCAGTACTCTATCAAAAATTTCAGACAGGAATTGATATATTTAAAAACGGGGCAATTTTTGCTTCCATTGCGTGGTGTTGACAAAGCCTATTTAATATTGATTTCTATTAATTTAAATGGAAGATTGGGTTTGTGTCCCTGTGTGTCCGCTGCCCGGAGCCACGGCCCCGCTCCACCCGGCCCTGTGTGTAGGCGCTGCCGACCCAGTGCGGCCACACAGGGGGAGATGGGACAGAGGGGGCGGGGGAGGGGGGGATAGGGCTCGGGAGTGCCCCTCCCTCCCAGAGTGGCCCTTCCTCTTTTTACAGCGGAGAAATACATGAAGACCAGGAGTCTTGGAAAAGTTAATGGAGATGTCTTGAGGACAATCTATTTTACAGTCGAGGAAGTGTTGCACATCCTAGAATATACTAGGTTGATAAATCTGAATATATCGAAGGGACATCATGGGAATTTACAGAAAAAATTATAGAAATCCTGGCTGAGATCTAGGAATCATCACTAAAACATTCATGAGGTCCCAGGAGTGAACATAGTTATCAGGAATTAGTGTGATCTTGATCAGCTGGGCAAGTGAATTGAGGAATAGCTAATGGAGATTAATTTGGTTGTGTTTTTTGCTAATAACCTACATTGAGGGATAATTTACAATAACCGTTATATGTGGGAGGTCACTGGAGCACCTGAAGAAACACGCCTGGGCACAGAGGGAATGGGAAAATTTGGCACAATTAACACTTGACAAGCACTTTCTACTGCACCAGATGTCACATCCAGGTACAGCTCCTGAAGGACCGTGTTGGGGAATTGGAGAAGCAAGTGGATGACCTCAGGTTCGTCCGAGAAACTGAGTTGTTCCTCGACAAGTCCTACAATGAGATTGTTACACCTAAGGTACTGGAAGGGAAAAAGTGGGTGACGGTGAGAAATGGAGGGAAACTTGGAATGCAAAGGTCCCCGGGCATTGTACCTCTTGTGAACAGGTTCACCCATTTAGAAGCTGTCGGGATAGAAGACATTAAAACACTGAGCGGCGGACTGGCTTGCGAAGCAAAAAGGGCTGTTGAGCCAAAACCAAAGAGGTCAACGTCAGGCAAAGCCATTGTAGTTGGAGACTCCATTGTGAGGGGTTTCTGCAGCAACAGACGGGATTCAAGGATGGTGTGCTGCCTTCCTGGTGCCAGGATCCAGGATGTCACGGACAGAGTGCAGAAAATCCTCAAGGGCGAAGGTGAACAGCCGGAAGTGGTAGTGCATGTCGGCAAAAACGATGTCGGAAAGGAGGGGATGAATATTCTGCAGTGTGACTTTAGAGAGCTCGGAAAAATGCTGAAAAGCGGGACCTCCAGGGTTGTTATCTCCGGTTTGCTTCCAATTCCTCGTGCTGCCGAGAGCAGGAACAGGGAGATACGGGACCTGAATGTGTGGCTGAGTAACTGGTTCAGGGGGCAGGGATTTAGATTCTTAGATCACTGGGATCTGTTTTGGAGTAAAGGGGAACTGTGCAAAAGGGACGGATTGCATCTTAACAGGTGGGGGACCATCATTCTGGCAGGCAGGTTTGCCACTGCTACACAGGTGGTTTTAAACTGAATAAGGGGTTGGGGTGTCAAATGAGATAGTTGACGATGGAGTTAAAGGGAAAGGGAGTAAAGGGATGGTTAATGACCCCAGAATTAACGAGAAAGGAAGTTCACAAAGGGATAGGAGAGTATGGCCAAGTGTAATAGGGATCGATGTGAAACGTGAGATGCGTAAGGAATTAAAAGTATTGTATATGAATGCGCGAAGTATAAGAAGTAATGTAAATGAGCTTGAGGCTCAGTTAGAGGTTCGTAGATATGACATTGTGGGGCTTACTGAGACGTGGCTGCAGGAGGATCGGGCCTGGGAACTTAATATTCAGGGTTATACATCCCATAGAAAGGACAGGCAGGTGGGCAGAGGAGGGGGGGTAGCTCTCCTGGTGAGGGATGGAATTCAGTCCCTTGCGAGGGAAGACATACGGACTGACGAGGTAGAGTCACTGTGGATTGAGTTGAGGAATTGTAAAGGCAAGAAGACACTAATTGGTGTTATTTACAGACCCCCAAATAGTAGCCCGGATGGAGGGTGCAAGATGCAGCAGGAGTTAAAACTGGCATGTAACAAAGGTAATGCCACTGTGGTGATGGGGGATTTCAATATGCAGGTAGACTGGGAAAATCAGGTTGGTTCAGGACCCCAAGAAAGAGAGTTTGTAGAATGCCTCCGAGATGGATTCTTAGAGCAGCTTGTAATGGAGCCGACCAGAGAAAAGGCAATTCTGGATTTAGTGTTGTCCAATGAACCAGATATGATAAGAGAACTCGAGGTAAAGGAACCGCTTGGAGGTAGTGATCATAATATGATTAGTTTTAACCTGCAATTTGAGTAGGAGAACGTTAAATTGGAAGTGGCAATGATGCAGTTGAACAAAGGAGACTATGAAGGCATGAGAGGGGAGCTGGCCAAAGTAGACTGGAAGGGGATCCTAGCAGGAATGATGGTGGAACAGCAATGGCAGGAATTTCTGGGCATAATCCGGAAGATGCAGGATCATTTCATTCCAAAAAGGAAGAAAGATTCTAAGGGGTGTAGGAGGCAACCGTGGCTGACAAGAGAAGTTAGGGATAGAATAAAACTAAAAGAAAAGATGTATAACACTGCAAAGAGTAGCCGGAAGCCGGAGGATTGGGAAACTTTCATAGGACAACAGAAGGAAACAAAACGGGCAATACGGACTGAAAAGATGAAGTACGAGCGGAAGCTGGCCAGGAATATAAAGAAGGACAGTAAAAGCTTCTTCAGATATGTTAAGGGAAAAAGAGTAGCAAAGTCAAATGTGGGTCCCTTGAAGGCAGACACGGGTGAAATAATTATGGGCAACAAGGAAATGGCAGAAGAGTTAAATAGGTACTTCGGATCCGTCTTCACTAAGGAGAACACATACAATCTCCCAGATGTACTGGAGAACAGAAGATCTAAGGGGGTAGAGGAACTGTAAGAAATTTTCATTAGACGAGAAATAGTATTGGGTAGGCTAATGGGGCTGAAGGATGATAAATCCCCTGGACCTGATGGTCTGCATCCCAGGGTCTCCAGGGAGGTGGCTCTAGAAATAGTGGATGCATTGGTGATCATTTTCCAATGTTCAATAGATTCAGGATCAGTTCCTGTGGATTGGAGGATAGCTAATGTTATCCTACTTTTTAAGAAAGGAGCGAGAGAGAAAACGGGGAATTACAGACCAGTTAGTCTGACTTCGGTGGTGGGAAGGATGCTGGAGTCAATTATTAAAGAGGTAATAATGGAGCATTTGGATAGCAGTAAAAGGATTAGTCCAAGTCAACATGGATTTATGAAAGGGAAATCATGCTTGACTAATCTTCTGGAATTTCTTGAGGATGTGACAAGTAAAATGGATGTAGGGGTGCCAGTGGATGTAGTGTATCTAGACTTTCAGAAAGCCTTTGATAAGGTCCCGCACGGGAGACTGGTGACTAAAATTAGAGCACATGGTATTGGGGGTAGGGTGGTGACATGGATAGAAAATTGATTGACAGACCGGAAGTAAAGAGTAGGAGTGAACGGGTCCTTTTCAGAATGGTAAGCAATGGCGAGGCTCGGTGTTGGGGCCGCAACTGTTTACCATATATATAAGAGGGAAGAGGGAATTAGGAGCAACACTAGCAAGTTTGCGGATGACACAAAGCTGGGTGGCAGTGTGAACTGTGAAGAGGATGTTAGGAGGTTGCAGGGGGACCTGGACAGGTTGAGTGAGTTGGCAGATGCGTGGCAGATGCAGTATAATATAGATAAATGTGAGGTTATCCACTTTGGTGGCAAAAACAAGGGAGCAGATTATTATCTCAATGGGATTAGGTTAGGTAAGGGGGAGGTACAGCGAGACCTGGGTGTCCTTGTACACCAGTCACTGAAAGTTGGTGTGCAGGTACAGCAGGCAGTGAAGAAAGCTAATGGAATGTTGGCCTTCATAACAAGAGGATTTCAGTACAGGAGTAAAGAGGTTCTTCTGCAGTTGTATAGGGCTCTGGTGAGACCACATCTGGAGTATTGTGTACAGTTTGGTCTCCTAATTTGAGGAAGGACATCCTTGTGATTGAGGCAGTTTACACAGGTAAACGAGATTAATCCCTGGGATAGCGGGACTGTCATATGAGGAAAGATTGAAAACACTAGGCTTGTATTCACTGGAGTTTAGAAGGATGAAGGGGAATCTTATAGAAACATATAAAATTATAAAAGGACTGGACAAGCTAGATGCAGGAAAAATGTTTCCAATGTTGGGTGAGTCCAGAACCAGGGGCCACAGTCTTAGAATAAAGGAGAGGTCATTTAAGACTGAGCTGAGAAAAAACTTTTTAACCAGAGAGTTGTGAATTTATGGAATTCCCTGCCTCAGAGGGCAGTGGAGGCTAAATCACTGGATGGATTTAAGAGAGAGTTGGATAGAGCTCTAGGGTCTAGTGGAGTCAAGGGATATGGGGAGAAGGCAGGCACGGGTTATTGATAGCGGACGATCAGCCATGATCGCAATGAATGGCGGTGCTGGCTTGAAGGGCCGAATGGCCTCCTCCTGCACCTATTTTCTATGTTTTTATGTATTAAAGGGCCTGTCCCACTTGCATGTGATTGCATGCGTCTGGCACGACCAAACATGGTCACTTGAGACGTACAGGCACCGCATGGCCGCGCGGGTCCGGTCCCAGTTAGAAGCGTGGAGGCATATGGAGTTGTGCGGGGCTGGTCCCGACATCGCAAGGGGCTCCGAAAATTGTGCACTGTCTGAAAATCTAGCGCGCATCTTGACGGCATATGCAGCGTCTTGACGTCGTATGCAGTGTCTTGACGACGTACGCCTAGCGCGTGGCGTTGCGCGATGACATCACCGCCCAGCGTGGCGTTGCGTGTTGCCATCACCGCCCGACGGCGTGCGACGCCAAATGTGCATAATACATTACTCTGTAACAGCCTTGAAAACCTTGGATTATATCAGCGGCTTATGATACAAGAAACTAAATCCACATCTTTTAACGGGGAATGTATTAACTTGTAGTGTTTAATGAAGTGTATTAGTAAATAAATCTTTATCAGCACCAAAATATAACCAGAAAGCTGAAATATGTCCAATCCATTTTCAGCTCTTTCTCTCCTTTAACATTTGTAAATAGTGTAATCCTAACAGAGTGGAAAACCTATTTTACTTCGGAGTCACGTGAGTGACTACGTGAAGAAGCCCAGCCTGGCGCATGTGCGTCATTATGTCGACGCATGTCGCATTGAACGGAGCTGGAGAGCACAGCTCCACCAGCGGTAAGTAGAAAACCTCGCAGGTAAGTGTTTAAAAACTTTCCAGCGAGACTTAAGCTCCGTAAGGGTGGCTTGTAAGTCAGCAGGAGCCTGTGGTACAGCGGGAGGAGCAAGCGTGGGTCACGCAGCATTGCGGTCCCATCGCAGCGATCGGGAAAATAGATAAGTGCGGTGCCGGTTCCGATACCGATGGCCGTTATTTCCGTAGTTAAAAACCCTCCAGCTGCTCTAGAGTCGCACGGGCTGAGGCCACAACGATGGGAAAGCATACAAGGTCTGTTCTGAGTATGTGTTACCAGATGCAGTTTTCTTAGTTTTGATGTATATGATCTGTGTGATACTGAGATTAATACAAATAATCTGCAAGCAGAATGTGCCTGTCAGAATCTACAATTCTAAACATGAACATATATGGTTTATGCAAAAATACACAAGAAAATGTAAAAGAAAGTAACTCTCCTCCAAGAGAGGACAAGAATGTGGGGGAGACTGGAAATGGAGAAATGCTCCACACTTTACTCAGTCAAGGGTCCAAAGACCCAAAGATTCCCAGGCAGCCTCCGAAGGAGTTCCATATGCTGAGTATGGTGCCTGTTAAAAAATGGGAATCTGACTCTCCAGTGCCTTGTTTAGGTCTGGATGAGGTCTCCCTAGAGCAAGACTCGGGAGTACCAGGGCAGGAGGTGACTGACCCTGAAGCTGGTGTCCCTACTTATGTGTATACACCAGAGCACAAGAGCCACGCTCCGGGTGTTCCCGATGTAGCATCAAGTTTTGCTATATCAGAATGGACCGGTGAGGCTCTGGATGAGACCTGGCTGCCAACATTTATTTGGTTTCTCACCTGCTCCAAGAAACTGTTATGACTGAAACAGTAAAAAAATATATTAAACACCCGTCTATTGTGTCTCGCTCAGGGTGCCAACAGTAAACACAGTAATTTGGGCACCCATGAGTGTAATGATGCAAGGGCAGGAAATGTGTTTCCAGCATGTCCTCTAGCTGATGTCAGTTGGCATCACTGCATTTGGGGAAGACATACAAGTGTCGATAATGTCCAAAACTTATAAAGACATGCTTGCGTTACTCTGCAATGCCTATTCAAACCTAATTGTATGATGAAAATTGCCATTTGGCCAACATTTTACCCAAAAAATGCAGGACTATGTAGGACAAACAATAACCAGATTAATTATTGGTGAAAATCTGGCAAAACAATTCAGGATATTTTCCTTATAAAACTTCTCATCCCTGCTCTGAGAAAACAAGCAGGTTGAATACAAAGGGGGTTTGATTCTGGGAGACCAGCAGAGGCAGGGAGATGCGTACAAAGTATTATACCCAATACAGCCCACATCAACCCTTATATTGGGCGAAGGAGATCTTCTAGTTCATTTACGGAGGTACAGGAACTTCATTCCATCACAGATAGAACTTCTGGGGAACAACCTCTGGTTGGGTGTAAGATTACAATTGTTTTATAATGAATGATGCTGCATAATATCTGATCGGTTTGGTGTTTGCTGCACCAGAAACTCGTGAGGTAGAAAAATATATTCCCAGACAGAAGAAAGATGGGGGTTGCAGAGTCATTCTGGACCTCACAACCTTAAATTCATATGTTCAATATAGGCATTTAAAAAGTACACCTTCAACACTGTAACGCAGTTGTTATCACAAGGCTGCTATATGGCTACTATAGACCTAAAAAAAAAAAAAGCCTTATTATTCAGTACCAATTCATCATTATCGCAGGTACTTTAAATTAATTGGATGGGTCAGCTGAGGCAATTTAAAGAATTACCTAATGGGTTAACTTCAGCTCTCAGGGTGTTCACAAAATTATTGAAACCAGCACTGGTGTTACTGAGGGCTCAGAATCACATTGTAATGGTTTATCTAGAGGATATGTTAATTGTAAATGCCACTCAGGAGACAGCTGAAGAACTGGTTTCAGCAACCATAAGCCTATTTGAAAGGCTAGAGTTTCTGTCCATCCAACAACATCTAAGTTACAGCCATCCCAAACAATTGATTATTTGGGGTTTGTCATTAATTCAGTTGATATGTCAGTAACTTTGCCAACAGATAAGGTTGGGGATATTACAAATGCCTGTACTTGTCTCGCTGAGAGACCTTATCCCTCCATCCGAGAAGTAGCTATGGGTATTGGTAAAATTGTAGCAGCATTCCTGCTGTCGAGTTTGGACCTCTGCATTATCAAAGTCTGCAAAGAGCCAGAAAACAAGCACAACATTTTTTTTAAAAAGCGTGCAGGTCATTTTGATAGGTCCATGCAGTTACCAACTAAAGCTTTAGCTGCATTGCAATGGTGGATTCTCAATGTTGCACAAGCTACTAGAAAATATTTTGGTTCAGCAACCTTCAGTGGTATTACAAACTGATGGGAGTGCTCTCTGATGGGGAGTGAAGGACAGTGCCACCAGTTGTGGGGGTCAATGGACTGTCCAAGATGATTAATTCTCCAAACACATGGTATCAATTATTTGGAGTTATTGGGGGCGTTTTATGCATTGATAGCTTATTGTTCTACAATGAATGACTTACATGTTCAATTACAAGTAGACAATACCACAGCTGTGGGAGAGACAATATTGTGGCAGACAACAGATCACGAAAGTTCAATGACAATACAGAATGGATGTTAAATCCTGAAGTTTTCAAAAAGATTGTCAGTCGGTATGGGTACCAAATATTGATCTGTTTGCGTCCAGATTAAATCTCCAGTTGCCTAAATATGTCTCATGGGAGCCAGACCCAGGAGCAGGAGCGGTGGATGCATTCTCGCTACATTGGGGAAGGTTTCCCCATTTTGCCTGATTAGGCAATGTCTCACCAAAATAGAGCAAGACTCCGCCGCAGGCGTTTGGTGGTTCCAAACTGGTCTACACAGCCATTGTTCCCATTGGTGCTCAGAATGATGACTCAGCCATTCATGACAATCCCCAGCTGCAGTAATTTGTTGGTACATCCAGTAACAGGAGAAGTAATCCATTACATGATCGTATTAATTGTTAATCTGCAGGTTCTGATGGACTGTCGGATAGGACCATGGATGTCATAACTGCAGCTTGGAGAGATAGCACTAAGAAACAATATATGTCTCATATAAGGAAATGGGAAATCTTTTGTATACAGTCAGATATATTTTATCATACTGCAAACATATCGGATGTATTGGAGTTCCTTGCTATGTTGCACCTGAGTTATAGTGCCATTAATAGTGCTCGGAGTACTTTGTCCTCCTATTTAGGACAATTTTCAGAACGACAATCTATCGGGTCTCATCCGTTAATATCCCGATTTATGAGAGGAATTTTAATAAAAATCCTACCAAACCCAGATATACAGAAATCTGGGATGTCAGTATAGTTCACACATTGCTTCGGCAGTGGGCTCCAATTACGTCACTGCCTTTTCAGAAGTTAATATTTAAAGTGGTTATGCTCATGCCATTAGTATCAGCACAATGAGTACAAACATGTTGCGGTTAGATTGTATGCAGTTGTCTGTAGATAAAATTACTTTTTATGTCTATGATCTAAGCAAGCAAAGCAAGCCAGGAAAGGCTGGAACCAAGGTAATCTTTAAAGCATACCCTGTTGACCAAACATTGTATGTGGTTAAGCATCTGACTCAATATATTGAAGTAACTAAGAGTCTCCGAGATTATGAAACACCAATGCTCATTACCCGCAAAAAAAAAGTTGCAGTACAAACTATTTCTAGATGGTTAAAACAGGTTCTGTATTTAGCTGGAGTTCACACTCATGTGTTTAAATCTCAGCTCCACAAGGGCGGCATAAATGTCCGCGGCGAAGGCGCAGGACGTGTCGCTCGACCAAATTCTAGAGGCCGCAGGATGGTCTAAAGAAGTAACTTTTTCTAGATTTTATGATAAGCCTGTTGTCACAATGCCAGGATTTGCATATGTTGTGTTGTGTTCTATTCCATTTGTTTGCTTTGTTTCATATCATTTGTTTCATATAATTTGTTGTAATTTTCCCCTGGGATAGAGGGGTTATTACTTTCCTTGTTATTATTATTATTATTAACATAGTTATTGAATAATTTGAAGCAATGTTCAATATATTATTTATTAATTACTGTGTCAACTGAAGCAGTGTGTATGGAGTGAATCAACGGCATGAAAATCACAGAGCTTTAAAATCTTCACGTAGTCACTCACGTGACTCCGAAGTAAAATAGTAAGATTAAACGAGAACTTACCTGTTCAAAGTTTGATCTTTATTTTATGAGGAGTTACGCTGAGGGATTACGTGCCCTCCGCTCCCGGCTCTCATAATCTAAAGGTTCATCTGGTAGGTCTAGTCTTATGTAAGCCTTACTATCTTACTACGGCTATCGGTTTCTGTGTTTTTCACGCCGCTGCTTTGAAGTATGACGCGCATGCGCCTGGCGGGCCTTCTTCACGTAATCCCTCATCGTAACTCCTCATAAAATAAAGATCAAACTTCAAACAGGTAAGTTCTCATTTAATCTTACTATTTTAAATTATTACTGTGATTACATATGTGGCCAGTTATGTAATGGTCCAATTTCTAGGGAAGAGTGATGATTTCCACTACTGGTGTAAAATGCAAGTCAATCAAATATACACAGCATGCCTTTCCGACCGAAAATCCGGCTCCTGCCCAGCTGATTGGTAGGTATGAAGCAAATGACGTCACGCGTGAACTCCGCTTCCGTTTGGTCGGGCCAAACGCATGTAACCGCATGCAAGTGGGACAGGCCCTGAAGTTTTCAAAATTGGAGGTAGGGCTGGAAATCGTAATCTTCTTACCTTGTATTAAACCGATTTGAAGCTATAGAGTGTTCCCGCATAAAATTAACCCACTTGGCACAAACCAGAACTTTATGAGAATACTTGACTCAGTATAGTACAAGAGCCAGTGCTTCATTGATCAATTATTATGAAGTGAAATTCCAAGATTTATGGGATGTAAGTAATAAAATTAATTGTGCTACAATACAAAATTATTGCCATTTCCAATAATAACTTTATTCCGTACCTTTAGGCATACCAATGTAAGATAGCCCCAGACATCGGCATTAGAATTATTGAGGATATTTGCCTCACACAGAGCATCTTCAGCATCCCTCAATTCATCAAGCTGAGTAAATGTAAGAAAGAACAGAATTAATCTCTTACTTGATCATAAGAAACATCTAAAATACAGGTAACTGATCTCAATTCTGATCAATTGGAACATATATTTAAAATGTGCTTTCCCAATTCTTTTAAAAGGTTACTTAATTTTATTTTATCTCAATTTTTAATTTCAAAAATCTAATTTAATTTTTAAGTTATTTCCAATATTTGTCTCCTATATATAATGTATCACAGTTAGAAACTTCAAATACAAATTAATGTCATTAGATTATATTATATTTCAGTCACAAGGTGTGACCTTCTAAACCCCATCCTCATTTTATATTATATTATCATTTTATAAAAGTCATTTTTTAATTGTAAAATATTGTGAGTAACCTAGAACATTGTCAAACTGACCAAAATTGAATTCTCATAACTTTTAATTGAACCTGGATAGAAAAACAGAAAACCTTTAAATATGAACATTCCTTTATTGTGGATGTTTATTTTATATTTTATTAAATAGTTTAGATATTTGCAAAGTAATTATAAACAAAAAGGACAAAACAAATGTAAAGGACCAAACCATAACAGATGGAAATTAGTTTAGTTTAGAAAAATTAATATAGGAACATATGAGATTATCCACTTTAAAACTGAAAAATATTTTCTTAATAGTCAGATTAGCTCCACTATCAATTCCATTCTCATTTTTGGCCATCCTACGAGATAGAATGGACAAAGATGAAGAAGCATCTTTGATTCCACTGCTTTCTTATCTCAGAATTAAAGGGAAATTTAACCAACGTGAGATGAGTTTCTGAATCATGTTCAGTGTGTGAATCCAGGATAGCAACACTCCCTAACACTCCACCTGAAGGCAGCTCACTGAGCATTTCCTCCCATTCCAAAATAATTCACAAGCAGGTATTTTTACCCTATAGCAGGCAATGCCAACTCCAAGCCAAGTCAAGCAGGATGGTGCTCTCTCACTAGCAAAGAGGTAGACCGATTTGGCAGATTTATACTGAAAAACAAATCAGAAACAATAATTAAATGACTTACAAATCTATTTAAACAATAAAAGTAAATGAGACATCATTATAATATTGGTAGTATGTAATCTCCGTGCAGACTCTCCCCAGCCGAATGCTGACCTATAGTATGTATGGCTTGTACACGCGAATGAACATTTCGGAATCAGTGGCGGATGGATCGGCGGCATTTTCTGCCATGGGGTATCAAAGGTTCACAGCCGCCAGTGCCTGGTCATGCTTCCAAACCTCAACATTTGCAGCTGCATTTCTGACTTGCAAATCGGTTGGGTTATGCACAGTTCACAGGAAGGTAACCCTTCCTTAACTAGGAATGACTTGTAACATCTCTTGTCATCATTTTGTTGGGCAGTATTTAATGTAGTTGTGAGCCTTTAATAATCAATCCATTTCAACAGATGAGAGATAAAGGACTGAAAATTGTTATGTGAAGCATGTGGATACATCTGAAGGATTTTTTGGGATGGAAAATTGTTTAAGTTCAAGTTCAAGTCACATTTATTGTCACATGCACCAATTGGTTCAGTGAGATTTGAATTACCTTACAGCCATACAAATAAAAAAAGAACACAATACACGATAGAGTTTAACATAAACATCCCCACACAGCGGAATCAACATTCCCCGTGGGGAAGGCAATAAAGTTCAGTCATCTTCCTCGTTGTTCACCCATGGTTGGGGCCTTAGAGCATTCCGCAGTCACCGCTACGGATGGCCCGATGTTTCAGGCCCTCTCACTGGGAAGATCGGAGCACGGGCGTCGGAACGGAAGAACACACTCAGCGGCTTGGAGTTTCTGAATCGGCCACTTCTTACTGGAGACCGCGGCTCCTGAAGTTCACAGGCCGAGCTGGGCGGAGATTCAACACTGATGACCCCCGGTAAGAGGCCCCAAGACTCCGCAATGTTAAAGTCAGCGCCGCCCACGACTGGAAGCTCCGCAGACCACAGCTCCACGATGTTAAACAGCTGGCCCAACCCTCCGGAGCTCCACAAGGTGATCCCCAATAAGGCATCACCTGTTCCGCGATGGAATCCAGTGCTGCGCCACCGCTGAAGCTCTGGCCGGTCTCCGGCAGGAAAGGTCGCGCCAATCCAGATGGTAGGCCGCGAGGGGGGGCGAAGATGCGGCTCGGAGAAAAGACGCATCCTCGACCAGGTATTGACTGAGAAACAGTTTCCCCCTCTCCCCCCCTACATAAAATAGAATAAAAGAACTCCAGGAACATACTTTTAGACAGACTAAAAATAGCAAAAAGGATGAAAGGACGGACAGCTACTGGAGTGGCTGCTGCACGTGGCGCCGCCCGATGACGATGGTTTATATGGGAGAAGGCGGCGAATGGGATTGGCAATGATACTGGAGTTTGAATAATAGACTGCATCATTAGTTGAGAAGCTCTAAGAAGTTAGGAGACACAAGTGTGTGCAGATGCTGAAATTTGTAGCATAAATTATCACTGCAGCAGTGAGGCCAAATGCACACTTGGGTCTAGATTTGCCACACACCTGCGCTATGTCCACTCAGAATATCTGGATCTCCTGGTGGACAGCCATTTTAATTATTTTCCCCGTTCCATATTGACCAATCTATTCTTGGCCTGCTCCAGTGACAGGGTAAGGTTAAATACAAACTTAAGGAACAGCATCTCATGTTCTGCTTTGGTAGTCTACAACCTAATGGCATGAACATCGAATTCTCCAATTTCAGGTAACTCTCACCCCTTCGGCTCCTCCCTTATTTCTCCTATCCATACTGGTCCTTGTCACACCACCTTCTTTGCACAAGCCCTCCACGCACCCCCTTATCACACAATTTATTTCCCCTCTCCCCACCTTCTCTATCTGCCCATCATGCACATAATCTCACTGGATCCCCTTCTCCTTATCAAACTGCTCGTCCTTCTCCTCCCTTTCTCTATTATTCCAGATTCTGCTGCCTTTTGTGCTCCCACCCTCTGTTGCTATTGCCATCCAACTGCCACACGTGACTGTTATCTGCACATCAACCCTTCCTCACCTGTATCCACCTATTGCTTGCTGGCTCCTGCCCACCTATTTATACTGGCAGTTGAAACAAAGAACTGCAGATGCTAGTTTACAAAAGAGACACAAAGTACTGAAGAAGGGTCCCGACTCAAAATGTCACCTATTCATGCTCTCAAGAGATGTCCTGGGCTTCCTCCACTGTCAGCGTGAGACCCAAAGCAAATTGGAAGAACATCACCTCATACTTCGCTTCAACAGCTTACAACCCAGCAGTATGTTTTTTTTCTAACTTCAAGTAAACCTTTCTTTCCCTCCCCCATCCTAAATCTCTGATTAATTTCACTGTCCTCCTGATTACAATTTACTGAGTGTATACAATGAACCATTCTACATTTTCCTTGATAATACTCTGCTTTGATCTGTTATTTTCACACCTTACCTTTCCATGTCCGCCATCTCCATCTCCCCTGACTCTCATTCTGAAAAAGGGTCACGACCTGAAACATCACCCCATTCCTTCTCTCCAGAGATGCTGCCTGTCCCACTGAGTTACTGCAGCATTTTGTGTCTACTCAAGAGATGCTGACTGACCTGCTGAGATACTGAGCAATCTTTGTCTTTATTTATACTGGTTACTTCCCTTCTATTCTTCTCACCTCGATGAAGGATCTCAACACAAGACATTGACTATCTATTTCCCTCCCAGATGTTGTCAGTTCCTCCAGCAGCTATCATTTTTTCCCCCAGTTGTAAAAGTAGTATTTATATTGAAACCAATATGTGTCAGTGGCAGACACCAAGAAATAATCAGAAAAATCTGACAGTTTGCATCAAGAATAAAGTAATGGTAAGTAGTGGTCAATGTCTGCAGTAAGATGCTGCAGATGTTCTATCACTGGTGGTGGCCAGTGCCACCTTCTATGCTGTCGTGTGCTGGGGTAGCAGGGCAAAGGCCATGGACGGCAACAGAATCAGCAAGCTCACCAGGAAGGCTGCCTCCGTCCTAGGAGTGGATTTGGATTCATTGGAGGTGTTTCAGAAAGGAGGATGCTCATCAAACTGCAGAGCAACCCAGACAATACATCTCACCCCTTCCATGACACACTGGTCAACCTAGGGAGCATCTTCAGCAAAACAGACTCGTCCCACAAATGTGCAGCACCGAACAACCCAGGAGATTATTTTTCCCTGTGGCTATCAAACTGTACAACTCCTCCCCCTTCTGTCATGGGGTAGACTGACTCCCCATCTTTCCACATCCCTCGTCCTGGACTTTTCCACGCGATAATTTAATTCCATGTTTGTGCATACATTACATATGTGCTGTGCAATAACTGGTCATTTTAAAGTCATGATTATTGTTATGCACATGACACTTTCAATGCTGTGTAACTATCTTTTCACTATCGTATAAAAAATATTTGCTGGTTCACCTATAGAGGTTGAATGTGAACAAACTGAAGGCCCTATAGAAGGAGCAGTGCATTATTTTCATTCTTCAACTGGAAGATGCTTTTGGGTCACAAATAACGAAATCAAAATACATATTTTCTTCCACACAGACCTCATCATGACTTATGCAAATTCCGGAGCACTATGGAAATGTTGTAGAGTTCAAGCTCCAAATGTATACTGCTGCAAAAGCCAGTACTCATTGTCTGGAACTAATGTTAAAAGTCTTTAAGACAATAAACATGTCAAATACATCAAAGAGCGATACTGCGTGGAAACAGGCCCTTCGGCCCAACTTGCCCACGCCGGCCAACATATCCCAGCTACACTAGTCCCACCTGCCTGTGTTTGGTCCATATCCCTCCAAACTTGTCCTATCCATGTATGTATGATCATTTTAAAATTTCCTAGAATCAACCTAATGAAAATGCTTTCAACGTATTTTGAATTGTGCAGGTACATCATCGATTTTCCGGCAACTGATGGTCCAGATTGAGTTGTCCCTCCATTTCTCTCTGTAGATTGTGATGTGCAGGATGACATTTCATGCTCATCTTCACTATTGCCATTTTTGTCATCGTTTTGCCAAGGGTAGCCGGTAATCAAGGCTTCCTGCTTGATTACTGCGGTAACATGGCAACCCGATTCCTGGTCGCCCTGGGCTACTGGCCCCAGTGGTTGGTGGGCACAGCAGGACTACGGTGGGCACTGGACGAAACTGGGAAGTTGAGGGTTGAGATCATGACTAGGGACAGGGTGACGGAGATACGCAGAGAAATGAAAGGAATTCTAAGTAGCGAGGAGACAAACGCTCCGGAAGAGAGAATTTTATAGTGGCACTGCAATCACTTTCATCATGCCTCTGCTATAGTCCGTTTACTGTAAACCCTTATTATAACGGACCATAACAGAAGGAATGATGGCCGTTGACTGCTTGATGGCTGTTGACTGTTTGAGTTATAATGACAAAAATAAAGAAAAATAAAAACAAAGATGTCATATGAGCCCATTCTATTAAATAATTTTTGATGGTTCTCTTTCATTTATATTTTCCACAAAATTGGGTAATTATTAAAATGTCCTTACTGACTCCTCCTCGCCTTCCTGGAGATAGATGGATCCTAGTCTCAAGCAGATGCAATGCATGTCAAATGCATCATCGACATAACACAGTGTGCGTGCATAATGTTCCTTAGCCTCAGCATAGTCTTCTTTCATGTAGCTTAAATGTCCCAGTAAAGCCCACAGATCTGAATTCTGAAATAAGAAATTTATAATTGTTGAGAAAAATATAGATTTTCTATAAACAATAAAGAAATGTTAGAAACACAGTTTAACACAAAGGCTTGCAAATTATTTGCAACCATCACAGTGTAGTTAATTTATATCAACATTTGGTTTTCAGTGATGCTGTTATATCAAGAAGCTTGGTTACAACTGAGAAAATGTACTAGATGAACTATACAGTGCAAACAATATAATGATTCCAAAGTAGCATAAAATAAAATAAAATATTTTTTAACAAGGTAATGGCTTTACAGACAAAACTGGAATAAAATGTTTACGTATTATGGACACTGAGAATGAGGGATAATCCAATTGCATTGAAATTGTTGAATATCAGAGATATTTTCAAAGTTTACCTCGAGATCGAGGAGAAAGGCAATATTGACAAAAGTAAACATTACTGACAAATAAATTACAAGATTGCCTCTATGCAGTAATGCTGATGGGAGTCAAAAACTGAGAACATTTTTAGTGCAACCAATAGTCAAGTAGATAAGTTGAGTTTGTTGCTTTATGCACAAGTAAGATGAGGTACTGGTATTACGAAAATCATGGACACAGTCTCAGACAACACAGAAAATCGTAAAGTACACATGAATAGTGCGAGCCTTGAAAATAAAAAGTGTGCATAAAATGAGACATGTGCAACGCACAATTAGAAAACAAGAGGTGTGTTAGTGTTCTATTGTAGGATTCGGGTTGGTTCAGGTCGGGTCAGAAACCTGATAGTTATGGAAATAGGAGCATCAAAAAACTTAAAACTGTATTTCTCCTTGTTTCATCCAGCTTATATCACATTCACTTACATGATGCAAGGGGGAGAATATCAGGATTCCAGGACTGCAGAAAGTTGGAAAGATCTTTTTAAAAAAAGCACAACAGGGCTAAGAAGTAGGGTGGACAGGTGGTAGATAAGATAATGAATGCAAAGGATGTCTATAAGTAGTATGAGATAAACAAGATTTATATCATGTTCAGAAAATAGCAAATAAAAATATGACAAATGAAATAAAAAAGTGATAAAGATATGTTAAAATTTGTATTAAAACATCAAGGGACGAGGGTAGTATTATGTCAGTCCCCACTTAAGTTCTATACATCCATGTAGAATGAGAAATAAAATGAATGGTAGATTCATGAGGTAGGTAGGTAGAAAGAAATTTGGATGTGTAGTGCACAGTTAAGAAGGCATTAAGAGACTTCAAGAAGACACAGAGCAGCTAGCAAATTGGGTAAATATACAGATAAAACTTCATCTGAAAAATGTATGATGATAGAGTTTGGTACAAAGAATTACAAGAGACAATACACACAAAATAGAACAATTTAGCATATGGATTGCATATCACTGTGGCAGAAAATATTTGGACCAATCTGTTCACTCAATAGCCAAAAGTCTGTTTCCTCCTTTTGCTCTGGTATTTTATTTAATTCACGTTTAAACTATAATGTTTTATTCTTAATGTTTTAATGCTTTATGTTTTTTATCAATGGTTTACTGTATGTCGTGTTGTTACTTGCGAGCGGAGCAGCAAGACAAATTCCTTTTATGTGCACATACTTAGCCAATAAACTTATTCATTCATTCATTCGTGTGGACATTAATGCTGTTCTCAAGCCTCCTTCCATTATTACTATCCAAAGTTTCATCATCTAAATCTATAAACCATGACTCTCTATTCTAAAGGGCCTGTCCCACTTGGGCGTCATTTACGCGACATAATTTACGCGTCACGACATACGACGCGTGCATGCCGTGCATTACGCGCGCATGGCGCGTGGTGAGGCATGCAGTGGCGCACAGTAGAGTGCGGCGCCCCAGGATTTTGGGATTCTCAAAATCCTCGCGCGCCACCTGCGTGACGCGCAAATGACGGTCAAGTGAAACAGGCCCTTAACCAATGCTAGTTCAGCTTCCATAGAAATATGTCCATTCTATTCATTTCAACCATGTTCTGTGGATGGCAAGTTTCATAATCGTGTTTCTTATTGGGTTAAGATGTTTCTTCTAAATTCATCACTGGATTTCTTGGGGCCCATCTTATTGATGGTGTGTAGTTATGCCCTTTCTCATGAGGGGAAATATTCTCTCTGTACATTCTCGCAAGACATTTATTAATTTTAATACCTTATTAGGTCATCTCTCAGTTCTTTCCTTCAGGGAGAAGATACCTGGTCTGTTCACCCTTTCTTCAAATATATATGCTTGCATTTCTGTTATCATCCTGGCTAATCTTTTCTGCACCCACTCTCATGCTTTGATATCCTTTTCGCGAAATGATAGCCAGAATTGTATACAGTGCTAAGTGTGGGCTGACCAAAATTCTACACAGACACAGCACCACTTCCATATATTTCAATTTTATTCTTCAAAATAATAATTGTGTTTGGTTGACTTTTTATAGCCTTGCCAGTTGTGGCACAACTTTTAATGATGAGTATATTTATATTTTAAGATCCTTTTGCTTCTCGACCTCATCTAGACGTAGCCTTTTCTAGTGATGTGATCTCCTTATTCATTCTTCCAAAACATTATTTAATAACAAATCTTCCCATTTCAAGTTTTTTACTTGGTTTGGAAGTATCCTATATCTTATATTACTAAAAGTAAGATCTTGACCACTTTTGACGCACTGCGATTTGATTTCCGAGAGAACGCCGCCACTTACGGCCGTCATTTTTGGCCACCTCGCTCAGAGGCCCCCTCCGTTGGACTGGACCAGATAATTTTTCCCATCGATGTAAAATCAGAGAGATATTAATGTTTTCTTTTTTTTAATGCCATTCTCTCCGCTGCCCCTGCTGTTGGGAGGAAGGAGGGACTATAAAACCCAGAAGTGGTGTGCCTCATTCAATCTCTGCAAGATGGAGGACGCCAGAGGGTCACTGAGCTCTGAATAACACTGAACACATGTCTACTCAACTGTGAGTGCCCTTAATGTGGTTTGAAAATGAAAATATGGTTGGTTTGAAGTAAAGAGGCACTGCCTGCACATGGTTGTTTGGGTTGAAGTAAAAAGGCACTGCCTGCACATGGTTGTTTGGGGGGTTTGGGTTGAAGTGAAAAGGCACTGCCTGCAAATGGTTGTTTGGGGTGTTTGGGTTGAAGTAAAAAGGCACTGCCTGCAAATGGTTGTTTTGGGGGGTTTAGGTTGAAGTAAAAAGGCATTGCCTGCAAATGGATGTTTGGGGGGTTTGGGTTGAAGTAAAAAGACATTGCCTGCAAATGGTTGTTTGGGGGGTTTGGGTTGAAGTAAAAAGGCACTGCCTGCACATGGTTGTTTGGGGGGTTTGGGTTGAAGTAAAAAGGCACTGCCTGCACATGGTTGCTTGTCTAAACTTGACAATTTCCTGTTTGCACTATAATGATTTTAGATAAAACGCTACCACTTTCGGCTGTGATTTTTGGCCATCTTACTCAGTCCCCCTCCGTTCATCAGGTGCCTAGGATTTTTCCCATCAATGAAAAACAAAAGTGTTATTAGTGTTTAAAAAATGTTGAGAATCTCTCCTGTCAATCATGCCATGAAGGTCACACCTTTTCTGGTGGGAAGGGGAAGGATTATAAAACCCGGAAGTGTGGGTGTGGCTCAGTTTCTGCATGGTGGGGGAGGGAGAGGTCACGACTCTGTCTGAGCTGTGAATCAACTGAACACACTGAATGTCTACTGAATTGTGAGTGTGGTGTTTTGTGTGGTTTTATGGTGTTTGTTATGGTGGTTTCACCCTGCTTGAAATAGTATGAAACTGCATTTGAATGTGGTGGCCTTGCACCCTGCATGAAATGGTATCAAACTGCATTTGAATGTGGTGTTGTTGCACACTGCATGAAATGGTATGAAACCACATTTGAATTTGGTGGCCTTGCACCCTCATTGAAATGGTATGAAACTGCACTTGAATTTGGTGGCCTTGCACCCTGCTCGAAGAGGTAAGAAACTGCACTTGAATTTAGTGGCCTTGCACCCTGCTTGAAATGGCAGGAAAATGGATTTGAATTTGGTGGCCTTGCACTCTGCTTGAAATGGAATTTCAAGGAATAGCCGTGAGTCAACTGCCAGCCCACCAGCCATGAGTGAGCTGCCAGCACATTAGGCTTGAGGGACTGAGCTGTCCCCTAAGAATCCATTTGGCCCACAATGTCCATACTAGCCCTCTGGAGACCAGTAGTTCCTGCAGCCAACAACACCCATACCAGTGCTCCAGAATGCCCCCCCCCCCCCACTAGCCACCAATATTGGAATTGGTGGAGAGGTGGAATATTGCGTCGGGGGACCAGCCCTCCTGTGTGAACATGGGACCCAACGGGTCCCACTTAGTCTAGTACTGTCCAGAAATGGCATTCTTACCTTATTTCGTGACCTCTTCTTTCCAAATATTCAGAGCAAATGAAATTCCAATGATTACTATTCTAGATTTCATTACTCATTTTGCCTGAATTGAAATTTGTCTGAATATTTCCTTCCCCACATCCCTTTGACAATAAGATTGTCTATGGACTCCACCTTTACATAAGTAGATATTAATATAGATCCAATATTTGTCTTCCTTTAAGTATGTCTTTTTTCTAATGCTGTTTTGTTCGCTTTAGTAAGTTCTGATATTTCACTTCCCATTTTATCCTTCCTTAAATATGCAATATCCTTCAATATTCAATTCCCAGTGAAATGGAGGAACTTGTAAGCAAATTTTTGAATCAATTATTAAAGCAAAAGGGATTCTAGACTTTATAAAGGCATAATGCAGTACAGTCGGGAAGTTATACTGAACCTAGATGTATTGCAAATGATCTAGTGTGCTTAGAATTAACACCACAAATTAGGAGGCCCTTAAGCATTTAGAATGTACAGAAAAGATTTACTAATATGGTTTTAGGGAAAAAAAGGATTATAGTTATATGGAAAGTCCAGAGCATCTGGGATTGTTATCCTTAGGTGAAACTATGATAAAATTATTTAAATCTTGAAAGTATCACAGAAGAAATGCTTATGATAACAAATTGAAATTGTTGCTGGAACTTCTGTGCATGAGACATGCAAGTGCACAAAGGCCCCTGAACGTATGCATACACATGCACATGAAGGGAATAGGGAGGATGAATGTGCAGAGTCGTTTGGCCAGGGTAGGGAGATCAAGAGGACGAAATTTAATATGAACTGGAGCAGATTTTTTTTTCACTCAGAGGGTGGTGGGTATATGGAATAAGCTGCCAGACAAGGTAGTTGAGGCAGATACTATAACAGCATTTACAAAACACTTGGACAGGTACATGAACAGGAAAGGTTGAGTGGGATATGGGCCAAACATGGAGAAATTAGATTAGCTTAGATGTGGCATCATAGTCGGCATGGATGAGTTGGGTTGAAATGCATGTTTCCTTGCTGTATGACACTATAACCCCAAGAGTATCTGATGCAAAAAGAGAATGCAGCAACAAGATTAATTAACATATTTCAAATAGGAAAGGGATTTAATAAGATTAAATACTCATTTGGGATAACTCCACCAGTTCATGCAAGTCTCCTGAATTTAACAAATACTGCTCTGGCATAGTTACATGGAAAATAATTATGTACAGTATAAGTCTAAGTTTCTGAATTGTATCTAGTCTCAGTGCACTCAGTTTTTGGGCTGACGACTTACTCCTGTGATTGGAAAATTTAATTAGCTGTGTTGGCCCTTGAATGACCATGCTTCTGTCCTAGAAAATAAAATAATAGGACAAGGAGTAAGAAAGATAAAGCATTGGACTATTCTGTACCCAACCCAATGCCACGGCTAGCCATCCAAAGTGCTTGCCAGTCAGATTTATATTTTCTATTGCAGAGAGCTAAATGAACTAAGCCTCCACATCTGAGAGATCCTGCCTAAAATGTGAGTGGACGTCAGGCATTATTTGTCTCAAATGTTACCAATTGCCAAGATTGCATAAAGGCTGAGATGAACTGAGCTACAAATAGAACCTCAAAACTATCAGTAAAATCAGATGAGTCCATTACATCCAAAGAGTTCATTTTCATGAGGAAGGACAGCAGTCCACTGTAATGGTGATGTTGCAATAGTGAGTGAGGGAGAGGATGCAAGATGCAGATGAATTCAGCCAATTCCTATTCAAATAATTATTCAATTCCATTGACAAATTTATATAGATTGGCTGAAAATGTCAGTACCATTTGACATAAAAGGAAATTCAAGACCTTTTATCTGACAAATTGTCAGGATTTCACTCTGCTTTCTTTTAATTTACTGACTTACCTGATGATTGATCCGTCCTGCTTCTGAAATACATTCCTCTGCTTTTCCTAATTCCCCCTGCTGTACATAAAGTCGAGCCAGAACCACGTGATATTCACAGCTTAACCCACCTTCTGTGCAAATCACCTCATGTGCCAAAGCTCTGGATACAAACTAACAAGAAGAAGAAAAGTTTTCATGAGTTACTGTGGACATATCTTAATTTGGCAGACTTCTAATGCAGAGTGAAAAAGAGAAAAAGAGAATGTCAGAGAGAGTGAAAGAGGGAGAGAAAACAAGCTTGTAAAAGAGAGAGAGATAAATAGAGTGTGTGAGAGAGGGAGAGAACAAGAGAGAGAGAGAGAGAGAGAGAGAGAAAATATATTCATTGAAAATAATGTGTTAGTGAAGCAATACTAGGAATTCATTCTAGTGGACCATTTTGTTGGTCCACTAGAATGAGTGTTAAGTCAGAGATCACAGACCTTTAAGCAACACTTCCCTAAATATAGACTTGGACATTCATACAATATTGAAGGGAAGTAGTTCTGTAGTTATTGTGAGTTCTCCAAATTTCCAAACAATTGCTTACATTAAAAACGAATATTTGCAATGTTTACACTTATCATCTGATAGGTATGTACAGTATACATTTGGACTTTTTGCAAACTCAACCATATATTTGAGGACATAAGCTAAATTACTTGAACTTTCATCTTAAGAAAACAGAAACTGTTCATCATCAAGTATGGGATCATGCAGCTCCTCATAACCATCTCATTGATACAGTCATGGAACCAATGTTACCCAATTATGAATAGAAAGCTTTCTCCTTATACTTATTGACTTAGTCAATAAGCATAAGCTCGTCATAAATCATTGACTTTTTCTGGAGTGTCCCCCAGTGTCGATACTAACAGAGATGTGGCACTGCACAGGGCGTAGTTTGGATTCTAGGAATTAAAGAATGCCACAGTGGAAGTTTGATCAGTGAGAGAGGGCCAGCAAATACAATGCAATTCAATGAAATTGTGTAACAAAACCTTAGGGTTTCCTGGAGACCTGACAAGCTTCCTCTCTCATTCTAGGTAAGTTCTTTCTTTGTTTTGATTGCCTCTGTAGCCCACACCATTCTCTCTCTGTAACAGTGACAAATTAATATACTCCTATTTCTAAAATGTAATAGGTTGCCATAGAACAAGAAAGCTTTCTGAAAGAACAATTAGAACTAACCTGCAATGCATTAACGTCCAATAGAAACCTTGCTGTTTGCATGTAAATACTTCTTGTCAATACAGGAGTAGTCTCTTTTCGTGGCTGCACAGTTTTTGGAACAGGTATTGGCTCTTCTTGTTGCTTTGGTGATATGGGACTTTCAACCGCATCAATAGTTTTTTTTGTTTCTACTAAAAGTAGAACATTAACAATTATGTAATATTTCACAGTTCGTCATGAAGTATTTCATTTGAATCCGGAGCAACATCTATTAATTTTTTTATTATTTGGACTTCACAAAACAGCTTTTAACTAACTGCTAGAGGAAGTTGGTGGGTGGGACAGCATCTGTGGAGGGAAATGCTCAGATGACAAGACTGGAGTGTAGGAGAAAAAGCTGGGAGAATATGCTCCTTTATTCCCACAATTATTTTTCTTCTTTGCTTACATAGACTGTCTATCCCACTTATGAGGTTACTTCTTGCCAAAGTGCCAAGAGAAAGAGCATACAGTGTCCATTGATTCATTCAAGGTCTCCAAGACTGGTGGGCACACTAAGAGTTAGTGCTTCCTGGGGACAACATATTAATTTAAGTTTTGTTTTAATGTTGTAAAAGATATACTTTTAAATTAATAGAAATAACACAATATAAGGTTTGAGGATTAAAGCCAAAGGAAATAGTAAATTAAAAATATTTCAATGCATGGTGTCATCCTAATTGCCAGGTAGTGCTGATTCTGCAATTAGAAGGAGCCAGCCATTCCAGCCAGGTTGATGCTTGTGATTAGACTGGCGACCTGGCTCAAGCTTGATGGGATCAACCTGCGTGTCAGATCCACATCAGGACAGACATAAACAAATCTAAGTACTCAGATGCAGGCCATATTCAAATTGCATGCCCTTGGATTATATTTGAATTGTACACCAAAGATCGTACATTCTTAAATTCTGGATGAATGCACAACGCAATTCTATAAAAGGGCATAACTCCTATTTCTCAAAAGGAGAGGTATTAAAGATAAGAAATGAGAGAATGGTAAAGAGAAATAAAATATATTCAGACCTATCTCAAAAGATGTCTTCCTTATCTGGCTGTCTATAGATTCAGAGTCTGGAATTGTTTCTGGAGGTACCTCAACTGCGGTTGAAGCAGACTGTATGCTAACGGTGTCAGGAACTACAGGTTTAATTTCCTCTGTAACAGCTTGTGAATCTAATGGAGATGCAAACAAGATTATATTCATAACCTGTAACAAAATGCATGTTACGAAAATGGCATCAAAAACAGTAGCAACAAACCAGACTGTTCTCTGATCCTGTTCAGCACTCATAATAATTATTGCAGAATATTAATGTCAACAACACTTTCCCAGTATATCTCCAAATTCATTGATTCCCAAGTTATCTTGGTCATAAATATATTCATCAACTGAGCAGCCAGAACACCCTTGCTACAAAATTCCAAAGATCAGTCATCTGAAAGTATATATTTTTTCCAGTTGGGAAAACAGTGTCAATCCTTCAAAAGATTTTTTACATTTCATTGACATTATCTTAATCGTTCTAATCTTCCTATAGTTGGGCCCTCGAGTCCTGGCAATATCTTTATAAATTTTCTCTGCACCCTTTCCAGCTTGACAACATCTTTCCTACATTTGGTAATCAAAACTGAACATAATACTCTAAATGTGGATTCATCATTGTCTTATATTATTGTAACATGACCTCCCAACTTCTTTCCTCAATACTCTGACCGATGAAGGTCAATGCGCTGAAAGCCTTTTTCACCACCCTACTTGTGACACCACTTTCAAGGAACGGCACTCCTAGATCCCTCTGCTCTACAACACTCTCTAGATCCCGACCATTCACTCTTTAGGTTCTGCCCTTGTTAGACTTTCCAAAATGCAACACCTCACATTTCACTGTATTAAATTTCATCAAACATTCCTCAGACCACCTGCCAAACCGATCAAGATCCTGCTGCAATTTTTGACAATCATCTTCAGAATCTACAATATCACCCACATTAGTGTCATCTGAAAAACATGCTAATCATGCCTTGTATGTTCTCTTCCAAATCACTGAAATAGATGACAGATAGCACCAGGTCAAGCACCAAACCCTGAGGCACACCACTAGTCACAGGCCTCCAATCTGAGAAGTAACCTTCCATCATCACCCTTTGCTTCCTCCCACAAAGCCAATCTTCTATCCATTCAGATATCTGTCTATGGATCCTATGCAATGTAACTTTTCATAACAGCCTATCCTGCAGAACTTTGTCAAATACCTTGCTGAAATCCACAGATACAACATCTACAGTTCTGCCCTCATCAACTTTTTGGTCACATCTTCTTAAAGGTCAGATTTCTGAGACATGACCTCACACATACAAAACCATGCTCACTATCCCTAATCAACCCTTGTCTATCTAAATGCATGTATATCTTATCCCTCAGAATACTCTCTAGTAACGTTCTGACTGCAGACGTTAGACTCACTGGCCCGTAGTCCCCAGGCTTTTACCTGCAGCACTACTTTTGCCACCCTCCAGTCTTCCAGCACCTCCTTGACTGTAATACCAACTACTCTCACTTCCATTGACTGCCCCAAGTTCCTTAGTCCTCATGTCTTTCTCCACAGTAAAAACAAAGGAGAAATATTAATTGTGGACCTTACCCGTCTCCTGCGGCTCCAAAGTTAACCTCTTTGATTCTTAAGGGGTCCCACTCTCTCTCTCTGGTTACCCTTTTTCCCTTTATGTACTGATGAACGCACTTGGGATTATCCTTAATGTTATCTGTCAGTGCCATCTCCGGTCTCCATCTTTTGCCCTCCTGTTTTCCTTTTTTTAAGATTGCTCCTCTATTCGTGGAACTCCTACAGGGATATGCGAACCCAGCTGCTTATATCTGCCCCGTGCCTCCTTTTTACCCTTGACCAGATCCTCAATTTCCTACATCTTCCTTACGCCCACCTGCCTTGCCCTTCACTCAAATGGGAACATGCATGTCCTGCACTTTTGTCAGCACATTTTTCATATATCCCACTTTCCTGACATTCCTTTTACTTCAAACAACCTGCTCCAATCAACTTGAGCGATTGCTTGCCTAATACCCTAAAAATGTGGCCTTCCTCCAATGTAGAATTTGTATCTACCTGTATCTATCTGTAACTATCTTAGAGTTATAATGTCGTTGCCATACAGCATGGAAACAGGTCCTTTGATGCAACTTGCCCACACATGCCTACATGTCCCAGTTACACTAGTCCTACCTGGCAGCGTTTGCCACATTTCCCTCTAAACCTGACCTATCCATGCACGTCCAACTGTTTCTTAAATGTTGCGAGTCACTGCCTCAACTACCTACTCTGGCAGTTTGTTCCATGCATCCATGCTTGTTCCATGCATGCGTTCCATGCATCCACCACCCTATAGGTGGAAAGGTTACTCCTCAAGATTCCTATTAAATCTATTCCCCTTCACCTTAAACTTATGTCCTCTGGTCTTTGATTCTCCTACTCTGGAAAGGGGACTCTGTGCATTTACCTGGTCTATTCTTCTCATGATTTTACGCACCTCTATGTTTACCCCTCACCCGCCTGCGCTCCAAGGAATGGAGTGTTATATGAGAATATTGCCTAGACTATGACCCATAGTGCTGTGGCCATAGCGCTATGTTTAAAGCCCATAGCCCTGTGGCCATTAGCGCTATATTTAAAGCTCATTGCGCTGCGGCTGGTAGCGCTATATTTAGAACCTATAGTGATGTAGCTCTTTGTTTAAATTCACATGCACTAAGCCGACAGCGCTTTGTTTAAACCTTTGCGCGCCAAACCGGCAGCGCTGTCTGTATTTCTTTACGTGCCAATCTGCAGCTGATAGCGCTTTGCTCCCGGGGGGGAGGGGGGTGTATCGCTCGGAGCAGCGCTATTGGTCAGGACTTACCAATGGTTATTTCAACAGCTGATTTCTCGCCTGTGTAAAGGAAGGCGATAATAAGCCATAAATTAGTTCATGTACGAGAGGGGTTCACCAAAGGGCCGAGTCGCAATCAGTGCCGTGGAACAGACAGACAGACAGACAGACAGACAGAGAGAGAGAGAGAGAGAGAGAGAGAGAGAGAGCGTGCGGGAGAGGCTGCTGTAAAACAGACCCCACACATACCAAGATAAGTATTGTTTTTGTTCCCTTTCTTGCCAATAAAACTGATTTGTAACTAAACAGACGAGTGAGCCTTTTTCTGTTCTACTAGTCAGATCCTTGAACCTATTAAAAAAAAAAAAAATCGAAGGTAGGCACAAAATCCTAGAGAAACTTAGCGGATGAGGCAGCATCTATGGAGAGAAGGAATTGGCGACTTCTTCAGACTGATGTCAGGGGAGGGGATAGGACAAAGAAAGAAGGTAGGCGGAGACAGTTGGACTAGTAGAAGAACTGGGAAGGGGGGGGGATGAAGAGAGAGAGCAAGGGCTACCTGAAATTAGAGAAGTCAATGTTCATACCGCTGGGGTGTAAACTACCCAAGCGAAATATGAGGTGCTATTCGTCCAATTTACACTGGGCCTCACTCTGACAATGAAGGAGTTCCAGGACTGAAAGGTCAGATTGGGAAGTGCTGCGCCACCGGGAGATCAGCTTGGTTAAGATAGACTGAGCGGAGATGTTCTGCAAAACGATCGCCAAGCCTGCACTTGGTCGTAGTGGGCTAGTGGGCGTAACTACAAAAGCATGACTCATAACATGAGTGACACTGATCTACACCGATGTACAGGAGTTGACATCTGGAACAGCGGATGCAGTAGATGCGGTTGGAGAAGGTGCAAGTGAACCTCTGGCTCACCTGGAAAGACTGTTTGGGTCCTTGGATGGAATCGAGGGGGGAGTTAAAGGGGACAGGTGTTGCATCTCCTGCAGTTGCAGGGGAAAGTACCTGGGGAGGGGGAGGTTTGGGTGGGAAGGGACGAGTTGACTAGGGAGTTACGGAGGGAACGGTCTCTGCGGGAAGCAGAAAAGGGTGGAAATGGGAAGATGTGGTATCCCTTTGGAGGTGTCGAAAATGTTGGAGGATATGTTGTGTACGACGGCTGATGGGGTGGAACGTGAGGACAAGGGGGACTCTTTCCTTGTTACAAGAGGGGGGAGGGGGAGTGAGAGCGGAGCTACGAGATATCAAGGAGCTCCGATCCCCCTCCTCCCTTCCGTAATGACAGAGTCCTCACCTTCCACCCCATCAGCAAATTGGAGGAACAGCACCTCATATTTAGCTTGGGTAGTTTACACCCCAGCAGTATGAACATTGACTTCTCTAACTTCAGGGAGGCCTTGCTCTCTCTCTTCATTTCCCCCCCCCCCCCCCACCCCCTCCCAGTTCTCCCACTAGTCCCACTGTCTCTGCCTACATTCTTTCATAGTCCTACCCCCTCCCCAGACATCAATCTGAAGAAGGGTCTCGACCTGAAACGTCGCCAATTCCTTGCTGCCTCACCCGCTGAGATCCTTGAACCTGCTCCCTTGTAACAATTGGTGTAGTCGGCAGGATCTGACAAATGGAATAGAAAATGTTTGGTAAAAATAAATTGCAAACAAGATGGCGCTGGTGCAAACCAAGCACCCCCGCAATAAGCTGCTGTCCTCAGTGCAGGGGAGCCCACAGCAGGCCGAGCTGCAGGCGGTACGAAGAACCTCGAATCTTCAAGCTCCTTTAATGGATCACGAGGAAGAAGTTAATTGCTGTAAATTTCACCGGAATGGATCAACACTGGGATCTGCGGGATTTGATCGACTCGTATTGTTTTAGAATGTATATGGCGACGGTGATAATTATGCTGCTTTGAAAGGTCATAGTGGAGCAGTGTTGGATTGCATTATAACACAGCTGGCAGCATGCTTTTTCCAGCATCAACAGACAAAACTGTAGCAGTGTGGGACATTGAAACTGGTGAAAAAAAAATCAAGAGACTTAAAGGTCACATATCCTTTGTGAATTCATGTTATCCAGCCCGATGGGGACCACAGTTGGTCTGTACAGGAAGCGCCGACGAAACATTGAAGCTATGGGACATTCGGAAGAAGGCTGCAATCCATACATTTCAAAACACGTACCAAGTACTGGCAGCAACGTTTAATGATACAAGCGATCAGATTATCTCTGGTGGTATTGATGATGACATCAATACCACCAGGTTTGGGACCTCCGACAAAACAAGTTAATTTATAACATGCGTGATCATACAGACTTAGGTGACTGGTTTGACCTTGAGTGGGGTAAAATAGAACATCACCAACCTCGCTGACCACATCCAGGAAGCCGGGAGGATGGTAGCCTTTCGGGATGTTTGGAGGCTGGTGGATAACAATGGTGCACTGGGGACTGACCATTGGGACAATCCTGTTAGCCATAATATTACGACGTTGTATATGAGGATTGGCATCATGACCACGTGGATTTTACGACAGCCTGTGGGTCGGATGGAACGAGGTAACGCCTTTTGGCCCGGTGTAACGAGGTAACGCCTGTGGGCCGGATGGAACGAGGGAACGCCTGTGGGCCGGATGTGACCGTAGCCATACAGTTCGAGGGGTGGAATGTTATACGAGAATTTTGCCCAAACAGTCTGTGACCCTTAGCGCTATATTTAAAGCCCATAGCGCTGCGGCCGGTAGCGTTATAGTTAGAGCCCATAGCGCTGTAGCTGACAGCATTTGTTTAAACCTTTGCGCACCAAGTCTATAGCGCTGTGTGTATTGCTTTAAGCGCCATTCTGCGGCTGATATCGCTCGGTTGCAGTCCCCCGCCATTGGTTATAGTTTGAATTTGGGAGCAGGACTTACCGGTTGTTATTTCAACAGGTGATTTCTCACCTGTAATATGGAAGGCGCCAGTAAGCCATAAATCAGTTCATGTACGAGAGGGGTTCACCGAAGGGCTGAGTCGTGATCAGGGTCGTGGAACGGAGGCAGAGATAGAGGGGGGTGTGCTGCTGTAAAACGGACCCCTCGCATACCAAGATAAGTATTGTTTTTGTTCTCTTTCATGCCAATAAAACTGATTTGTAACTAAACAGACGAGTGAGCCTTTTTCTGTTCCACTAGTCATATTCTTGAACCTGTTCCCTTGTACATAGAGTTCCAGCCTACTCAACCTCTCCCTATAGCTCAGACTCTCTAGCCTTGGCAACATCCTTGTAAATTTTATCTGTACCCTTTCTAGCTTGACAACATCTGTCCTATAACATGGTGCCCAGAACTGAACACAATACTGTTATAGATAGACATAAATATGGCCTCACCAATGTCTTATATAACTACAACATGACTTCCCAACTTCTATAGTCAATACACTTATTGATGAAGGCAATATGCCAAATGCCTTTTTGACCATCCTATCTACCTGCGACTCCATCTTCAAGGATAGACACAAAATGCTGGAGTAACTCGGCAGGAGAGAAGAATTGGGTGACGTTTTGGGTTGCGACCCTTCTTCAGATGCTGCCTCACCCACTGAGTTACTCCATCTTTCAGGAACTTTGTACCTGCACTCCTAGATCCCTCCATTCTATAACACTCCCCAGAGGCCTACCATTCACTGTGTAGGTCCTGCCCATGTTAGACTTCCCAAAATGCAACACCTTACATTTCTCTGCATTAAATTCAATCAACCATTCCTCAGCCCACCTAGTCAACCAATCAAGATCCTGCTGCAATTTTTCATAACCATCTTCATTATCTGCAATACCATCCAATTTTGCATCATCTGGTGAAAAATGTACAATTATACCAAGCCAATGAATGTACAAACCTGTACACCTTTGGAATGTGAGAGGAAACTGGAGATTCTGGAGATGTCCCAGCAGGTCACGGGGAGAACGTACAAATTCCATACAGGCAAGCACCCACAGTCAGGATTGAACCTGGGTCTCAAGTGCTGTAGGGCAGTAAATCTACCACTGCACCACAATGTTATAACATGGCAAATTAAACCAGGATAGGACTTACACAGTAAATGGAAGGGCCCTGGGGGTGTTATAGAGCAGAGAGAAACACGTATACAGTACATAGTTGCCTGAAAGTGGCGATAGAGGTAAAAATGGGATTTGGCAACCTTGCCTTCATCGGTCAGGGAATTGAGTACAAGAGATGGGATCTCAAATTGTAACAATACAAGTCATTGGTGAGAACACCATGAAATATTATGCACAGTTCTAGTCACCCAGGTATAAGTATGGTGTCATTATGGTGGACTATTTATCCAAATAGTATAACAGAAACTATTTTCCAAGATGTTACTGGGATTGGAAGGTTTGAGTTATAAAGTGAGGTTGGCTAGCCCAAGACTTCTTTCTCTGGGCGACTGAGGGGTGACTCGACAGAGATATATAAACTCATGAGAGGCATGGATAAAATGCTTTATCAGGGTTATACCGCATTTAAAGGACATGGGTTTAAGGTGAAGGGGGTAAGATTTGAAGGGGATATGAGGGGCAGCTTTTGCACATCGAGGGTAATAGAATGAGCAGAAAGAGGAAGCTGTAGAGGCAGGTACAATTGCAATGTTGAAAAGACATTTGGACAGGTACATAGACAGGGATATGGGCCAAACACAGACAAATGGGACTGGCTTGGATAGACATCTTGGTCAGCATGACATTGAGCTGAAAGTCCTGTTTCCATGCTATTTGACTCCATGATAGACTTGTTTCATACTATGAGCAGAGGATTTAATTCCAGAGGTGAGGTGAGTGATTCCCTTGACAACTAGGCAACATTTGACTGAATGGGTCATTAGGAAACAGTGGTAAAAGTGATCAATAGATATAAAGGGGAAATCAATCCAATGGTCAGAGTCTTACACCATACACAGGAGGATACCTGTGTGTTTCCCAGCATCAGGATATCAATTTTGAAGTTCCTCGGGATAGTGACCTGGGCCCAATCATGTGACCTTAATTTCATTATATGAGGAGGAAATGAAACAGTAATACCTATGACTCTATGAAACAGTTGAATTCAGGCAAGAGCTGATAAATGGCAAATAACAGATGCACCACAAAAGTGCCAGGCAATGACATCTCCACTAAGTCAGAGTCCAACTAGTTAACCTTGATTTTAAAAGATATTACCTCAACATATACCCTTACATCCTTGGGGTCACTATTAATAAAACATTTAAATGTGATATATTTAAATGATTTGGATAAAAATATAGATAAGGCAAATCGTAACTTTGCAGACAACTCAAAATTGGTGGAGTAGTGAATAGTGAGAATAATTGTCAACTGATTCAACAGGATATAGGCCAGTTGGAAATTGGCAGAAACATGGCAGATATGAGATGTTGCACTTTGGGAGATCAAACATAAGAGAAAAAGTATACAATTTGGGAACCATCTACAAAATACATAGCAATTAGTCACCTGGACTACTCTGACAGTGCCTCACAAGCTTACATCTTAACCATCTAGAAGGACACAAAGGAAACCACCACCTGAAGGTTCCCCTCCAGGTTGCAAATCATCCAGACTTGAAAGCACATCACTGGTTCTACATTGTCCTGTCCTTTGGAACTCTTCATCCAACAGTAGCTTCACTAGAAGAACTACAGGGGTTCAAGACGTTGGCTAATGACTAGGTTGTCAAGGGTGTTTATCCTTAGGTTGGCCTTGCTACCCAGGTCCTGAGAAATGAATAAGTAAAACAAAACTCTGCCTAAGGGATAACCCTATTACCCCAAGAACCTTTGTTGTACTTCTATTCACTTCTAAAGGTAATTATATTTTCTCTTTGGTAAGTAAACCAAAACCCTGGACAATGCTCCAACTGTGAGCTCATCCATACCGTTTATGAATTTAACATGTCTTCTTTACCATTGCACTCCAACTCCTTTGCAACAAAGGGCAATATATTATTTCCCTTCCTAATTGATTTTTAGCATTTATGTGACTTTGTGATGCATGTGCAAGAACAACCAAAGCACAGGAACACAGACATGGGTTACATTAACTGAATAATTCTACATTACACTCCATTAATCTTATTCTTACTGAGGCACTGAACTTATCTATATTCTTTTGCATATCTTATGTTCCGTAGGACTGAATCTAATACAAACTGAAGTGAATATGAAACATAAAATCAAATTAGTCCATTTTCACAGTCATTTCTCCCCTCCTCCCCACCAACATATAATTTGGTTGAGCATGGGTTCTAATAACATTCACCAAACAAACTAACTGTTATTTTACCTTTTTTGTCATCCTCAGGTTCAGGTTCTGGAACCTTGGTTACCTTTGCCGTGTTCACGATCACTTCATCCTGAGACCTTTTCGGTGTTTCAGTTGCCATTATAAGCTTTTTTGCCTCCGAAAAGGCCATTTCTGCTAGAATTGTCTGTTCCTGACTTTCATAGAACAATCCTGAATATATAATGATTCCATTAAAAGCTAGAATCTGATTGCTATATGTTATTAATACTTCAAATAATTAAAATTGAAGGCAAATTGAAGGCAAAATCTAACTGCCGGAAGAATTAATTTTCAATCTTTTGCTCTTCCTCTATCAAGTATCAGATTCTGTTTGCTATATTTTTAAAGAGAATTTACTCATGTATATCACTACTTTAAAAAAAAACAGTTGAAAAGCAACTAAAACAGAAAATGCTGCAAATAATCAGAAAGTCAAACAGAATTAAAATTTCAGATCAATGTTTTTTCATCCGTTCTATCCAGATCCGCTGAGTAATTGCAGCATCTTTAATTTTTTTTCTCACATTTTCGGCAACTTGGAATCTTGTTTTTGTATCTCTGGCAATGTCATCATTTAATTCAAACGTAAATGATGACATTGAATATGACAAGTTACATTTAAATAATATTTAACTGGCAAGAAGCCTATATGTACTTCTAGCCACAAAAAGTATTGTAACTGTAAGAGTAGGGTATAAGTTGGATATTTTCACAATTTTAAAGGAATGTCAAGAGTGTGACAGAATACTTTCATTTGTCTGTATGACTGCATTCCAACAACTATCAAGAACCATAGCACTATACAAGATTAAGGAGCCAGTTTGACAGATAACCCATCCATCACCCTAAAAAATCCTTTCACAAGGATGGCTGCAGTGTACAGTGCATTCAGAAAGTATTCAGACCGCTTTACCTTTTCCACATTTTGTTACGTTACAGCCTTATATTAAAATGGATTAAATTATTTTTTTTATCATCAATCTACACACAATACCCCAGAATGAAGAAGCGAAAAAAGGTGTTTAGAATTTTTTGCAAAGTAATTATAAAGAAATAACTGAAATATCACATTTACATAAGTATTCAGGCCCTTTGCGATGACACTCAAAATTGAGCAAAATTTGTCTGTAGACCTTTGAGACAGGATTGTGTCGAGACACAGATCTGAGGCAGTGTATAAAACAATTTCTGCAGTATTGCAGGTCCCGAAGAGCACAGTGGCCTCCATCATTCTTATATGGAAGAACTTTGGAACCACCAGGACTCTTCATAGAGCTGGCCCGCCAAACTGAGCAATCGGGGTAGAAGGGCCTTGGTCAGGGAGGTGACCAAGAACCCGATGGTCACTCTGACAGAGCTCCAGAGTTCCTCTGTGGAGATGGGAGAACCTTCCAGAAGGACAACTATATCTGCAGCACTCCACCAATCAGGCCAGACAAAGCCACTCCTCAGTAAAAAACACAAGACAACCCACCTGTAGTTTGCCAAAAGGCACCTAAAGGACTCTCAGACCATGAAAAACACGATTCTTTGGTCTGATGAAACCAAGATTGAACTCTTTGGCCTGAATGCCAAGTGTCACATCTGGAGGAAACCAGTCACCGCTCATCACCTGGCCGATACCTGGCTGGAGGATTGGCGTACTGCACATGTTGTTCCATTGTTTAAAAAGGGTTCAAAGAATAAACCTAGCAATTATAGACCTGTTAGTTTGACGTTAGTGGTGGGCAAATTAATGGAAAGGATACTTAGAGATAATATATATAAGCATCTGGTTAAACAGGGTCTGATCAGGAACAGTCAACATGGATTTGTGCCTGGAAGGTCATGTTTGACAAACCTTCTTGAATTTTTTGAAGCGGTTACTAGGGAAATTGATGAGGGTAAAGCAGTGGATGTTGTCTATATGGATTTCAGTAAGGCCTTTGACAAGGTTCCCCATGGAAGGTTGGTTAAGAAGGTTCAATCTTTGGGTGTTAATGGCGGAGTAGCAAGATGGATTCAACAGTGGCTGAATGGGAGATGTCAGAGAGTAATGGTGGATGGCTGTTTGTCAGGTTGGAAGCCGGTGACCAGTGGGGTGCCTCAAGGATCTGTGTTGGGTCCACTGTTGTTTGTCATGTACATCAATGATCTGGATGATGGGGTGGAAAATTGGATAAGTAAGTATGCAGATGATACTAAGATAGGTGGTGTTGTGGATAATGAAGTAGATTTTCAAAGTCTACAGAGAGATTTGGGCCATTTGGAAAAGTGGGCTGAAAGATGCCAGATGGAGTTTAATGCTGATCAGTGTGAAGTGCTACATCTTGGCAGGACAAATCAAAATAGGACGTACATGGTAAATGGTAGGGAATTAAGGAATGCTGTGGAACAGAGAGATCTAGGAACATCTGTGCATAGTTCCCTGAAGGTGGAATCGCATGTAGATAGGGTGGTAAAGAAAGCCTTTGGTGTGCTGGCCTTTATAAATCAGAGCATTGAATATAGGAGTAGGGAAGTAATGTTAAAATTGTACAAGGCATTGGTAAGACCAATTCTGGAGTATGGTGTACAATTTTGGTCGCCTAATTATAGGAAGGATGTCAACAAAATAGAGAGAGTACGGAGAAGATTTACTAGAATGTTGCCTGGGTTCCAGCAACTATGTTACACAGAAAGGTTGAACAAGTTAGGTCTTTATTCTTTGGAGCGCAGAAGGTTAAGGGGGGACTTGATTGAATGATGAAAGGGATAGACAGAGTTGACGTGGATAAGCTTTTCCCATTGAGGTTAGGGAAGATTCAAACAAGAGGGCATGACATGAGAATTAAGGGACAGAAGTTTAGGGGTAACGTGAGGGGGAACTTCTTTACTCAGAGGGTGGTGGCTGTGTGGAATGAGCTTCCAGCAGAAGTGGTGGAGGCAGGATTGATTTTAACATTTAAAAGTAAAGTGGATAGGTATATGGACGGGAAGGGAATGGAGGGGTATGGTCTGAGTGCAGGTAGATGGGACTAGGGGAAAACAAATGGTCGGCACGGACTGGAGGGGCCGAGAGGGCCTGTTTCCGTGCTGTAATTGTTATATGGTTATATGGTTATACCATACCTACGGTGAAGTATGGTGGTGGCAGCATCATGCTGTGGGGATGTTTTTCAGCGAGAGACTAGTCAGGCTCGAGGGAAAGATGAACAGAGCAAAGTACAGAGAGATCCTTGATGAAAACCTGCTCCAGAGCGTTCTGGACCTCAGACTGGGGCGGAGGTTCACCTTCCAACAGGACAATGACCCTAAGCACACAGCCAAGACAACACAGGAGTGGCTTTGTGACAAGTCTGTGAATGCCCTTGAGTGGCCCAGCCAGAGCCCGGACTTGAACCCGATCGAACATCTCTGGAGGGACCTGAAAATAGCTGTGCATCAAAGCTCCCCATCCAACCTGACAGAGCTTGTGAGGATCTTCAGAGAGGAATGGGAGAAATTACCCAAATACAGGTGTGCTAAGCTTGTAGAGTCATACCCAAGAAGACTTAAGGCTGTATTCGCTGCCAAAGGTGCCTCAACAAAGTACTGAGTAAAGGGTCTGAATACTTATGTAAATGTGATATTTCAGTTTTTTTCTTTTTAATTACTTTACAAAACTTTCCAAAAAACATGTATTTGCTTTTTTATCATGGGGTATTGTGTGTAGATTGATGATAAAGAAAATGAATTTAATCCATTTTAGAATAAGGCTGTAATGTAACAAAATGTGGAAAAAGTGACGGGGTTCGGAATACTTACTGAATGCACTGTGTATCAGCAACAAATTCACTGCAGCAACTCCAACAGTACCTCCTAAAACCACAACCACACGGGTGCACAGTGGGGTAGTTGATAGAGCTGCTGCCCCACTGTGCCGGAGACCTGTGTTGATTCTGACCTCTGTTGATGCAGTGTTGAGTTTGCATATTCTCCCTGTGATCACGTGTGTTTTCACTGGGTGCTATGGTTTCCTCCCACATCCCAAAACCTGAGGGTTCTTAGGTTAACTGGCCCTTTAAATTGCTCCTAATATATGGGACGTGGATGCAAAAATGGGGCAATATAGAACTACTGTGAACAGGTTGGCCTGGACTCAGTGGGCCAAAGGGCCTGTTTCCATGCTGTATCACTGAACTATAAACTATACTAAACCAGGAAGGACTAAATCAGAATTAGGGTGGAATGCCAGTATCTGCAGGTTCTGCTCAAAGTAGCACACCATCCTTACCTGGAAATATATTGACGGTCCTTCATCATTGCTTGGTCGAAATTAGGAACTCTGTGCCTAACAGCACTGTGTGGAGTATTCACCAGAAGGAGTGCAGAGAATTAATAAGGTGATTCACTGAGCATCTTAAGGGCAATAATGCTGGACTTGCTCGCTCATAATGCCCAGCTCCTCAAAAAATGCATTAAAAATAAAATGTGTTTTTATTGGCTGATTTGGCATATTCTTGTGAACTTGTGCAATCTCCATTCTCAAAAGCTGCTCTGTCTGAGAGCTTCACCAGTTTATAATAGGCCTCGTGGAGCTCACAATTTAAAGATAAGTATTTCCAGTGAATGTTGGCAGTTCTTGGCAGAACCACCTATATTGCTGGAAATAATAAAGTCTAAGCTGGAAAAAACACTCGATTCACATTTTATTATCCCCCTCAGTTCACCTCCATCTCTCATTCCCACAATCCAGTGTTATGCTATAGGTGAATAATTCCAAATGAGCCATTACATCAGGAGGCAAAACTGTACTGCCGATAAAAGAAAATTAAATAAATGTGTGCTAAGCACACTAAATAAAATGTTCATTTATTTCCAAAAGGCAAATCAGACAATAATTGACTGTGGGTAATCATATGTTATTGAATATTACTGCCTTTTGGATATTTCAAGGCAAGGACGTACATGCAATTATTTGGTGACATTTAAATACAAATGTAAAAGTGTCCAAACTTTTGATTTGGTATATTTTCTATAACTTACATTTTTCTATTCCGTTTAGGTGGTCTTCAGCAATAAATAATTCAGATCAAAAACTTATGGCTCTACTTTTTCAAAACAGAGGGAGGGGCATGTACAAGTCAAAGTGTATGTGCATGTATGAGTAAATGTGTGATAACTGACAGTACATCTTGTGAAGAAATAAAAATCTATACAAATTGTCTGAGGTAGGGATAAAAAAACATACAATGCAAAGAAATAATGTAGATCAATTTTAATTTCTCACATTATATTGAATTTCTGGGGTATATAGTTAGATATATATTTCTTTGTCATTTGCATGTTATGTCTGTAGTGTAAATAAACATTGAAGTTTTTTTCATTACACAGATTAAATCACAGTACAAATAAATTACAAGGAAAACAATGGATCAGTATCAGTTTTATGAACTTGATTTCTAATCATCAGATCTGTATGTAAGCTACTAGGGAGACAACAAAGCATATTTTAAGACTTACCATGCATTGTCCAAGCTAATATGTTGTTTGGCTCGAAGCATCTGGCACTCTCAAAGAAATTATCTGCTTCTTCATAATGTTCATTCATACATGCTAGAATGCCACATAGGATAAGGCTGGACATAAAAGCACTCATAAGAGTCAACACAGAAATAATACTAAACAATATAAAGACAATTCAGACACAGCAGATGTGTATAAAATGAATCAAGATCTCAGCGAAGCTCAGTGTACACTAATTTCTACTTAATGTGAATCATAAGTACATTTTTCCACCTTCAATATTAAACCTATCACATAATATATCGGATCGACTTATTTTCTATCATTTAAATCAATACAATTATTTAGTAGAACAACTTTAGTTGCGTAGAATCGCTTTTAAGCTGTGGTTGCTACAAACCTTTAAGAAGTTCAGAAGCTAACGAGTCACTTCATTCCAATTTGAGTGAAAAGAAAACCCAACAACTGCAGCTGAGGAGGTAGGTTTATCCACATTCATATATGATGAAAAGGATGTCTAAGTCCATCTCTTCATCGTTCTGCTTGGATTTATGCATGTGACCGATATGGAACTCGTATTAGCAAACACTTAGAAGACGTGAGGAACTGCAGATGCTAGTTTACAAAAAAACACAAAGCACTGCAATAACTCAGAAGGTCAGGCAGATTTCTGGAGGACATGGATAGGGGATGTTTCGGTTCAGGACGTTTCTTCAGACTGATTGAAGTAAGGATATAAAAGCAGGCCTTGACAGACTCATGGAATTCAGTAGAGGAGGTGAAAGTAAACCACTTTCTCACCTTGTTTTTGGGTCCCTGGATGGATGCAAGGAAGGAGGAGATTCAGGTGTTATATTTCAATGAGCTATCTTTTACATGGCCCAATGTGTCCTCCTTTACATTTGCAAAACTAGGGCAAAGCGTAGACTAGGCGAACATATTGGCAAACATGCCTAGTCTGCCTAGTTCTGCTGGATCTCCCAGTTGCTAATCATTTTAACTCCCCATCCTCTTCCACTTCCCATTCCTATACTGACCTTTCTGTCCTGGGCCTCTTCCATTGCCAGAGTGAGCCACCAGCAAACTTAAGGAACGGCACCTCAAATTCCGACGGGTTTCTTACAGCCTAATTATATGAACACTGAATTCTCTACTTTTAAGTCATTCCACCCCCTCTCTTTCCAGTGCCCCACACTGGTGTGCACCTACTTCTCCCATGCACTTCTCCCACCACCCTACCTCCTTTCCCCTTCTCCCTGTCTCCATTCCACTATATCTTTCCCACTGGCTCAACTTCTACTCATCTTCTCTCTTTGACACCATTTGTCCCCTATTCATCACTAGCCTTTGTCCACCCAATCAATCAAAACCCCTCACCTGTATCATGTTCCAGACTTTGTCCCACTCCAACCTATTTTCTACCTTTCTTCTCTCTACTACAATCAGTCTGTAAAAGGGTCCTGACACAAAATGGCCATATTGCTTGATCCGCTGAGTTACTCCAGTACTTTGTTTTATTTTCAGCAAATACTTTAATCATTTAATGGATAACAGAAAACAAAAACATAAAAATCTGGAACTGATACACATATCTTTAATCCTTACATCCAGGCATAACTTACACACATGAGCACTTCTGTAAATGAACCTACACATTAAGGCTCCTTTTTTGCAATATGCAGTTGGTGTCAGCTTCTCAGACAGCTATCATGTACCTCCATACCGTGTCAAATCTCTATTTCCTGCTGGATAGAAGGAATGGGTGACGTTTTGGGTCGAGACTGGACTCTACTAAGGATTACCTCGCTTACCTGGACTCTACTAAGGATCACAAACTTGCACGCAAAACATGCTGCCTGTCCCGCTGAGTTACTCCAGCATTTTCTGTCTATCTTCGGTGTAAACCAGCATCTTCCTACTCTATTCCCTCCTCTTCTCTGCTCTTCTGTCTATGCACAGCGAGCCAAAGGCCGGTTTCTTAGTACCAACCCAGCTTACTGTATTCCTCAACCACCCTCACCAAATTTGCAGAAAGCATTTTATTGTGATGTATCACAGCATTCTTTGAGAACTGCTCCATCCAAGACCACAAAAAAATGCAGAGATGTGGATGTAGCCCAGATGTAGCCCACAACATCACATAAACCAACCTCCCGTCCATTTTCTCCATCTACACTTCACAATGCCACCAACATAATCATGATTATTTTAATCCCAGTCACTTCCTCTTCTCCCCTCTCCCATCAGACAAGAGGTACAGAAGTTTGAAAGCGCATACTTCCAGATTCAGGAACAATTTCTTCCCAGCAACTGACCAGGCAACTGAATGGCCCTCTCATCAGCTAGTGTGTGGTCCTGACCTCCCATCTACCTCATTGGAGGCCTTCAAACAATCTTTACTCGGACTATATCAGACTTTACCTGGCACTAACTGTTGTACCCTTTATCCTCTACACTTGACTGTAATCCTGTATAGTGTTTTCTTTGACTGCTTAACAGACAAACTAAAGCTTTTCACTGTATCTCAGTACAAGTGATATTAAACTAAACTACATTCATTTCTCAGGATTGACAAATGATCACGTGTTCATGTAAGTGCTCATGTAATTCTTCCCTCTCCTGGGCCACACTACAGAACTTTGCTTTGACTTTGGCTAATCCACATTTGGAGTATTGCACAGAGTTCTGGTTGCCCCATTACGGAAAGGATGAGAAGTCTTTGAAGAGGGTTCGGAAGAAGCTTATCAGAATGCTGCTTGGATTAGAGAATATTTGCAAAAAGTAGAGAATAGATAGACTTGGATTGTTTTCTCTGCAACACCGAAGGTTGAGTGGGGAGCTGATCAAAGTATATAAAATGATGGGTAGTATAGATAAGTTAAACAGTTAGAACCTTTTTCCTGGGATGGAAATGTCAAATACTAGAGGGTGTAGCTGTAACTTGAAAGGGGCAAATTTAAAGGAGAGGTGCGGGGCTAAATTATTTTTTTAACACAGAGAGGTGTAACGCGTTGGTGCCTGGAACATGTTGCTGGATGGTGGAGGCATAAACGGCGCTTTTAGATAGGCACATGGATATGTAGGGAATGGAGGGGTGTAGATCATGTAGGCAGGTGAGATTAATTTAGCTTGGCATCATGTTTGGCACACAAGGGCCTGTTTATGTGCTGTACTTTTCTATGTTCCAATATGTGGTGCTATCATTGGAATATGACTTTTAACCATATGACAAAAGTAACACAGATGGAATTGATAATGGTGTTGAAACAACAGGTTAACAGACAGCCAGATACTTTGGCAATCCTGGCATCCTTGTACAACATGTTAACACTCTACTATAAATCCCTGTAAACTATGGTACCCATAAGACCATAAGACATAAGAGCAGAATTAGGCCATCCTCCATGCAAGAACAGACTATCACCTGCATAAATGGGGGATGACAGACAACCCTGCTTGCGACTGCAGACATCCAGACCAGACCAGACCATCCCACACATCGTGAAGGACTGCCCATTGAGGCTTTTCCCTGGTGGCATCAAAGCCATCCACCCAGTGACTAATGCTGTCCTGGCCTGGATGTCTACCCTTGATCTACAACTTTAGGCTGTGCACGCCAAAAGCAAGAAGATTAATTCAAGGCTTAGTAGGACTATAAAAATTAAGTCTCTGACCCGTTTATATGTTCTTGGTTTACTGCAACAGCCTCACGGAAGCATTCATCTGCTTTGACATAGTCATTTAACAAAAGGTAGTAAGTACCATAATCGAACCAGTGTTCAGGATTCAATTTGTCACGTGCCAATCGCTGCAAAGAAAAGAAGAGTTATATTTCTGTTTGTTCAATTAGTGATACATTTCCAAATCTTCCGTCTTCTGCATTCAATTCCCAAAGACAAAAGTAGAATTTGACAGACAATTTGGTTGAGATGGCCGAGGTATCCACGATGGCGATGAGTAACAATCATTAATGTCTCTTGATACGTTGGCAAGGTGCTTCGTGCATTTCTTTAAAACAAAATAGGTGAATTTGCACACTCGTTTTATCTAAAAGTTGTAGAAACAGTTTAGGGATAACTTGTTACATAAAAACATGGAGCTATTGCTTGCAGAACATCCATGAGTGTCCTAAATGCCATGAACACGGGACATAACCGAGAAGTTCATTATTTTTTACCTTTTAAATAAGGATGATCTTGCCGCTTCTGTACTGTCAGTCATATACTTCATATTAGTCCAGTTTCTCCTTGGTAATACCATGTTGCTCTTTTATCACATCTATCCAAGGCAGATGGTTGAGGAATTCTAGATCCTCAGTTTGGATGCCACAGCTATCCCAGTTAAGAGACAGCAGTAAGACACATTCATTTTTAAATAAAAATAAAGCCCACAAATGTACACTGCTTCTCGCAAGCAAAAACAGAAACTGGAAACTAGCCACAGGGAATTTAAACTCTTATTACCTTTTACATTGAAGATACCTACTTCTCCTCTTCACCTTTGTAGCTCCTGCTTCTTTTATGGCTCAGGCAACCCCATAGTGTCCGCCTAGTTAGTTTTCTGCATCTTGGAATGCCCTACTTTTTATACTTACATCTAAATCTTCCAGAAGAATGCAAATTAGGCTCAATAAGAGAACTGCCGTTGAAATTGTGACCTTGGCAAATCATTCCCAAACACTAAAAAATGAATAATAGCTAAAATCTTCCAGCTTATAAATCTATATCTACAAATTCTTACCTCTAGATGGTATTTATTTGCAATTTCAAAGTTCTTGTTGGCTTCAGCTTCTTTAGCAAAGTGTTTTAATTGAGCAGAACTAAGAAATGATTCTGGAATAGGATCTGGTGGATCCACATGAAACATCTAGGCAGAGAAAAAGACAATGATTTAGAATTCAATTAGAAATATTCAAAGCTCTGGTAGTACAGGTATTATAAATCAAATGAATAATTTAAGAATCACAATTTTCAATTGTCTTGCAAGTGGCAAAAATGAAGTCACTTATTTTCTAAATTGTTTGCGTTCTGAAGGAGAAAATATATTATTTTTTGCAGATTTGCGGTTGAAATTCAAGCTGAATGACAAATGCAAAAATAATGGAGAGAATAAAGTGTAGCAAAATGGCTTCTGATAATAAGAAAGGTGTGCTTCTGCCATATAGCTTTTCTGCAGTGTTCAAATGAATGATAAAGGAATCTAAAGCAATAGAAAATGTAGGTTTAACATGTTAAATAGCTTACTTTATGCAGGGAACTATTTTCAGCAGTGATAATTGTATTAGAAGATAGTTTTCACTATCAATTTGGGCAACGACCGCTTCTGATTAGGATTTGGCCTTAGTTCTGTTCAGATATTATATTTTATCCCTTCATTGGCCATTTTATGACCAATGAAATTAAGATCCAGAACTAAAATGCAAACACATAATGAGCATGAAAAATGACATAAACATGTAAGGTAAAGAAGGGAAATTTTGCAATTCTTTTTTTTTTTTTTAAAGCTGCTTGCTTGGAATACAGTATCATAGAAACATAGAAATTGGGTGCAGGAGTAGGCCATTCAGCCCTTTGAGCCTGCACCGCCATTCAATATGATCATGGCTGATCATCCAACTCAGTATCCCGTACCTGCCTTCTCTCCGTACCCTCTGATCCCCTTAGCCACAAGGGCCACATCTAACTCCCTCTTAAATATAGCCAATGAACTGGCCTCCACTACCCTCTGTGGCAGAGAGTTCCAGAGACCCACCACTCTCTGTGTGTAAAAAGTCCTTCTCATCTCGGTCCTAAAGGATTTCCCCCTTATCCTTAAGCTGTGATCCCTTGTCCTGGACCTCCCCAACATTGGGAACAATCTTCCTGCATCTAGCCTGTCCAACCCCTTAAGAATTTTGTAAGTTTCTATAAGATCCCCTCTCAATCTCCTAAATTCTAGAGAGTATAAACCGAGTCTATCCAGTCTTTCTTCACAAGACAATCCTGACCTCCCAGGAATCAGTCTGGTGAACCTTCTCTGCACTCCCTCTATGGCAATAATGTCCTTCCTCAGATTTGGAGACCAGAACTGTACGCAATACTCCAGGTGTGGTCTCACCAAGACCCTATACAACTGAAGTAGAACCTCCCTGCTCCTATACTCAAATCCTTTTGCTATGAAAGCTAACATACCATTCGCTTTCTTCACTGCCTGCTGCACCTGCATGCCTACTTTCAATGACTGGTGTACCATGACACCCAGGTCGTACTGCATCTCCCCTTTTCCTAATCGGCCACCATTTAGATAATAGTCTGCTTTCCTGTTTTTGCTACCAAAGTGCATAACCTCACATTTATCCACATTATACTGCATCTGCCAAACATTTGCCCACTCACCCAGCCTATCCAAGTCACCTTGCAGTCTCCTAGCATCCTCCTCACAGCTAACACTGCCCCCCAGCTTAGTGTCATCCGCAAACTTGGAGATATTGCCTTCAATTCCCTCATCCAGATCATTAATGTACATTGTAAATAGCTGGGGTCCCAGCACTGAGCCTTGCGGTATCCCACTAGTCACTGCCGGCCATTCTGAAAAGAACCCGTTTACTCCTACTCTTTGCTTCCTGTTTGCCAGCCAATTCTCTATCCACATCAATACTGAATTCCCAATGCCGTATGCTTTAAGTTTGTATACTAATCTCTTATGTGGGACCTTGTCGAAAGCCTTCTGGAAGTCCAGATACACCACATCCACTGGTTCTCCCCTATCCACGCTACTAGTTACATCCTCGACATTTGCAGCTCTGGCTCCTGGAAAGGCAGGAATCCCAGTGCTCAAAGTTGATATTGTGGGTCAGGAATCTCCGTCCGCACTGCGGCCTCACATCGAGGCATTTGCGGCCTTTGGTGGAGACCGACTTTTGAGAGCTCCACCGCGGGGAGCCTATGGGACTTTAACATTGCGAAGCCTGCGATCCCTTTGCCAAGGATCCACCTCAGAGCTGCAAACATGGGTGCTTGCGGACTTAACATCAGAGACCGACTTCGGGAACTCCAAGCCGCAGGTGCTTCGACCACCCCGACGCGGGGACTTCGACCGCTGGCTGCGGGAGCTTTGATCACCCCGACGGATGGTTCTACTGCGCCGACCGCAGGAGAATAAAGAGGAAGAAGTTTGGACTTTTTTGCCTTCCATCACAGTGAGGAATCCGCTGTGGTGGATGTTTATATTAACTTTTATGTGGTTGTGTGTCTTGTTGGTTTTTTTTTCGTATGGCTGTATGGTAATTCGCATATCACTGTACCTTAATTGGTATATGTAACAATAAAATACCTTTGAAAGCTTTGAACATCTAAGTTTAAATTCAAAGAAAATGAATTAAATAAAGTTATATATGGGGTGGTCTAAGCACAAGGGGAATCTTTATATTCCTGCTAATTTTAGTGGTAAAAGTTACAACAGTGAGAGCACATTGATGGATTATTAATTTATTAATGTTTTGTTTATTAGACATTATCTACGTGTATTGTGTCAAACTGTGGCAAGAAATAATTTTGTTCCATTGTCAGTACATATGCCAATTAAATACTCTTGACATCTCACTGGTTCAATTTGCACTTTATCTAATCTACCTCTGCAAGATACTAATTGCAAAAGTGACACCAAGGTGCTGCATTCAAGATCAAGAACCACAATAAAATAAAAACTCTACTCAAAACTTGCAGGTGTTTGCTGTCCTGCAGAAGGAAATGGGATGCATTACAACATTTTGACAAGAATTTGCAAACTCAGAGGGGATTGCTTGTAGATTTATGACTGAGTTTTAATCATCACCACAATAATGGTTTCCATATATTCTCCCATATGTTCTTTACTGGCTATTAAGGCAACAATGTGCTCAATAAACATAATAATTATGAGTGTTTATCATTGCTTTAAAAAATAGAGCTTTTAATAACTCTAGCTAATCATTACCTTGTGTAAGCAGCAGTGCATCTGATCAACCAAATAAATATACAACTCATTGAGGAATGTATGAAGCTGTTCTTTATCTTCAAAAGCCATTGTCTGCATGTATTTTTCTCGCACAATTTTTACAACCGCATGCTGTAGTGAAAAGTTAAATATTATCAATTTTGTATGATATTGTCACTGAAAAATTACCATTAATGAAATAATACTACATTTTTCAACTGGGAAATAGCTTCATTAAATTTAATTTCTGCTAAAATTTGTATGAGCAGGAAGATGGCATATTCCATTTTCAATATGAATGTGTTGTGTTGCTCTATGATGTACATTCAAGATGCACCGACAGAACCTGAAAATAATCTGCACACCTATGACATTATCCTACCAAATGAAGCTCACAAAAATCTAACAGTTATCGCCTAAATCCTATGTGCAGATATGTTTGGGATTCAAATTGAACCCCTACATCAATGTTTACCATTAATCAAGTCCAGTCAGTGCTGTTATCATCTATATGCATTAATTCCTGCATATGTAGCGCATCAATATGCCAATATTGTAAACTGTATGAATATCTCAGAGATTTTCTAAAAGCAATATATGATAGTGATGCTCAAATAAAATTCCAGATTGACATATACAGAATATTTGAAGAGGTAGCTGTTCTTGGCATCACAACTCAATGGGTACCCGGCAGGATTAGATGAAAATAACTCTGTTTTTCTTTTTGATTTGTATACATGTCTCCATTGATATCGCTATTTGAAATTGTGTTATTCACTATTAAGATGTATACTATAATCTCTCTTTTTTTCTATATAATACTTTATTTTAATTATAAAATTATATAATAATTTTAATTAAATACATATAACAAGAATATATACATATATATATTTTTTTTTTCTTCTCTCTTTTCTCTTTCTCTTTCTTTATAATCAAAATTATTATTTAATCACCATTCTTATTGATTAAAATCTATTCTTTTCTTTTTCTACTTTAAAAAAAAAATAGAAGTTTATAAGAACTATTCGTAACATTCGTATACTTTTTGAAATAAGTTGGTTGTGTATTTGAAAAGTTGTTATACCATTGTTATGATGGATTCCTTTTAATAAAAATATTATTACAAAAAATTCCAGATTGGTTAAGCTCATGCACACTAGCCTCAATGCTGTGGTTAGAAAGTAAGGTGGTCGGCTCCTTGTAAAATTAGTTGTAAAAGGTTGAGCATTATAACATGCCCAAACCGCTCCAATGCCAATCACCCAAAATCTGCTAGCCAGATTAGTCATACAACATGAAAACAGACTTTTCGGCCCAACTTGTCCATGCCGACCATGATGCCCCATCAATACTAGTCCCACTTGCCCGCATCTGGCTTATAGCCCTCTAAATCTTTCCTGTCAACGTACTTGTTGACATGCCTTTTAAATGTTGTTATAGTACCCGCCTGAGCTTCCTACTTTGGCAGTTCATTCCATATTTTAACCACCCTTTGTGTGGATATGTTGCCCCCTCAGGTTCCTATTCAATCTTTCCCCTCTAACATTAAACCTATGTCCCTTGGTTCTTGATTACTCTATTCTGGGTAAAATACTTTACTTTATCTATCCCCTCATGATCATGGGTTCATTTTCAGACAGTGAAAGGCTTGGATTACAAACAGGAATGTAACCCTTTTGTAACCCAGGGACTGTCTAAATATCTCAATCAGCTTCTTTTTCCTGCTCCTCAACTCTCTTGGTTGATTTTCATTATGACCACCCTGCTCTTATAATCAATGCTTATATAACATCCAGGTTTCTGTGTGCTTTTTAAATTATTACTTTCAATAAAAAATACATATATACACTTTGTATTCATGTCCACATTGGGAATAACACCCTCTATTTATGTCTCTAATCCTTCCAACCAAAATGTACCACTTCAAATTTATTTTCATCGGTTACCTGTCTGGCCATTTCACCAGCACATCCATTTTAATTTAAATCCGTTCCATCTTCCTCATAGTTCACAATGCTTATAAATATTGTATTATCTGCACATTTGTAAACCATGTCTTGTATCAAAGTCCATGTCATTCATAAATTTTAAGAAAGATAATGATCCACTGTACATGTCTCTACTGTCTTTAAGATAACTTTCACATTTACACCATTTTTTGCCACTGAGCCAGTTTTCCATCCATGCTGCTGCTGATCCTATTATTCCATGGGCGTTAATCTTGATGACAGGCCTATTGTGCAGCATTTTCTTCTACTCCTTTAGAAAGTACCTATACAACATCACATGATCCTCAGCATCTCCCACATCAATACTCCATTAGGTCACAAAAAATTGTTAAACATGATTTGCCTTCAAATTAATCCATGCTAACTTTCCTTTAACAATCTACACTTGTGCAAGTGAATGCTAGTTCTGCGCCTAATCGTAATTTCTATAATTTTCCCCTCCTCTGATGTTAAACTGACTATGGTTGCGGAATGTATCCCAACATCAATTTTGCACAATGGTGTAACATATATATTCCTCAGCCACTACCCTTATACATAGAGACATTAGGATGATTACGGTTACGGCCTTTGCTCTTCCTGCCTTCTTTTTCATAGTAATCTAGGATCCCATCTGAACTAGATGACTACCTTTGCTGGAACCTCTACTTTATCAATTTTTATTCCATATAGTATCTCAACAACATCTTACTTTGTAGTGAATCCAATAACATCTTCTTCACTGGTGGACTGATGTAAAGAACTTACCCAGTGCTTATCCAGAGGCTTTCACGTGAAAACAAAATTATTTGAGTTTTAATCAAACGTATTGCAATTGGACAATCTAATCATGGACGCCCCATAGTTTTTAAATCTTCATCTTTTATCATAGCAATGCTCGACTCCAGAAAGACAAAATGATTTTTAATATTTTCAGCCAAAAATCATGGATAACACACAAGATTATGTATGCATACAATTAATATAGATAATAAATAAATACAGCACATCTTAAATATGGGTTATCAAAACTCAGTTTCCACTTTCTTGAACGAAAAACTAAATACTCAGTCAGAGTATTGGGGGGGAGATTGAACACCTGATTGAATGATGCCAGAACAACAGCCTTGCTCTCAACGTCAGTAAAAATTAAATCGCTGATTGTTGACTTTGGAAGTGGAAGGCCGAGATACAATGAATACACAAACCTGTATTCATTGATGGTCGGTTGTGGAGAGAATCAACAACTGAATGTGCATATCTCCGAAGATCTGTCCTGGACCTAGCACATTGATGCAATCATAAACAAAGCCCATCAATGCTGCTACTTCATTAGGTTTAGTATGTAGACGAATATGCTCTTGAACTTCTACAAGTGTACATTGACAGCATATTGACTGGTTGCATTACGCACCGACCTGTTTGGCAATTTTAGCACCCAGGAATGAAGAAGATTACAAAAAGTGGTGAACGAGACTGAAAAAGGTGAATTTATTATGTGGAATAAGGAAAGGGCAAATGAGTTGAACGGGCACTTTGGATCCGCCTTCACTAAGGACGACACAAACAATCTTCCTGATGTACTAGTGACCAGAGGATCTCGTGTGACGGAAGAACTGTAGCTATTTACAATATTCATCAATGATTTAGATGAAGGAATTCAAAGTAACATTAGAACATTTGCAGATGACACAAAGCTGGGTGGCAGTGTGAACTGCGAGGAGGATACTGTGAGAATGCAGGATTACTTGGACAAGTTGGGTGAGTGGGCAGATACATGGCAGATGCAGTGTAATGTGGATAAATGTGAGGTTATTCACTTTGGTAGCAAAAACAGAAAGGCAGATTATTATCTAAATGGTGTCAAGTTGGGAAACGGGGAAGTACAACAGGATCTCGGGGTCCTTGCTCATCAGTCAATGAAAGTAAGCATGCAGGTACAGCAGGCAGTGAAGAAAGCGAATGGCATGTTGGCCTTCATAACAAGAGGAGTTGAGTATAGGAGCAAAGGGGTCCTTCTGCAGTTGTACCGGGCCCTAGTGAGACCACACCTAGAGTATTGTGTGCAGTTTTGGTCCTCCAATTTGAGGAAGGACATTCTTGCTACTGAGGGAGTGCAGCGTAGGCTCACAAGGTTAATTCCGCTGATGACGGGACTGTCATATGCTGAGAGAATAGAGCAGCTGGGCTTGTATACTCTGGAATTTAGAGGAATGAGAGGCGATCTTATTAAAACATGTAAGATTATTAAGGGTTTGGACACGCTAGAGGCAGGAAACATGTTCCCGATGTTGGCGGAGTCCAGAACCAGGGGCCACAGGGTAAGGCATTTAGAATGGAGATTAGGAAACACCTTTTCACACAGAGTGTTGTGAGTCTGTGGAATTCTCTGCCTCGAGGGCGGTGGAGGCCGGTTCTCTGGATACTTTCAAGAGAGAGCTTGATAGGGCTCTTAAAGATAGCGGAATCAGGGGATATGGGGAGAAGGAGGAAACGGGGCACTGATTGTGGATGATCAGCCATGATCACATTGAATGGCGGTGCTGGCTCGAAGGGCCGAATGGCCTACTCCTGCACCTATTGTCTATTGACTGCCATATGCATAGATAGACGCTAAAATGGTGGAGTAACGCAGTGAGACAGGCAGCGTCTCTGGAGGAAGGAATGGGTGACGTTGTGGGCATTTTGTGTCTATCTTTGGTTTAAACCAGCAACTGCAGGTCCTTCCTACACACTGCCATATCCATCATTGGTACAGGCCTCCCCACAATCAAAGCGATCTATAGGAGGTGCTGTCTCAAAAAGGCAATCTGCATCATCAACAACCCAGATCACACTCGTCACGCTCTCATTTCACTCCTGCATCAGGAAGAAGGTATGCGTCTGAAAACTTTGAAGTCCAGCTTTAGGAACAGCTTCTTCCCAACAACTATCAGGTTATTGATCACAAAAATTTCAAACTACAAACTATCTTGGTTGCACTAGGGATTTTGGGCTTTTGTTTTATTTTGCACTATATTGTTTTTTTTTTTAATTTATTAAACTTTTAAAAAATATTATGCTTACAAATCTGTTGTGCTGCCACGTAAGAATTTAGAATTTCATTATTCTCACTCCGTACATATAAAAAGTAAACAGTCTTGAATCTCGATTTTACCTTTAACTGTTCCTTAAAGGCAAAATATTTTCCCGAGGTGTTCAGCTCAAATATAAGTTTATGTTTACGCTCCTCCTGATCCTGGTAATCATGTGAGAGTTTGCCTTCAATTAGTTTCCGTCCAAACATTTCCTGGTATTCATCCATGATGATTCTTGCCACACTAATTATCTGATTATGGTAGTCTGTGACAGCCTGTGAAAGACATAATTTAAAATATTATAAATAAATTTATTCTAAAATCTTAAATTCTGAATAGAATGCCACTGTTAAAAAATTCATTTGTATATACTTTTTTTTGTGACAATTGGAAAATTGGACTGTTCCTGTTGTGTCACCTTGCAACCTTCTTGTGTACCTGACAATGGTTTTCTAATGATGCAGTTTTATACAGGAGCCTTTCATTGAGCACTAATAAAGAATTGGCAACATAAACGCATACTCCGCATAAACATGTCATATAGGTTAAGATTGGTAAAGACCTGGAATCACGGCCCAGTTGTTTCAACCACAATATCCACTTTGTTTATAGAGACAAATAAAGATACCTTAAGATAACCAGTCCAATAAACTATTATTTAAAATAGATACAATGGTATAATATTCCATTCATCTAGTAAATGCAACATGTCAGAGCAAGCCCGTTTCTGTTCCTTCACACACCTTTTCTGCTCCACTTGTCCTACGAGGAAATAATGGCCGAGGAGATATCATCTCTGCAATCCTGATTTAGAAAGATAAATATTCATTGATAAGATTAAAAATTTAATGTACTAAACATTCTTACAGGAAACAGTGAAAAAACTCAGCCACAAACTATTAAACTTTTTCCACCTTCCTCTACAAGTTCCATGATGCTGTATAGTTCCACATATATCAGTTGGCTCCTGTACTTTGTGGTGCACTATTCTGCATATGTGAGAAGACTTTTGCAGATTATTCTGTAACTGTATTACAGGGAAACCCAATCCTACCCTCTCCAAAAGCATGTTCCCAGCACTGCCAATGGACTGCATTCAGAACCAGAACTCTTATCAAGTTTTCCCTTTGAACACAATGGACAGAAAACACATTTGAACTAAAAGTTTAGATCATGGAACCACGGAGAAAACAGTGCACTTCTGCACATTAGTAACAAAAATAATTACTTTGAAGTAAAACCTTGAGAAATAATGAGTAAGTTATAAAAAAACTAATAAATTGCTAGAATCAGTAATAGTGATTACGAAACATTAAATTGTGGCAAACAACTTACCTTATTGCCACATGTCCTTCTGGTAAAGAAAACTGACATCTATATCATGCCTGGTCTATAGGTGACTTCAACCCCATGAATGTGATTTGACTCTTACCAATATTCTTATTTAGAATACATCAACCAATGCAGCTATCCTTACCTATTGTGTGCAAACTGTTTTCTGTCAAATTCTAACTGAGTTTTCAAACCTGCATGTGATGCACCGTGAAACATATTCCTGCCTTTATTCTCATCATTACGGAGCCAATAATCCATGTCTGCTTCATCCTGAAGATCAATTCTCCAATCCTCACCTTTGTACAGTTTCCTGATTTTCAATTTTCCCAAACTTCAGCAAACCCAAAGTTCCATTTGCAAAAGTCCTTTCCTGCACAAAGCTATCATACTAATCACAAAGTTCCAAAGATCCCACTGTGGTCTATGAACAGAGGGTGCTCTTTACATGGTCAGTCTCGGTCAATAAATGCTAATAGAAGGCTGAATAAGAGAATCATCAGTTTCTGCACATTTTCATTTTCGATGGGACTTTACACAACATCCTTCAAAACTTTACTTCTAACTTTGTACAACATTTCAAAACGTCATGCAGATATCAATACAGGCATGCAACCCCCATAATGGATACATTTAGTTAATTTTGATGGAAGCCACAATCAGAATGGGGTTGTGTCAAACATTCTACATTATGGCACCAAATCTGGACCATTGTCAGTATTGACTGAAAATTTTCAATTTATTTTCTTTGCATCCATGCTCAAGTCATTCTCTGAAGATCACCTGCAGGGATGATGGTTCTATCACATGATGAAAGAGCATAGATTTTTCTTTGTATGTTAGTCATGAATATGACAGTTATTATATATATTTTCTGGAGAGTGTTTCCAAAATCAAGCTGTATCAGCATTGCACTTTCTGATAATCCTATGAAGCTGTGATATATTCCTACAGCAGATAATGTGCAATAAATAGAAAATATTTTATTAATTATATGAAATTCATCATCAATAAGATTTAAAAAATGCATTGCTGGAAGAATTGTTTATATTATTGATTTCAAGCGGAAACTTACTTCTTAGACAGATCCTCCCGAAGTCGTCTCTGCACCAGAGGTTTAGCCAGACTAAACTCCAGAACAATATAGGACTTTGCATCTGTATATTGCTGAAAATCAAAGTGAAGATTTTTTAAGTTTGCAAAACCCATTCTTAAAATTAATTATTGAATAGGGAGTACAATAATTTCAAAATCAATCCAATATCCACAATTAATGAATACATTTAAAAATCAGTATCATTATTCGATCAATGTTGACAGTGATTACTGTAGGGCTCTGGATTCTCCTATTTTCAAGCACTGTATTTGGAATGCTTGGTAGTATGGTAGGTCAGATTGTACCTAATCAGAAATCTATGCTTACAATGCTTGGGAGTTTTATTAAGGCCACAACTAAAATTTGGTGATATGACTTGCACACTTGAGTAGCACTCCATTAACAGGCACTTCTGGTGCAGCCTATTTCAAAGATATTTTGAAATAGGCTACTTTTACATTCCTGGGGTCAAGGAAAGAGCATTCACGTTGCTGCCCTGTTTTTACCAATCTTTCCACCACCACGCACTAGAAGCACAAGAAGCGCATGACACACACCATTTTATGCAGATGCCGAGATGTGTGTTCAGCTCTAGCTGAACAACTTCTAATCTTGTTTGTGGACTTGATAGAATGAAGACTGCATTTTCCTGTCACTTAAATTCTCCATCCCATTCTTATTTTGAGTTCTCTATCTCTGGTCTCCAATAATCTTCCCAAGCTCATGAAACAACACTGGATCTTTTTTCTAGAAACATTGGATAAGGTCTCAAGTCGGTATTTTAAAATTTCAGATGTCAGCTATGCTAGTTTGTGTCAAAAGTAGTCAGATCTAATGTAAAAAGCCACAGGGGTGAACGAGTAGAGCTGCTATCTCACAGCACCAGGCTGTGTGTGTGTGTGGTGCATCAAGTTTTGTTCAGATTTATGTAATATTTTACAAGTCATTCACATTTTAAACTCTACAAAATCCAATTTGAGAAATATCACTTGAAGTTGCAGTTAGCAGCTATGACATCACAATGGGTTCGCATTTACATAAACTGCCCATCAGCAGTGCTCCACCCCACAATTACATCACAATGGGATCTCATTTACATTAACAAAACAGCAGCTTCCACCACACAATGGGGTCAATGAAAGAGCGTTCACGTTGCAGGCCTGTTTCCACCAATCATTCGACCACCGCGCTCAGGAAGCACAAGAAGCGACCATTGTATGCAGATGCCGAGAACAACTTCTAATCTTGTGTGTGGACTCGATAAGAAGTGGACCTCACATTGACGGTAAGGGGTGTAGGGAGGGGAGTGGGGTTATGGAGGGAGGGAGTGACTGAGGGTAGGGGAAAGGGGAGGCAGGGAGAGGTGAGGAGGGGAGGAGAGGGAAGGGAAGAGGGAGGGTGAAGAGGAGGGTTGGCAGTGTTGGGGGATGAGGGGAAATGAGCCGCGCCTGCCCAGTTGGGGGCTATGGGTGAGTGGTGGAATATTACGTTGGGGGAACGGGTTGCGTTGGGGTGAACAGGTGAGTAGTGGAAACGCAGTTGCGGGAATGGGTGAGTGGTGGAATATTGCATTGGGGAATGTGGCCCAATGGGTCCCACTTGATCTTGAAGAAATTACTAAAACTCCCATCTTGTTTGTTTCTCACTTTGTCTATCTGTGCGGGGTTCCTGAAATTATGCCAAAATGGTACATGATAGCACTACAATTTTTGACCAACCTTACTCACTATTGTCCTGTGGTGTACTTTTGCAAGTTTCGTTCAGATTGATGGTATATTTTACGTTATTCACATTTTTAACTTTACAAAAATTATTTTTTTCTTTTGCAGCGTATGACGTCGCAATGGGATCTCGTTTACATAAACTGCCCATTAGCAGTGTTCCACCCCATAATGACATTACAATGGGATCTCATTTACATTTTAAAAATCAATTTTAAAAAACACAGTAGCTTGCACCTCACAATTATGTTAAGGGGGGTAGGGAGGGGAGAGTGGTTATGGAGGGAGTGACTGAGGGTAGGGAAAAGATGAGGGATGGAGAGGTGAGGGAGGGAGGGGAGGAGGAGAGGGGAAAGAATAGGGAGGGTCAAGAGGAGGGGGAGGGAGTGCTGGGGGATGAGGAGGAATGGAGGATAGGGGTAGGAAGAGGGATGGTGAGGCGCAGTTGTGGAGGGATGCCATGACTTGCGTCACAATTGGGATCTCTGGCGTCACAATGGGAACCCGTCAGCCATATATGCGCAGTTGGGGGCTATGGGTGAGTGGTGGAATATTGCGTTGTGGGAACGGGTGAGTGGTGGAATATTGTGTTGGGGGAATGGGGTATTCATTTAAATATAAACTAAAACATCTGCAAATGCTTTATGATTTGTTGAGTTTTTTCCAGTAGTGTTTTCTTGCAGTTTTCCAGCATTTGCTCTGTTCTACAGCTCAAGTTCCAGAATATTATTTCTAAAATTCCTTTATTTACATTCTTCCAGACAGATCATCTTTGATAAACAAACATTAATTTCCCTCACAAACAACACTGAAAACAACTATCCAGGTCACCTGGACTACCTTAGTCTCCATTTCCTTGCAGATATCCCCTTTGTTCTTTCCATTCCCATACCTCTCTAGAACTTAAAACACAACAGGTTTCTCACTTTTTTAGTTCTGATAAAGGTCAGCCATCTGAAACATCAACTGTTTCCCTCACTGTAGATCAGTGTCACTCATGTTATGAGTCATGCTTTTGTACTTACGCCCACTAGCTTTACAGTAACCCTCCCTGCCTGGTTCCCACATTATTAGAGAAACGTGCAAGTATGAAGTTACCGATGCTGTAACGTTAATAAAGTCTTTGGACCTTTATCACGGTGTAAGATTTCAGTTATTTGAACAGCAACATCGCAACATGGTGTCAGAGTACACAAACTCACTCCTTGCTTAATTGTATTGCTTTTATTTTCGTTTACTGCTTTTCAACTGTATTGCAATGGCTTCTGCTCTCAGAAAACCAGAGGTCCTGGTATTTGATGAGGATCTCGCAGAACGTTGGCGTGTATTTGAAGAAGATTTCTCAATCTACATTGAAGCGGCTCACCCTACTGCTGATCCTTGTGTTCGAGCGTCAATCCTTCTTAATTTGGCAGGCACTGAAGCTGCTTGTCGTGGCAGAAGATTTTGCTATGAACCGGCTAGACTTGACAAGGCTGGTGTCCAGATTGCTCCATCTGAATCCATTCGAGTTCCTGACTGCTTACTGCGCAAATTCCGACAATTATGTGAGTTACAAACAAATATAGTGATTGAACGGTATCTGTTTTTTTCATGATGCCAGAGACAGGGAGAACCTGTGGAGTTATATGTCAGTGCACTGAAGCACATCGCAAGTCGGTGAGATTTCAGAGATATATGCAACAGCCTAATCCGTGACCATTTGATTCACGGCATCGGCAATGATAAATTACGTGACGGGCTACTGCGGGATGCTGACCTTACCCTAGAGACTGCTGAAAACCGCTGTCGCATTGCAGAAATGGCTGATGCTCACATCAAAGTTTTGGGACAGTCTACTACTCGTGAAGTTAATGCTGCCGGTATGTCTTATCAAATCTCTCCTTGTTTTTCGCACGTGCCGGATGCCAGGTTGAGACTGATTGACAATTGCTTTAACTGTGGGGGTTCACATGCCGCTGTTCGTGACCGTTGCCCTGCGTATGTCATTCACGTAACAACAGACAATCTATTAATTTGCTTGACCATGAAAGCTCTATCTCAGAATTCTCACAACCAGCTCCCATGGATTTACAGGCTGCTGGCGAATGTGTTGATGTCGATGTGCATGTTTTGTCTGATTTAATGCATGAACAACTAGACCCCAAGGGTACACAAAAAGCTAGAGAAACTCAGCGGGTGCAGCAGCATCTAAGGAGCGAAGGAGATAGGCGACGTTTCGGGTCGAGACCCTTCTTCAGACTGGTCAGGGATCAGGGAAACGAGAGATATAGACGGTGATGTGGAGAGATAAGGAACAATGAGTGAAAGATATGCAAAAAAGTATCGGTGATAAAGGGAACAAGCCATTGTAAGTTGTTTGTGGTGTGAAAATGAGAAGCTGGTGCGACTGGGGTGGGGGAGGGAGATAGAGATAGAGGGAATGCCAGGGCCCTTCTTAACAACTAGACCCCAAGGTCGCTTTGCTGATTAATGGCAATTCCAGTTGTTCGTCCAGCTCACAAGATTCCCCACGCTATGCGGGACCATGTTCAAAGTAAACTTAACAGAATGGTTTTTCTAGGTGTGATTGCTCCCGTAGCAGGCCCCTCAGACTGGGTCTCCACTATGGTCGTGGCTACCAAGAAGAACAAAGATGAGATACAGATTTGTATCAACCCCAAAGACTTAAACACAGCAATTAAGCCACCCCACTATCCCATGTGCACCATGGATGAGATTGCTGCACAGACGGCTGAGGCAACTATATTCACGGTGCTAGATGCCAAGAGTTCATTCTGGCAGATTTCACTGGAACATAACTCCTCCAAGTTAACCACTTTCAGCACTTCATTCCGGTGTTATAAATTTCTTCGCATGCCCTTTGGAATAAGTTCTGCTAGTGAAGTATTTCAACAAGCTATGGAGCAGTTGTTTACAGACTACTCATGCTCCATCGTAGTGGATGATATCCTCGTTGCAGGACGAACAGTCGAAGAACACGATGCCAATCTGACGAAGGTCTTGGATTGTGCAAAAGCCATCAATCTCAAGCTAATCCCTCAAAAATGCAAATTCAGGACTTCCAGTGGCTGCTATACAGTGATGACAGCTGCACAGAGCTCTGCTCCCGACAAATCATGTTTAAAGTCGGTTTCTATGCCAGGATCGACTTAAAAACTCTTACCAGGATTGCTGAACATCGTGGGTACTGTCATCATCGGACAGTGGAATCTGGATTTAAAACGATTTTACCGGTAAAAATCAGACGAAAAAGCAAAGCGGTCAGAGAGGACCCAAGAAGATTACAATCAGTCTCCAGCTCCAAAAAGCTCTGGATGAGCTTGAAACAACTCCTGAATCCACTTTTGAAAATTTGGAAGAGGAGCTGGAGTCTCAACAATCAACAGTTGAAATGGCTGCAACGAAAGAGTTGAAAGAAAGGGAGAAAGAAACGAAAAGCTTGGAAGAAACGGTAAGAGTAATATTACTAAAGACATTACTAAAGATCTTGAGAAGCAATTTGCTAAAATGATTTCTACAATGCAGAATAATCTTTCTACAATGCAGAACAACCTATCCACAATGGAGGTTAACCTCTCTCAGAAAATCGACACTAGCTGCGGAGAATTAAAGGAGCTTTACGTATCTCTGCACCAGCAGTTCAAAGATTTGGAGTCGAGGACTGCTAAGGAATTGGAAAGTATGCAGAGAGATTATAACAATAAACATGACTCCCTGCTGAAGCAATTAACAAAAGTGGAAAAATTGATGGAAGAGATGGAGGGTGAATTGCAGCAGATGGGTCAGGAAATAACTGGTTTAAAAAAAGAACACAACGCGAACTTGGAGAGGACGAAAAACCTGAATGAGAAATGTCAAGATTTGGAAGCCAGGTCAAGGAGGCAGAATCTGAGGATAATAGGAGTTAAAGAGGGGGCAGAGCATGGCTCTCAAATGTGTGATTTTATCACTAATTTGCTTAAAGATGTTTTCAAACTGCCAGAAAAACCAAAGATCATCATTTTGGTCGCTTCCAAAGAGGAGCGAATGCTTCACCACGTCAAATTATCGTAAAGTTCTTAGATATCTCGACGTTGGAAAATTTATTAAAGAAGATACCCCAAGGAGAAAACCTTACATTTGCTGATAACATTGTTAGATTTTACAGAGACTACCCTTGGGAAATACTGGCAAAAAGACGGCAGTTTAAAAGTGCGAGCAGTATTCTACAAAGACTTTCTGGAGTTAATTACGGTGTTATCTACCCAGCAAAATGTTTACTTACGTACAATGCTAAGCAACACTCATTCACGGATCCGGACTCAGCTTGCAAATATGCCCAGGAGATTTTAAATAAAATTCAAGGAAAAGCAGACTAATAAGACATACGCTTGCTTTTTTGTTTCAAACAAGACATTAGAATTTTTCAGACGGCTCTCAGACAGACTTATCTGGCAAGAATGTGTTTTTTAATAACAGAGATCTAACTTCATCTTGTACTGAAAAAACTGAAGCTCAACAGATGGAATGTTCAAGGTCGTAGGCTCTGCGCCAAGTTTTTCAGCCCTGATAATTATTGGACTGTTCTTTTTTGAATTTAAGACAGTTTTGATGGTCTGCCTTCGTCTCAGTACTATATGATCTACTATTTACACATACAGCATATAACTAACTAACTAACTAATTAACTATATATACGCAATAAATTTAATTAACGCTAAAGGTTTAATGTATTATACTAACATGAATAACTATATAGTAGGAAGAATGGAGGAGGTTAGACAGATATTCTAAATATTAAATATTAATTATGAATCAATTAACATATAGGCGAATGAAAAGTGTGATTGCTGACGAGGTACTCTAACCCATAATAACTCCATTTTATTTTATTTAAAATCTTCTGCTTTTCCTTTATTTTATTTAAAATTTTTTGGCTATTAATCGAACTGACATGATAATTTTCGTATTAGGTGGAGGAAACCGACTAATGTTAGATGATACTTTCCTACGGGAGCAAAGCCCAGTGCATAATTCCATCGACGGAGGTCAATTTAAAATTAATCTTAGCCACCAAAGGTGGCTTTTTTGTAAGATAACGCTTTTTTGATAACTTACACTCACTTTTTTTGTTTATTCACTATTATGAGTTGTATGATTTACCAACCTTTATAAACACTTCATTTTATGTTTTTCTCTTTCCCTTAATTATGTTTAATAGTGTCAGGAGATGTAAATCTAGTGCAGAAATTATGAAGAACAACCCTGGAATCGGGATTTCGAGGTACTTGGCTGCATCACATGAATCATACATTCTGGTAATAGCCAATGCAAGATAATAGTCGAATAAACACCGGAGGTTTCACTTTCTGTAGTTGGAACATTAGAGGTGCGTATGAGCCAATTAAGAGGGGTAAAATTCTGGCACAATTAAAATCATTAAACACGGACATTGCTTTTCTACAAGAAACACATTTGAAACAACAAACTCAGATTAGATTAAGGGCAAACTGGATAGGATAAACTTGCTTTAGAAGTGAATGCGGAGTAGTAAGAGGCACGGCCATTATAATTTGGAAAGGTATACCTTTTAAATTAAAGAAGTCTATATCTGATAAAAAGGGAAGATATGTAATAGTCACGGGAGAAATTTATAATAAACCATTAACTATGATAAATATTTACGAACCTAATTTTGATAATCCCCAATTTTTTAAGAAAATAGTAGATATAATTGCAGAGCATAATTATCAAAATATAATAATGGGGGGAGATTTCAATTGTGTTATAGACCCATATTTAGATAAATCAATAAAGGTAGGGAAGCGTCTTGTTAAAACTAAGACCTGTGAATTCTTAAATACTTATATAAAAAATAATAACATAACTGATGTTTGAAGAATAGCAAACCCAATTGGAAGGGAATATTCGTTTTACTCATCGGTTCATAAAACTTACCTCACGAATTTACTATTTCTTATTGGATACAAAATTAATCCCGTATACGACTAAACCATCATACCATAATAGTATAATTTCCGATCATTCACCACTGACTTTTATACTTACAATCGAGGGAATGCCGGATATAAAACCTTTTTGGAGATTCAACGCACAAATATTAAATAGCCCGCAGGGTTATGGGTATATAAAAGAACAAACAAATTTTTTTTTCAAGATAAATGAGACGCCGGGTATTTCTGTATCGCTATAATGGGAAACCTTTAAGGCATACATCCGCGGTGCTATAATCTCTTATCAAAGTTTTCAAAATAAAGAAAATGAAAGAGAACTTCAGAGGATTGAACAGGAAATAAAATTATTTGAACTGGACAATGCAAATAACCCAACCATAGATAAACATAATAAGATAACTTTATTGAAATATAAACTCAATAGAATATTATCGGCAAGAGTAATAAGACTATTCCAAATTACAAAACAGGCACACTTCGAATTTGGGGATAAGCCACATAAATTATTAGCGAGACAACTGAAGCAACAAGAAAAGGAAAATACTATCACTAAAATTAAATTTGATAAGGGCAAGCTTCTAACGCTACCAAAGGATATTAATAAAAGGTTTGCCCAATTTTATCATAATTTATACACACCTAAAATAAATACAGATGATAGTAAAATTAGAACTTTTTTAGATAATTGCAACCTCCCTAAATTGGATAGTTTAGAACAAGAGGAATTAGGAGCACGGATTACTAGTGAAGAAATAAAACAAACAATAAACTCATTGAAAAATGGGAAGACCCCAGGACCAGATGGTTTTAGCAATGAATTTTATAAACAATTTCAGGAGTCAATTGTACCAAGATTATTCAACTTATACACGCAGGCTTATTCCGAAAATAAACTACCAGAAACTTTAGCTGAATCAACAATAACGCTTATACCAAAAAAAGATAAAGACTTAGAGGAACCGGGTTCTTACAGAGCTATATCACTTCTAAACACGGATCAGAAAATTTTAGCAAAGATTCTAGCAAGAAGACTGAATAATTATATTACCAAATTGGTAAACCCGGATCAAACGGGATATATACCCAAAAGACAATCATTTAATAACTTGAGAAGGCTTTTCAAAATAATGTACTCTTACAAAGAGGACATTGAAGATATTTCAGTCGTTACGTTGGATGCGGAGAAGGCATTTGATTTGGTAGAATAGCAGTATTTATATAAGGTACTCCAAAAATTTAATACGGGAGAGAATTTTATTAGATGGGTTAAATTACTTTATGATAAACCTACGGCAAGAATATTAACTAATGATATGTTATCTCCAAAATTTTATTTATCAAGGGGTAATAGGCAGGGATGTGCCTTATCACCATATAATAATAAGAACTCAAAGAATAAAATTTCATTATATGCTGACGATATTCTTTGATATATTACTAATACACAAACGAGTATCCCCACATTAACACTAACTGGATGGGAAAAGTATCTGATGAACACGTAATTGTTCCATTAATGCAAGACATAATCTAATTCAATTTAAATTATTACATAGACTATATTATCCAAAAACAAGGTTGAATAAATTCTACTCAAATGTTTCTCCTAGATGCGTTAAATGTTTGTTTCAAAATGCCAATATAACACATTCATTTGTAGATTGTATAAAGTTGAATACATTTTGGAGCGATATATTTGATATATTTACAAAGCTCTTCAAGTCAAGAATAGAACCAAATACGGAATGGATTATATTTGAATAATAGTAGAAGATATCAAGTTAAAGAAAGACCAAAAAGTATTCTTTAATTAAGGTTAATAATTGGAAAGAAATTGATACTTAAATTTTGGAAAAATACAGCTATACCAACTATTAAAATGTGGATCAGGACGGACATATCACCTTGAAGAAATGACCAATTCTTAAGGAGTTGGACCCCTTTCATCGAAATCATGTGACAGCAGTATAAAGATTACTGATTTCAGGTCAAAATTACATCTCCGAACAAAGATTTGAAAATTTTCTTTTTTTAAGGGTCTTTTTCTTCTACATAGAATGTATTACGTTATGACATAGTTGGCACCTAAAATTAGGTGTCACTGTATTGTTTTGTACTGTATTAACTTCTAATAAAATAAGCAAAAAAAAACAAAAAAAAGCAAATTCAGGGTGGATGAGGTTAAATACATAGGCGTGTTTACGGCCTTGATCCAGTGAAAACCATTGCTATCAACGAGCTCCCAGCACCCACAGACGTGATAAGCTTGCAGAGATTCCTTGGCATGGCTAACTACTTGAGCAAATTAATTCCGGGTTTCAGCGAAATATCCGCCCCATTGCGCCAGCTTGCACGAGCAACAACAGAAGGCGTTCGACACTCTTAAGCAGCAGATGTCTTGTGCTCCTACTCTTGCTTACTTTGATCCCAAATGACCAGTTACACTGACTTGTGACACCTCACAACATGGACTGGGCGCAGCATGTCTTTAGAATGATGGTAACGGAAATAAGCCTGTTGCCAATGCCCCACGCACTATGACTGACAGAACAACGGTATGCCCAAATAGAGAAAGAGCTGTTGGCGGTTGTTTTCGCCTGCAAGAAATTCAACGATTTTATCTTTGGACACACGGTCACGATTGAAACTGACCACCAACCTCTGATCAGCATTTTTAACAAACTGATCCATGCCTCTCCAGCGCGCTTATAGTGGATGTTGCTGCAACTTCAAAATATGACATTATTCTGATCCACATACAAGGTAAGGATATGCATCTGGCCAACACTCTCTCGGAAGACCTGCGAGGATCCGCCCTCGCCAGAAGATGACTTTATTGTAATGGCCATGTCTTTTAACCTCTCATCCTATATCCGGTGCTCTGGACATCCGGTGGCGCTGTAACTAGCTGCCTCCGCCCACAGTCTGGTTGTCTTTTGTTTTTTTTTTGTTTTTTTTTTTTCCTTTCAGGATTTTATGTGGGGGAAGAGGGCATGGTAAGGGGGAACCGTCCTTCAATCACTTCCTGATGAGGATGCGACTGTTATCTGAGTCGCGCCCTCGCCCCCCCCCCCTCGCGGCCTACTAACTGGATTGGCGCGGCCTTTCCTGCCAGACCGGACCAGAGCTTCAGCAGCGGCAGCGAGGGTCTGGAAACATCGCGGAGCCGAGCGGGCGAGGCCTTACCTGGATCGCCGCTTGGAGCTCCGGAGTGTTGGGCCGCTGCTCCAGCATCGCAGAGCTGTGGGTGCGGAGCTCGGGGGCGGCGCTGACCATGACATCACGACATCCTGGGACCCTTTGCCGGGGGTCGCAAGCACGAATCGCCGCCCAGCGCAACCTGCGGACATCGGGAGCCACAGACTCCAGTGGAAGGTGGACGGTGGCCAATTCAGAAGTCCAGGCCGCGGAGGATGTTCTCCTGTTTGACGACGGGGTTCCATCGTTCCCGGTGAGAGGGCCTGAACATCGGGCCGTCCACAGCGGCGACTGCGGGGTGCTCGGGAGGCCCCGACCACGGGCGAACATCGTTGAGGAGGCTGACTGGACTTTGGTTCCTTCCCTCACAGTGGGGAACTTTGGTGCTGCTGTGGGGATGTTTGTGTTGTGTTGTTGAGTTTATGTGGGTTTTTTTTAATTGTTTGTATCACTAAGGGAATAAGAATTTTGCTGTCTACTGAAGCTACTGTCCTACGTGCAACAAGCATGTCTTACTGGCCTGGCACGGCCGACTACATCACAGAGAATATCGCATCCTGTGCAGTGTGCAACAGCTTGGCACCTCACCAGCAAAAGCAACCACTTCTTTCACATCCAGTACCTGCACTCCCGTGGACTACAGTAGCAGCTGACATATTTGAGTGGCATGGCAAGCAGTACCTGGTACTCGTCGATTTGTATTCAGGATGGTTTGACATCGATCTTCTCAGCAGCCCCACGTCTAGCGGGGTGATTTTGTTATCTCGCCATTTTTCACACGGATCTCCAGGAAGACTGTTAACTGACAACGGCAGTCAATTCACCAGCCAGCACTTCAGGGAGTTTGCTATACGCTGGAATTTTTGCCATATTACTAGCAGCCCTGAATACCCTCAGTCGAATGGACTGGCTGAGCGGGCTGTCAGTGGTACCAAACAGCTCATGGAACGTTTCTTACAGAGCTAATTCCGACGTATTCCTGGACCTGCTCAACTTCGCAATATCTCCCGCGACCCCATTTTGGGTTCACCCACTCAACGTTTATTGTCGAGGCAGACCCATGCCACGGTGCCTGTGGCGGATCAGGCATTGATCCCACAGGTGATCCCACCCGAGGAGGTTCAATCCAGGTTACAACATAAGAGTGACATTCAAAAACAATGGTTTGACAAAACAAGTAGGCCACTGCCACTATTGAACATGGGACAGGTGGTCCATTTAAAGACTGACAAAGGCCATGACCGTGTTGGTGTGATTTCTGGAATAGCTTCTGAGCTACGCTCGTATATGGTCAGTGCCGATGGCGGCACCTACAGGCGTAACAGATAACATATCCTGCCTGTGAACAAGCCAGGTCCTCCTCCGTATTATCCAGATCTTACAAGTATACTTCCGCCTGTGTCTGCAGCACTCTTCCGCCTATACCAGCACAACAATCCGCGTCTGCAACGGCTCCTCTGCCAGTGACGACTTAGCCTGTGCCAGTCTCCTGCTTCATCTCCAGGAATGCTGGTTCAGTCTCCCTCACCGGTGAAGCCACCTGCTCTGTCCCCGGGGGGGAAAGAACGGAGATGGTCTTTATCTTACACGTGCTGGTTGTGTTTGCAAGCCGATTGTGAAGTACCCGAACTATGTTTGACTTTCCTCCAGTTTATCATCAATTGCTATGCGTGCCTTACTTAGTTAATGGTTGTGTACTGTTGTTGATTCTTTAAGAGGGAGGATGTAGATCAGTGTCACTCATGTTTTGAGTCATGCTTTTGTAGTTACACCCACTAGCTTTACAGTAACCTTCCCTGCCTGGTTCCCGCATTATTAGAGAAATGTGCAAGTATGAAGTTCCCGATGCTGTACCGTTAATAAAGTCTTTGGACCTTTATCGCAGTGTAAGACTTCAGATGAACAGCAACATCGCAACACTCACCAAGGATGCTGCTTGACCTGCTGAGAATGCCCAGCATTTTCTGTTCTTATTCCCACATCATATGCAGCAAAATATCTATTTAAACATTGGTAACGTAATTCCTCTCCTTCCCCAGTGACACCACACCTGGAGTATTGTGTGCAGTTTTGGTCTCCTAATTATTGGAAGGACATTCTTGCTCTTGAGGGAATGCTGTGTAGGTTCACAAGGTTAATTCCTTGGATGGCGGGACGTCATATGCTGAGAGAATGGAGTGGCTGGGCTTGTATACACTGGAATTTAGAAGGATGAGAGCAGATCATATTGAAACATATAAGATTATAAAGGGTTTGGACACGCTAGAGGCAGGAAACATGTTCCCAATGCTGGGGAGTCCAGAACCAAGGGCCACAGTTTAAGAATAAGAGGTGAGCTATTTAGAACAGAGAAGAGGAAACACTTTTTCACACAGAGTTGTGAGTCTGTGGAATTCTCTGCCTCGGAGGGCGGTGGAGGCCGGTTCTCTGGATACTTTCAAGAGAGAGCTAGATAGGGCTCTTAAAGATAGTGGTGGCAGGGGATATCTATATTACTAAAAGTAAGATCTTGAGTGCCCTTATTGTGGTTTGTAAATGAAAATGTGGTTGGTTTGAAGTAAAAGCACTGCAAATGGTTGGTGGGGGTTTGGGTTGAAGTAAAAACACTGCAAATGGTTGGTGGGGGTTTGGGTTGAAGAGAAAACACTGCAAATGGTTGGGTGAGTTTTGGGTTGAAGAAAAAGCACTGCAAATGGTTGGGTGGGGTTTTGGGTTGAAGAAAAAGCACTGCAAATAGTTGGTTTGGAGTTTTGGGTTGAAGAAAAAGCACTACAAATGGTTGGGTGGGGTCTTGGGTTGAAGAAAAAGCACTGCAAATGGTTGGATAGGGTTTTGGGTGGAAGAGAAAGCACTGCAAATGGTTGGGTGGGGTTTTGGGTTGAAGTAAAAGCACTGCAAATGGTTGGGTGGGGTTTGGGGTTGAAGTAAAAGCACCGCAAATGGTTGGTTGGGGTTTGTAGTTGAAGTAAAAGCACTGCAAAATGGTGTGGTTTTGTGTTGAAGTAAAGAACACTGCAAATTGTTGGGTGGGGTTTTGGGTTGAAGTAAGGAGCACTGCAAATGGTTGGGTGGGGTTTTAGGTTGAAATAAAGAGCACTGCAAATGGTTGGGTGGGGTTTTGGGTTGAAGTAAAGAGCACTGCAAATGGTTGGGTACGGTTTTGGGTTGAAGTAAAAAGCACTGCAGATGGTTGGTTTGGGGTTTTGGGTTGAAGTAAAAAGCACTGCAGATGGTTGGTTTGCGGTTTTGGGTTGAAGTAAAAAGCACTGCAAATGGTTGGTTTGGGGTTTTGGGTTGAAGTAAAAAGCGCTGCAAATGGTTGGTTTGGGGTTTTGGGTTGAAATAAAAGCGCTGCAAATGGTTGGTTGTCTAAAATTGACAACTTCCTGTTTGCACTGTATATTGATTTTATATAAAACGCTACGACTTACGGCTGTGATTTTTGGCCATCTTACTCAGTCCTCCTCCACTCATCAGGTGCAGAGGATTCTTCCCATCAATGAAAAATAAGTGTTATTAGTGGTTCAAAAATGTTATGAATCTCTCTCCTGTCAATCACGCCATGAAGGCCACACCTTTTCCGGTGGGAGGGGGGAGGGATTATAAAACCCGGAAATGTGGGTGTGGCTCAGTCTCTGCATGATGGGGGAGGGAGAGGTCAAGACTCTGACAGCTGTGAATCAACTGAACACACTGAATGTCTACTGAACTGTGAGTGTGGTGTTTTGTGTGGTTTTATGGTGGTTTCACCCTTCTTGAAATGGTATGAAACTGCATTTGAATGTGATGTACCCTGCATGAAATTGTATGAAACTGCATTTGAATGTGGTGGCCTTGCACCCTGCATGAAATGGTATGAAACTGCATTTGAATGTGGTGGCCTTGCACCCTGCATGAAATAGTATGAAACTGCATTTGAATTTGGTGGTATTGCACCCTACTTGAAGTGATAGGAAACTGCACTTGAATTTGGTGGCCTTGCACCCTGCTTGAAGTGATAAGAAACCTCACTTGAATTTGCTGGCCTTGCACCCTGCTTAAAGTGGTAGGAAAATGGATTTGAATTTGGTGGCCTTGCACCCTGCTTGAAATGGAATTTCAAGAAATAGCCGTGATTCAACTGCCAGCCCACCAGCCGTGAGTGAGTTGCCAGCACATCAGGCTTGAGGGACTGAGCCGCCACCCCAAGACTCCATTTGGCCCACAATGCCCATACTAGCCCTCTGGAGACCAGTCCCTTCAGCCCACAACACCTATACCAGCGCTCCAGAAAGCCCCCCCCCACTGGCCATCAATATTGGAATTGGTGGAGAGGTGGAATATTGCCTTGGGGTACCAGCCCTCCCGTGTGAACATGGGACCCAACAGGTCCCACTTAGTCTAGTAGTCAATAGGTGCAGGAATAGGCCAGCATCGCCATTCAATGTGATCATGCCTGATCATCTTCAATCAGTACCCCGTTCCTGCCTTCTCCCCATATAACCTAGCTCTGCTATCTTTAAGAGACTTATCTACCTCTCTCTTGAAAGTATCCAGAGAACCGGCCTCCACTGCCGTCTGAGGCAGAGACTTCCGCAGACTCACAACTCTCTCCATTCTCAATGGCTTACCCCTTATTCTTAAACTGTGCCCCATGTTTCTGGACTCCCCCAACATCAAGAACATGTTTTCTACCTCTAGCGTGTCTAAACCCTTAATAATCTTATCTATTTCAATAAGATCACCTCGCATCCTATGGGGATATTGCTACCCCATCCTCATCTACCACCTTCCTCTCCACCCCCTCCGTACCCCATCTCTCCCCCCTCCCGCTCTGTCCTCTCCCTCTCTACCCCCTCCCCGTCTACCCTCCCTCGCCCTCTCACTCTACCCTCTCCCTCTCTACCCCCTCCCTCTCCCCCCCGCCCTCTCTACCCCGCCCTCTCTACCCTCCCTCCACCCGACTCTACCCCCTCCCTTTCTGCCCACTCCCTCTCTATCCCCCTCCCTCTATCCTCCCTCTCCCTCCCTCTCTACCCCCCTCCTTCTCCCTCGCTAACCCACTCCCTCTCTACCCCCCTCCCTCTCTACCACCCCTCCCTCTCTACCTCCCTCTGTAGGGATTGAAGAGGGAGGGTGAAGAGGAGGAGGGAGTGCTGGGGGGTGAGGAGAAATGATCCGTGCCTGCGCAGTTGGGGGCTATGTGTGAGTGGTGGAGTATTGTGTTGGGGAAACGGGTTGGGTTGGGGGAACGGGTGAATGGTGGAATATTGCGTTGAAGCAGACCCAACGTTGCGGGTCTGCACTTGGTCTAATATTTAAAATTTGTATTGTTTAAATTACTTTATAACTACACTCACATATCTTTATAAGGCCCTCTTGTGCTTTAACAAATTTTACAAGAAAATGTGTTCCATGCAGTTGGTATGACAAAACAGATAGAAAAAAATCTCAGTGCTGAATTCTCTCAATGCAGCTTACAGTTTATTTCATATACTTACATCTCCTTCAACGTTAACTATGCCAGTTGTTTCAGTTTCTAATCCATGTTCGGTAATAAATGACTTCACATTTACTAAGCTCTACAGAAACAAAAAATAGTATGAAAAAAGGACATGAGAGTGAGTGGTAAATCAAAGCTATAAATCACTTTATTTTCTGAAAACCAGTATGATCTTTCTTTCCAGTACAATGTTCTGTGCCAGTAGAATTAGTCAATGTTTTCTCTCTAAAATGGTTTATCTAATTGAACTTCACAAAAGCAGAATGAATCCAAATCTTATCCGTTGAGGTGCGGATTTTGTTTTTGTCTTCCAATGTATGTGGAATAATCTGAATCTATCTGTTTAAAATTTAGCCAATTTATTTGGCTCCTTGCAAGTCAAATCATCAGAAACATTTGACTAAAAGCCTCCAATTTTTAATTTATTGACATTAAATAGAAAGCAAGTATCTGTTTGGCTGCTGTGAAATGCCAAATGCTATGGAAAGGTGAATTTTAACGTGTTTTAATTACTCACAGGTACAGTAATACTCACATTAGTGCTCTAGATATGTTCCTCGAAAATGGAGCTAAACAAAACACCACTCTATGGGGTCATTGTCACATGGAATAAATGGGGATGAGATCCTGATAAGTAATTTTAACTAATTTATAGCGAACTTATTTGTAAGTTTGTACACTTTTCCACAATGTCTACTCTGGATGTTTACCCGTTTATTCCACTTCATTCAAGGCTCCAATATTAAAAGACTCCCTGAATGGATGAATGTGGCTGCTAACTGTACCGTGGAGGAGGATTCCCTGGCGCACCTTGCGACCCAGGGGTAGCATTAGTAGGTTTATCTGCCATAACAAAATTCCATTAGAAAGGGGACCGTTAAAACAAGGGTTTACTGTAAAGTTCCTCCAGGGACTATGTCATCCAGGGATGAATAAAGTTCTATTGCATTGAATCGTAGTCAAGTAACTGTCAGTGCACTGGTTTCTAAAGATCATGGCAGAAAAGAGTGCAAACAGTGCTTCTTCTGGAAGAATATAGGTTTTATAGAAGACAGCAATGATTCTGTGAAATAATCCCCTCGATAGCAATGAGCACTGCTAATTTCTCTCTCAGCACTGTTACTATACCCATAAATTATTGTTGCAAAACACAAGCAATGAAAGAGAATTCAGGCAGGATGGTGAAGCTTTAATCGACATTGAATGAAAATAAACATCTTTGATAGCCTATAATACATTTACACTTCAAAATAATCGCGGCTTATGATAGCAAAACAAATTTTGATCCTCAAAGCATCCTACCTTCCTCATGGTATCTCGTCCCTTATCCTCCTTAGACTTGTTAACAACAATTTTGGAATGTTGAGACTTCCCTCCAGATGTTTCCCGAGTTAAGCTCCTCTTATGTTTTGTCTGAATCATACACAATCACACATTAAAAAGTTTGTGTCAAGTTTGTGACAAGTTTGTGTCATAACTAAGTATAAAATCATGATCTGCTATGAACAATCACTGGTGCCCACCATTGATGCAATGTTCTATTTGCTAAATTAATGGAAACATTCATCTAGGTTTACTTAAGAATACACCATAAAGCTGCAATTTCTACCTCCTAGAAGAACAATAACATTCTCTTTGGCACTCCACCACCTGCAAAATAGCTTCCAAAACACTATCCTGACTCAGAATGTTTTTTCTTATCCACATGAGCTAGCTTCATCTCAGTTTTTGTGATGCCTACCCAATAGTATGAGTTTCTTCACCACAGCCATAAATATTGTTCAGGAAGGCAGCGTCTTACTATTTTTGATGGATAATTAGAGATGGTCATTAAATGGTCATGAATCACCAGAGAATTGATTACAAGTGAAAAAACAGAATCACTCATAGTTGGCATTCTATTTCTCAAGGTGCTGATCATCTTGGCATCCACAACCAACAATTATTTGAGCATTTGAATAAATCCACATTTCCAATCATTTAGACCTTAAAAGATCAAAAGCATATAACTTTCACCTAATTACCCATACATAGTCTTGATGATTGTCCTCACATGCATTGCCGGCCTATTTGTTCCAATGCATTGCCTTTCACATGGCTGCAGCCAAACAAGTAGGACCATAGATAGGGCTTTAAACTACATAGTGGAATGGTAGGTTCAACAGATTGGATAAGTATGGTTAAAGGAGCATGGGAAAGGTTACTGAAGCATCCAGAATAAGAAATAGGACCAAATGGGATAAGAGGTTCACATCAGACAACATGGGGACCAATTTGAGAAGTGGGATGGTGAAAACAGAACTGAAGGTGTTATATTTCAATGCCGCAGTGTACAAAACAAGGTGAATGAGCTTATAGCATGGTTAGAAATTAGCAAGTACGACATTGTGGGCATCACAGAGTCCTGGCTGAAAGAAGATCAGAGCTGGGAGCTGAACATCCAATGATACACATCCTATCAAAAGATAGACAGGTGGGCTGAGGGGGTGGCATAAAGGCATTAAAAGGCTACGGGGAGAAGGCAGGAGAATGGGGTTGAGAGGGAAAAATAGAACAGTTGTGATCGAATGGCGGAGCAGACTCAATGGGCACAATGGCCTAATTCTGCTCTATGTCTTATGATCACTCATTCACGTAGCAAAAGATTGGGCTGTATCATATTCCCCAATAGGTAACCGTTAGGACTAGATGAATGATAAAGAATACTTGGAATATTCCAGAAATGGGACCAGGTTCAGGAACAGCTTCCCTACAGCCATCAGGCTGTTAAACACTACAACCTCAAATACTGTAAGCTCTGAACTATAATAGACTATTATTATTATTATCATTATTGCACGAATATTGTTTGTTTTATGAGTATGTGTGTATGTATATGTGTATCTATATTACTAAAAGTCTGATCTTGACCACTTCCTGTTGTTCTGTATATTACTTTTAGAAAAAATGCTGCTACTTATGGCTGTGATTTTTGGCAATCTTGCTCAGAGTCCCCCTCCGCTACGCAGGACAAGAGGATTATGATGCTGGTCTAATATATATACATATATACATATATAATACATACATACATACATATGTTGTGTGTGTATATATATATATATATATATATATATATATATATATATATATATATATATATATATATTATATATATATATGTGTGTATATATATATATGTGTGTTGTGTGTGTTTGTATATATATGTGTGTGTGTATATATATATGTGTATATGAATGAATGAATGAATGCCTTTTTATTGTCACTATACACATGTACAATGAGATTAAAAGCTGCTCCTACTCAGTGTAAAAAACAAAAAGGGGGAGGGGGAATAAGGTGCACAGTTTCTGCGACGCTATGTACATTTCTATAAAAGACAATGGATAAATAGAATTACAGTTACAGTACAAATTACAGTAGGTAGATAGATGAAGGTCCGGGGGTTAGGCTGTGAAGTCAGTGCATATGTGAGTTCAGGGAAATAATGGATTTTGGAAAGAAACTGTTCTTGAGTCTATTTGTCCTTGTGCTGATGCACCTATAGCGCCTCCCTGAGGGCAGCAGGTTGAACAGGCCAAATGCAGGATGGGAGCTGTCCTTGATAATGTTCTTCGCCCTGCTGAGGCAGCGGGAGGTGTAAATGTCCATCAGAGGGGAGAGGGCAGCCGATGATCTTCTGTGCTGCCCTAACTATATATGGGGGGGGAAGTGGAGGAAGTAAAATCGGCAGCGAAATGAGCTGGGCGGCAGCAGCGAAAATCGGCCGTGAAAGAAAAAAAATTGAGCCGTTTTTGGAGGAGAGCGGGCTGCAGCAGCTGCCGTTATGGTGGCTGGCCAGCAGGAGGCCACAAAATGAGTGAGTGTGTGTGGGGGGGGGGGGTGAAGGATTTTATTTTTAAAAGTGTACATAAAAATGTCTAAATGTAACGAGGAGCGAATGGGTGAATATAAAAGTGTAATGTCTAGCAAAATTGAAAATTTCTCGGGGTTTGAAAGTGTGGTTTTGGCGAACCATGAAATCAAAGGGCAAATCTGACATACACCCACACACACACACACAGCCAACACACACACACACACACACACAGTATGAATATATTTCCACATTGAAATAATATCCTTCCGGCACAGGACAGCAGATTGCTGCTATGACCTGGTGGTGAAGCTTCAGCAATTCTAGACATAGGAGGACAAAATCATGCAGAGTAGCAATACTCCCAAAGTCTCTTCAAGCAATGGAAGCTGGAGCTAATGGAAGAGCAGCCTGAACTTGAATGGTAGGAATACACAAAATACTGGAGTAACTCTGCGGGACAGTAAGAATCTCTGGAGAGAAGGAATGGGTAACGTTTCGGGTCGAGACCCTTCTCCAGACTGATGTCAGGGGTGGGCAGGACAGAGATAGAATGAAGTCAGAGACAGTAAGAATGGTGGGAGAACTGGGAAGGGGGAGTGGATGCAGAGAGAGGGAAAGCAAGGGCTATTTGAAGTTAGAGAAGTCACTGTTCATACCGCTGTGGTGTCTACCCAAGCAAAATATGAGGTGCTGTTCCTCCAATTTGTGTTGGGCCTCACTCTGACAATGGAGGAGGCCCAGGACAGAAAGGTCAGATTGGGAATGGGAGGGGGGAGTTAAACTGCTGAGCAACCGGGAGATTAGGTAAATTAAGGCAGACTGAGCGGAGGTGTTCAGCGAAACGATCGCCGAGCCTACGTTTGGGCTCGCCGATGCACAGAAGTAGACAGCTGGAACAGCGGATACAGCAGAAGAGGTTGGAGGAGGTACAAGTGAACGTCTGCCTCACCTGAAAAGACTGTCGGGGTCCTTGGATGGAGTCGAGGGGGGAGGTAAATGAACAGATGTTGCATCTCCTGCGGTTGCTGAGGGAACGGATTCTGTGGAAAGCAGAAAAGGGTGGACATGGGAAGATGTGGCCAGTAGTGGGATCCCGTTGGAGGTGGTGAAAGTGTTGGAGGATTATATGCTGTGTGTGACGGCTGATGGGGTGGAAGGTGAGGACAAGGGGGACTCTGTCCTTGTTGGAAATGGGGGGGGAAGGGGAGCAAGAGCGGAGCTGCGGGATATCGAGGAGACCTCAGTGAGAGCCTCATCTATAATGGAAGAGGGGAACCCCCGTTTCCTAAAGAATGAGGACATCTCCGATGATCTAGTATGGAAAACATCATCCTGGGTGCAGTTGCGGCGTAGACGGAGGAATTGGGAGTAGGGGAATTACAGGAAGCAGGGTGGGAAGAAGTGTAGTCTATATAGCTAAGGGAGTCAGTAGGTTTGTAGTAGAATTCGGTCAAAAGTCTGTTTCCTGTTATGGAGACGGTGAAATCCAGAAATGGTAGCGAGATGTTTGAGATGGTCCAAGTGAATTTGAGTGCAGGATGGAAATTAATCGTGAAGTTGATGAAGTCAGTGATTTCTGCATGGGTGCAGGAGGCAGCACTGTTGCAGTCGTCAATGCAGCGGAGGTAGAATCAAACCTACAAAGGACCAATAACACATTGCATAGTGGAAGTATCAACTTTCACTGGTGTGGTCATAGCTTTCGCCTGCACTACACCATGATAGCCAAAACTTCGCCCTGGAAACGATTTGTACAAAATGTGTGCAAGATTGGAATTAAGATCCTTTGAATTTCTTGTAGGTATAGCATTTTAATGTATATCTATGTTCTGAAGAGCATCTTTAACCTGAAATAGTGACTCTGTTGCTCTTTCCACAGGTGCAGCCTGGCTTGCTGAGTGTTTCCAGCATATTCTGTTTTTATTATACACTGGAGATTCCTAATGCCCGGAATATGGAACCTTTCTCATCCTTTCTTTATCCATGGAGCTGGCATTCACTCTTCAATATTTCCAAGAAAGAAGGTAGAAATTGGAAGCTTACAGTATAAGAAATTTTACAAATCTACCAACATAGTCATATCTAAAATAATGCAAAAATATATTCCTATATCAATATTACCTTTTCAAATATTTCAGCCTCATTATAAGGACCTATTGGATATGCTCCTCGAATCCGTTTCACACCTGGATATAGTAAAGGTGCCATATTTACATACAATACTCCACGGAAATAAATAGGTCCTTCCTCCTCTGACTGCAGATAATATAAATTAAAAGATTACCACAAAGACTTGAAAGATAAATTGTGAAAGAATTCATATTAATATCATTAATTTCCCCAAGACTGAAAGTTTTCCATTTCTGATATCCATTTGGTCCTGTCAATTACATTAGGCTATGAATCTGTGTAGTAAACACAATCCTTCAAACAACAACACTTTTGGCTATGAAAACAAATCTAAAGGAGACAGTCATTTTTTAAAGTTTTTTTTTAAGTCACAACACAAGTAAATAGTGCATTTAAGAAGGCATATGGTATGCTTGCCTTCATTAAGTACAAAGGGCACTGAGTATGTTAGGAAATCATGATGCAGCTTTATGGGACTTTGTTCAGCCGCATTTGGAGTATTACGAGTAGTTCTAGTTGTCCCATTACATGAAGGATGTGGAGGTTTTGGTGAGGGTGCAGAAGAGGTTTGCCAGAATGCTGCCAGGATCAGAGAGTATTAGCAACAAAGGGAGGTTGAACAAACTTGGATTGTTTTATCTCGAATGCTGGAGGTTGAGGGGAAACTTGATTATGAGACGCATAGAAAGGGTAGACAGTCAGAACCTTTTTCCCAGAGCGGAAAAGTCAAATACCAAAGGGCATAGCCAAGGTGAAAGGGGCAAAGTTTAAAGGAGATGTGCCGGGCAAGTTTTTTTTATACACAGAGGGTGACGTGCTGCCAGGTTAGTGGTGGAGGCAGATACAATAGTGGCATTTAAGAGGCTTTTAGATGGGCACATGGATATACAGAGAATGGCGGGATTTGGATCATGTGTATTCAAATTATGAGATTAGTTCTTGTGCACCAGGAACTTATGCTTTCTTGTTTTTTGTTAGCACTAAATTATTTTATTAATTTATTGAACTTTTTCTTATTTACTATGCCAACTACTGAATACTGTGTTTACAAATCTGATGTGCTGCTACAAATAACAATTTAATTGATCCATTTCGGGACACATGACAATGAAACAATCTTCACTCTTGAGCATGTTCGGCACAGGCATATAAGGCTTTTCATAATGTTCAATGTGGTAGGCTGCCCTGGAAGATGAGATTGCATAGCATCCAGGGAGAGCTTGTGGCATGGATACAGATTTGGCTTCATGGAAGAAAGCAGAGGATGATGCTGGAGGTTGTTTTTCAGATTGGAGGCCTGTGACTGGTGATGTGTCTCGGGGATCGGTGCTTGGCTCATTGCTGCTTGCGGTTTATATTATCGATTTAGATGAGAATGTGCAAGGCATGATTGGTATGTTTGCAGCTGACATTAAAGTAGAAACTATCATAAACAACGAAGAGGGTTATCAAAAATTACATCAGGATCTTAACCAGCTAGCCAAGTCGGCTGAAGAAGTATGAGGTGTTACCTTTTGGGAAGTCAAAACAGGGCTGGTCCTTCAAAGTGCAGGGCCCTGCAGAGTATTGGAGAGCAGAGGGATCGAGTACATGTGCATAGTTCCTTGACAGTGCATCAAAGGTAGATGGGGTGATAAAGGCAGCTTTTGGTACACTAGCTTTCGTCTATCAGGGTATAGAGTATAGAAGTTGGGACATTCTGTTACAGCTGTACAAGACATTTGTGAGACCATATTTGGAGCATTGTGTTCAATTTTTGTAACCCTGCTATAGAAAGGACATTGGTAAATTGGAAAGACTGCAGAGAAGATTTACAGGGATGTTGCCAGGACTCGGCCAGAACTATACAGAGAGATTGCGCAGGCTAGGACTTTATTCCACAGAACGCCTAGGGGTGATCTTACAGACGTGTTTAAAATCATGAGGAGAATTCATTAAGTGTTTGCATAAGGTCTTGTACACAGTAGAGGGGAGTCAAGAACCAGAGGACAAAGGTTTAAGGTGAGAGGAGAAAGATTCAATAGGAACCTGAGGGGCAACTTCACTCTGAGGGTTGTGGATATATGGAATGATCTGCCAGATTAGGTAGTTACAATAACAAGTTAATAGACACTTGGAATGGTACATGGATAGGAAAGGTGTGCACGGATATGGACCAAATGCGATCAAATGTGACTAACTTAGGTGGGGCATTTTGATCAGCATGGACAAGTAGGGTTGAAGAGTCTGTTTACGTGCTGTATGACTCTATTTCATTATGGGACAAAGGGGCTGTTCTTATACTGTACTTTTCTCTGTTCCATGTCCGAAACAAAGAAGTATAGTCAAAATAGCTGTGTAAGCTAGTAATAGGTGTGATCATAAGGAAGAGTGATCATACATGTTTGCTAAAAATGGTATTTATTTAAAGAAGTATGTAGGAATATTATCTTATTTTCTACAGGTAGTGCATAAAAAACTCATCCAATCTTTCTTGCCCCCTTTATAATGATGACTCAATGAATAATTAACTGACCTTATCTACTTTACTGCTTTTCCCTCCTTTAGCCGGAGGAGCTAATGGCACACGCTTGATCTCCACGGGTAAGTAAGTATTTTCTGCTATATGCTTCTGCAAGCTGGAAATATATATTTAATTCAAACACACTTAGGAAATTGAATAAATTGCTCTTCAGGTTATCCATTTTACTTGGCATAACTATGAATATTCCGACACAGCAAAGAAAAATTGAACAGGACCTCCATTCCTGCAGATATTATTTTATCCAATTTCCAGCCAAATGATTTGGATTGAGATGTTCTAGGTAGTCAAAATATATTTTTTCGATTATCAATTTTTTTAAATGTCCAACCTCTGCAATAATAATTTGTAAACATCTCTATACTATTAAAATTCTCATCTTGTATGTATACGTGTGTGTGTCTCTGTGTCTTTCTACCTTCGTCATAAAGCCACTCGTTAGTGCAGACATTTTCAAACGTTATTCATCACATTGACCCCGTCAACACAAACTGCTTCATTACATGCTATATTTCACAAGTTACAGTGTTTTAAAAATAGCGAAAACCAATTTTTTTTTAACGGCAAACCTCCTTCAACCTGCTTCGCGTGACGTCAAAAAGGGGGAGTGGGTGGCCACCAGCTTCCAGTGACATCAGGGGGAGGGCCGCATTAAACTAACGTTCCGCTTTTTCCGACCCGGGCTCCTACACGCGACGACCCAGCTGGGATTTTTCGCGCCCATCAAGGAGCCATCAAGACCGCAGCGGTGAGGCCTCGTAACGGTGGGTTGTCGCAGCGGCGGTGAAACCTCGCGACGATAGGGCCGCGGCGGCGGTAGGGGAAAGGTGAGGGAAAGAGAGGTGAAGGAGGGATTGGGGAAGGAAGTGGGAAGATCCTGGGGTGGTGAGGGAGAATGGGGGAATTGAGGGAGAGGAGGGGGTAGGGAAAAAGGTTACCATGTCCATACTCCCTCTCTCGCCCCCTCCCTCTCTTCCCTCCCTGCCCCTCTCTACCCCCCTCCCTCGCTACCCCCTCCCTCTTCCCTCCCTCGTGCTCTCCCTCTCTACCCTCCCTCCCCCCCCACTTTACCCCCTCCCTCTCTGCGCCTCTCCCTCTCTACCCCCCTCCCCTCCATCTACACCCCTCCCTCTCACTCTCAACCCCTTCCACTCTCTACCCCCTCCATCTCTTCTCCCCCTCCCTCTCTACTCCCCCTCCCTCTCTACTCCCCCTCCCTCTCTTCTCCCCCTCCACCCCCCTTCCTCTCTACTCCCCCTCCCTCTCTACCACCCCCCCCCCTCTCTATGGATTGAAGACGTAGGATGAAGAGGAGGAGGAGAAAGAGCTGGGGGATGAGGAGAAATGAGCCAGGCCTGCACAGTGGGGGGTGTGTGGGAATGGTGCAATATTGCTTTGGGGAAACGGGTGAGTGGTGGAATATTGCGTTGGGGGAGCAGACCTTTCCCTTGGTCTAGTTCTTTCCTAAAATGAAAGGTCTGTTCGACAACAGGCATAATTTCCCCTCAAAGAACAAACAATTTCAATAAAATCTTAGAGACAAGAAAACATACTTTGCAAAACAGATCACATTTTAATATGAGGACAAGATTATGTGGAAACTGAAAATCAGAAATAGTATAGCAATAAAAAAGCTGCAAGGGAAGGCAGTTTGGGGAAGGGTATCATTGATGGGTTTCTAAGTTTCATAATGCAGATGGGCAGAAATAAAGGGTATGGAATTTGCATATTGTACATATTACTCTAAGTGATATCACACCAAAATCCCAAGTAGTCCCAGCAAGATTTTCTTACTTTTCTACACTAATCCACTTACATAGAGGCTATCACATGGTTTGCCTCCCTATTTACCAGTTTGTGTGACAACTTATAGACAGAATAAACTGAGATAAGGATCCACAAGCAGAGATATTCATCCTTATCAGTTTTGGCTGGATTCAAATCCAGAATTAAATATTACTTTAATTTGTAGTTAAATTAACATAAAGAGATCGAAAAGTTACCTGAGCAAAGTCTCAGACTCCAAAAAACAGCGTCGTTCGATGTTCCATGTGACACGCTTCTTCTCACTTTCTGCCTCTGTTCTAAATGCCCAATCCTGAATAATTATTAAAAGGAAGTAAAACTCCCAGATTTGTCTTTTGTTCTGTTTGAAACAAATCTATATCAGGTAAACCTATATTCAAAAATACCAATCAATATTACCATAGGTGTCCTCTGTTAGGTTGTCACTGGGACAAACAGCAGAAGACGACTGATGGAAAACACATTGAAATACTCACTGCATTGACGAACTGCCAAAGGATTATATTCAAAATCAAAGAGCAAGGGCAGCACATTGGCACAGCGGTAGAGCCTCACAGTATCAGAACCCATGTTCCATTCTGATTACGGGAGCTATCTGTGTGGAGATTGTACGTTCATCCCAGATACCCCAGTTTCCACCCACATTCCAAATACAGGTTAATTGGCCTCTGTAAATTGCTCGTAGTGTGTAGGATGCGAACGTGGGATAACAAGAAACTAGTGTGCGGGTGATCAATGGTCACGTGGACTTAATGGGCCGAACTGCCTGTTTCCGTGCTGTATCTCTAAACTAAATTAAACATTTAGAAGTCAGTCACCAATTTCGTCTGTGGCTTTGTGCCGAGCTTTGGCTAAATTCTAAAATGAAGGATATGTTAACAAATGCAGAATTGGGATGCAACATAATGAATTAAATAAATAATTATGAGGTAGTACAGTCATAACTCGCCCTATTCACAGAGATCCAACTATGATGCAGTTTTTGATACAAATTGACATAACTCTTTTACTGCAAATGCAGAAGCTTCTCCAATATCTTAATGTTGGAGTGGATGCTGAAATTGTACACAAGGTAAACAGAGAGATGCTAAGTCAGCCAATTACTGTTATATTTAAGGACGTTTTGGAATATCATGGCTCCCCAGCGATATGCATCAAAGTCAAAGTAAATTTTGAGGAAGGCAACAAAGTTCAGCTAGTCTTTGTTCACCCGTGGTCAGGGCCATAGGCCCCGCAGCTCCGAGGAGGCGGCCGAAAGTGGTTTTCCCCTTTCCCCTCCCCCCCCAGCCCCCACATAAGACATACCGAGAGACACCCAAGTTGACACTAGAAACACCAAAAAAACCAAAAAAAGTAGAAATAACGAACATGCTGCTGGCAGGGCAGCCGTCTCGCAGCGCCCCCATCGACCATGGTCATACCATTTAGTTATATGAGGATTGCTGTGTCACCTCTCTTGGGAGTACCAATGGTTGATACACAAAGCACAATCAAAAGATTTAATCCATGATTTGTTTGTATTCTATATCTCAAGAAATCAATCCTGACACTCTGCTTTTTTTGTATGTTCATGTGTTGTTGTTATTTGTAGTGTATTTCTATCTGCACCCTGGATCTTTCTGCTCGTCTAACTGATTTAGAGTTATTTGGCAAGAAATGTGTTATTCCCTTATTAATCCTGCAAAAAGGTACTACTCAATATTATCCTTATGAGATCATTTATCAGTTACATGGCCATTCCGTACTTATTAACCTTTCCTTTGTTTTAGTGCGATCCTTGGTATTAACTAAGCCCACAAATTTTTAAATTGTATTTCTCATTCCTGAGTACGATGTTTATGTGCAGATGACCAACAACAGTAATCCTAGCACCTATCTTTGTACATTACAATACCTGCCCTTTGTCTTACCTCTTTGCTATTTAGTTCCCCATCTTCATCTTCATATGGGCAAATCTCAATGAAGGAATCTACGATATTCTGAGCCCCAAATGCAGCTATGTTGCTTACTGGCCATCTCTTTGGTCTAATATTGGGCTCTTTTTCTCCTGCCATCTTCAAAATTCCATTAGAAAATACAATCCGAGGGTCTTTCTGAAACATAATCCAGTTAACTATCATTAGATAATATGTTTTATGGTTCTTTAAACTGGTTAATTAATGCATGTTGAGTTTAATATGAATATTTGAACAAAAGGAATTAGAATCAAATTTTTCATGAAACATTGGTTCAACCACACAGAAATGAAATGCATAATTTTGGCGTCATTGTTACAGAAGGAACACATATCAATGGAAAAATTGCAAAGATGATTTACATGGATGATTCTAGAACTGAGAACTATCAGCAAAAAAGGGTGCTCATGAACAGCAGCAGATGCTGGAAACTTTAGCAAAAAAACAAAAGCACTGGAGGAAACATTAGGTGCAGGAATATGCCATTCGGCCCTTCGAGCCTGCACCGCCATTCAATATGATCATGGCTGATCATCCAACTCAGTATCCCGTACCTGCCTTCTCTCCATATCCCCTGATCCCCTTAGCCACAAGGGCCACATCTAACTCCCTCTTAAATATAGTCAATGAACTGGCCTCAACTACCTTCTGTGGCAGAGAATTCCAGAGATTCACCACTCTCTGTGTGAAAAATGTTTTTCTCATCTCGAAATGTTTTTCTCATCTTGGCTGGCAATTGCGGAGGCCAAGGACAGAAAGTAGGTAGTATAAATAGGTTTTATATTTCACTCCTCCTTTTCTTCCATTATTGGACACTCTTTCCACGAGTTATATCTCACTCCTCCTTTCCACTTAAGTTATTGTCACTTAATTCCTCATCTGAAAATAATGCCCCACCCCTCATCTGTATTCATCTATCACTTGCTAGGATAGACATAAAATGTTGGAGTAACTCAGCGGGTCGGCAGCACCTCTGGAGAAAAGGAATAGGTGAAGTTTCAGGTTGAGGCACTTCTTCAGACTCCTTTTTTTTTCCCCAGAGATGCTGCCTGAACCTCTGAGTTACTCCAGCATTTTGTGTCTATCTTTGGTGTAAACCAGCATCTGCAGTTCCTTCCTATCACACGCCAGGCTTTGTCGCACCCCCACCTCTTTTCCAGCTTTCTTCCCCTTATTCCAATCAGTCTGAAGAAGTGTCCAAAACGTCACCTATGTAGTGGTGAGGTGACTACATAAAAACATAGAAAATAGGTGCAGGAGGAGGCCATTCGGCCCTTCAAGCCACCACCACCATTCAATATGATCATGGCTGATCGTTCGCTATCAATAACCCGTGCCTGCCTTTTCCCCATATCTCTTGACTCCACTATCCCCTAGAGCTCTATCGAACTCTCTCTTAAATCCATCCAGTGATTTGGCCTCCACTGCCCTCTGTGGTAGGGAATTCCATAAATTCACAACTCTCTGGGTAAAAAAGTTTTTTCTCAGCTCAGTCTTAAATGACCTCCCCTTTATTCTAAGACTGTGACCCCTGGTTCTGGACTCACCCAACATTGGGAACATTTTTCCTGCATCTAGCTTGTCCAGTCCTTTTATAATTTTATATGTTTCTATAAGATCCCCCTCATCCTTCTAAACTCCAGTGAATACAAGCCTAGTCTTTTCAATCTTTCCTCATATGACAGTCCCGCCATCCCAGGGATCAATCTCGTGAACCTATGCTGCATTGCCTCAATCACAAGGATGTCCTTCCTCAAATTAGGAGACCAAAACTGTACGCAATACTCCAGATGTGGTCTCACCAGAGCCCTATACAACTGCAGAAGAACCTCTTTACTCCTGTACTGAAATCCTCTTGTTATGAAGGCCAACATTCCATTAGCTTTCTTCACTGCCTGCTGTACCTGCCCGCCAACTTTCAGTGACTGGTGTACAAGGACACCCAGGTCTCGCTATACCTCCCCCTTACCTGACCTAACCCCATTGAGATAATAATCTGCCCCCTTGTTTTTGCCGCCAAAGTGGATAACCTCACATTTATCTATATTATACTGCATCTGCCACGCATCTGCCCACTCACTCAACCTGTCCAGGTCCCCCTGCAACCTCCTAACATCCTCTTCACAGTTCACACTGCCACCCAGCTTTGTGTCATCCGCAAACTTGCTAGTGTTGCTCCTAATTCCCTCTTCCAAATCATTTATATATATGGTAAACAATTGCGGCCCCAACACCGAGCCTTGCGGGACTCCACTTGCCACTGCCTGCCATTCTGAAAAGGACCCGTTCACTCCTACTCTTTGCTTCCGGTCTGCCAACCAATTTTCTATCTATGTCAACACCCTACTCCCAATACCATATGCTCTAATTTTAGTCACCAGTCTCCCATGCGGTGGCACCCCTTCATCCATTTTACTTGTCACATCCTCAAAAAATTCCAGAAGATTAGTCAAGCATGATTTCCCTTTCATAAATCCATATTGACTTGGACTAATCCTTTTATTGCTATCCAAATGCTCCATTATTACCTCTTTAATAATTGACTCCAGCATCTTTCCCACCACCGAAGTCAGGCTAACTGGTCTGTAATTCCCCGTTTTCTCTCTCACTCCTTTCTGTGGGATAACATTAGCTATCCTCCAATCCACAGGAACTGATCCTGAATCTACTGAACATTGGAAAATGATCAGCAATGTGTCCACTATTTCTAGAGCCACCTCCCTGAGGACCCTGGGATGCAGACCATCAGGCCCAGGGGATGTATCATCCTTCAGTCCCATTAGCTACCCAATACTATTTTTCGCCTAATGAAAATGTCTTTCAGTTCCTCTACCCCCTTAGATCCTCTGTCCTCCAGTACATCTGGGAGATTGTTTGTGTTCTCTTTAGTGAAGACGGATCCGAAGTACCTATTCAACTCTTCTGCCATTTCCTAGTTGCCCATAATAATTTCACCTGTGTCTGCCTTCAAGGGACCCACATTTGACTTTGATACTCTTTTTCCCTTAACATATCTAAAGAAGCTTTTACTGTCCTTCTTTATATTCCTGGCCAGCTTCCCCTCGTACTTCATCTTTTCAGCCCGTATTGCCCGTTTTGTTTCCTTCTGTTGTCCTATGAAAGTTTACCAATCCTCTGGCTTCCGGCTACACCTTGCTGTGTTATACATCTTTTCTTTTAGTTTTATTCTATCCCTAACTTCTCTTGTCAGCCACGGTTGCCTCCTACTCCCCTTAGAATCTTTCTTCCTTTTGAAATGAAATGATCCTGCATCTTCCGGATTATGCCCAGAAATTCTTGCCATTGCTGTTCCACCGTCATTCCTGCTAGGATCCCTTTCCAGTCTACTTTGGCCAGCTCCCCTCTCATGCCTTCATAGTCTCCTTTGTTCAACTGCATCACTGCCAATTCCGATTTAACGTTCTCCTTCTCACATTATCACAGACAGAGGTGGTCAAATTGAATGGATAAGGGGAAATGGAAAAGGAGGCATGTTAACGATGTAACATGGTGGGATGAAGCTTGAATTATTGTTAAATGATAAACAAATAAAGTATTCCTGTGCTATAATACTCCATATAAGAAATCCTGATGTATGTGGTACATTCTTGCAAAATATTTACCTGAGTGGAATCTGGCAGAAATAGTGAAATTATATAATTAAATTGTGGTCCAGTGAGGTTCCAGCTGTCAGGAACAGAATAGGCAGACTCTACAGTAATCCTCATCAGATTAGATGCCTCTAATTGGGCTTCAGATAGTAATGGTTCTGGGACAGACACGGCAATATCCAGTGCAGCCTGCAGACAAAAGACAGCAACAGGCAAAGTACAGACATTAAAGTTATACTGCAAATGTCACTTACTTTACATGTGTGTATTTAATAAATTAGTATAAATAAATAGCTCATTAAACTCTAATGATCAAACTTCCAAGCCAGATGGTGGTAGCCTTGATAGGCAACAATGTTTCCTTTTCATTCCAGTCTCCTGGGGATTCCCAATGAGCCACTGTAACCAAGATGGTCAAAACATTTATAACCAATCATCAGATTAGGCTACAACTAGAATGTGTGCTGACAGTTTTAATCACCACATTACAGCAGGGATGTAATAACTTGAAAGTGTTGAGGGAATTTACTAGGATGTTGCCAGAGCTAGAGAATTATGAGCAGAGGTTGAGTCAGCTGGGTTGTTTTATTTAGAACCTAGGAGAATGAAGGGAAAGGTAAAGAAAAGTAAGAGGCCTGGTCAGTATGAACAAACAGGACAGAGTTCCCTTGATAGAGAGGAATTTGAGGAAGGACATTCTTGCTGTTGAGATAGTGCACGGGTAGGTTAACAAGGTTAAATCCCGGGATGGCGGGACTGTCATGATGAAAGAATGGAACAACTGGGCTTGTATTCACTCGAATTTAGAAGGATGAGAGATAATCTTATAGAAACATATAAAATTATAGAAACATAGAAAATAGGCGCAGGAGTAGGCCATTCGGCCCTTCGAGCCTGCACCGCTATTCAATATGATCATGGCTGATCATCCAACTCAGTATCCTGTATCTGCCTTCTCTCCATACCCCCTGATCCCTTTAGCCACAAGAGCCACATCTAACTCCCTCTTAAATATAGCCAATGAATTATTAAGGGATTGGACACACTAGATGCAGGAAACATGTTCCCGATGTTTGGGGAATCCAGAACCAGGGGCTACAGTTTAAGGATAAGGAGTAGACCATTTAGAACTGAGATGAGGAAAACCTTTTCACCCAGAGAGTTGTGAATTTGTGGAATTATTTGCCTCAGAAGGCAGTAGAGGCCAATTCACTGGATGCATTCAAAAGAGAGTTAGTTAGAGCTCTTAGGGCTAGCAGAATCAAGGGATATGGGTAGAAGGCAGGAACTGGGTACTAATGATAATATTGGCCATTTTAGTGTCAGACAAAATGGAGGATTTCTGTCTTTGCAAAACCTACTTGGCATCTTTTTGCAAAGAGCATGAGGTTCATGGCTCCAGAATGTCTTGATCCTGGGAGGAAATGAAATACAGGGTGATGTCCAGCTGTCCCCTCAATTGTTAATATGTATGAGGGTTTTGCAGAGAGCTGAGCCTTGCTGCAAATGCATTATCAGGATTGGTTGGGGAATGGTATGTTATAATACCACTGTTAACTATGTTGCATGGTCTTTGCACTGTTCTCTTGTGATTGGTCAAGGCAAGGGGCTTGATTGGGTTAGGGAACTGTCAATTAATATATTGTATGATCTTTATTTATGATTGGTTTGTAGGGGTTGCCCCCTCCATGTATCTCACACCATGGGTCCGATAAGGTATATAAGAGGGGACAGCACATGAGTCTGTGTCGATCTTCTGGGGGAGCACTTGAGACCGTGCTGACCTGCTGTAAGTGTCTATTTGCATGAGGCTGAAGGGCTTGGACGAGTAGAGACAAGGATTGGACCCGCGTTGTTGGTTAGGTATTGTATAAGGTTGTGTTATTGTGTTTGAAAATAAAGTTAGTTGAATCCAGTGCTTGACTCAGTGTTTTACTGAACCAGACCAACGGGGTGAGAATAGGAGCAGAATTACACTAATTGTAGATGATCAGCTATGATCACATTGAATGGAGATGCTGGCTCAAAGGGCCAAATGGCCTACGCCTGCACCTATTTTCTATGTATCCATATCCATAACTAGAGGTGTTAATGATTTTTCATCCATAGATTAGTGGGATTCTGGAAATAATTAGCTCTGAAAGATACAAAAAAAAGCATGATCACATTTAAAATATGCATAGATGGTTACTTGAATAGTCAAAACCTACAGACTACAAACCAAGAACTGGAAAATGGAAATAAGTTATAGATCCAATTTTGGCTGTCATGGCAGCATGAAATATTTATTTGATTCAATGATACTTCATAACAATATTAGCTGATAGGAAACTATTGGTTTTGTTTCTTCTCAACTGGATAATTATATTTTTTCCTGTGGGAAATCTTCATCTCTTTAATACAAGGATTCTCAACCTCATGGAAACCTCTTTCCTTCTGAGGATGAGGGTGGTGAATCTGGAATTCTTTTCCACAAAAGGCTGTGGAAGCCAAGTCAGTGGATATTTTTAAGAGAGAGATAGATAAATTCTTGATTAGTACAGATGTCACGAGGTTATGGGGAGAAGGCATGAGAATGAGGTTAGGAGGGAATAATAGATCAGCCATGATTGAATGGCGGAGTAGACTTGATGTGCCGAATGGCCCAATTCTACTCGTATCACATGACCTTCTGACCTTATTCTATCATTCTGGAATGCAACATGCTAATGATGCATTAACAAACTGAAGATACTCTCCAGAGTGTTTGATTAATTTGGAACATTGATGCTGACTGGGATATTGCACAAAAGTATATACTGATGTATTGTAATTTCCTCTCAATCACCAAGCAAACTTGTTAATATTATTAAACCTATCTAAAAACTGCTCGTGGATCAGTATGACAATTTAGAAAAAAGATAGTCTGACCAAACTAAAAATACCTTCCTGCCACATATCATGGCTACATCATTATTTAATTAACAGCATAGGGATATAACCTAATGAACCATTAGTTCATATGTCATAGGAGAAGAATTAGGCCATTTGGCCTATCGAGTCTACTCCGCTATTCAATCATGGCTGATCCATCGTTCCCTCTCAACCCCATTCGCCTGCCTTCTCCCCTTAACCTTTGATATCCTTACTAATCAAGAATTTGTCAATCTCCACTTTAAAAATACCCAATGACTTGTCTTCCACAGCTGTCTGTGGACTAGTCTGTGGACTAGTAATTCCAGTTTCACCACCTTCTGACTAAAGAAATGTCTCCTCATCTCCTTTTTAAAGTACAAACTTTTATTCTGAGGCTGTGCCCTCTGGTCCTAGATGCTCCTACTAGTGAAAACATCCTCTCCACATCCACCCTATTGAGGCCTTTCACCATCCAGTAAGTTTCAATGAGGTCCCGATCATCCTACTAAACTCCAGTGAGTACAAGCCCAATGCCTTCAAACGCTCATCATACATTAACCCAATCTTCCCCGGGAATGTACGTTTGGAATCCTTCAACACCAACCAAAAAATTGATTTGAATTTTTTTTTAATACTTATACAATAACAAATGACCATGAAGCTGCTTTTGTAAAAAATGCTAATGGCTAACCCATTTCCTTAGATAGGTAAACATGCCATCCTCACCTTGTCTGGGCTACATGTATCTCCAGACGCATAATAATGTGGTTGACTCTGAAATGGCCGAGCAAGCCACTCAGTTATCCCACAACTGCTACATTAAAGAAGAAAAATAAAATATAAAACCTGGCACCTAATTTGGACATGACCAAGTCAGATCAAGCCCAGTTAACCATGTCCAGATGCCATAAAATCATTTTATTTTATTGATTACCTTAGTTTCATCTGCTACAATTGGTTCCAAAACAACTCCGCCCATAGGATGGACTGTAAGGGTTTTTGTATATGTACATAGGCCTGAGGGCAAGGATGACAAATTTTAACATCAATTATTGTGTGCTGCATAAAGTCCATTTTAATGAACAGATAAATCACATCACTTAATTTTTTGCTAATATCACCCACCTTCAGCAAGAGGTAATAGGTCCACTGTAACTTGACCCAGTATAATAGTCTTCTCATCTTTTTTCTTCTTTTCTTTAGGTAAAATTTCAATAACTGTCACTAAATAAAAAGCAAGAAGCACCTAAAAATATATTTAAAATGTTCTAAAACTTTTTTTCAAAATACAACAGGAAACAAATAATGGCTCGTAACTGGATTGGGAGAAAATGTGCGTGATAAATTCTGTACGGAAAGCATTTTGTGCATATTTTGAAATGTTTGTGCCACTTTCTGGTAGAACCAATTTCTGGTTTTCCCCACTTCATATTGCAATTTACCCATGATGGTGGTGTCATCTTCCTGCAATATATTATGACCCATCAAGATAAACACAGTGTACTTCCCACTTAACAGCAGAATCCGCACCATCTCCGACCGCCATTTAGTGCGGCTCCTTGACAACATCCTTGCCAACCGCAGTTTTGTACTCAAGACCAGCGACGGACAATTTAGCCGACTGCGACACCTAAGAAATGGAGTCCCCCAAGGCTCGGTACTGGTCCCCATGCTCTTCAATCTCTATATCAGCGATCTGCCACGTACGACCTCGCACCAGTATGGATACGCAGATGACCTGGCTCTACTGCATTTGGACAGGAGTTAGTCAAGCGTGGAGGATGTGCTCTTGGCGGATATGGAACTTGTCGCGGGCTACCTTAAGACCTGGAGACTAAAATTGCGTGTGGCAAAAACCACCACAACGGCCTTTCACCTGAACAACAAGGAAGCTCAATGCCAGCTAACCGTCACCCTCAATGGGTCACCCCTACCCTATAACCCATTTCCTACATACCTCGGGGTGAAACTAGATTGGCAGCTGACCTACAAGCAACACCTTGAAGCTCTCCGTGCTAAAGTCTCGGCGCGGAACAACCTCCTGCGTTGTTTGGCTGGATCGTCATGGGGCGCCCGGACATCTACTCTTGAACCAGTGAACTTGCACTCGTGTACAGCGCCACTGAGTATGCCGCCCCAGCATGGTGCCGCAGCACTCACACTAGGAAGCTAGACCCCATCCTCAATGACACCATGTGGATCATCACTTGCTGCCCACGTCCTACACCGACGGATCTTCTGCCGGTGCTCGCAGGTATCGCACCCGTCAAGCTTCGCAGAGAGTACTTCACCCACAGGCTGGTGTGCAAGGCCCCATCGGACGGCAAACATCCCTTGCACCACCTCGGCCAGGACTCACAGCAACTGGGACCTCAATGCCTGTCATTTCGTCGCCCCTTCTCCCGTCACGCAGCGACCCTCTGTGGCTTCGGTTTCAACACACTTGGAACATGGAGAACCAGCTGGGAACAGACGACGCAACCTCTTCAATTCACTGTTGCATCGAACACCACAGCCCCACCCGGCTCGGACCTGCCCCGCAAAGAGTGGGTCACCCTGAACCGGATCCGTGCAGGGGTCAGCCGGTTCAACGCCAACATGCATCGCTGGGGGGGTTACACAAAATGCTGGAGAAACTCAGCGGGTGCAGCAGCATCTAAGGAGCGAAGGAGATAGGCGACGTTTCGGGTCGAGACCCTTCTTCAGACTGGTCAGGGATCAGGGAAACGAGAGATATAGACGGTGATGTGAGAGATAAAGAACAATGAATGAAAGATATGCAAAAAAGTATCGATGATAAAGGGAACGAGCCATTGTAAGCTGTTTGTGGTGTGAAAATGAGAAGCTAGTGCGACTAGGGTGGGGGAGGGAGATAGAGATAGAGGGAATGCCAGGGCCCGAGGGCTGAGGGAGAGGTGGGAGGGGGAGGAGACAGCAGGGTTAACAGAATTGAGAAAATTCGATGTTCAAGCCCAAGGATGCAAACTCCCCAAGCGGAATATGAGGTGCTGTTTCCTCCAAATTGCGGTGTTGCTCACTCTGGCCATGGAGGAGGCCCAGGACCGAGAGGTCGGATAACGGAATGGGAGGGGGAGTTGAAGTGCTGAGCGACCGGGAGGTCGGTTTGGTTTTTGCGGACCGAGCGGAGGTGTTTTCGGCGAAACGATCGCCAAGCCTCCGCGCTTGGTCTCACCGATATAGATCATCTGGCATCTGGAGCAGCGGAAGCAGTAGATGAGGGTGGAGAGGTGCAGGTGAACCTCTGTCGGACCTGGAAGGAAGGAACTGCTTGGGTCCCTGAAAGGAGTGGAGGGGCGAAGGTGAAGGGACAAGTGTTTGCATTTCTTGCGGTTGCAAGGGAAAGTGCCCGGGGAAGGAGCGGGAGGGAAAGAATTGACAAGGGAGTCGCGGAGGGAGCGTCTTTGCGGAAGGCAGACAGGGGGGGAGATGGAAGATGTGGCGGGTGAGGGGGTCACGTTGGAGGTGGCGAAACTGGCGGAGGACTAATCTGTTGTAATTGCCGGGCTGGTGGGGTGAAAGGTGAGGACCAGGGGGACTCTGCCCTGTTTGCGAGTGGGGGAATGGGGAGAGAGGGCAGTGTTGCGGGTATGGAGGAGACCCTGGTGCGAGGCCTCATCTATAGTGGGGGAGGGGAATCCCCGTTCTCTGAAGAATGAGGCCATTTGTGATGACCTGGTTTGTGAAACGCCTCATCCTGGGAGCAGATGCGGCGTAGACAAAGGAATTGGGAATAGGGGATGGAGTCCTTACAGGAAGCAGGGTGGGAGGAAGAGTAGTCCAGGTAGCTGTGGAGTCAGTGGGTTTGTAGTGGATGTCGGTCAGGAGTGTATCACCTGCAATAGAGATTGTTGAGGTCAAGGAATGGTAGGGAAATGTCGGAAATGGTACCAAGTGTATTTGAGTGCCGGATGGAAGTTGGTGGTGAAATGAATGAAGTCAGTCAGTTTGTGTGGGTGCAGGAGGTGACACCAAAGCCAGTCATCGATGTAACGGAGGTAGAGGTCGGGATGGGGCCCTGGTACGCCGAGAACAAGGATTGTTCGACGTAACCCAACAAAGAGGCAAGCGTAGCTGGGGCCCATGCGTGTGCCCATAGCTACGCCTTGTGTTTGGAGGAAATGGGAGGAGTCAAAAGAGAAGTTATTGAGGGTAAGGACCAACTTCCGCTAGGCGGAGGAGGGTTGTCAGTGTGACGGGTATGGGTTGCTCCTCTGTCGAGGAAGAACCGGAGGGCTTTGAGACCGTCCTGGTGGGGGATGGAGGTGTAGAGTGACTGTACGTCCATGGTAAAGATGAAGGATGGGGGCCTGGAGAATGGAATGCACGGACCGACGGAGAGTGTCTGAGGTGTCTTGAACATAGGTGGGGAGGGATTTAACAAAGGGGGATAGGATGGCGTCAAGGTATGTGGAAAATGTGTTCGGTGGGGCACGAACAGGCAGAGACAATGGGTCTGCCAGGGCAGTCGGGTTTGTGGATTTTGGGGAGAAGGTAAAATCGGGCCGTGCGGGGCTGGGAAACGATGAGGTCGGAGGCTCGGGAGGGTAAGGAGCCGGAGCTGATGAAGTCGGTTATGGTGCTCGAGATGGTGGCCTGGTGTTCGTCAGTGGGGTCATGGTCCAGGGGTAGGTAGGAGGATGCATCGCTGGGGGATGTGTTCATCAGCGGCCTGCATGTGTGGAGCAGACCAGCAAACAGCGCAGCACGTCATTTTTGACTGCGCTGTCCTCCGTCCCCCTGGTGGAGGAGTACACCTCACGGCCCTCGACAACAGGACATTAAACTGGCTACAACGCCTGGAGGACATTACATAACCTCTGCTGCCTCAAACGTAGAAGAAGAAGCAGAAATTGATTAACAAAAAATCACAACCTACTATCTCAGATCAGAGTTTCTTGCCACATACACCTTCTACATACATCACATCTTTCCTAGCCTACAATGGCTCATTATGGTCTCCACCATTCCTGAGGTCATCTGTTGCTGGATCTGATTTGGTCTGACCTTTCTGCGCCTCCATTCCCCCCCCCCCCCTTCCCGTTCTTTCAGTCTGAAGAAGGGTTCTAACCCAAAACAACACCTATTTCATTTCTCCAGAGAGGCTACCTGACCACTGAGTTCAGCATTTTGTGTCTATCTTCGGTATAATCTAGCATCTGCAGTTCCTTCCGACACTGTTATGGTGAAATTTGGAACATTAACTCGAGGCTCAGGTTTATTTATCATGTAAAGAAAGTACTCCACCATCATAATAGTTGAATTCAAAATAAAATGAGGTGAATCACAAATGTATGAGAGACAGTGTTACTTTTTGCTCATACAGAACATGACTGTTATTATCTGACTATGTTGGATTAATTTCAGGTGCCAGCTAAATGTTAAATATATTGTCTATCATCTGTTCAAACACTGCAGCATAATTATTTTTAATTCTTCGAAATTCACAGATTCAAACTGAGCAGATTATGGTTATAGATTTAGGCTTGATTATCTTGAAATGTAATCATTATACATCCTATGCATCTTCACAGAAGAGACCAGTAATGAAATCATAGCTCAGTTCCAGCATGGCGCATGTTTGGTCTTGCACATGAATATCAGCAAAGAATTATATATGTGTACTTATAATTCAAGGGCAAATGAAACTGATACTCACAAATCACAGGTTTATGCACCAAGTTGTCCATCCCTTGAATTCCATCAAAGCTACAATCAAGGCTGGTTGTGAAGTTGTACTCTATTTCTCCTTCAGTCACCTGCAATTTCCCAGAGTCTCCAAGATGAATGCTATTATAATCAGCACGGACATAGGACATTGGATTGTCTGTCTTAGTTCCTTTCTGCATGGACAATAGAATACATGACATGGGATGCAAAAACACATTAATCTGTCTATATTTTAAAATTGAAATCGCAATCACAAAACCTTTCAAAATAACATGACATTCAAATGTTGACTGGATCAAGCCAATTGACAAATCAAATTCATATTTGTTTTAAACACTGCCTCTGATATTGTTACCTATTGACCTAAATCTTATAAATCACACATAAAGCCACAAATTTATAGAATAAATAATTTAAAGAGACATTAAATGGTAAATATATGCTGCAGTACAAAGATATAATTGAGTAGCTTGTGACATGAACAAGCGGTCATAATACAATATCCAATAATTACACACACGTCCAGTTTCATTTTATGACACTCAAAGAAGACAATTATAAAGCTATCCTTGCACCCCCCTCGCACACCTTTTGCCAGTATTTTTATGGTTTCATGATCAGCAGCTGTAACAATGATTGATTTCAGCAATGTAAGTGTGAGGAATCGCCCTCGTTTTAAATAATACCTAATACAAGAATCACCTCAAATGTTTGACCACAAACTATATAAGACGTAATATCCTTGGGATAAGATACCAAGATGATACATACCAAGTTCCTGCCCCTCAGCACTGTGATCTGCACTGACACTGCATTGCGTCCTTTGCTTTCAACTTCAGGGTTCTCCATGTCCACAGCCACTGTTTTACAGTAAAATATTAACTATTTTGAGGATAAAAATAGCATTATGACCAAAATGTACATAACATTCCACAATTAATTTGATTAACATATAAAGATTGACCAGAGATTTACAAAATGGTACGTTTCCCACCTCTGAAATCCATTATTTTTCGCATTCCTATTAACTGATGAATGCCATCTCCCTCTCTCTGAGATTCTATCCAGTATTGAACAGACTTAATCATGTGCCTAGTAAGTCTTAATTTTAGCAAAGCCATAAAAGGTTATCTGAATAGTTTATTAACTTGCTGAAGTGGTTCAATAAAGATTTTTGTTCAAGACTTTTAGTCGGGTGATGCTTACCATATCATTTAATCGACAGAGCTCTGATGCTCTGACAGAAAGTCATCAATCTGAAATGTTTGCTCAGTTTTTTTTCGACGGGCTTTCTGCCCGAATTTGCCGAGTATGTCATTCTTGAACAGCAGACGGAACTTTTGACCAATTTAAAAATAAAGAGCATGGTCAGGTTTAGGGTAAAATATTATTTGAACATAGGAAATCATCGTAACATGTTTGATGGATGTTTATTGGATGATGGATATACACCCATGTAAAATAAATCAAAATAACATTGTTATCTCGGACAGTTCTTGCCTTTTTAACTGCTGGTCCTACCTACTTAGATCATTGGAAATTCAGGAACATGGTGTTTGGATCATGGGCAGTGTATATTGTGAAAACAAATGTGAAGAAGGACGGGAGAAATTACAAGATCACAAAATTTATTTCCAGTTTCCCTTAATTTTTGTATGCAATTTTTCCTTGTGCAGAAGGAAGCCGATTTACTCTCGGGCTTCCAACAAAACCACTGAAAGGGGTTGTGAAAATAGCCTCAAGAGACATGGCCTAACTGAGCATGTTCTTCTCAGCCCATTCTTAAATTGGTCAAAAATGTCCGATATGCTCAAGAAAGATGTACTTGAAAGACAGGCAGTAATCATGTCGAGGGCTAGCATTTCAGATTGTGGTTTACACAAAAGGCTGGAGTAACTCAGAAGATTATGCAGCATCTCTGGAGAAAAGAAATAGGTGATATTTCGGGTTGAGACCTTTCTTCAGACTGAGAGTCAGGGAAAAGGGAAATGAGAGATAGAGAAGGTACACAGAACAAATGAATGAAAGATATGCAAACAGCAACGATGATCAAGGAAAGTCCATTGTTGGCTGTTGGTTAGGTGATAACGAGTTATACACATATGGCAGAGGATCACATACACCTCCACCAAATTCATCTGTATCCGCTGTTCCAGGTGTGGACTCCTATATATCATCGAGACCAAGATCATTTCGCTGAACACAAATTGGAGGAACAGCACTTCACATTTTGCTTGGGCAGCTTACAACCCAGTGGTGTGATTATTGATTTCTCTAACCAAGTAACCCTTGCAACCTCCTCTCTCTCCGTCTCCCCCCCCCCCCCCCCCTAGTCATCATACTGTCGTCCTGTTGAGTTTCACTATCTATAAAACATGGGGGGGTCGGTCGGGGTGCCGATGCCCTATTCCATCATCTTTTACAGTGCAGAAATTGACCATTTTGCCGTTTTTTAACAGGTAAGAACAAAGGTGTTGCATGTGTTACTAGTGTATACCAGAAGCTGCCTTGTACTCCGGATTGAACTACTCCGTGTGTCACGCCCTTTGACCTGATGACCTTACGTGCAACCACCCTATGTGCCTTCTGTATCTCACGTTTCCCTTTCTCGGTCTGTAGAAGGGTCTTGACCCGAAACATCACCCATTACTTCTCTACAGAGATGTTGCCTGACCTGCGGAGTTACTCCAGCACTTTGTTGGTATGTTACAAATCTTACCTTTAACGTTGCTGCAGTTCTGTCACTGGCCGTGTGCGCGACTTTGGCGCTTTTATGGGGGGGGGTTGGGGGGGGGGGGAGGGGCGGGATTAAATTTGCGGATTTTTTTTTTTTCCCTTGCCATCGGAGCTTTATATGTTCACGGAGTCGAGCTATTTCTGGAGATTCGTTCCGACTTGCGTAAGTTAATTTTTTTTTAAAATTAGCACGACTATTTCAGCGCTGGAGTTAAATATTAGCTCCTAATGCCTCCTTTAGTGAACAGCGACACGGGGACGGGATTTTACGTAGGGGACGAGGTAAAGTGAAAGCTGTTTTTTTTACATATAAAAACCTGTTTTTTTTTAGATGATCTTAATCAACATTTAATGTTGCGAAACGGTTGATTTTATTCCCCATACGAACCATCAGAATTTTGCTCCTGCCGATATGGGTGTTTGCTCACCGCAAACCGCAACGTTGCCAAATCCATCGGTTCCAGTAAAAATCGCAACTTCGCAAAGCTGAATTTAATGGACAAATAATATACAGCATTAAACACTAAAATTTCCTTCAATTTGGCCTTTTGAAATTAAATGACAATTAGATTTTAAAAAATCCTTTTTATATATTGTGAATATTGTTAATTGGACCACTTAGACTTTTAAATAACATGTTAGTTTTTTTCTTAATGGATGATGTTTAGATCGTGAGTATTGAATTTGTGTAATTAGCTACAATTGGGTAACTAATTATATGCTTTATATTTTACAGGTTCATCCAAGTAAGGATTGTTTTCTGGGTACACAAAAAGCTGGAGAAAACTCAGCGGGTGCAGCAGCATCTAAGGTAGCGAAGGAGATAGGCGACGTTCGGTTCGGGCCGACCCTTCTTCAGACCCAGTCTAAGAAGGGTCTCGGCCCGAATAACGGTCGCCTATCTCCTTCGCTCCTTAGATGCTGCTGCTGCTCCGCTGAGTTTTCTCCAGCTTTTTGTTGTACCCTTCGATTCTCCAGCATCTGCAGTTCTTCCTTTAAAAAAAAAAAGATGGTTTCTTATTTGTTTCAGAATACTTCCCATCTATAATAACTGAACATTTATTTCCTCTATTAATTTTAAGAAAGTTATGGGCTTTTGAACTGTCTCGATCACAACTTTGTGTAAGAGTAATAGAAAAGCAATAGGGAACAAGTTGCGATTTCCGAGTATGAAAATGGCCATAAACATTTTTAATACTGAAGCTATGAAAGTGATTAGGTCAAAATTAAACTTCTCTTTTATTGTTTCTGATGGGATGATAATTGCAGACATTGATTTGTTTAAATCTCAAAATGTTGGTTACATTGCTTACACTGGGTGTTACCATCGGTGTAACCCCCCACCATCTGCAGTTCCTTCCTACACACATGCCCAGGCTTTGTCCACCCCCACCTCTTTTCCAGCCTCGCCCCTATTCAATCAGTCAGTCTAGAGAAGGGCTACTTCGAGTTACTCCAGGACTTTGTGTTCGACGCAAGTGTGCAGCACTGAAGTTTTTCGTGTCTCCACCCTCCCTATTTAGTTCGTAATCATACGCGGCGGGGCCGGGAGTCCAGTTGCTGCTGCTTCTGTGACCTCAGCGCCTCAGCCCAGCCCCCGCCGCCTTCAGTCGCCCCCGAGGCCATCACTCCACCTCTCGAATAAACGCCCTTAACCTCCAGCACCCGGGCGGCGCGGCCTCCAAGCCGCCCCATGCGTTTGCCAGGGCCAGACCGAAAACGCGCCACGTGACGTGCTCCTCTGCGCCGATGACGTCAGGCGCAACTGGGCTCTCAACGCGAGATTCTGCAGAGTCAGTCACGCACTGACCATCAACCAGTGATGAGAGTCACCCAGCGGGACGGGCAGCGTCAAAGGCCCCAGAGCAAGCTTAGCGTTCAATAGCTTGTGGTCCTATAGCTTGCTATCGCATTTGCCTCCTGTGCTGCGCAAAGATTCCTATTGCTTGCTGGATCCCTTTGGGACAGCATCTCTGGAGGAGACGAATGGGTGACGTCTCTGTCGTGACCCCATCGTTCATGTCCGAGTTCAACCTGCATCTCTATCTGCAGTTCCCTCCTACAACAACAATTACACCCCGGGTTATTTGGCGGTAGGAACGCGTGTTATACCAAACACAGTTGTCCCACTGTGAATAGAGTAATAACAGATAAGTAAACGATGCTGTCTGACCCGCTGTATTACAGCTTTTTTTATGTCTTTCTGCGGGTTTAAACCAAAGATGTAGAGCTCTTGTTCCTACACGAGTGGAATGGTTACTTTGTTCTTATTTTGCAGGAGAATAGTAGGATTTTATTACAGTTGCTTGAAGCTTAATTTTGTTTTAATTCTTTACATTCTCTTTTAAAACTAAATATGGTGTGCCAGATTTGCGAGTTATAGTAATAATATTTTTTTTATAATATATATATTTACAAATGATTTATATATTTATGCAAAAATCGTTAATAAATTTTATAAATTTCCATATATTAATTTTTATATATATAGCAAAAGCGTTTATATTATAAGAAATTCCAATCCATATATATATTTATATATTATATATATATATATATGGAATTTATATTAATTTATTATCGATTTTGCTTTTAACATTTGTAAATATATACGAATATATATATACACCAATGAATAATTTTCGCGATGGTTTTTGCCATAGATATATAATATTTATTTCTAATTTTTTTTATTTACGAAGGAATTTTGTCATAGAAATTTATATGTATATGGCAACAATAAATCTTCGTGAAAATAATAAAACTTCCTTCCTATATAATTTGCAAGGGATTGTTTGCCTCTAACTGAGCTCCCCACCATTATAGCAAAAATTCCCCATGCAATGATATGATTCTTACGTTGTATAATATATATAGCAAAAATTCCTGTGAAATTATATAATTCTTAAATTTGGGTGCTCCAGTTTAAAGAGGATACAAATTACACAATTTAGCAAACCACGTCACTGACTGTTTGGGGTGAGAGGTCCCGAAGGATAGCAGAGCCTTGCTGGGATGATGGGCGGGCCGGGACTGATGTGTGAGTATAAGCTGGTAAAGAATGTGGCGAGGGATTGAATTACGTGACCCCAAAAATCCTGTAACTGAATGTGTGTCTCGCCGAAGCGCTGTTGTGAAACCGTGCAAGGAAAGCCAATATGAATCTGTCGCGGTTGTGTGTTTTGATCACGGACTGACCCGCATAGTCATCGTTGCTTTACATAAATTGCTTTTCAAAACGTGCAGTTGATTCGGTTATCGCTTAAACTTCGAGGGCTATTGAAATAATTGTTCAAACGTGGTGTGCATGTTGGAGTCAAGTCTACATTTTCTGAGGAATGCTCTGAAGCACGACTAGGCCCCCCATGGCCCACTTTTAGAGCCTATGTCTTGGTATTTTCTAGAAGGCATTTGATAATATGCCATTTGATAAGGTCACTGCACAAGATTAAGAACCAAGGAATGTTGGGCGTTAATATTGGTGGTGATGAGGACATTATCGATACATGGATCATTTTGATTTGACAACTAGAAACTAGAAGTGTGCTTCAGGCATCTCACCTTGAGACTATTACAATCTGTAATGGATTAATAAACAAAGTTCTGTTTAAGTTTGCTAAGGCACAGATTGGTGGGGCTAGTAATTTAGGAGACGTTATCCACTTGGTCAAAGTTATCCTTGTCAAGTCTCTTTTAAGTTGTTGGTGGAGTATGTGTGTGAAATATAACGGGTTATCTAGTGTGAAAGAAATGAAAAAGCAAATTCTAATATTATGCTACTTGGAAAACATAAAACAACCCTCAATTACAAATATTGAAAATAGATAAACATAAGTATAGAATAGCGTATATGAAAAATACATTTCTTGGGTGATCTTGACCACAAATCTGCTGGAAACCACATATTACAACCACGTCAAAGCAAACTGCAAAGTCTATAGCAATATTGGGAAAATCAAGACACATTCTGAACAACATCATTTTCATACTCTATATGTAATACACTCGTATTGCCATATCTCGTGTTTACTGTGTGGAGATATGGAATACACCTACAAACCAACCTATAGCCGTTACGCACATTTACAAAAAAGAGCAATAAATTACAATAACGTTGAATATCTTGAACATACCAATTTATTATTCTTAAAAGTCACAGACACACTGAAATTCACTATCTGTGAATTTTAGGACTGAACAAATAATGTACAAAGCAAGATAAGTTGACTTCAGGAAATATACAAAAACTGTTTTTGGAAGAAACGGTGGTGTATAATTTAGAGGGGAAATTAATGTTAAAAGAAACTCAATGTCAGAAAACAACTCTTAAAAGTATGTGCTAGCAATCTGTGGGGTGAATGAATTTGTGGAATGGTCTGGGACCAGGAGATGAAAACTTAGCACAAAACATCATTCAGTCCACACACAAAGATTGTACAAAAGCACATTTTTAAAAGGGATATTGGATGAGGAAAGGTGATTTTGAAGTGGGGATATTTGTTCTTTTTTTTGTCTGATTGTATTGGGAAGGGTTATTATGGGGTGATGGGTTGTAATATGGGACTAAGAGATACCGTATAGTATATGAGGGTTTTTTCTTTTTTCTTGTTTTCTCTTTTTTTTGTATGGTTTTGTAAATATTTGATTAGTGTAAAATTGTAAATAATTTTGTGTACATATGGAAATAGTGTTTACAGCTGCTAAATTTGTATAAGATAATTATAAGCAGTTGACTAAGCGGTGGGAATGAATAAGCTTTGGCTTCTTCCTGCTCCTTTTCGGACACATACAATTTCATTTATTTATAAATATTGTTTATGACACTTTATAAATATTCATGTTTTGTTTTTTCTATGTTGTTTCACACTTGCTTTTTATTATTTTATTCTGTTCGAAATAAAGAATTAAATAAAAATAAAATAAATAAAAGTGGAATGAAACTACAAAATGTTGTGATACAAAGGTACTCAAGTGTCTTAGTGTATAAACACAAAGAGTTAACAGTTACAGCAAGTAATGAAGAAGGATAATGAAATGTTGGTCTTTATGGCAAGGGAAAGGCCCACAAAAGTAAGGAGGTTTTGATGTAAAATTTCAGACTACTACTAAGACTGCATTGAAGAACAAAGGAGGTGTGGACCATCTTTACTAACTAGTCATCTGTTTCACTTTCCGGTTGTTACTTTGTCCTTGGAGTTCATGGTTGCTAGCTTTCTGTTGTGTAACAGGTTTGCCTCAGATGACTAGATTTATCAATCCAACTCTTCACTTATTGGTATTGTTAATGTCTTTAATTGTCATAACAAAGAACAGAACATTTTAAGGTTCTGATATGGTACTTTGCACAAGTGGTACTTTTGCCCTGTTTAACCATTTTGTGGGTGATTGAGAGTAATTTCTACTAGGCAGAAAAAATAACATGCTGAACAAAATTGGAAAATAGGAGGGGCTAAGAATTGAGTATTAAATTTCCTTTAAAGTGGGCACAGGTGTTTTCTGGATACATGAAGGTACTTGCGCAGCAAAATGATTCCTGTGAGTCTGTAAGTTCTAAGAAAATGAGTAGTAATTTTCGAGTCGGTTGGCCCCAACAAAGCAAACACTTCAATGTAGCAGAAGGTGGCAAGGTGGGAAGACGTATATAATAAACAGAGGATTATATTAAGAGACGTCCTTGCTCAAGTACTAGGGGGGAAAAAACTCTGGTTTACGTCCTTTCCACCTGCTCAAAAATGTGAGTCATATTCCATTGTGGATAAAATCAGTGCTTCACTTAATATTAGCCACATAGTGTTGTTCTTGAGTAGGCGCATGAGTTTCAAGATAGAGAATTCAGAGTCTTACTGTGTTGGAAATAGGGATCTTTGGCCCAACCTGCCCACACCGACAACCAACAATGTCCATCACAACTTAGTCATCGACTGTGTTTGACCCATTTCCCTCCAAACCTGTCCTATGCATGTATCTGTCTGAATGTTTATTAAACGTTGCTACAGTACCTGCCTCAACTACCTCCTCCGGTAGCTCGTTCCACACACCCACCACCGTTTGTGTGAAAAAGTTACCCATCAAGTTCCTCAAATCTTACTCCCCTTACCTTAAGCCTATGTCATCTGATTCTCGATTCAGCCTACTCAGGGCAAGAGACGCTGTGTGTCTACCCGATCTATTACTCTTATGATTTTGTACCCTTCCATAAGATCAACCCACATCCTCCTGTTCTCCAAGGAATAGAGTCCTAGCCTGCTCAACCTCTCCCTATAACTCAGGCCCTCATGTTCAGGCAATATCCTCGTAAATCTTTGCACCCTTTCCAGCTTGACAACATCTTTCCTATAATGGTGCCCAAAGCTGAACACAATACTCTAAATGCGGCCTCACCAATGTCTTATACAACTGCAACATGACCTCCCAGACTCAATACTCGGATTGATGAAGGCCAATGTATCAAAAACCTTTTTAACCACACTATCTTCCTGCGACTCCACCTTCAAGGAACCATGCACCTGCACTCCAAGATCCCTCTGTTCTACAACACTCCCCAGAGCCCTACCGTTTCCTGTGTAGGTTCTGCCCGTGCTAGTACCCCCAAAGTACAACACCTCACATTTCTCTGTATTAAATACCATCAACCATTCCTCAGCCCACCTGCCCAACCGATCAAAATCCTCCTGCAATTTTTGACAAACATCTTCACTATATTATACCACCTAATCATGCCATGTGCATTCTCATCCAAATCATTAATATAGATGACAAATAGCAATGAGCCCAGCACCGAACCCTGCGGCATACCACTTGTCACAGGCCTCCAGTCAGAAAAGCAATCTTCCACCATCACCCTCTGCTTCCTTCCATGAAGCCAATTTTCTATCCATTCAGCTATCTCTCCTTGAATCCCGTGGGATCGAACCTTCCAGAATGCTTAGAATATTTTATAGTATAAACTAGTGATAGCGACAGGTTTAAGTGGGAAACATTATTTTTATTTCCTTGGATCAGAGGCAACTTTGGAGTCAATTTATTTCTATTAACTGTTACATTTTCAAAATTGATGTTATTTCCCCATTTTTTGAATTTATTTCTGAAGTAGGGCTTCTACATTCACGCTGAATAACTTTATAAAGCACATTTTGTGAAGCATGAAGGAAGAACGGAGAGGTGGTATGTGAACCACACATAGAGATCATGATATAGATTTTGCATCAATTTGATGTCTCCTACCATAGAACTTTCAGAAAGTTTCTTCAAAGATCTAGCGATCTTTATGAAATGGGCTTCCCTTTCTCTCACATTTTAACGAGGAACTTGAATGGAGCATACAGCCAAGATGCTAATTTCTCTCTTGCTTATTTTATCTGTATCATTAAGTATAAACTGCCTGAGAGGATCCACATCCTGAGTGCAAAGCCTTCTGCATCACCTTGTGAAACGTCATCTCGTCATGGGGTGGACTGGAGCAGGTTTGCCATTAAACAGTCGAGAAAACCTTTGACAGATAGCAAGGCCATGGCCTGATTTTATCATGTCAAAGTTGTAGATTTTCCAAGACTTCTCAAAGTCCCTGAGCTCTGAAATGTTGAAAATATGTTAAAATAAAAGCAAAACTTGCATACAGAAACAAACCAGCAAGTTTTGGACCTTTTTTGGTGTTTGGGAGTATAACTTACTGGCACATATGCTGATAAATGGTCACAGTTCTACATGGAACTGTTGACATTTTCCAGCATATCCAGGCGTTTTCAGCCAGGTATTTGTTAAAGGAGGCTCCTGATGATAGCAAAAGTGATGCCATCAAGTGGACTATGTTTCCAATCTTTGGAATTTTCAGATAACAAATAAAGATAAAAAGCACAATTTTGAGCTGGTATTTTAAATATGTTATGAATCATAGGTTAAACCTGGAATACAGATGTATTAAAATAGGTACATAACGATCATCAGTTACCAGAAATTTAATTTTTAAATTTGTTGTGTTTTTTGTTGTGTTCACATCAACGTGTTTGTATTAGTAATTTTAAAATATCTATTCAAGCCATTAATGTAACATTTATAAAACCTTGCCATCTCAGAATGTGATTTACAATAATTGTTAATGTGAAAAAAATGCCATGTATTTTATTTATTCTAAAAGTAGTTAATTTGGGACATTGTTTCACTCCAAAAGAGCACAAATTGCTGAGCACTGGCCCCACTGAACCATGGTCAATTCGAGAAAAGCTGTGCCTGGCATCGTCAGTGATGCGGAGTGGGGATCAGAACTGGTGAGTGATACGAAATGTAACCATGATAACTTTTAATGTGCGAGTCACATTTCAATCTGATGCAAAATGTATCTGGGAAATACATGGAAATTAGTCTTGTTGTCATCAACAATCTGTGTATTTGGAGAAATAAACATGGGACCTAATGTAACTTCTATCCAGGATGGACACAAAAAGCTAGAGTAGTTCAGCAGGTCCGGCAGCATCGCTGGAGAAAAGGAATGGGTGATGTTTTGGGTCGCGACCCTTCTTCAGACTGAGAGTCAGGGAAAGGAAAACGAGAGATATAGAGGGATATAGAATAAATGAATAAAAGATATGCAAAAAAATTACCTACCACTTTTTCTTAAACTGCGTCCCCTGGTTCTGGACTCCCCCAACATCGGGAACATTTTTCCTGCAACTAGCCTGTCCAATCCCTTACAAATTTTATATGTTTCGATTTACCATACAGCCCCACTTTAAAAAAAGCAACAAGACACACAACTACATAAAAGTTAACATAAACATCTACCACAGCGGATTCCCCACATTTCTCACTATGTTGACCAAGATGCCATTTTAAACCAATCCCAATTGCCTGCTCGTTAACTATCCATCCACAACCTGTTCACATTTAAATGCCTCTAAAAAGCTGCTATTGTATCTGCTTAGGCTTAAGCCTTGTACTAAACGTCTACAAAATCCATCCTTGCAAAATAAAATTCCAAAATCCGAGCAATTTGAACCATTTTCCATGTCTTGGAGTCACTTATCAGTACAGGTAAACATCCAACACTTTTTGCATGCAATTTAATTATGCTGCTGCACTCATTTTCAGTCAACATTCTTGAGGATTAACTGGTAAAATAACTTTTTTTTTCTGTTGATTGCCCTGTTTTAAATCTGAGACTGATAATATGAGGTGAAATCACAGGAAGGTGAAAGATCACTTTGCAGTTGTAAGCTTTTAACAGAAGGTGGTGATACAGTTTTTGACTAGCTTGATTTGGGAGCTGTCTACTAAATTGGTAAATTCAGTTTGAGAAAGAAAGATTATTCCAATTACATCTGCTACCAACTGAGGATATTCCAAATATTTACAGGTGATGTCAATTTTAAATTATAATCATTGTTTTGGTGTTGGAACAATTGTAGGCAGTTTCTAATGTCCAGATGGATTGATTTTAGTAACATTGTTTGATGGATAAATATTTACTAGGACTTAAGAAGGGGGTAACTTCCCTATCTTCATCTTAATAATGCAACTGTGCTTTTACAACAGACTGAAACTAAACAGGGCCATAGTTTAATTTTTCAAACAATTTCAATGCATTTTCAAACATGTCGTACTCCTTCAGTGCTGTACTGCAATCTAGTTTTTCATAGTTAATGTATGTGCCATTATTATATAGGTCGATAAAATCATGAAGGGGAAAGATAGGTGGATGCCACAGTCATTTTCCTAGGGCAGATGAATGTAAAGCTGGAGGGCAGAGGTTTAAGTTGAGTAGGGAAAAATGTAAAGGTCACCTGAGGGGCTAGTTTACCACATTGGTGGTGGATATGAGATGCGCTGCCAGAGGAAGTGGTGCAGGCAAGAAACATTACAATGTTTAAAAGACATTTGCACAGGTATGTGGATAGAAAAGACAAAGAACGAAAGGGCCAAACACAGGAAAATGGGACTAGCTCAGGTAGGCACCTTGGCTGGCAAAGATATATTGAGCCAAAGGGCCTGTTTCTGTGCTATGGTCAATGCCAACATGACTCTTTGAGAACCTCATGAAATATAAGTTTGAGTGCTTTTAACTGGGTAACAGCTGATATGCTTAACGGAGATATATTGGGACATGTACAACTAAGATACAAATAAAATGGGAACAACAGTGAAGCACTTCACTCTTTGTTTAATCTGTACCATAATCAAGAATAACAGGGTCCTGCGGTTCACTATTGCTATTTTGAGCACCATAATTTAAGAAAAAGTAATTGCATAGTTCAAAGGCAGTGACTTTAAAATAACAACAATTCTGATTACGTTTTAATGCACTACAGATTATTGATGCAAAGTTTATAATAATTTGTGTGTCTGTTTTTTTCAGGGTATCAGTTAGCAGAGCAATTAAACCTTTTGCAGAACCAGGACGGCCACCAGACTGGTTTTCACAAAAGGTAATGGTTAATTAACATAAACAGAGGACTTAATTGATAATCGTAATATTAAGTATTATGTTTTATATTATGCAAATATAGTTCAAAAAATACATATATTACATCCTTATGTATCGTGTCTGATTTGTGGGCAAGGTTTGATGTCAGCTGTACTTTTTTAGCTTTTGTTTGATTTATACATTTCTACTTGGTAATACATTTTCTCATCAGTCAGATTGGAAAATAAATAACAAATTACTTGAGTTTATAAAATAACCTCCAATTATGTGGTTTGAAACAGGCATGACATTCTTGGAATCCTGTTCAGTTTCCATGCAGAGTCTGATCCTAATGGGCCTGTCCCACTAAAGCGGTTTTTTGGGTGACTACCAGGCGACTGCCGCAAAATTTTCAACATGTTGAAAATTTTTCAGTGACAGTGGTGACAATTTTTGTTGACGTAGGTGCTGTCATAGGTGGTCGCCAGGTGTCGTAGGTGAATTCCATTAAAACTAATCCCTGGCAGTCACCTAAGTGGGACAGGCCCTTACACCTTTCATACCAACAACTACTTCCATATTGCATCAATCTTTTGACATTGAAGCACTTATCCATGGCAATGTTACTTGGCATGTTTTCACTCAGTATTATTTATGCCAATTTTCACTTGATTACAAACTTTACAAACTTGAAATTTTAACAATAACACCGTTTTAAATGTTTTATTTCCTATTTATTACTACAGATTCTGTGCATTGAATCTAGCTCAATATTTGCTTCATTCTTGCTTTTTTGTGTGTCTACATTGCCTGTTTATTTCTGTCCTTGTGCTTGATTATGTTTTAATATTTTTTTCTCTTTATTGTAGCATTGTGCATCACAGTATTCGGAACTTTTGGAAACAACAGAAACACCCAAGTAAGTCTGCAACCCAAGTTTGTGTAAGTGTCTGTGAGGACAATTTTGCCAAAGAAGAATGGTTCCTAATTATAATTTCTCCATAGACGGAAGCGTGGTGAGAAGGGAGAAGTTGTGGAAACTGTGGAGGATGTAATTGTTCGCAAGCTCACTGCTGAACGAATTGATGAGCTGAAGAAACTTATTAAAGAGACTCAGGAGAAATACAGGTCTGGTCTTCACTCAGGTCTTTACTTACTTCATTATTTGTTCAATCAACGTATATAAACGTTTGCTTTTAATGTGTTGTTTAGGTTTTTGATGGGAAGAGGGGGTAGAAACACTAATTTAGTTACGTTTTTCTTTCACAATTCTAATTGCAATTGTTTTTTTTAATAAAAAGGCTATCCCTGTTGTTTCATTATGTCTTTTGTATTTTTTCAGCCAGAAAGAAGTGGGGCTATTTCCAGAGACATAAGGAACTGCAGATGCTGCTTTACAAAATAAGACAAAATGCTGGAGTAATGCAATGGGTTAACCTACATCTCTGGAGAACATGGATGAGCAACATTCCGGGTCGGAACCCTTGTTCAATCTGTCCTCAGTCAGCCCGACCCAAAACTTCACCTATCTTTGTTCTCCAGAGATATTGAATGACCTGCTAAGTTACTCCAGGACTTTGTGTCATTTTAGGGCCAATTGCCAATATTTGTCTGCTTCAGAACCTCACAATTGCAGTGCCTTGGGATTTTTTTTTCTTACTCCAGATCACTTTTCATTTTGAGAACTTTATCCGTTGACAATATATTCTTTTGTTTGTAAAATAATATTCTTTTAACTTTTCATTTGAAGCTAACTTTTATATCCCATGTTAAAAGATTCTTTTTTGTCCCTGGATTTTTGTTTAATATTTATTAAATGTTTATTTTACTTGCGTAGAATAAAGAAAATCAAGAAACTTTAAAGTGATCAAAAGAAAAGGCATTGTAAATATTTGAAAACGATTGCCAAATGTTGAATCTCTACTCTGTTAAGCTGTTCTATATAATTCTTCTTTAAAATGTAGATTTTTTATGCTGATATTTGAGATATTGAGATTTTTTATGCTGTTGTAGAGATATTTCTAAATAAGCCATGTTATTCATCAGTTCAAATTCAGTTGCTGCTTCATTGACCTGAAATATTTATTTCTACACCTGAAATAAGTTTAAAAATACATATAAATCACAAACCTGAACTACTACCAATCATCAGAAACCTAATGGAAATATATGTTCTAATATGTCACCTTTCCATGTTCTCCAGAGATGCTGCCTGACACACTGAGTTACTCCAGCATTTTGTGTCTTTCTTTGGTATAAACCAGATCTGCAGTTCCTTGTTATTATAATTAGAAATATATTGTTCAGTTTCTTAGACTTTGGAGTACTCAATTTGAATTTTCTCAGTAGAGAAGTAATATCTTTATTTCTTCATGCTTATCAATAATGCTCCTAGGCATCTTGTGGACTTAATTTCATTACATCCGCATATAATGGAGATTGGAAGGGTTCATCTCTCTCAATGGAACCATAATATCCAACAGAACCACAGGAAAGGGCTAAAGAACCCTACAGTTCCTTATTGAAGAATGTCCTTTATATGCAGTTCTAAGGCACTAATATATTTTATGATTCAATGCGAGAAGGTATTTGAATCTGTCGCCTCTCGCTAGAATCAGTACTGAATCTACATTATTAACAGGAATAATTTGAAACTGGGTCTTGATGACTAAGAGTGATCAGTTAACTACTCTGGTTTAAACCAAAGATAGATACAAAAAGCTGGAGTAACTCAGCGGGTCAGGTGGCATCTCTGGAGCGAAGGAGTGGGTGATGTTTTGGGTCGAGACCCTTCTGTCTGTTTCCTGTGTATGTTGGCATTCATAGCGAAAGGATTTGAGTATAGGAGCAGGGAGGTTCTACTGCAGTTGTACAGGGTTTTGGTGAGACCACACCTGGAGTATTGCGTACAGTTTTGGTCTCCAAATCTGAGGAAAGACATTCTTGCCATAGAGGGGGTACAGAGAAGGTTCACCAGACTGATTCCTGGGATGTCGGGACTTTCATATGAGGAAAGACTGGATAGACTCGGCTTGTACTCGCTGGAATTTAGAAGACTGAGGGGGGATCTTATAGAAACTTACAAAATTCTTAAGGGGTTGGATAGGCTAGATGCAGGAAGATTGTTCCCGATGTTGGGGAGGTCCAGAACAAGGGGTCACAGTCTAAGGATAAGGGGGAATTCCTTTAGGACCGAGATGAGGAAAACATTTTTCACACAGAGAGTGGTGAGCCTCTGGAATTATCTGCCACAGAAGGTAGTTGAGGCCAGTTCATTGGCTATATTCAAGAGTGAGTTAGATGTGGCCCTTGTGGCTAAAGGGATCAGGGGGTATGGAGAGAAGGCAGGTACAGGATACTGAGTTGGGTGATCAGCCATGATCATATTGAATGGCGGTGCAGGCTCGAAGGGCCGAATGGCCTACTCCTGCACCTATTTTCTATGTTTCTATGTTTCTTCAGACTGGTTAGGGAGAAGGGAAACGTGAGATATAGACGGCGATGTGGAGAGATAAAGAACAATGAATGAAAGATGCGGAAAAAGGAAACAGGCCATTGTAAGCTGATTGTAGGGTGAAAATGAGAATCCAGTGCGACTTGGGTGGGGGAGAGATAGAAAGAGAGGGAATGCCGGGGCTACCTGAAGTGAGAGAAATCAATATTCATGCTACTGGGCTGTAGAAGTGAAATATGAGATGTTGTTCCTCCAATTTGTTTTTAGCCTTACTCTGCTAATGGAGGAGACTGAGGACAGAAAGGTCTGTGTAGGAATGGGAAGGAGAATTAAAGTGTCCAGCAACCGGGAAACTATTCTGGTTTTAAAGAAGGAACTATTCTGGTTTAATTAGCTATTTAGATTGCATTCAATCATTCAGCTGATTGTTAACCATAGAGAGAAAATATATTGCTAATTAGCTGCACTGGAAAGAATTCAAGATTCAAGAGAGTTTATCGTCATGTGTTCCAGATAGGACAATGAAATTCTTGCTTTGCTTCAGCACAACAGAATATTGTAGGCAGAAACAAATAGATCAGTGTGACCATATACAAATGAATATAGATAAACACACATAAATAAGCAGATAAAGTGCAATGGGCTATTTCCAGAGAAGGTGGAAAAATTTGATTATAATTATTTGTTATAGATCCCACAACTTAGCAAATAATTGTTTGGATAGAAATATGCAAAATGTTCTGTGAGGAATATATAACATTTATCTGTAAATTGAGATGCTAATTGATTATCCAGTAGAGTAGAGCTAATATGACTTGATGTTTAAATCCCTGTAGTAAGTCAGCACTCTTGATATTTGCAGTGGGATTGGAGTGGTGAAAGGCAGGGTAGGTACGTCATCGGGGTCATCAGGTGGGCACCCTCCTTCTTTGACGTTTCATTGATAAACCCACAACGTCTCCAGAGGGCACCACGATGATACCTGGCGTCCCAGGTACACCCCCCCCAATTCCATACCCTCCTGTCTTCATCTTGCAGCCCAATTGTTATCATTCCTTTTGATCCAAAGCCAATTGCTGCTTTTTTTCTGCAGAATTTGATACTGACTTGATGGCTAGTTGGAGGGAGCGACACCTCGCCCCAATTTTTTTTAATAGACTGGTCGTAGATGTAGCAACAAATCCCCTGCATCCCACTTCTACAGGGAAAATCTTGGTCTTCCAGCCATTCTGGGCAGCTTCAGTTGTCAGTTCAGAGTACTTCGTCTTTTTCCTCTCATAAGCTTCTTCAACAACATCTTACCATGGAACTGTCAATTCCACAACGTATGCCAACTTGGCTGTTGTGGACCACAGGACCATGCCTGGCCGGAGTGTTGTAACCACAATGTCTGGGGGGAAACACAAGCTTTTTTTTCCAAGCCCACTTCCATTTTTCAATTCCGAGCCGGCTGCGAAATGCTTGCATCCTTTGATGTTATCTGGTGCTCTGGAGGTTGGCCTGCTGGTACAAATGTTGTGAAGTGGACATTTCCTGCCGATATTTGTGGGGAAGCATTTGTGATCGTTCGCCTCTGTTCCATGATTGGTGCCAGCTGTCTGAGAACTTGGTTATGCCGCCAAGTGTAACATCCTTGTGTGAGGCTCGTAATGCTTGTTAAAATGTGCCTTAGTGATGCAGATGCTTGGCAAAGGGAGCAAGCGGGGTCTTCTCCGAACCACTGCTTCAGGTTCTGGGGTGATGGTAGAACATTATAAGTGGCTCTGATGACAAAACTTAGCCGAGATCCCTCCATTTGCCAGATGTCATGCCAGCTCAGTTTCCTCTTTTCCAGGCTCTCCCAGTTAGTCCATTGGCCCTGCTTGGCCATTGAGATGGCATTGGTGTGTCGCTCTGCTTCCTCCCATCTTCTCACCTCCTCCACAATGAGCCGTCTCTTCTGCACTGATGTTGCCTTGTGCCATTGAAGAGCTTTTGGGACGAGCCCGAGCCCAGCTCTCCCGTGTTGGACTTGGCCAACCATATCCCGGAAATGTAGAGCAGAATTAGCACTCTGAACGGCTTCAGATGGGGTCCACTTCCTCCCCGTTGCCACACGTTGCTGTTCGAATAACAGTATCTTCAGATTCAGTGTTCAACCTTGCTTTAGTGCATTTGAACTCTTGGTGATCTATAATTTTTAAGTTTTAAGGGCATGTGAATCTATAGGAAGATAACATACCAAGTGTGTCTGGTACCTCTGATCCGATCCGTTTAGTTGTGGCAAGGATTCTGTTTTGTTTTGGTTATTTATGGTCCTGTATACAACTATGAATTATGAGTTATGAAACATTATGACTATGAATGTTTGAACCAACAACAGAATAGTGATTCATGTTTAAATATGCATTTCATAGGAAAATGAAGAGAGAAGCAGAGCTGATCCAGGCTGGCCATGTAGATGGTAAACTTCAGGAAACTTGGACTGATATTGCTGCGTAAGTATGAAGAAAACGAATCTGCAAGATGGTATTTGTAACATGATCTAGTGGTAATGCTCGTCAGAACTTACACATTTCTTGAATGAGAATTCCACATGAATGAAATGTATTTACAACACTTGGATCTTAACTTTTTTGCCTGTTATTTGTTAGAAAGAAGAAACTTGAGGAGGAGGAGGCTGAAATGAAAAGGCGTGCAACAGAGAGTGCTTATCAGGGTAGGAGCCGTTGATAAATTTTAATTTCTGTGACATTGTGAATTATGTGTGAATGATGATCAAAAAACATGAACTATCACATGCACTTTTGTCATGTTTTGGTCACATGTTTGTACAGACTTTTTCCATCTTAAATTCCTATAGCCAATCATAAACTGTTGTTGTAATTAATTTATTAGCCAAGTATGTAACCATACAAGGAATTAGAATCTTCAATCTGAAGATAGATGTGTCCATCTTCGGTTTAAACCAGCATCTGCAGGTCTTTCCTACATAATGTGTTCAATCTAATCAGAGTACACAAAATTTCAAACTGCATTCTAAATTTTTCTCGCCCTGATTTGCTTTTCTTTTTTCCCCAAAGTATTTGTGTAGCCAAAGTAGCAAAAGGTATAATAAGTGACATTTTGCCATTGCACTTATTATTCAAAGTAGAATTGTTCTCTAATTGGACGGCATAGCAGCACAGCTGGATAGGCCTCTTAAAGATAGCGGACTCAGGGGATATGGGGAGAAGGCAGGAACGGGGTACTGATTGGGGATGATCAGCCATGATCATATTAAATGGCGGTGCTGGCTCCTGCACCTATTGTCTATTAGAACACGGGTAGTTAAGATACTTAGAAACATAGAAAATAGGTGCAGGAATAGGCCATTCGGCCCTTCGAGCCATCTGATCATCCAAAATCAGTATCCTGTTCCTGGTTTTCCCCCATATTCCATTAGCCCTAAGAGCTAAATCTAACTCTCTCTTGGAAACATCCAGCAAATTGGCCTCCACTGCCTTCTGTGGCAAAGAATTCCACAGATTCACAACTCTCTGGGTTAAAAAGTTTTCCTCATCTCAGTCCTAAGTTTTTGTTCATCTCAGTCCTAAATAGCCTACCCCGTGACACCTGGTTCTGGACTCCCCCAACATCGGGAACATTTTTCCTGCATCTACCCTGTCTAATCCTCTAAGAATTTTATATATTTCTATAAGATCCCTTCTCATCCTAAATTCCAGCAAATAAAAGCCCAGTCGACCCATTCTTTCATCATATGTAAGTCCCGCCATCCTGGCAATTATGCTGCACTCCCTTAATAGCAAGAATGTCTTCCTCAAGTTAGGAGACCAAAGTTGTACGCAATACTCCAGGTGCGGTCTCACCAGGGCTCTGTACAACTGCAGTAGGACCTCCTTGCTCCTAAACTCAAATCCTCTAGCAATGAAGGCCAACATTCCATTAGCTTTCTTCACTGTCTGCTGTACCTGCACGCTTACTTTCACACTGCCTGCTGTACCTGCACACCCAGGTCTCGTTGTACCCCCCCTCTCCTAATCTGACACCATTCAGATAATAATCTGCCTTCCTAGTTCTTGCCACCATAGTGGATAACCTCACATTTATCCCACAATACTGCATCTGCCATGCTTCTACCCACTCACCCAACCTATCCAAGTCATCCTGCAGCCTCATAGCATCCTCCTCGCAGCTCACACTGCCACCCAGCTTTGTGTCATTCGCAAACTTAGAGATGTTACATTTAATTCCCTCGTTCTAAATCGTTAATATATATTGTAAACAACTGGGATCCCAGCACCGAGCATTGCGGCACCCCACTAGTCACTGCATGCCATTCTGAAAATGATCCGTTAATTCCTCCTGCTACTAAAGGGGTATTTGACTTTCTTGACCATGACATCAACTATAAAATGTTTAAGGGTTAAGGTAATGTTGGATAGACACACATTTTGCTGAAACTCATGCTCTAGAAGTTGTAATACCATTTTTTAAATTCAATTCATTTCAGGCTAAGGATCAGAGCTGACCCGAGTAAAAATAAAACGTATTCAGCTCAAAGTTCAATCTTGGAAATACTAAAATCATTAGCATTTGTGTATATTTTTTTTAAAGATTTGTTTTGACATCTTTGTGATATCTTTCCCAGTTTCATTCTAATTGGCAACTAAACTTAATAAACTTTTCAATGTTGAGGGTCACTGTGCCAGGTGCATAGATTGTAGGATAGATATTGCAAGCACAAATTTGGATATGTTATGGATATTGGGATAAATTTGTGCTAAAAGAGGTGCCAGAGAACATGGATAAAACCAAAGATCATCATCTTTGGACAGGTCAGCTTTTTGGTGCAATTAACAATTGACATTTTGTGGCTTGTAAAAGCTTGATCAATAATCAATAATCATTACATATCCTTATTTGATACTGAAAGTTGAAGGTTTTTTATGGTGGTAATGTCATTCATATCCATGCTCATTCTGAGACTGAAGGGTTTAAATGTGAAGATGAGAGACATCATATGGATAGACTTTTGTATTTTCAACTTATGTGGCAACTGAAACATAGTCAAATGATAATGTAGCTGATTTTATTTTCTTTAAAAAATAATTTTCTTGTGAATGTTTTTTAATAACATTTTGTATGCTACAGCCCGTCAAGCAGCAAAAAATGCCCCAAAGAGACCGACTAACATGACCATCCGGTCTCCAATGGAATCGAGTTCTCCTGGAGTAGACTATTCTGTGCCAGATGTACATCAGCCCAGTGAGGACAGCCATACTGGTGTATGTATGAGACTGTCTCCCCTTTGTGATGCTCTCTTCAGTTTACTGCATCGCAAAATGTATTTTGTGGTCAATTAAGAAAAATGGAGTGGTCTACATACGATGGTTTGAGTATGTTGCAGGCAGTTAATCCTGATAGTTTCTTGACAGCGACATTTTGTTAAAAATAAAGTGATTGCAGCTTTGATTATTCATGCAATTACATATTCTATATGTATTGAGTAAATACTTGAAAGATAAATTTATAAGACTTGTTGACAACTCTCAATGTTGGCACAGGAATGATGGGCTAAATGCCTGCTCTGCTACATAATTATGTGATTGTAAAAATATTTATTTTCCTTGGTTTTTGTCCATATATACCATTCTCAATGTTTGTAAATAGAAAAGTAAGGTCCTGTCAAGAAAACCAAGTACATTTTGGGAGATATGTGCAACCAGTAAAGTGTTTGAGGACTTTGAAGAGAAAAAGCTAGAGTTGAATAGATAAAGATTAGTTAAACTGGAGACAGATATGTTGAGTGGTGCTATATTGGCAGTTTTAAACGTGAACCAGATGGTGGGTTATAGAATAAATACATTGACCATGAGCAGCAGGCAAGGCAGTGGTTCCTATGGTATTTTAGTAGGTGGGGTGGAGTGGCCAGTAGAATGGTAAACAAACAGACTGACTACATAATTTCATATAACAGCTGAAAATTCAATTATAATTTCAGGAGAAAACCTGTCTAACCTGAAAAACAGATACAAGATGAACCCGCCATCAGAATTGACGGTAGAAATAAAAAATTAAGACAATTATGGAGACCTAGATCTTGCTGATGGTTGCTGAATAGTTTAGACCAAGACAGCAATAAGTCTCATAGGTCTGTGCAGGCCCTACCAAATCTGGGGAGGATTTACTGATAGATTCAAGATGCTGCATTCTACATTTTGGACCTGGCAAATGACTTGTGGCTCCATTGATTTCAGTGAGGATTGCAAAGCAAAGGAATTAGAAGTAAAGAAAAAAATGTATCAGCTTTTACTAGTTACAATTTTTGTTGAATGTTGTTAATTTTGTATGTTTAAGTGACCTTTTAAATTATTACTTTTACATTTTTTAATTCCGTCTTTTTGTATGTCTGAATGATTGGGACATATAAAATATTTCATTATCACTTACAGCTTTCATAGTCAGCAACCAAGTGGCCCCCAACTCCCCTGACTGCTGCTTCCTCGCCTACTTAGCCTTACCACTGTCAAAGCTGGTTGGGGGATTTCACAATGGCATCTCTGCCCAGGGATGACATTGGCCTTTTGCATCTGGCCAATATAGGTACTGTGGGGAATGCAGGCCATAGTTATGCATATGAAGGACTAGTCAGCAGGATCTAATTCAAGATATAAAAATGTTGTAAATACTCTAGTAAAGAGGCAGCATCTGTGGAAAAAGAAAACCAAAATTAATATTTCTGATTGATGATCCTTTATCAGACAATCTGAAACATAATTTTATTTTCTCCACAGTGTCAGAGTATTTCCACAATTTTTGTTTTTATTTTAGATTTATAGTTTTTACACTCTTCTAGTTGCCTGTGGAAACTTGAGCTGTTCAAATGAATGAGTTCTTTATTCTAACTAAGCTGTTCTCTGATCAACCATCATCTTATTAAATGGCTGAGCAGACTTGAGTGGTTACCCGCTGCTCCTTGTTTATATGTAACTCAGACCCAGCCATGTTCATCTCTTGTCCCCCTTCACTTGCTGATGTACACAGCTTTCAGGTGCATCCAGTCCTGTGATTTTGTAAGATTCTCACTTTTTTAAAATCTAATTTCTCTCTTTAGCCTTAAACTTTAACATCCTATATTCTCTCCAGAATTTCTATTTTCCAAACAACTTTTTACCTATCTCCAATTATAATTGTTTTGCTATTAGAAACTGTACTTTCTGTTATTTAGGCCTTAAAGAATACTTTACCATTCATGGTAAAAACAAAAAATGCTGAAAATATCTGGGAGGTCAGAGAGCGTCTGTGGAAAGGGAAACAGTGTTAATGTTTCAGGTCAGACAAAGGGTCTTTAACCTGAAATGTTAACTTGGTTTCTACAGATGCTATCTGACATACTGGGATTTCCAGCATTTTCTGTTTTTATTTCAGGTTTCAGCAGCCACGATTCTTTGTTTTTCGACATCATTCCGTAAACCAGTATGGTCTAGGCAGGTAATTCGATACTAATGAGGAAACCTCTGCATCGTAGGAGCTTCCAAACTAGGTGCCCTTTTAATTTAATGACTATTAAAACTGTAGTGTGCTGGTCCTGTCTTAAAGGTTTATGTGTAGGCTTGTGCTTACTTAGAAGGGTATATAAGAGTTTGTCTTTTCCCTTGTACAGTTGGTGTCGATGAACATTGGAAGTGCTCCGACTATTCCAGTGATCTCAGCCCCTGAGACTCCTGGGCCTGCTGTAACCTCCACTAATCTTGAAACTCCTCTGACTCCTGTTTTGGAGGATTCGCCCCAGAAAAGGTTATTGGGGCAGAAGGCCACGCCTCCACCCTCTCCACTGCTATCTGAGCTCCTGAAAAAAGGGAGTCTCCTGCCTACCAGTCCTAGGCTTGTAAGTAACCATCAGGTCTTTAATTAAAGAAACCTAAATCAAAGGCAAAGACCCAAAATGTAGGAAAACACAGACTGAAAAGGCGATTGAATAAAACATATAGTAATGGGTATAAAACCATGTTGATCGAAAGGTAAGGAGGTACACTTTGTCAAAGTAATTGTGTGGCAAGTATAGTCACTCCCTGTTAAAACCTTCTTGATGAGTGTCCTGTGGATCATGCATTTTTAGGATCTTTTTATTACCAGAGAACAACTATTATTTCGTACATTGATTGTGGCTTACGTTGAAATATAGAAATCATAATTATTTTTGCAGTTTGCCAGTGTAAAAAAGTGAGTATTTTTCATTGATATTTATATATTGCTTCAGGGCCTGTTCCACTTTCACTACGTAATTCACGACCTTTTTTACTCGTGGACATTTTTTATCATGCTAGAAAAACGCCCTGACCTACTTGATGCCACGAGTACCTACGACTAGCAACACGGCCTGCTACGACCTACGTACCTATGACCTTGTGATGACCATGCTGCGAGTATGAGTCAAGGGCAAACTCGGCAGAGGTCATGAAAGTGGGACAGGTCCTTTAGGCTACCAGGAACTGATATGCCATTCATTTCATAATAACAGGTCTTTTGCACCTATTTCTGTTTTAGGTCAGTGATGTTGATCCCCAGGTGAATTCAACACATGTTACTAGCCCCAATGTGCATGTTGAAATGGGAACAAGTGTGTCCACCCTGCATGTTCCAGAGCTGCAACCAGCTTGTACCAGTGTAACAGTATCTCCCGCACCAACAGGTAACATTTACCTTTATTCCTACTGTGTTCAATGATATTCAATAAGGCAACCTGGCAGATTTATTATTTCAACAATGTAATAATTTGTTTCATCTATTTCTGTGTACGCGACAGAACTTAAATATATGGTTTGTACTTAAAAATATTATTTTAACCTAGGAATGATACCCACTGGACGTAGCTTTGTCAAAAGGTGAAATTTGAGCTAATTTATATCGATAGGCAGTCCATTTTATGTAAAGTAATATTAAAGATTTTGTTTTCCAATGCTTGCTACTTGGCTTCAGATAACTTGAGTAAATTGAGAGAAAGAAGTATTGTTGGAAAAAGCAGACGATGGAATAATAACAATTCATCAGGATGCAAAGCAATTTTAAAAAATGATTAGTAATATTTTGATTTTCTATCTCTATCTCTTCTACTCTGCCTTGTCTCTCCTTTCCCCACTTCCCTTTAACGCCCATCTTTCTTTATGGTTAGGTATTATACTGAAATAACTTGCTTGCATAAACAAAAGTTTATGAATCAAGGTATTTACCTTTTTGTCTGTCTGTGTGACATTTGCACGTGTGCTCATATATTCAGCTTCATCATGATGTAGTTCATACGATGTTCTGTGTCATTACATTGATTCTGGTTAAGTAACATTGATTCAGATACTAAACATTAACGGACATTCAGCATTCAAATTCTATCATGGCAGTTGCAAAAAAAATTGTAAAAACTCAACTGGTCTTTAATGGCCTTTAGTGTGGATGTGGTGAGGGTTATATCCCTATTGAGGCTGGTTGCTACACATTTACTCATGCAATAGAGTTCCAGACTTAACCGTAACAACAAGATTAACAATATACACTATATATTTAGCCATATTCTTGTTGATGTTACAGTTGGCAATTCTTCACAGTTATCATAGCAAGCATCACATCATATTGGAAGGTGACAGATTCTTTCCTTTTCCAAGTTGACATAAACAATGTGATTTGAGTAATGCTGTAAGAGCTATAAATTTGTTTTCAAAGCAATCCTTTCTCGATCTTTGCACCACTTGCGATATTCAAACCCAGGTGTTTTGATGGGATTTGCAATAATTCTAGAAATCGAATTCTAGTTTCATACTAGAATTTAGCGCAATGCCCAATGTTTAAATTTTCACAGTTTTAAATGTATGGTCTGAAAATCAGCGACCAGACAATGGCTTCAGTGATTACTCTGCATATAAGTCAAAGAGTGCAACTTCAATAACATTTCTGCAATGAAAACAGACTTCCTGTAAATAGTTTTCTAAACCTACCACTCTTGCTGAATTATATCATTGGAACATAAGGTTCAGAGACATTACAGGTAACCGTAGGGAGTGTATAAGAGAAAGAATAGAGGCACTCATCACCCAAGACCATTTCCACTCTGTGTTTACAGTTCCTATACTTCCGTCTACACTTCTCGGAGGAGCTAGTTCTGTGCTGGCCACATGTCAATAATACAAGGCTCCAATGAGATATGCGACCTCAAGTATAGACTTGCATTTATACCAAAGCTCCGCTCACATTTGCAGTTGGAGCATCTATCACTCTTGGTTTCCTTGCCTGAGGATTATTGCAGGGTGCTTTCATTGATCTATGATGCATTGAACAGTTTTCTGCACATTGTTGCATTTGGGAGGTCGATGAAGGAGATAAGACTTCACCAACATTTCCTTCAGGCTGGGCATGGAGATTTGCCACTCATGCATTCCTTGCACATCTTTCCGTGGAAGTCTTCAACCAGGGCACCTGGCTGTAACCTTGGATGGCCTCTGTGGCCTTTCTGAAAGTAATGATCTCCTGCCAAAGTTCCTGTGAAAACTTGAGATCATGTTTGTTTTCCTCTCTACTCCGCCATCATTCCAGCGTCAGTTCTCGAGGAGCAGCGCTTTTAGATAGTTGGAGTATTTTTGCTTGTCCTGTATAAAGCCCTTTAAAGCTGTCTGCTGAGACTGCAGCTGCATAGCTAAGTCCAGCAATTGCATGATATTAAAGCAATGACTTAGCATATGTCCAAGTGGAAATGGTACATTGTTGCACCAGTAAACTCAATAACGCTGTTTAACAGGCAGACCGTATTCCTAATGATGCCATTTAAAACATTGTTCACTCAGCCCACAGCGTTTTTGCAATTAGAAATGCTATTACTAACACATCTTAAAGTTGCAGTAAGTAGGAAGTCCTGTTTTTATACAGCCCATTTCACAACCTTGTGCTGAACCTTGGCACTTTAGAACCAATTAAAACAATTGTTGAGGTATAATAGATGTCATATGATCATGACCGCTGATTTGCACACAAGCTCTCACAATTAACTGTATTTTAGGTCATGTAGATTGAACGTAGATATGGGCCAGAGTATAACCTGGACTATGTATAACTTCCCTCTGCTTCCAGTAGTTTTGTGCTGGTACAAAGTACTACAGTATCAGGAACAATAATCAAAAAGTAGATGCTGGAGATCTGAAATAAAAACAAAATGTTGGGAATACTCAGCAGATCAGCAAGAAACTGTGGTGATAGCGGCAGTTTACATTTAAGGTCACCAATGCTTCCACATGTCAAGGAATACTAAGAAGTCAAATGTGCTTTAGTATGGAGAGAAGGGCACGTGTGGAAAGAAAAAAAAGGAGTGTCTGTGATGTAGTGGAGACTAAGAAAGGTTGAATGTTAAGGGGCTGGCCCACTTGGGCGACCTAATCCGCGAGTTCTGTCGAGTTTGCCCTCGACTCATATTCGCAGCATGGTCGACACAAGGTCGTAGGAGGTCTTTGTAACTCTCCTTCATGCTCGAGAGTAGTCCCCGTGTACTCGAGGCCGCAACTAGGTCGTGGCGTATTTTTCAACATGTTGAAAAATGCCCGCGAGTTAAAAAAAGGTTGTAATAGGTTGGTATGTTAGTCGTAGGAATCGAGGGTAGTCAAAGATAGTCGTAGATAGTCTTCAACATAGTCGAAGGAGGTCGTCTTCACTCTCCATTATTCGGTGTCCAACTTTCCCGAAGTTAGTCAAAGCTAGTCTTCAACATGAAAATTTTTCAAACTCTCCTAAACTCTTCTAAACTCGCCAATTAGGTCGGCCAAGTGGGACAGCCCCTTTAGACATGATGGTTTGTAAATTACATGACCACAGATATTCGCATTGCTTCTTCACTTCTATTTCTCTGCAACTTAAACATATTTATTTTCTAACTTTTCCTCGCTATAATGTAAAGTCATCAAACTGAAATTTTGGTTCTGCTTCTGTCCTCGGATAAAGTCTAATCTGCTGAGTTTTTCTAGTATTTATTTGTTTTTATTTCTGGAAGGACCAGGGCTTGGTTGCCTTGGATGATAACTCTCTGTTTAGATCACAGTCACAGAGATTCCACAGTTTGATCATTCTATTCACCAGCAGCAGCTAGCCTTGATGTACAGTGCCCTCCATAATGTTTGGGACAAAGATCCATTATTTATTTATTTGCGCAATTTGAGATTTGTAATAGAAAAAAATCACATGTGGTTAAAGTTCACACTGTCAGATTTTATTAAAGAGTATTTTTATACGTTTTGGTTTCACCATGTAGAAATTACAGCTGTGTTTATACATAGTCCCTCCCCATTTCAGGGCACCATGATGTTTGGGACACATGGCTTCACAGGTGTTTGTAATTGCTCAGGTGTGTTTAATTGCCTCCTTAATGCAGGTATAAGAGAGCCCTCAGTACCTAGTCTTTCCTCCAGTCTTTCCATCACTTTCGGAAATTTTTATTGCTGTTTATCAACATGAGGACCAAAGTTGTGCCAATAAAAGTCAAAGAAGCCATTATGAGACTGAGAAACAAGAATAAAACTGTTAGAGATATCAGCCAAACCTTAGGCTTACTAAAATCAACTGTTTGGAACATCATTAAGACGAAAGAGAGCACTGGTGAGCTTACTAATCATGAAGGGACTAGCAGGCCAAGGAAGACCTCCACAGCTGATGACAGAAGAATTCTCTCTATAATAAAGAAAAATCCCCAAACACCTGTCCGACAGATTAGAAACACTCTTCAGGAGCCAGGTGTGGATTTGTCAATGACCACCGTCCGCAGAAGACTTCATGAACAGAAATACAGAGGCTACACTGCAAGGTGCAAACCACTGGTTAGCCACAAAAATAGGATGGCCAGGTTACAGTTTGCCAAGAAGTACTTAAAAGAGCAACCACAGTTCTGGAAAAAGGTCTTGTGGACAGATGAGACAGATTAACTTGTATCAGAGTGATGGCAAGGGCAAAGTATGGAGGAGAGAAGGAACTGCCCAAGATCCAAAGCATACCACCTCATCTGTGAAACACGGCGGTGGGGGTGTTATGGCCTGGGCATGTATGGCTGCTGAAGTTACTGGCTCACTTATCTTCATTGATGATACAACTGCTGATGGTAGTAGCATGATGAATTCTGTTGTGTATAGACATATCCTATCTGCTCAAGTTCTAACAAATGTATCAAAACTCATTCTACAGCAAGATAATGATCCCAAACATATGGCTAAAGCAACAAAGGAGATTTCAAAGATAAAATATGGGCAATTCTTGAGTGGCCGTCAATCACCTGATGTGAACCCAATTGCGCGTGCTTTTTATATGCTGAAAAGAAAACTGATGGCTTTCTTTTCAGAAAAACTAGCCCCCAAAACAAGCATAAGCTAAAGATGGCTGCAATACAGGCCTGACAGAGCAGCACCAGAGAAGACCCCAGCAACTGGTGATGTCCATGAATCGCAGACTTCAAGCAGTCATTGCATGCAAAGGATATGCATGAAAATATTAAACATGACTACTTTCATTCACATGACATTGCTGTGTCCCAAACATTATGGCACACTGAAATATCATCAGAAAACTGATCATGAAAGTCCTCTCCTGAGATATTGTGGAATATACATCAATGCTTGCCACCATTTTATGTGTTCTGGATGATGTCAATTTAGGCTTTGGCTTCTATGGTTTTATATCATTGAGTAAAGAGAGATATAGGAGGTCTGGAGAAGATCAGCCTATTCAACCTGGAGAGGAGGGGTTATAAGGAGATTTAACTGAGATCATTATCAAAAGTTTGTCTTTGTGGGTAACTGTTACTTCCCCAATATTAACCGGGATTTGCTCAGTGCCAAAGGCAGAATTTGTTAGGTTTATCCAAAAGGTTTATTGAAAGAATGTGTGGACAGTCCAACCCGAGAATGAAACATATTGGACCTTGTGTTGGGAAATGAGTCTGGCCAGATTAATGGTGTTTCAGCGGAAGAGCATTTTTAGGATAATTATTACAGTTCTGTATGTTTTAAGATTGTTTTGAATTGGGATAAGGCAGGACCTTGTTGGAAGATACTAAATTGGAGTAAGGAAAATGATGACGTTGTTAGCCAGGAGCTCAGAGGATACACCTGGAGCAGTTGTTATTGGATAAGTCCACATCTGACACATTGGAGTTATTTTAAGGCCAGTTGATCAAAGTTCAGGACTGCCATGTTTCAGTAAGGAGGGATAAGGATAGCAAGGTAAGGAAACCTTAGATGACCAAAAAAGTTGTGAATTTTGTCAAAAAGAGAAATTAAGCACATGTAAGGTTTAAGAGGATAAAATCAGATATATAAAGAAAAGAGGAAAAAACTTAGTGGGCAACTTGAAGTTCCAAAAGGTATCACAAAATGGCTTGGGCAAGTCGAATTAAAGAAAATCTCAAAGCTTTTTAAACCTTTTTTTTAAAGAGGGAAACCAGGGAGAATGGATGGCCACTCAAAGATGGAGGAGGGAATTTGTGATTGGAGTTAGGGGATGTAGGCGAGGTACTAATCCAGTACTTTGCATCTGTTTTCACCCAGCAGAGAGACATGGAGGACAGTGTGGAGAATATTAATATGCAAAGGCAGTTTGAGATTAAGAAAGAGGAGGTGTTGGGGCTCTTGAGGAGCAATTGGGTGGATAAATCCTAGGGCGTCATGGTATCTATCCCAGGTTATTGAAGGAGGCAAGAAAGGAGATTGCGGGAGCCTGGACTGGAGAGTAGCTAATGTTGTTAATTTAATTAAGTAGAAGAATCCAGGGAATTATAGGCCACTGAGCCACATGTCAGTGGTAGGGAAGCTATTGGAGAGGGTTCTTCAGGATAGGAATCACTTCCAATTGGAAGAAAAGGGCTCAGTGGAGACGGTCAGCCTGGTTTTGTACACAGCAGGTTGTGTCGTACTAACATGCTTGAGTTTTTTTTTTAGGAGATGGCGAAGATAACTTAGGGAAAGCAATGGGTGTTCACATGGATTTTACTAGTGGATTTGACAAACAATCTCATGGTGGGCTAATGCAGAAGATTAAGATGCACTGGAGCAAGAGTGACTTAGTCGTATTGATTCAGAACTGGCTTACTGATAGAAGACAGAGTGTTCTTGTGGAACGACAATATTCAGCTGGAGGTAGGGAACCAGTGGAGTTCCGCAGGAATCTGTGCTGGGACCTCAGTTTTTTTTATGATATCTATAAATGACTTGGACGGAAACCTAGATGAGTTGGTTTGTAAATTTGCAGTTGATACCAAGGTTGCTGAGGTTGCGGACTGTGGGGAAGACTGTCAGTGGACCCCAAGATCCCACTGTACATCAATGCCGTTAAGAGTCATGCCATTAATGGTATATTTTCCCCTTGCATATGACCTCCAGAAGTGCAACCCCCTCACACTTGCTCAGATTAAACTCCATCCGCCATTTCTGTAGCTCATCTATATATAGTGGGATATGGATGGGTTACAGAAATGGCAGATATAGTTTAATCTGAGCAAGTGTGATGTGTTGCACTTTGGGAAGTCATATGTAAGGGGAAAATATGCAATGAATGGCATGACCCTTAACTGCATTGATTGTACAGTGGGATTTTGGGGTGCAAGTCCATAGTTACCTGGGAGTCGTAACACATGTAGATAGAGTGGTGTATGATATGCTTGATTTTATTAGTCGGGCATTGAGCATAAGAGTCAGGAAGCTATGATGCAGCTTGATAGGTCTTTGGTTAGGCAGCATTTGGAGTATTGCCTACATTCTGGTCGCCCCGTAACTGGAGAGATGTGGAGGGTTTGCATTGGATGCTGAGGGGGTTTACCACAATGATGCCTGGATTAAACGATATTGTTATAGGGAGAGGTTGGAAAGACTGGAACACTGGAGGTTGAGGGGAAATCTGATAGACGCATACAAAATTGTGATAGGCATAAATAGAGTAAACAGTCAGGATTTTTTTTTTCCCAGAATAGAAATAACAAATACTTTAAGATGATAGGGGCAGTTTTTTTAAACAGAACATGTTGCTGGGAGTGGTGGAGGCAGATAAGATTTTTTTCTAATGCATGTTCAAATTCGCTTAGTTTAAACAAAACACCAGTGCAAAATTAAATCCGAAAATCCTTTGAAAGATAAGAATATCAACAAGCTCAACACACCATATTAATTGGCACTCATTACACCCTGACATGGTCAAGTAAACGGGTTAGTGGTACAACAGCGGTTACAAAACCTAAGGAAAATACCCTATGGACCTCCTGGCAGTGATCTTGGAAATGGAAAAGAGAAAACCTGGTCCCCTAGCAATGTTTTCATCGCCACTATATGTGGACTGGACAATTGATTGATGATACAAAAGTTGGGTGGCAACAGAGGTTGTTTGAAGGCTGCAGAGGCTTCAGGAGGATAAAGTTAGGCTAAGTGAATGGGCTAGGACATGGCAAGTAAAGTATATTGTGGAAAAATATTAGGCCATCTGCTATAAAAAAATATATATATAGAAAGGCAAACTATTTTAAATGGTAAGGGATTGAAATGTGTTTGTGTTCAGATGGACCTTGTATTGAAAGTTAACATTCAGCAAGTTGAAGGTACATTGTCTTACATTCAGCAAGTTGATTTGAGTACAATAATTTAAACTTCCCATTCCAGTTGCATGCTTCAGTTGGTGAAACTGCAACTGGAATATTGTGTTTAGGTCTGGTCTTCCTAAGATGATGGAAGGAAGACAAATCAAGGGAAATCTCATGGAAGCAAACTCAGTTCTTCAGGGATTTGAGAGGGTAGATGTGGGGCTGATGTTTCAACTGGCTTGGGTGTCTGGACCCATGGGTCACAATTTCAAAACAAATTCAAGATAGGTGAGAAGAAATGTTGACACGAAGATCCTGAATCTTGGGAATTCTCCCCCCAAGGAGTTCAAGGGGTCAGTTTTTAGATATTAAACTGATATGGTGCAGATGTACATGAAGAGCTACGATTTATTGAATGCAAAGCAAGTATTAGGGACCAAATGACCTACTTCTGTTTTGATTTCTTACATTTCTTATACAATTGCACTATTTACCATCAAAAAATATTGATGTAACTGGTCAAACATTGAAGAATGTGGGAAATATATGTTCTATTGTGTTCTCACGGTGATCTATTACGATGCATAACAATTCAACTAGTTATTGTTATTAGTGACTCTCCAGCCTCTCTCTTTTACACATTATTGACACCTTCATTATTCAGTATGGTAGTGCTGATGTGATAACTGAAATGGCTAAATATAGGCGAGGCCAGGTATTTGGTGGTCTCATAGAATTCAATACCGCTCCAGTTTATAATCTCGCATTCCAGCACATTTGAACATCTCTGTGAATTCAGGAAATGAACCCATGTTTAACAAGTAATGAAGACAGATCTGCCAAGTGCAGAGGCCAACATATTTTGGAGACTTCCAGCTACATTTGGCAAAGTACCAAAAAATGTTTGTTGTAGGCAAAGCTTAATGGATCTACAGTGATTAAATCACATCTCTGCTTCTCTCTACATTGAATTACATGTAAAATGACAACAACAAAAATAATTAGGCTTTTTTATGCTAAACAACAGACCAGACTGAAATATTTGACATTTTCTTTAACCAAACATGTAACACAAATACATATGTTTAAGTAATTTGGTGCACTCCTTGTGACATCAACATGTAACACAAATACATAGCTGTTAGCTCGGATGACAGCACCCTGGCAGTAATGTTCCTGCGTTCTGAATGGACTGACTACCAAAACGGCCTATTTCCAGTTCAATTATGACCCTGATGATTCAAACAATGGCAACGTGCTTTGGTACGTTGTTTTCCCAAAGCCCGGTCAACATCATCATATTCATTAATCAACCAATAGAAAATGTAATGAATAATCCAGTAATGCCCCTGTCCCACTTAGGAAACCTGAACGGAAACCTCTGGAGACTTTGCGCCCCACCCAAGGTTTCCGTGCTTTGACTAAAAAATTACCGATTTTTAAAACGGAAATCACTTTCGACCATTAAGGAGACCGACAAAAACCTCCAGGAACCGCACGGAAACCTTGGGTGGGGCGCAATGTCTCCAGAGGTTTCCGTTCAGGTTTCCTAAGTGGGACAGGGGCTTAAGACTCCTCCCAAATGCTCAGAGGATTCTCTCACAGGTTCTGTCAGAACTATTGCCTTGTATCCATGTCACCATTATTAAGCAGATGTGCAGCTGTTCTTGGTAACAAAGCTCTCAGCACAACAATTATTATTGAAACCCAGATGTGGCTGGAATTGTTCCTGGTGTACAATCTTATGATTACAACTGTCATGACAGTCTAGGACAATACTTTGGATAGAATTCTTACTGAGAGAACATTCTTGACCTAAAAATTAGGATATAAAGAAGTTAAAAATTTAATGACAAACTTGCCACTGATCTGCTGCTACAATTGCAAAGAGCTGAAGGGCAAGCAGTCGGCTTGGCGTATCAACAGCATCTGAATTTGTTTTTCATCCCATTTATTGCCAGCACTGCAACAATGCATGCTTACTTCAGTTGTACTTTCTGACTATTAGCTGCACCAGCAAGAAGCACAAGATCAATAAAATCATGACAACACCACAAACTGGAATTTCCCCTCTTGGCCTTGCATGATTCTGATTCCGATATGCAACAATAATTTTGCACAGATGGATGCAGTTCCAAATGTAATATTTTGGTGTCTTACATGATCAGCCATTATTGCTTTAATGCTATCCAATTTAAAGAATATTTTGGTAATAGTTTTGAATTATGATATCTCCACCCCCCCCCCCCCCTCCCCTCCCAGCTCCAGTTGAGAGTTCAGATAGGTGCTCAGAGCCTCCTGATCGGTTAGGCTGCTGACGATCAGTTACTGCACAAGCCTGCCAAATTTAACATGTTCATGGTTTCTGTTTGCCCTACTCCTGAAATCATTGTAGCTTGCTCCATTTTGAAAGTTGCAAATAATTACATATTATGTATTTTGTTGTGAATGGAATTTTGTTTATTCACCTTCATTTTGTGTAATTCCAGAAATAGGTATTTTCTGTACTGCCATTAACAATGTCATCTGGTTGCTCTGGTGGATAATACCATTGATCGCTAATAGCTAAGGTGCCAATAATTGAATAGCTAATCTTTTATCATTTGTGAGTGACTAGGGCTAGATGAAGTTGTTGATATTCAAAATGGAATCCTGGAATTCAGGACCATATATTTAATGTGCTGGTTCTATAAATTTGCATGCAATACCATAGAAAGAGAGAGCTCTAATTGCACTCATGTATGGGATATAGTTTGAGAAAGATGTGGTTTGATCATTATTTGAGGAGTTTTACCTGTGTATCAAATACTTTTATGTTGTAACGTGAGATTTTACATTCATACATGAGTTTAACTTTGGGATGCTGCAAATTAAATACCTTCTCATAGATAACCTCTATTATAGAGTAAGACATGCAGCAGACAAATCTGTTTGTTTAAGAGAGCTGACCAAAGCCCAGTTTAATATCTGAATTGAAAAATACTCCCAACATACTCTCGAGGTGGAGTTTTAACCAAAACCTTTGCATTTAAGTCTCTGGAGTGGGAATTTTTCTCAAGCTATACCCCATACATTGAGAGCAATTTGGAGAGCACAGTTCACAGTGGGTTCATTCAATCAAATAAAGAATGTGTGTTGAACGTAGTTCCTCTTGCCTACCTGCATGAGCCTTGTATCTTTCTTTGTGCACTTTATGTTAGGAGCCCCTACTCTGTCAAGGCTTTTGGAGGTCGGCCTCTCGCAGTTCACATCACCTTTCGTTCCCTTCTCTACCATCAGCCGTGAGGCACCACCTCCAGTTAAACCCATGCAAATTCTAGCTGACCAGGTGTATTCAGCCACCACCGCAACCATGACGCAGAAGAACAGCAGGACAGGTCTGTCACGAGGCAGTCTAATCAACAATGCCAGATGTTTAAAGAAAAATACAAATCCTGTTCCTTTTAAAGATTGTCTCAAACATCTGCATTTGGATATTGAAGAGAAATATCGTAAAAGCAGTTGAATTTAAAATATGAGGGTCAAATTTCCTTTGGTTCAGTGATACCGCATGAACTCAGATTGGACGTAAACCAATGATATTAGAAGTTTTCTTCTTAAATCTGATTCTCAAACAAAGCAGCGTAAAGCTGTCTTTACAATATTTTTCCTTATATTTCTATCTTGTAGATTTTGTGTAAAATGACTTTGGTGCCATCCTCACTACATTTTTGCACACATACTATTGAAAATTGTGCGTGCATGACAAATTTTCTGAAGTGGGGAGACCCATGAGGAATAAGAAATGCAAGATGGTGCTGATGTGTTAATATGGAAAAATATCAAATACGCGAACGAGATCGCACAACATTTTTTCGTGCGTTTTTCGTACGAGTAAAGCCCTCTCTAACAACTATTAAAAACCTACATTTTAATCACCCGCCCGCTACAGCTTCAGGCAGAGCGCAGATCTGGAGCGCCACTGATGGTAGGAATTTGTAGCAAGGCTACTGTAAGGCAACAACTCTACCGCTGCCCTAATTTACCAATTAATGCAGAGCAAATATTCTGTTAATAACTAGGTAATCTATGAAAGTGATGTTGATTTAAGGGATAAAACATCCATAAAATTTGGCTCGGGTGCAAAAAATGGGGAGTACAATTGGGTTAATTCTCATACTCTTAGTGCTATGGGATTTTTTTTACATTTGTTTGGATTTTTTTTTAAATAGGCTTTAGTTTAAGGAATAAAGAGACAAACTATTTTTTAAATGGGCAGAGGATTCAGAAATTGGATGTGCAAAATGACTTGGGACTGCTGGTGCAGGATTGTGAGCATTTTTAGACCCCATCTCTGAGGATGTGCTGACGTCGGGCAGGGTCCTGAGGGGGTTTCTGAGAATGATCCCGGGGATGATTGGGTTAACATGAGGAGCGTTTGATGACTCTGGGCCTTTACTTGCTGGTGTTAAAAGGATGGTGGTGGATCCTATTGAAACCTACCAAAAAATGAAATGCCTACAGAGAAATGTGAGGTGTTGCATTTTGGGAAGTCTAACATGGGCAGGACATTCACAGTGTATGGTAGGGCTATAGGGAGTGTTGTAGAGCAGAGGGGATCTAGGAGTGCAGGTGCATGGTTCCTTAAAGACTGAGTCGCAGGTAAGGTGGTCAAAAAGGCTTTTGGTACATTCACGTTCATCAGTCAGAGTATTGAGTATAGAAGTTGGGAGGCCATGTTGCAGTTGTAAAAGGTGTTGGTGAGACCGCATTTAAAGTATTGTGTTGTCAATTCAGGGCTCCATGTTATAGGAAAGATGATGCTAAGCTGGAAAGGGTACAGAGAAGATATACGAGGATGTTGCCAGGACTGGAGGCTCTGAGCTATAAGCAGAGGTTGAGTTGGCTGGGACTCTATTCCCTGGCGCGCAGGAGGATGAGGGGTGATCTTGGAGAGGTGTATAAAATCATGAGAGGAATTGATCGGGTAGATGCACAGAGTCTCTTGCCCCAAGTAGGTGAATCGAGGATCAGGGGGCATAGGTTTAAGGTGAAGAGGAAAAGATTTAATAGGAATCTTAGGGGTAACCTTTTCACACAAAGGGTGGTGGATGTATGGAACAAGCTGGCAGAGGAGGTAGTTGAGGCTGGGGCTATCCCGACATTTAAGAAGCAGTTATACAGGTACATGGATAGGACAGATTTGGAGGGATCTGGACCAAACGCAGGCAGGTGGTACTAGTGTAGCTCCGACATGTTGGCCGGTGTGGGCACGTTGGGGCGAAAGGCCTGTTTCTGCACTGTATCACTCTATGACTCTACATATCGTGTACATGGGGGGATGTTTCCAGTAATGTGGAAAGTCTAGGACCAGAGGGCACAGCCTCATAATAAAAATACATAACTTTAGAATACAGGTGAGAAGGATGGCGAATCTGTGGAATTCATTGCCACAGACGGTGGTGGAGGCCAAGTCATTGTTTAGCTGGGTTAGTTTAGAGATTTAGTTTAGAAAAATACAGTGTGGAAACAGGCCCTTGAGTCCTTGTTGACCAATGACCTTGCTGACCAGTACAATAGTTCTTTCCTACGCATTAGGGACAATTTACAGAAGCCAATTAACCTACAAACCTGCACGTCTTTGGAATGCGGGAGGTAAAGGGAGCATCGGTCACACAGTCACAAGGAGAACGTACAAACCCCGTACAGTCACCACCCGTATTCCAATTGTGCACTTTTAAGGCAGAGATTGACAGTTTCTTGATTAGTAAGGGCATCAAAGGTTACAGGGAAATGGCATGGAGAGGGAAAAATAGATGGCGGAGCAGTCGATGGGCCGAATGGCCTAATTCTGCGCCTATGTCTTATGGTCTAGTATCTTAACTGAAAGTTTGCACATTGGACAGTGTAGCAGTTCCTCAAAATTACAGTGAAGGTTTAGCCAATATTGTCCCTGGAGTGGGACTTGAATCTGCTGCCAATGGCAGCCATTTGAGTTTGTTCTTTGAGCAGGGAGATTTTGAGCTGGGCAATATTATGGCAAAAACTGGTGACCTTTCTGTTTCTGAGCCCCTTAAATTTGCCCGTCTTTGAATAGGAATACTTAACTTCCATGTGGCTGATATGATTTTCAAAAAAGGATCCTTCACATTGGTCTGTGAATTTTATTAGAGTGCTTTGTTTCTGATGATATAACCTATATTGCAGGATAATTTGTCCATATGTCAGTAAAAGAGCTGTTCTTGTTGTACGAAACTGTTCCTTTTGCTGAAAATATAGTACTAGACATTTTTGTTGCTTGAGGCCTGGAAAAATATAAAACTTGAATTATATAGCCTTTGATGGTTGGAACTCACTGAGAAAAGGTAATGAATGTTTGTAATTATGCGTAATATACATCGATACATTGAATAAAAAGCAAACTGATGTTAAATTTATATATGGTCAAGAGAGCTCATTGGAATTATATTAGTTTGAAAAGGGAACAATCAAGGAAGAAATGAGGAATAATAGTTCTGAAGAACTAAAAATAAATTGAGTGCATTTCACTCGCACAGAAGAGGTTGAGATTTAATGGATATTTTCTAAGTTATTGTGAATTTTATTTTAATACATAATTTTGAGTGATTAGCTACAAATCAGTAACAATTATAGTCTCGATAAAATGAAAGAAAATAGAAGAAACGTTAATTTCTTGCAGTATTTAAACTGGGAACAATAACAAGTGCTTTTGCTTCAGTGAAGTCCTGTAAGAAGACAGCAAATAATTTGAGTCTTAACCGAATGCAACTTCTAGGGCACCCATGGTAGGATTAGAATTCGGGGCTCTGATTGTTGGTCCAGATCCCTACATTACTGGTTCAGTAAGCAGTTAAACTACACCATCACCATGACATAATGGGGAAAGTGTATTAGAAAAGCGGAAGTGCTGGAACAAGGATAGATATGATGATTGAAATGATCTTGTCCCGTGCTGTAGTTTCTTCGAATAAGCAAATGTTGTCTCACTAATTGGCTTTAACAGAAAGACTGAAGAAATTGTCAGGTGCAATCCATGGCTGTATTTCTCAATAACCTGATGCATGCTCAACCATTCTAATTGATCATTAGCTCTGATTTGAAACTTTTTAACAAAAGGGACAGGACTTCAGGTAATGATAATGTTGAATAAATAACTTTGTAAGCAGTAGATGGTGTAAGATTGAGCATGGTTGATCTTGAGAGCGGTCTAAATCTTCTGGTGGCGATGGTGTGCAGATCAGGAAAATTAAAGAGCTGGAAAAAACACATTGTAAAGGAAGGTAGACAAAAATGCTGGAGAAATTCAGCGGGTGAGGCAGCATCTATGGAGCTAAGGAAATAGGCAACGTTTCAGGTCGAAACCCTTGTTCAGATTGTAAAGGAAATGTCTATAATAGCTTCTTTATAGGTGAGATTCAACCGCAGCCATTCTAGGTTTCTTAGTAAAACTCATGCTTTTCATTGAAGTGCATCGTACACACTGGATTTAAAATTCCTGCACTGACACTGTTCTGAATTTGAAGGAACACTTGACTTCCTACACATCAAAAGAAAAGTAAAATCAAACCATCGCTCTCACAACTTTTGGAAAATCTAAAATCTTATGATTACAGTTCACATGTTGCTTATGTGAAATAGTGTTTACAGGTGCATGTAAGATTATTTCCAAGATTTCTGCTTAATTTCAGCATGATACAACCTTTTGGTATTCATTAATTTGTTGTTGCTTTTTGGGACAATCTTTAACTGCTTTAGGGAGAATGCAGGTAGGATAAAATTCACAATTAATAGTTGTTTTTTAATATTAGCTGCCAGTTTGTAACTTAAAGGTAATGACATCATTGCTTCTTAACATAACCACATACTAAGAAGTGGCATAATTGCATATTGAATTATCATTATTCTATGGCACAGAAGATTAGTTCCTGTAGTTCATATCAAAATAGTGTCACCTAATCTCAGTAGGAAAGAACTGCAGATGTTGGTTTAAATCGAAGATAGACATAAAATGCTGGAGTAACTCAGCGGGATAGGCTGCATCTCTGGAGAGAAGGGATGGGTGACATTTCTGGCCAAGACTGGGCTGAATTGAACCTGAAGAAGGGTCTCGACCCAAACAGTCACCCATTCCTTCTCTCCAGAGATACTGCCTGTCCTGCTGTTACTCCAGTACTTTTTGTCTTGTGATCTCAGTTGTTCAACAGAAAGACAACCGATTAAATACCATTCATTTCCACACAGGAAAGCAGATGGAGAGAGAACTTCCATTGACTGTTCATGAGACAATGATGGGCAACTTTTGGGAGGTCTTTAGAATTATTTTGTCAGCCCAAAATGTCGCTCAACACTGCAATCGAAGAACGTACCAGGCAACAAATAATCTGCAGACTTTCTTGATAATACCCTATTGAAGTTAGGTAAATAGGCGAGTAGCTGAGTATAAGATTCTTATCTTATTAATAACTGAGATGCCCCCGAGAATTAAATCTATGCACTTTCTGGTAAACTGCAAGCCCGTTTTGCTTTCAGGTAACCAATTGGTTCACAGATAAATAGCTAAACAGGTGAGAAGAAATCATTGCAATACTCTATTACATAGAGTTTGGTGCGTGCAGTAATTACCCTGAGAATTTATTTTCCATTTGTTCAAAGTTCCATTATGATTTTGTTCAAGATTCCAGATATCAGGTTATGATGTTAATTATGTTGTAAAATCGTGCAAGATGTCCGTTTTGCAGGATGTCTGATTAGAATTACAGGAACTATCCTGTAAAAAAAATAGTTGTTGAAATTGTTCTAATTTTTGGAGAATAATTGTATTTTCCGATGTTTACTTCTGCAGTTGAGGAAACCACCATATGTGTTCAGGTAGAGAGCTGTGTGGAGCAGCCAGCTCTCTCGGTATCCGGGGAATTGACCGGCTTCTCGGTGTTAATTGACTCTGGTGAAAGCAGGTGTCTACCGTCCGGCACTCTGCAGATCGCAAGACAAAGAGAGAGCATTGCGGATCAGCACCGGTCAAAGCAAGTTGAAGGCAATACGGCAGTATCTAATTATACAGATGTACTTAATTTGGGAAATCCTGCAGACATCCTAGCAATTATTGAAGAAAAGGTAAATAGTTTTTCAAACAACATCATAATATTATTAATCCCTTGAAGCTCTTCCCCACTTGTAGAAAGCTCTTCGGTATGGTAGCTGGTTGTTCAGTTTCCAGACCTCTGCTTTGTTGCATTTGAATGGCTTAGACAATAGACAATAGGTGCAGGAATAGGCCATTTGGCCCTTCGAGCCAGCACCGCCATTCAATGTGATCATGGCTGATCATCCACAATCAGTACCCCGTTCCTGCTGTCTCCCCATATTCGCTGTCTTTAAGAGCTGTGTAATCTGGGAGAAATTGTGAATGGGAGGTCGGTTTATGCATCTAATGGTGCAACAGAGTTCTGTTACTCAATTTAGCAATCAAAATCCCTTTGCAAGAATATGTTTCCATTGGCTTCCTTTAGGAATTACTAAATTATGTAGGCTACTTGGAAGAAAAATAAGAAAATGGAAATTGATACATGAAATCAATAGGAATTAGGAGCAGCTGATAGATCATCTGTTATTTTTTTAGGTGGAGGAAACACCACAGTTGATTGATGTTCCTACTGATGTTGGAGAGCAGCTAGCAGCGACAGAGGAAAATTCTGCCTCCCTGTTTCAGACGGAGCCGATGATAAAGGAGGAAACTGAAGAAATCCCGCAACAGGCTCACAAATCAGACCGTCGACCCAGTGATGAGAGACAGATATTGGCTGCATTGGACTCTACAGACAATTTAGTTATCAAAATTAAACAGGAATTGCCAGAAGAAGGGGAGGAAGAGCAAGAACAGGAAGAAGAGTCCATTTTAGGACATGTGCAACAGATGGCAAGTGCAGGAAAAATGGCAAATTTTCTAGGCCTGAAATCCGAGGTGAGATGGTGGAGAAAGTCTATGACAAATTATATGTCTTGATATTTTAATAAATATATATAAAGGGTATTGGAATGATACCGTAAAGTAAATTAATATATTGTTTACTATCTTCATTTCTGCTTTCCGAGGCCCCACTCCCTCATCTTTACTATGGATTTTCACACTACACCTCCATCCTCCACCAGGAAGGCCTTAAAGCCCTCCGTTTCTTCCTCGACCGCAGAACCATCGAATTTCCCTCTACCAACACTCTACTCCACCTCGCGGAGCTGGTCCTCGCCCTTAACAACTTCTCCTTTGACTCCTCCCACTTCCTCTAAGTCCAAGGCATAGCTATGGGCACCCACATGGGCCCCAGCTCCTACGCCCTGCTCCCATGCAGAACTCATGGACTTCATCAACTTTAACACCAATTTACATCCTGTACTCAAATTTACTTGAACCATTTCTGACACCTCCCTCCCCTTTCTTGATCTCACAGTCTCCATCACAGGAAATAGACTAATGACTGACGCTTATTACAAACCCACTGACTCTCACAACTATCTCGACTACACTTCTTCCCACTCTGCTTCCAGCAAAGACTCTATCCCCTACTCCCAATTCCTCTGTCTACGCCGCATCTGCGCCCAAGATGAGGTGCTCCATAATAGGATGTCCTTATTCTTTAGGGGACGGGGATTCCACTCTCCCATCATAGATAACGCCCTCACTCGTGTCTCCTCGGTACCCCACCCTTGCTCCCCATCCCCTTAGGCGCAACAGAGACTGTGTCCTCCCTAGTCCTTACCTTCCACCTCATCAGTCGTTGCATACATCACATAATCCTCCACAATTTCCGCCACCTCCAACGGGATCCCACCACTAGCCACATTTTCACATTTCCACCCCTTTCTGCCTTCCGCAGAGACCGTTCCCACCGCAACTCCCTGGTTAACTCATTATTTCCCTCCCGAACCACCCCTTCCCCAGGTACCTTCCCCTGCAACCGCAGAAAATGCAACACTGTCGCTATACCTCCTCCCTCGACTCTGTCCTGGGACCCTGACAGTCCTTTCAGGTTATGCAGAGGTTTACTTGCACCTCCTCCAACCTTATCTACTGTATCCATTGTTCAAGATGTGGACTCTTATACATCGGCAAGACCAAACGCATTCTGGGCGATCGTTTCGCAGAACACCTTCGCTCAGCCCACCTGAACCAACCTGATCTCCCGTTTGCTGGACACTAACTCTCCTTTCCATTCCTACACAGACCTTTCTGTCCTCAGTCTCCTCCATTGCCAGACTGAGTCTAAATACAAATTGGAGGAACAGCAACTCATATTTCGCTTGGGCAACGTACGGCCCAGTGGTATGAATATTGATTTCTCACACTTCCAGTTGCCCCGGCATTCCCTCTCTCTATACCTCTCCCACCCAAGACGCACCGGCTTTTCATTTTCACCCTACAAACAGCTAACAATGGTCTGTTTCCTTTATCATCATTACTTTTTTGCATATCTTTCATTTCGTTGTTCTTTATCTCTCCACATCACCGTCTATATCTCTCCTTTTCCTTACCCCTAACCAGTGTGACGAAGGGTCTCGACCCAAATTGTCACCCTTTCCTTCGCTCCAAAGATACTGCCTGTCCCTTTGGGTTACTCCAGCTTTTTGTGTCTATCTTCGGTAGAAACCAGCATCCGCAGTTCCTTCTTACAAACTCATTACAATATGTTGTGTTCAATATTAAAAATATTGGAAAATGGTTTGCAATATTTAGGAATTAGTAAAAAATAGTGTCTGCCTCTCTTGAAACACACTGTATCAGAGTAAATGATAAATTTACCTTCAGATTTTGAGAAACACTGGCAAATGTATTAGGTGGTGGTAGGCCGTCTTTTTAATGATGTTAATTGTCTTGTGCCAGTGGTTTAATCCAATAACATTAAATAAAAATGAAAATGCTGAAAGTGCTCAGAACACCCGGCAAAACCTGTGGGGAGAGAGAGTGTGTTCATATTTTAGGTCAGTAAACTTTTAGCAGAACCTTTTCCAGAAATTTGATTGTTTATTTGAGATATTGCTATATTTTTCTAATCAAACAATGAAAGAACAGTGGTTTATGCCAATGAAATAATGTGCAGCCCGGAGGTGACATGATTGCGCCAACCTTGATCTCCATGCAAGAGTTGGAGGAGTGTTCGGAATATTACAGCCGATGGTGAAGTTGACAATACTGAGTTGAGAGTTAAACAAAAATCAAGATTCTATTGAGCTGCACTAATCATTTTATCATTTCAAAATTTCCCTTAATTTTTGGAAAACAATTTCATTTTTTTCCACAGAGGTCATAGCTCTTCACTTTACCTCTGAAAATTAGGTACCCTACTCTCGTTGGCCCATTTGTAAAGGTTGATTTCTGTCACAATAGGCACTGGGACTGGAACACGTTTTGCCGAGGGGCACCATGCGAAGTAAAAGTACATCTGAGGAAACTACACATCCCCTGCCACGGAGCACCGCACGAAGCAAAAGCACCTCTGAGGAAATTGGTCCAGATGTCTCCGAGGAGCTTAACACAGTGCAAAAGTACTTCTATAGAAGTGGGACCATCTGAAATTGTAGGTCAGTGGAATAGGAAGTGAGTGGGACTCGTTTGTAATAAAAGATCGTAAATAAAACTCCAACCTAATCTGGCAGACTTAATCATTTTCTCCATATATAATAATATTTAACAAAATATTTAATAATTTGTTAAAATTATTTTCTTTTTCTTTTTCTCCCTCCCCTTCTCCCCGACCTACATTCACATTGTCCGGTTATCTGTATTGGAAATGTATCAATGATCATCAGTGGTAACCTTTGCGAACTACCATACCCCTCCCTACTCCCCACCACCATCTCCCAATATAGTGCTGAATCTGAATAAACAAGGTTCATTCCAGGCATTTGCTTGCGTGCTATCATGTGTCGCTTGTGTTTCATTAAAGAGAAATATTAATGATTGTTCATCTGTTTTTTCCATACTATCAAAAACCATTTTTCCCCCCATGGTAAGGCAACTAATCTTTGCTCAGCTGCACTTCCCAACAGCAGTAATTAAATAAGGATTGTTGCAAATGAACCTACAAATGCAATATAACACGCTGTATTTCTAAGCCACGGCATGTCGGAAAACGAAACTCAATCAACCAGAGCCCCGCCATAGTAAACGATACTTTTTGTATTAATGTTATTGATTCTTATCAGTAAAGTTTTGCAAGAGAATTTTCAAGTAGTACACAGATTGATGGTGATAATATTTTCAACAGATCATAGTTTTATGTATGATGCTATTATTATTTGTTCAATATTAACATTAATGCAAGATTCCAATTTGCTTTCAATCTTTAGATGCCACAAAGGAAGAGACCCGATTAGTTTTAAAGGGTCAGATCAAGGTACTGCTCACCTGTTTTTGTTTCAGTTGATGTGATTGAATCTGTAAATTTGTATTGTAAGTTTACTTGGATTTATATACACTGATAGAGAGAATGGCTTCATGAACTGATCTTATAAAATTGCTAAACGTTAATATTTTCTTTATTACTGAAATCTGTTGTTTTGTTGCATAATATACAAATTTCAGATGAATATTTTAGAATATACAGCGGTACTGCACTGGAACAGGTGCGACCAGGATGCCAATCTCCCTGCACAGAGTTGGTCTCCCTCCATTTCCTGCATGTTCATATTCCTGCCTAAATACCTTTAAAACATTGCCATTGTTCCTGATTCCAGCACCTCCTGGCAATATCTTCCGGGCACCTACCTCTCTAAAAATCTTTCCTTGCACATCTCCTTTAAACTATCTTCATCTCATCATAAACCTATATCTACAGCTATTTGACAGTTACACCCTTCTCAGTCTCGCGCAGAGAGATTGTTCCTCCTGGCTGAAGAATTCGGACCAGGGATCACAATCTCAGATAAGGGGCTAAGATGAGAAGAAATTTATCTTACTTAAAGGGTAGCAAATTCTTGGAATTACTTATCTCAGAAGGCCTTGGTGGCTCTGTGATTGTTATCATTCAAAAAAGAGATTAATAGATTATTCAATATTATTAAGGGAATTGGGATGTGGGAATAGTGCAGGAAAATGGTACTGAGGTTGAAACTCAGTCATGATCTTGCAAAGTGGAAATCATACTTGGAAGGGTTGGGTGGGCCTATTCCACTTCTTAAATCTTGCATTAATAGTTGAAGAGCAATGCAAGCAGAGAGCAGGAACAAGTTGTTTTGTTCAGCAATGCTCAAAAAGAATCAGCCCTTTTTAGGGCTGACTAAAATTAGTTTTAATCTATTTTCATCTCAGATTATTGTTAGGTTACTTTTCATTGTAATAATTTACCTATGTTAGAACTATCAAAATATGAGAAGTTGTGCAAAAGGGCAGGAAGGCGATGGAGAAGCATTTATGTTGTTTGCGATATATGTTGAATTAAGGTCAAGTACCGTGCTATCTCATTGACGAGAATGTTATTTGTTTGCAGCTGCAGGAGATGCTTATTCCCAAAGAGGAAGATGGAGCTAGTGAGGCTGCCAGTGTGGATGAGACCAGGGAGGAGGAACCAAATGAGATTTATATGTCAGAAACTGATAACGAACCACCTGTCAGTGAAAGTGACGATGGATTCAGTATTCACAATTCTCATTTACAATCATCAGTCCTTGCAGATTCAATCCCCAGCAGCCCTGCTTCCTCTCAGTTGTAAGTTTACAAACTTTTTTTTACCAACTTTTGAAAGGAAGTGCAAAATATGCAGCTCATCATGATAACATTAATATTTAGTTAAGCCCTGCACAATAGATCTTTGGTCATCATTATAAGTGTGTTCTATACTTGCAATGGCAAAAATGTATCTTTCATATGTAGGAGAGTAAGTTGAATTCACCTGTTGCTTTTAATCCTCAATTTATCGATTTAAGCAGTTAAATAGTCACATATTCAGTAGATGCATTTAACTCCACTGGTGGGTACCTGAAGAAATCATGTTCCCATGCACCCTAGAAAAATAATCACATTCATCTTTTTAATTATGTTTTCTCATTGCGTTTGCCACATTTAGATTATCGTACACCAACATCGTATATTGATTTTCAGAATCTATAGAATTTTGGAAGATGCCAAACAATGTTTCCAGAGCTGCCTCCTTCAAAACTGTAGGATGCAGATCATAAGATCCTGTAGATGAATTGCCCTTTGGATCCACTAATTTCTTCAATGCTTTATTTTTAAACAAATGTCTTTCTTGAACTCCTCATTCATGCTAGTTCTCCACTATTTCTGGAAATTTTCTGGGCCTTGGGCTGCTATAAAAAAAGTATATTATTTGCATTACTAGTTCACGAGTTATAGGAGTAGAATTAAGCCATTCGGCCTATCAAGTCTACTCCACCATTCAATCATGGCTGATCTCTGCCTCCTAATACCATTTTCCTGCCTTCTCCCCTTTACCCTTTACACCCGTTCTAATCAGGAATTTGTCTACCTCTGATTAAAATATCCACTGACTTGGCCTCCGCAGCCCTCTTTGGCAATGTCCCAAGATTCAAGATCAAGATTCACTTTAATTGTCACGTGCACCAATTAAGGTATAGTGAAATTTGAGTTCCACAGATTAAATACCCTCTGACTAAAGAAGTTTCTCCTCGCCTCCTTTCTAAAAGAGTGCCCTTTAATTCTGAGGCTATGACCTCTCGTCCTAGACTCTTCCACCCGTGGAAACATCCGTCCCACATACACATTATTCTGTAAGTTTTATTACTGCCATCTAATTTAGCAGTCTAATTTTGTTTACCTTGCTCACCATCTTTAGTTCAGTTTGTAGTGAAGACCAGGAAGCCATACAAGCTCAAAAAATTTGGAAAAAAGCTATTATGCTTGTGTGGAGAGCAGCTGCTAATCACAGGTTAGTACAATTCTGCAAAGTTATCTCTACTGGAAGAGAACATTTACAAGCAATAACCCGAAAAGAGTAATTATAATCTGTTGACAATGAAGGTTAACAATAGCATGATGAGATGCCTTTAATTAAAGAAATGGCATCAATTTGGTAAATTTATTCTCATGGTTAATTCGTGGGACTGATGGAATCAGAACAGGATTTTGCTAATGGGTGATATTTTGAACACATTGGAGAAAGGTAGCACACTGCTGTATGAATCCCAAAGATTATGGGCGGGAGGATGCCTGTAAATACATTTGTCCTGCTTTTTGTAATCATGACAAAATGTTGAGTAAATGCCAATTTCCTTATGTACCAGAATAGCATGGCTAGTTCTTAGTTTTATTCTGGAACACCTCTTCAGCATTGCAGCTCGGATGTTAGGCCTTTCCTATATCTACGCCACTCTATGACACTGCAAGTTCACTTACACTAACATGTAAAGTGAACTTAATTAACTGAAGATAGTGGATCTTCATGATGAGGCAGATCAGCCTGCAACTTCTTGATGAAGATGGTTGCAAATCTTTCAACATTAATACATTGTGTTCTGTCATCAGAGAAGTTACAATGCTAAAGTTGCATGCTTCTCGTAGTAATTAGAGTCATTGAGTTAAACAGATGTAAACGGGCCCTTTGATAAAATCTTCCATACTGACCAAGTCACCTACCTGAGCCAGTGCCATTTGCATGTCGTTGACCCTTTTCTATCCTGTCCAAATGTCCCTTATATGTTGTGATTGTAATGCCTCCACCATTCCTTGCAGCTCATTCTACCATGCATTACGTGACACAATTGAACCTCTCAAGTCCCCTTCAAATCTGTTCCTTTCAGCTTAAATTTATGCCTTCTGGTTTTTAAGACTCTCCTACCTTACTCTAGGAAATAGAGTGTGACCATTCATTGTATATATGCCAGTTATAATTTTATATCCCCCTGTAAGGTCACTCCTCAACCTCCTATGCTCCAGGGAAAAAAGCTCCAGCCAATCCAGTCTCCCCTTATAACTCAAGCCCTACGGTCCTGGTAAGATCCTTGTGAATCTTTCCTGCACCCTTTCAGCTAATGACGTCTGATTTATAGCAAGGTGACACAATAGTCCAAGTGGTGTTCCACCATACCCCCGAGTTTCTCTGTCCTATAACACTCACTGGGGCTCTGCCATTTACTGTACAAGGCCTGCGCTGGTTCACTTGTTTGTGAATTCCAGCTTCCATTTCTTGACCCACTTTCCCAGTTCACTAGATCCTGTTGGAATCTTAAATAAACTTCTTCACCATCTGTTATACAATCATTGTTGGTGTTATCTGGAAACCTACTAACCACGTCAACTGCATTCTCATCCAAATAGTTAATATAGAAGACAAACAACAATAAGTGAACCCAGCACTAATCCTTGCAGCACACCACTGGTCACAGGCCTACAGTTTGTAAAACAACCCTCAATTATCACCCTCTGATGTTTACTAGACCTTTCTGTTCAATTGGTTGTGAGATTGTTTAATTCTGATTTCGACATGCTTCTTTAACTGCTTAACATGCAAGCAGTTCTATGCAATAACTTCATTGGGTTGGCAGCTTGGTGTGTCTGACACTTTAGGCTTGCTTTACTCATTGAACATCTACAGAGAAGTTGTAGAGGAGATTTACTGGGTCACGAGTTACAAATTGTAGTGGAATACAATATGTTACTATGACTGATGCCCATTTTTTGAGTTTCTGGAACTGATCTGAACTTATTACATTGATTAGGGTCGGTGGTGTCCTTTGGTATCGTGAGGACACTACTGGTCACTCCTTCCCACAAGTTGTGTGCTTGTTGGGTTGGGAATGCATGGCAGTATATTTATTAGACGAGTGCTGATCACATAACAATGTTGATGTTTCACAACATTTACCCTTACTGTTTCAAATATATGTTCTTTGTTTTTCAGATACGCTAATGTATTCCTTCAACCAGTAACAGATGATATCGCCCCAGGATATCATAGTATTGTACACAGGTCAGCTTTTTGAACAAGCATAGCAAATTCATCACAGTTCTGCAGGTTTTATAACGTGATTCTTTCGAATACAACAAATTATTTGGTGGACTTGCCCAGTTTAATGTATTTTTTATTTTTATATGAAATTGGTGTTAATAATACTGCAGAATTAACTGAGACTCTGAAAGTTTTGTGGCATAAAGTTATCTGTAATGCCAAAATACTCGAATCCTGCAGAATTAATTTTAAATCTACTGATGATAAATGGTTTTGTTGATATCCTACAAATCATCACCCTTTTCAAGGATTTTTTCAAGTTTACTAATAACTATTATTATCATCTATGATAATATGTTATAAGCTATGAAAGAAATCTGCAGAGCACTGTGAACTATAAAATATAAATCTCTAAAATTGTTCTAACGTTGTATTTTGCAGAAAATTATTTCCATCTTATAAGCAGTTTTTACACTGTTTAATAATTGTCAGCATTTTTACAAGGTGTAATGGTTTCGTTATTTCCATAGATTAATTTGAAAAACACCATGCTCTCAAGCGTAGGGTCATTTGGTTATATTACAAAGACATTTAAAAAAAATAGATGCCCATGTGTACCTTTGTAAAAATTCATATTGTACAGTTTTAAATATGCCAGTATTAGGAATCATAACGTTGAAGATAATACAGTATCTCAGAGTAATATAGCAGTTTTGAGATCTTTGTTTATTTGCAGAACCCTTCCTTGAGTTTATATTCTTGGCTCCTCTACACATTGCAAAATGAAAGTGCAGAGCTTCAAATGTTGAGAAAATAATATGCTCTGGAACCCGACAAAATCTATTCTGGTTTTAAAAACATGAGATAAATTAGTGTCATTCTGTGAAGATGCAGCTTGTTACATCAATGGCTATGGCTACATCTGTAATTTTCCCACAAAGAATAATGTGCCGTATAGAGAGAGAACTCTCACTGACTTTTTTTTCTCCCCGTTTTTTTCTCCCCGTCTGAAAATCACAAACAGGATCAGCATTCATTGAGATGAAAGCACTTATTCCAGCTTTTTGTGTAAAGATTTTATCGGTTATGTGCTGGTTGGATGATAGCTAATACTGGATATTCCTGTGCTATCCTTTTTAGCTTGCTTGAACCAAGAAAGTCCCAACCTTAATCTGGCAGGTCCCATGTAAAATTAACTTTTTTAGCTTCTGCCCAATTATACATATAATCCAATTTGCATTTATAAACCCTGATAATTCAATGGAAAGATTTTCATTACATCAATTGAACAATGCTTCATGTGTCTCCTAAAACCATTATGGCTGCATTGGAATTCATAGCAAAGTCTGATTCTCCTATATCCTATTGTGGACATTGGACCTTTTCTATTGAATTGATGCGTTACAATGCTGAGAACTATGCTCTGCACTCTGAATTTTCCCCTTTGCTCTACTTATTCTGCTTGAGTTTGGCTTGATTGTATTTGTGTATGGCATACCTAATCTACTTGGATAGCATGCAAAACAATGCTTTTTACTGTACCTCGGTACACACGGCAATAACCTAGAAACATAGAAATTAGGTGCAGGAATAGGCCATTCGGCCCTTCGAGCCTGCACCGCCATTCAATATGATCATGGCTGATCATCCAGCTCAGTATCCCGTACCTGCCTTCTCTCCATACCCTCTGATCCCCTTAGCCACAAGGGCCACATCTAACTCCCTCTTAAATATAGCCAATGAACTGGCCTCAACTACCCCCTGTGGTAGAGAGTTCCAGAGACTCACCACTCTCTGTGTGAAAAAAGTCTTTCTCATCTCGGTCTTAAAGTATTTCCCCCTTATCCTTTAGCTGTGACCCCTTGTCCTGGACCTCCCCAACATCGGGACCAATCTTCCTGCATCTAGCCTGTCCAACCCCTTAAGAATTTTGTAAGTTTCTATAAGATCCCCTCTCAATCTCCTAAATTCTAGAGAGTATAAACCGAGTCTATCCAGTCTTTCTTCACAAGACAGTCCTGACATCCCAGGAATCAGTCTGGTGAACCTTCTCTGCACTCCCTCTATGGCAATAATGTCCTTCCTCAGATTTGGAGACCAGAACTGTACGCAATACTCCAGGTGTGGTCTCACCAAGACCCTATACAACTGAAGTAGAACCTCCCTGCTCCTATACTCAAATTCTTTTGCTATGAAAGCTAACATACCATTCGCTTTCTTCACTGCCTGCTGCACCTGCATGCCTACTTTTAATGACTGGTGTACCATGACACCCAGGTCTCGCTGCAACTCCCCTTTTCCTAATCGGCCACCATTTAGATAATAGTCTGCTTTCCTGTTTTTGCCACCAAAGTGGATAACCTCACATTTATCCACATTATACTGCATCTGCCAAACATTTGCCCACTCACCCAGCCTATCCAAGTCACCTTGCAGTCTCCTAGCATCCTCCTCACAGCTAACACTGGCCCCCAGCTTAGTGGCATCCGCAAACTTGGAGATATTGCCTTCAATTCCCTCATCCAGATCATTAATATATATTGTAAATAGCTGGGGTCCCAGCACTGAGCCTTGCGGTACCCCACTAGTCACTGCCTGCCATTGTGAAAAGGACCCGTTTACTCCTACTCTTTGCTTCTTGCTTGCCAGCCAGTTCTCTATCCACATCAATACTGAACCCCCAATGCAGTATGCTTTATGTTTGTATACTAATTTCTTATGTGGGACCTTGTCGAAAGCCTTCTGGAAGTCCAGATACACCACATCCACTGGTTCTCCCCTATCCACGCTACTAGTTACATCCTCGAAAAATTCCATAAGTTTCGTCAGACATGATTTACCTTTCGTAAATCCATGCTGACTTTGTCCAATGATTTCACCACTTTCCAAATGTGCTATCCCATCTTTAATAACTGACTCTAGCAGTTTCCCCACTACCGATGTTAGACTAACTGGTCTGTAATTCCCCGTTTTCTCTCTCCCTCCCTTCTTAAAAAGGGGGGTTACGTTTGCTACCCGCCAATCCTCAGGAACTACTCCAGAATCTAAAGAGTTTTGAAAGATTATCACTAATGCATCCACTATTTCCGGAGCTACTTCCTTAAGTACTCTGGGATGCAGCCTATCTGGCCCTGGGGATTTATCGGCCTTTAATCCATTCAATTTACCCAACACCACTTGCCGACTAACCTGGATTTCACTCAATTCCTTCTTTGACCCGCTGTCCCCTGCTATTTCCGGCAGATTATTTATGTCTTCCTTAGTGAAGACGGAACCAAAGTAGTTATTCAATTGGTCCGCCATATCCTTGTTCCCCATGATCAACTCACCTGTTTCTGACTGCAAGGGACCTACATTTGTTTTAACTAATCTTTCTCTTCACATATCTATAAAAACTTTTGCAGTCAGTTTTTATGTTCCCTGCCAGTTTTCTTTCATAATCTATTTTCCCTTTCCTAATTAAGCCCTTTGTCCTCCTCTGCTGGTCTCTGAATTTCTCCCAGACCTCTGGTATGCTGCTTTTTCTGGCTACTTTGTACGCATCATCCTTTGCTTTGATACTATCCCTGATTTCCCTTGTTATCCACGGATGCACTACCTTCCCTGATTTATTCTTTTGCCAAACTGGGATGAACAATTTTTGTAGTTCATCCATGCAGTCTTTAAATGTCTTCCATTGCGTATCCACCGTCAACCCTTTTAGAATTGATTGCCAGTCAATCTTGGCCAATTCACGTCTCTAACCCTCAAAGTTACCTTTCTTTAAGTTTAGAACCATTGCTTCTGAATTAACAATGTCACTCTCCATCCTAATGAAGAACTCAACCATATTATGGTCACTCTTGCCCAAGGGGGCACGTACAACAAGACTGCTAACTAACCCTTCCTCATTACTCAAAACCCAGTCTAAAATAGCCTGCTCTCTCGTTGGTTCCTCTACATGTTGATTTAGATAACTATCCCGCATACATTCCAAAAAATCCTCTTCCTCAGCACCCCTGCCAATTTGATTCACCCAATCTATATATAGATTGAAGTCACCCATTATAACTGTTTTGCCTTTATCGCACGCATTTCTAATTTCCTGTTTGATACCATCCCCAACTTCACTACTACTGTTAGGTGGCCTGTACACCACACCCACCAGAGTTTTCTGCCCCTTAGTGTTTCGCAGCTCTACCCATACCGATTCCACATCCTCTAAGCTAATGTCCTTCCTTTCCATTGCGTTAATCTCTCTAACCAGCAACACTACCCCACCTCCTTTTCCTTTCTCTCTATCCTTCCTAAATATTGAATATCCCTGGATGTTCAGCTCCCAGCCTTGGTCACCCTGGAGCCATGTCTCCGTGATCCCAACTATATCATAATCATTAATAGCTATCTGCACGTTCAACTCATCCACCTTATTACGATATACTCCTTGCATTGGGACACAAAGCCTTCAGGCTTGTTTTTACAAAACTCTTACCCCTTATACAATTATGTTGAAAAGTGGCCCTTTTTTGATGTTTGCACTGGTTTTGTCTGCCTGCCACTTTTACTTTTCACCTTGCTCCCTTTTGCTTCTACCCTCGTTTTACACCCACCTGCCTCTCTGCTCTTGTACCCATCCCCCTGCAATAAAAACCTAAAACCCAAAGCAAGCATTTACTTCCCTCTTCTTAAACCTTAGAGATAAATTAATAAAACAATTGAGTGGGTTAGTAAGTGGGTATGCATTTTAACCTTATGTTAACTGATGTCAGTAAAGAAATATTGTGCACTGAATTAACATGATGTTGTCTAAGATGCATTTATGCACAAGAATATTTTACGAATGAGACTGTCGTGAGAGATGATATATTTCGGCCAGCTGTCATTTTCATTGCCAGAGCTTCTCAAATATTTATAAATAAGTACTTTTTGACATGTATATGTGTTGCCAAGACATTCATTGCAGTGATCTGTCCAGGAAATAAAGATATAAAAGATAAATGTTCACGAGATTTTAAAATATTCTTGTTTCCATTTTAGCTTTGAATCAGTGTGACCATAAACTGTAAAGAGAGAGAAAACCAAGGTGGGATTCCAGTGGATGAAGAGATTGACTTTATCATTGACATTGGTGCATCAGAATGAGCTGAATATAGTTTATTAACAATCCCAAACCATGTAATATTAAGATGCAGCTTTAGTTGAATGCCTGTTGGAGCCACAGAAATTGATCTCCATGCTAAACAGCCAGAAAGCTCATTAAATGCTATATTTCAGGAAATCATTACTTGACTAAGTGGTTTTAAGAAATTATTTGTACTGACTACTGTTTCGATTTCTTTAGACCGATGGATTTGTCTACAATAAAGAAAAATATAGAGACTGGTTTAATTCGCACAACAGCAGAGTTTCAGCGGGACATAATGCTGATGTTCCAAAATGCAGTGATGTATAATAGCTCTGATCATGATGTGTATCATATGGCATTAGAAATGCAACGAGATGTCTTGGAACAAATTCAGGTAGAACTCTCTCAACTTTTAATATTTCATATAAATGTAAATAATCAAAATATGAAAGTTAGTCTGGACCAATCTTTGTCTAAAATCAAATGCTTTTGTTGCAGTAGATGTGAGATTGTGAATAAGGGTAAGAAAGGTGTTATAATTTGTAACCGTGGTCTTAACTCCTAAACCATACTTCTTGCAGTTTGTTATCTAGATTACGAAATGGATGTGAACAGTGGAGGTATAATCTCAGCTGACACAAAATAGGTGGTGTTATCAATAGTCAGGAGGGTTGACCAGCTGCAGAAAAATTAGTTGGGAAGATGGGCAGAGAATGTGAAATTTTGTATTTTGGAAGGACTAATAAAGCAAGCATTTATGAAATGAAGGTAGACAAAAGTGCTGCAGAAACTCAGTGGGTGCGGCAGCATCTATGGAGCGAAGGAAATAGGCAACGTTTCGGGCCAAAACCCTTCTTCAGGCCCGAAATGTTGCCTATTTCCTTCGCTCCATAGATGCTGTTGCACCTGCTGAATTTCTCCAGCACTTTTGTATACCTACGATTTTCCAGCATCTGCAGTTCCTTCTTAAACATTTATGAAATTAATGTTAGTACCATTAGTGAGGAAGAGAAGAACATTGGTGTGCATGTCTATGGATCTCTGAAGTCAGCAGTGCAAGAAGATAAGCTGGTTTGGAATACTTCCCATTAGTTTGTACATAATATAAAAACAGGGAGATTGTTGTACAACCTCGCAGCACTGTGCGGCGGTAGTAGAGTGGTGGAACGCTGGAGACCCGGGTTCGATCCTGACTACGGGTGCTGTCTGTATGGAGTCTGTACGTTCTCCATGTGACTGTGTGGGTTTTCTCTGGGTGCTCCAGTTTCCACCCAGGTCTCAATGACGTGTAGGTTTATAGGTTAATTGGCTTCTGTAAATTGTCCCTAGTGTGTAGGATGGAGATAGCGTATGGGGGATCATTGGTCGGCACGGATTCGGTAGGCCAAAGGTCCTGTTTCCACGCTAATCTAATCTAAACTAACCTATGCAATATAAAATTTGGCCTTAGCTAGATTATTGTACGCAGTACAGGAAAGATATGATTGTACTCGAAAGAGTGTAAAGGAGATTCACTGCATTGTTGACTGTGATGGAGCTCTGAGGAGAGGATGAATACTTTGGGATTATTTTCTTTAGGATAGAGAAGACTGAGGGGAAACCTGATTAAGGTATAAAATATAAAAGATGTAAATAACAAGAAACTGTCTCCCTTTGTGGAGGTGTCTATAAACCTGAGGTGCTAGGATACAATAATGAACAAGAGATTTACAGGGTAATCTTAAAGGGATTTGAAGGGATAAAAAACACGTTGAGGTGAATAAAAAAGAGCTTGAGGAATGATGAGGCAGATACTCTCACAAGATTTAAGATGTTGACGTGCTTGAAAACTTAAAATGCCATGGTATTGAAGGCTAGAAGCTAAATGCTGGGAAATGGGTTGAGTATGAATAGGAATTTGATGGTTGGCACAGACATGGTAGGCTGAAGGGCCTGTTTTCATGCTGTATGATTCTTTGACTCTTTAACTGAACTCCGTCTTTAAGTGTGATCTCAGCAGTAATCCTTGCATGACTTTTGTAGCCTTGTGACGTGGCTATACCAGGTATGGCCACACAATAGTCACAAAGGACAAGTTGAGAATAATTTCCTTTATGATTTGTAAGCAAAAAAAAGTAATGGGCCTGTCCCTTTTAGGCGACTGCAGGAGACAACGCAGTCGCCACAAGTTCACGGGTGGTTGCTGGGGAGTCGCCTTCGTGGTCGTGAGGAGTTCCCGCATTCTGGGAACTAGTCGCGACCTCATTATGGTCACTGCGAATTTTTCAACGTGTTGAAAAATTTGCGGCGACTAAAATGAAGCCGCCATGGAGAGTAGTGAGAATTCTCGTGCCGTAGGTGTCAACAGGTGGTCCTAGTGGGTTGCCAGGAGGTCGAAGGTTCTCGTAGGTTGTAGCCGGTGCTGACCGGTGAATTTCATTGGCTCATTGTAGGAAAGAAAACGTAAGCAGTAGATTTCAGAACCAAGGATAACCGACCGGTAATGTTAATGTCTGCCGAGCTTCCTGTTGGCTTTGCCTTTGACATTGGCTTTGCACCATGTGAATTTCACTCAGACAGCGCTCCCCCTGCTTACTCTGTCCCCTGCGTACATAACGGGCTGGTGAAGAAAGCGATCTGTTTGTGTGTGTGTGTGTTCCACTCTGACAGTCGCCGATCCAGTTGCCGGTATTTCAGGCAACTGCCGCAACTTGAGTCACCGGCAGTCGCCTGAAAAATCACCAATGTGGGACACGCCCATAAGATATACCAATATGATTGTAATTAGATCAATATATGCCTAGTTTTTTTTGACATTTTTGTTTGTTTATTGATCATATTAGTATAATGTAAAATCAACATGAATGTTTTACTTCCATGGTTACTGGATGGTTCCTTTGTTAAGTAAATCAGTATGTCTTAAGTACTTTCTCCTGAATTGTCAGTGTAAGTCTTGACATTTTCTCTGAAAGTTAATGCAGATCATAGAAACATAGAAACATAGAAATTAGGTGCAGGAGTAGGCCATTCAGCCCTTCGAGCCTGCACCGCCATTCAATATGATCATGGCTGATCATCCAACTCAGTATCCCGTACCTGCCTTCTCTCCATACCCTCTGATCCCCTTAGCCACAAGGGCCACATCCAACTCACTCTTAAATATAGCCAATGAACTGGCCTCAACTACCCTCTGTGGCAGAGAGTTCCAGAGACTCACCACTCTCTGTGTGAAAAAAGTCTTTCTCATCTCGGTCTTAAAGGATTTCCCCCTTATCCTTAAGCTGTGACCCCTTGTCCTGGACTTCCCCAACATCGGGAACAATCTTCCTGCATCTAGCCTGTCCAACCCCTTAAGAATTTTGTAAGTTTCTATAAGATCCCCTCTCAATCTCCTAAATTCCAGAGAGTATAAACCGAGTCTATCCAGTCTTTCTTCATAAGACAGTCCTGACATCCCAGGAATCAGTCTGGTGAACCTTCTCTGCACTCCCTCTATGGCAATAATGTCCTTCCTCAGATTTGGAGACCAAAACTGTACGCAATACTCCAGGTGTGGTCTCACCAAGACCCTGTACAACTGAAGTAGAACCTCCCTGCTCCTGTACTCAAATCCTTTTGCTATGAAAGCTAACATACCATTCGCTTTTTTCACTGCCTGCTGCACCTGCATGCCTACTTTCAATGACTGGTGTACCATGACACCCAGGTCTCGCTGCATCTACCCTTTTCCTAATCGGCCACCATTTAAATAATAGTCTGCTTTCCAGTTTTTGCCACCAAAGTGGATAACCTCACATTTATCCACATTATACTGCATCTGCCAAACATTTGCCCACTCACCCAGCCTATCCAAGTCACCTTGCAGTCTCCTAGCATCCTCCTCACAGCGAACACTCCCCCCCAGCTTAGTGTCATCCGCAAACTTGGAGATATTGCCTTCAATTCCCTCATCCAGATCGTTAATATATATTGTAAATAGCTGGGGTCCCAGCACTGAGCCCTGCGGTACCCCACTAGTTACTGCCTGCCATTGTGAAAAGGACCCGTTTACTCCTACTCTTTGCTTCCTGTTTGCCAGCCAGTTCTCTATCCACATCAATACTGAACCCCTAATACCGTATGCTTTAAGTTTGTATACTAATCTCTTATGTGGGACCTTGTCGAAAGCCTTCTGGAAGTCCAGATATACCACATCCACTGGTTCTCCCTTATCCACGCTACTAGTTACATCCTCGAAAAATTCCACAAGATTCGTCAGACATGATTTACCTTTTGTAAATCCATGCTGACTTTGTCCAATGATTTCACCACTTTCCAAATGTGCTGCTATCCCATCTTTAATAACTGACTCTAGCAGTTTCCCCACTACCGATGTTAGACTAACTGGTCTATAATTCCCCGTTTTCTCTCTCCCTCCCTTCTTAAAAAGAGGGGTTACATTTGCTACCCGCCAATCCTCAGGAACTACTCCAGAATCTAAAGAGTTTTGAAAGATTATCACTAATGCATCCACTATTTCCTGAGCTACTTCCTTAAGTACTCTGGGATGCAGCCTATCTGGCCCTGGGGATTTATCGGCCTTTAATCTATTCAATTTACCCAACACCACTTCCCGACTGACCTGGATTTCACTCAATTCCTCCTTTGACCCACAGTCCCCTGCTATTTCAGGCAGATTATTTATGTCTTCCTTAGTGAAGACGGAACCAAAGTAGTTATTCAATTGGTCCGCCATATCCTTGTTCCCCATGATCAACTCACCTGTTTCTGACTGCAAGGGACCTACATTTGTTTTAACTAACCTCTTTCTCTTCACATATCTATAAAAACTTTTGCAGTCAGTTTTTATGTTCCCTGCCAGTTTTCTTTCATAATCTATTTTTCCTTTCCTAATTAAGCCCTTTGTCCTCCTCTGCTGGTCTCTGAATTTCTCCCAGTCCTCTGGTATGCTGCTTTTTCTGGCTACTTTGTACGCATCATCCTTTGCTTTGATACTATCCCTGTTTTCCCTTGTTATCCACGGATGCACTACCTTCCCCGATTTATTCTTTTGCCAAACTGGGATGAACAATTTTTGTAGTTCATCCATGCAGTCTTTAAATGTCTTCCATTGTATATCCACCGTCAACCCTTTTAGAATTAATTGCCAGTCAATCTTGGCCAATTCACGTCTCATACCCTCAAAGTTACCTTTCTTTAAGTTCAGAACCATTGTTTCTGAATTAACAATGTCACTCTCCATCCTAATGAAGAACTCAACCATATTATGGTCACTCTTGCCCAAGGGGGCACGTACAACAAGACGGCTAATTACCCCTTCCTCATTACTCAAAACCCAGTCTAAAATAGCCTGCTCTCTCGTTGGTTCCTCTACATGTTGATTTAGATAACTATCCCGCATACATTCCAAAAAATCCTCTTCCTCAGCACCCCTGCCAATTTGATTAACCCAATCTATATGTAGATTGAAGTCACCCATTATAACTGTTTTGCCTATGTCGCACGCATTTCTAATTTCCTGTTTGATACCATCCCCAACTTCTCTGCTACTGTTAGGTGGCCTGTACACAACACCCACCAGCGTTTTCTGCCCCTTAGTGTTTTGTAGCTCTACCCATACCGATTCCACATCCTCCAAGCTAATGTCCTTCCTTTCCATTGCTTTAATCTCCTCTCTAACCAGCAACGCTACCCCACCTCCTTTTCCTTTCTCTCTATCCCTCCTGAATATTGAATATCCCTGGATGTTCAGCTCCCAGCCTACGTCACCCTGGAGCCATGTCTCCGTGATCCCAACTATATCATAATCATTAATATCTATCTGCACGTTCAACTCGTCCACCTTATTACGAATACTCCTTGCATTGAGACACAAAGCCTTCAGGCTTGTCTTTACAACGCATTTACCCCTTATACAATTTTGCTGAAAAGTGGCCCTTTTTGATTTTTGCCCTGGTTTTGTCTGCCTGCCACTTTTACCTTTCACCTTGCTACCTAATGCTTCTACCCTCATTTTACACCCTCCTGCCTCTCTGCTCTTGTACCCATCCCCCTGCCACATTAGTTTAAATCCTCCCCGACAGCACTAGCAAACACTCCCCCAAGAACATTGGTTCCATTCCATTCCAGGTGCAAACCGTCCTGTTTGTACCGGTCCCACGATCATGAAATCTGTATTGCAAACACATCAATGTCTGGTCAGTCATTTCTGTCGGACAATACTTGGGTACACAAATCAGTGTTCCATGTGTTGTTTTACTTCAGTACAGTGAATTTAATGTGTCAGAAATCACCCCAAGATCCCTTTCATTGTCCTTATGAAAGTTCCCTTAATTCCCCACAATTTGGAAAAATGGTTGAAAATGATGATAGAAATATGATATAAACTTAATAAATGAGTGGTAATATTGGTCTTGTCGAGCTTCATCTTCCTTTGATATTTTTGTTCCTTCAGCAATTCTTAGCCACTCAATTGATAATGCAAACCTCAGAGTCTGGAATCAGTGCTAAGAGTCTACGGGGCCGTGAATCAACAAGAAAGCAGGATGCTGCAGAGAAGGTCAGTCAGAAGTATTTATGGTGAACCAGAACCATCACTGCCATTGTTTTTTGTGTTGAACCACAAAATCTGTGCTGTTAATTAAAAAAAAACTTTGCGATGAATTAATTATTTAGATTTGACTTGAATTGGAGATCCCTGAACATCATTGTCAATTGTATATTGTAAGGATAAACAGTGGTTTGGAATTGAATTTTGGCTTTATTCCTTCCTTCGTGTATGTTGGATGGAAAGATAAATCACGTGTAATTTATTGCTTCAGTGAACTACTTTACAGTTAACTCAATAATAATTTGCATCTAGCATTCCCAGTCAAATGTGTACCCTAATATTGTAAGTTTACTTGTTCTCATATGCTGCTTTCCTGTGTAGTTCACAAAATGCTCAGAGGAATAGTAGAAATATTACATCAAAGGAATCTTGGATATTACACTTTGTCAAAGCGTAGTTTTCACTGCTGTTGAATAATAGCTGAGGAGCTCTGAGATCACACATGACTAAATGAAATAATTCTTTATTAAATGGACAATGTGCCAAGCTGTTGAGTGGACAGTCGGTAAATAAAGCAGGTATAACTTGTAATTCCATTTACTCAGTGGAAGTTTGTATTTTAACCTATAATTTGGCAACACTCCATGAGAGAGAGGTTTCTGTCTCCCATCTCATGAAAGATGGCACTGAGTATAAACTAATATTACCATCTAAAGTCCTTGGGCATTAAGAACAACTTTACACACATAACAATGTGAAACTAAATTAAATATTTAAAATAATTTTAACAAGTTTATTTTTACTTAGCCTCTGATCACTTTCCCTCCTATTTTATTCTATCTCAGCGTATGTTTATTTTACCCCAAAAATGTGGTAAAGTGCCAACTTTCTACTTTGGGAATAAATTTACACTGTTGTCATCAGCTGAATATTGTTATTTAAGGGCAAGTTCCAGACATTGGAAGTCCCAAAAATATTAAATCGACGTGTTACTTCTTTGTATGCCGATAATGGGGTATTTTGTGGAATTATAATAAAGAAAAATATTGCAGGAGTGTGTTTGGTGACAGTTCAGTAATTATCAGCAATCTTCCGGTGAATAAATCTATCTGGCGTCACTTGCAGTACCCAATTGGTTTTTATTACCAGTGAGATGACACTCACTGGGATTGATATCAGTACTGTCCCCTATTATTGCCTCGTATTACATCTCCTGTTAATAACATTCAATGTGACTTAAAATAATCAAAAATAAAAATGTTATTTAATAATTGCAGCATAATGTTCTAATCAAATATTATACAATTCCATATTCATGGTAGATGAAGCATAATATAATTGAAAGCAATGTGAAAGTATCGCAGGAATTGCATTAAAAATCTTAAATTGTAATTTGTAATTAAGGATATGCTTCACTTCCTTAGTTTATACATACTATTGGCCTAAGCCAATCATGCCAGCAGAAAAAATATGGAATCCTAGCCCGAAGTATAATCATAGATTAAAATATTGTTGTATTATTAACTAATTAACTAATTGTCGTGCATAAATTAGCAGCTTAACTCTCACTTGCCACCATTTATTGACATGCATCTTTTACAGTAATGGTCCTCAATTCTCTAAATCATGCTGTAACTCAGAAATAAACCATTCAAATAGATGGATTACTGACCATATTAAAATTGCACCGAATAGAAAAGCAGATTGAGAGCTTGGGAGAGAGTGTAGCTGGTTTACTTTCATGTTTACTCGGGTTGAATCTGATTTGGTGTTTTTTTTTCTTGTTTGGCCTTTAACAGGACAGTGTCCCAATGGGCTCTCCTGCCTTTCTTCTCTCTCTCTTTGTAAGTATTCAACGCAGTGTACAGATAACTCAATTTTAGGAGGTGTCAGAATATGAGTGAATGCTTTGCCCTGTGTATTAAGCCAAATTATTTTGATCAATCAAACTGTATTTCATAGCTGGTTTAAGTTTGACTGTTTATTTGTGCAAGTTTGTTTTGATGAGATTGTTCCAATTTATTTCATTAGGTTCAATAATTTCTGATATTTCATCCTTCTGTAAATACCATATTGATCAGCAACTCCAACTGCTTTTTGACTGCTGTGAAGTCAGTGCCATTTCATAGTTGTTTGTGGCAGAGCTGATGGTCAGTTAGGTGATGATTGGAGGAAGACTTTTCAATTTCAATATGGAAACAAACAGCATAAAGAGAAACTTCAGCCAATACAACATGTTTTTTTTAACTATAAGAAAGTTGGGGACTAGATATTCATAACCCTATCTGCCAAGATTTTCAAGAAGCCAAAGAGATGCAAGCTAATCGAAGAAAGCTTATAGATCTAGTAAAGAAAAGTTTAGAAAAAGTTGCACATTTAGTTGCTAGAGTTGCACTTGATCTAACTACTCATGATCCAGCGATTAGGAACAGCCACATGCAGCCTGCCTTCACTGTGATAGGGCTCTACATCAGGTAGGTGATGTTTCATAGTTGTGGAATGCGGTTCAGTTAATTCTGGACAGCCTTTCTGCGAGTCCAAGTTTCCACTTGAGCACGCAATAACATTTATTGTTAATTCAGTCGGTTTTATACCGCATCCTGCAGTCTTAAGGGAAAGCCGAGCTTTCTTTGGTGCTTCTAATTAAATATTTATGGAGGTTTCTAGATGGGATATCACTCCAGCACCTTTCCTTTTGTATCATGTTTCTGGTGACATTAAAAAACATATTTTGGAAAGCTGCCTTTTGAACACAGTATAGATTCAAAATTATCCATCTTACACAGAATATCCATAGGAGGAAGCCATGTCACCAATGGGTTTTCTTTCTCCACAACACAGTACTTTGTTGAACAGATCCTGTTTCTTATAGTTAATGTTCCTTTTCATTTCTTCATTAAAAAATGCTACTTTGAGAGTGTTGACTGGTGTAGTCGGCTATTTAAGCGCATTAGTCAGCTGATGAGTTCATAAAAAAGGATTTTGATTAAGTAAGAGAGTCAACAGGACATATGAACAAGGGACATTGGTGCGGCACTAGAAATCACAAAAAATCAGAAATGTTTAAGAAAGAACTGCAGATGCTGGAACAATCGAAGGTAGACAGAAATGCTGGAGAAACTCTGCGGGTGAGGCAGCATCTATGGAGCGAAGGAATAGGCGACGTTCATTTGCAGAAGGTATAGGCGACAAAATTCAGAGATGAATATTTCTGCTGGTTTATCTGATAATAGCAGTTGATTCTACTTCATCCTGAAAATTGCCATTAGTTTAAGAGCCAGTTCGATATTTTGTTGAAATGTGAACCAGCAAAATAATGGTAGTGATAACTGACTGTGTCTCTTTTTCTGCAGGCCTTTAACATTTGGTTATAAAGTGGCTTGCAAAAGTTTTCATACCCCTTGAACTTTTCCACATTTTGTCACGTTACGACCACAAACATAAATGTATTTTATTGGGATTTTATGTGATAGACCAACACAAAGTGGCGCATAATTGTGAAGTGGAAGGAAAATGATACATGGTTTCCAAATTTTATTACAAATAAAAAACTGAAAAGTGTGGCGTGCAAAAGTATTCAGCCCCCCTGAGTCAATACTTTGTAGAACCACCTTTCACTGCAATTACAGCTGCAAGTCTTTTGGGTTATGTCTCTACCAGCTTTGCACATCTAGAGACTGAAATTTTTGCCCATTCTTCTTTGCAAAATAGTTCAAGCTCAGTCAGATTGGATGGAGAGCGTCTGTGAACAGCAATTTTCAAGTCTTGCCAGAGATTCTCAATTGGATTTAGGTCTGGACTTTGACTGGGCCATTCTAACACATGAATATGCTTTGATCTAAACCATTCCATTGTAGCTGTGGCTGTATGTTTAGGGCCGTTGTCCTGCAGGAAGGTGAACCTCCGCCCCAGTCTCAAGTCTTTTGCAGACTCTTTAACAGGTTTTCTTCCAAGATTGCCCTGTATTTGGCTCCATCCATCTTCCCATCAACTCTGACCAGCTTCCCTGTCCCTGCTGAAGAACAGCATCCCCACAGCATGATGCTGCCACCACCATGTTTCACAGTGGGGATGGTGTGTTCAGGGTGATGTGCAGTGTTAGTTTTCAGCCGCATATAGCGTTTTGCATTTAGGCCAAAAACTTCAATTTTGGTCTCATCAGACCAGAGCACCTTCCTCCACATGTTTGCTGTGTCCCCCACATGGCTTGTGGCAAACTGCAAACAGGACTTCTTATGGCTTTGTTTCAACAATGGCTTTCTTCTTGCCACTCTTCCATAAAGGCCCGATTTGTGGAGTGCACGACTAATAGTTGTCTTGTGGACAGATTCTCCTACCTGAGCTGTGGTTCTCTGCAGCTCCTCCAGAGTTACCATGGGCCTCTTGGCTGCTTCTCTGATCAATGCTCTCCTTGCCCGGCCTGTCAGTTTAGTTGCACGGTCATGTCTTGGTTGGTTTGCAGTTGTGCCATACTCTTTCCATTTTCGGATGATGGATTGAACAGTGCTCTGTGAGATGTTCAAAGCTTGGGATATTTTTTTATAACCTAACCCTGCTTTAAACTGCTCCACAACTTTATCCCTGACCTGTCTGGTGTATTCCTTGGGCTTCATGATGCTGTTTGTTCACTAATGTTCTCTAACAAATTCACAGAATAGCTGTATTTATACTGAGATTAGATTACACACAAGTGGACTCTATTTACTAATTAGGTGACTTCTGAAGGCAATTGGTTGCACTGGATTTTATTTAGGGGTATCAGAGTAAAGGGGGCTGAATATTTTTGCACGCCACACTTTTCAGTTTTTTATTTGTAAAAAAAATTTGAAAACCATGTATCATTTTCCTTCCACTTTACAATTATGCCACTTTGTGTTGGTCTATCACATAAAATCCCAATAAAATACATTTACGTTTGTGGTTGTAACGTGACAAAATGTGGAAAAGTTCAAGGGGTATGAAAACTTTTGCAAGCCACTGTAGGTATAGGCATAGATCTAATTTTGAATTCCATTTAATAAAGGATGTAATTAACTAATTGTTATAGAATAAACTTTAAATAAGTGATTCCATAGTTACATTAGTACTTCTGATTGCGAGTAGTTTTTGAATGCATTACTTTAGCTCATTATTTTAAGCAAGTGAAAAATAACTTGGTTATATATTTCCAAACAAACACAATTTTGGAGATGTACAGTGACTACACTGCCATGTACTACAATCAAATCCAATTCCTTACAATATGTCACTTTCCATCTATCCAGTTTACAATTTTGAAAAATATATTGTTTACTATTGCCACAGAAATAAAACATAATGAACTGAAATCTGTCATTTAACCTAATTTGTTCACACAATTCAAAACTAAAATTATAGAAAGTGAAGTCATGAAATGTTATTCCAAAGCTTGTATTAATTTCCATATCATGGTAGTTTGACGACAGGCTCATGAAAATTCACGTAGATTCAATTTGGGCTATAAACTTACAGAGTATTCCATTTAATCCCTAATGGTCCCTTTTTTTTTCTTAGTTCCCCCCAACCCCAACCCCGGGTCCCTCCTTGTTCTCTCAGCGGTCCCCCACGCTGGGTCTCATTTTCTTCTCTCGGTAGTCCCCCCCACCAATGGTCCAGAATGACTATTGATGCTAATCTCCTATATTAACAGACTTTGAGGAGATTCTATTTTCTATTTTCAATTGGGGTTCATTCTGTACAGAGTAGATTGTGTTGAGCACTTTTAACAAAGCAGCTATTTGTATTTAGACTGTTAGGAGATGAGACTAAGTGAAATGAATACATATTGCATCAATGTGCCTCTTTTTAGGAAACAAGGATTTGAATTAAATGTATTGTGTGGCCATGTGTTGTAAGGTAAATATTGTCTTACTGCACATGAAGATAATTTTAAAACTTGTGAATTGAACCACCATGAACGTTTAAGAATTGTTTAATATGTTGGGAGTATGTTTGAAAGCAGCATTTAAATGGTGTTGTAACACTTTTGAAGAGCTGACATTTTTCCCAGTAATATCTTTAAATTATTTTGTCTCTGTGGGCCAAATGAAGACCTCCAATTTTATAGAGGTCACTGATTCAGCATTCAGCAAATGCTTTTCTAATAACTTATATAAATTGCAAACATCATTAAATATAGTAGTTTTATTGCTTTGTTAGGCACATACAGCTATCTTAAAATTTAAGTACGAATCACCATGTCCTGTAGTCTTCTATTCATAAATATGGTCAACTAGTTATGACAGCATTGTATTCCTAAAATGTTCCAGTCATTCGCCATAGTTATCCATTTGTATTTCAATACTATACATCCAACTTAGCTTTACAGATATACACTAGAATCTTCAGTTATAGTGTAAAAGCTTTAATGGAATGGGTTGCCAAATTAATCGTTCAAATTATAATAACTACTGATTCATGCATTACATACTTCCCGCTTTCTAAATTTTCCTTATTAAAATTCCATTCCAGCATATTTAAATGAACAGACATTCCTCCAGCATTTTGTTCCCAACACTAATTCAGTTTTATCACTTGTCTGCACAGAGCATTCAAAGGGAGTGTTTTCCTTACCTGGTTGCAGCAATTAACTACTTTGTAGAGATCGTTAGCAACTTTTTGTTATCAGATGATGATGATGATGTCGCTACACTGGCTGAAATACATGGAAATCTGGGAGCTTTGTGTGTTCTGAATTTACTTTTATTTCAGCAACTGCATGTTAACTTAACACACAGAAGCTTCTGTTTAAATCAATCATTAGTTTAAAAAATATTTTATTTCAATTTAACTGAAACTCATTTTTAAAAGCTGTCCGGTGTTGACGTTACGAGTTTCCCCATGTATTTCAGCCAGCAACAGCAAGTGCTGTGAGGTCATCTGATGACAAAGTACTGTTAACGATCTCAGCAAAGCAGTTAATTGCTGCTGCCAGGTGAGTGGAACGCACTGTTTGAAATTTTCTTCTACAAATGAAGAAGTTGCTAGGCTTAAGACATTGCAGGAATATTTTATATGTTAAGGTTCTTGTTTTATGTAATATCAAATTTTCAAACTCGCTTGATTAATTTTGCCTTGGAAGTTGTTAATAATCAGGTTTCCCTGTCTTCTATTAATTTATCTGTATAATGTTCTCTGAAGCCGTTATTATCCCTGTTAATATTTTTTGGTTTAATTTATAAATCATGTCTTTTTCATGTTCTAATGGAAAGTATCGCAAAAGAATACAATGCAAGCTATTTGTCAATGTTTTTGTGCTTTTCACTTTTTTTCCTTCTAGCGTATGTGCAGTCTCTCTCATAAACTGAGATATTCTGAAATATAACAAAGAAACCCCCACATACCTGTAAATATTTAATGACTCCCCAATAGGCACTGAAAAAGAGTAATTGTTTCTTCCATCAGGATGGTGGTACAAGAGGACGCCGCTGTGCGATTGAAGCAGATATGAAAATGAAGAAGTGACTATCTCCAGTAGGACCTGATGATGTGAAATGTACAGCACTCTATAAAGATCAATGAAATTGTACTGTCTTCATCTGTATTAATGGGAATTAATTGTATTGTACAGCCTTGTTTCTAATGTACAGTTTTTGTTCTGAGAACAATATATGTGCTGAATAAAATTATATAGACAAACTAAAAGGTTTGATGGCTTTAGAAAACTTCTACAGCAAATGAAGTTATGATAATATCTGTCAATATAAAAATTGGGGCATTGCCTTTGCGCATTGCTGAATCTTTTAAATGAATTCCATTCTCGTGAATATATGTCACCAATTTTATTTGTTGAATTACCTCTGTGACAGCCTTATTTCTGGGTAAGTATCATCTGTCATGAGAGTAAAGATGAGATGCAACTCTATTATAAAGTTTCAGATTTCTCTTCGTAGTTTGGTATAAGAGGAACAATTACAAGGTAAATAATAAATTATTAGGTTGTCTAGCAGACCTTTAGACAGCTGGAATTCGAATTTACATAATACATGAGTTGTGTAGTCTGGAATGTTGTTAGATTAGGCCGTGTCCTCTCTAGTTCAACCTAAACTTCAGTGTTGTGGTACAGGGGCCACAGTCTTAGAATAAAGGGGAAGACATTTAAGACTGAGGTGAGGAAAAAACTTTTTCACCCACATTTATGAATTTATGAAATTCCCTGCCACAGAGGGCAGTGGAGGCCAAGTTACTGGATGGATTTAAGAGAGAGTTAGATAGAGCTCTAGGGGCTAGTAGAGTCAAGGGATATGGGGAGAAGGCAGGCACGGGTTATTGATGGGGGACGATCAGCCATGATCACAATGAATGGCGGTGCTGGCTCGAAGGGCCGAATGGCCTCCTCCTGCACCTATTTTCTATGTTGTTAGATTGCATTTAACAATGTTGGGGGGGTTGTTGCATCACAATGTTCAGCAAAGCACATTTCCAAAATGCTGTTCAAAATTGGGAGAAACTTCGAGGAAGCTAAATTCTGCTGTTGGCCCACCTTATGATGGGGTAAAGGTATTGATGTTTGCACTGTGTGCCAAACATTTGGTAAATGATTCATTATTCAGCTTCTGTGTCACTCATCTCAATGAACACAATATCCAAAAGATAAACGTCTAGCAAAGTTCCCCAGGTATGTTGTTTTCATTTGATATGTAATATGTATATGCTTGATAACATATATGATAGTTAATTTTATTTCTTACACCTTAATCAGTTACAATGTATTAAATAATTCATGACATTGAATTATTTTTTTAGTCTCCAACTTTCAAACCAGTTTCATATAATTTGCAATGAATCGAGGAAATATTGAATTGGTCTGAACTTTCTTCCCCATATTCTCGGATAAAATTTTAAATTAAGTTAATTAATTTTAAGTAAATAATTGAGTACGTAAATAACTGATAGAAAATTTAACGGTTCCATAAAGGTAGTCCATTATTTTCCCACCAATATGTTTCATTATGTTGATGTAACATCCCAATGGAAGAAATCCAAATAAAGCAAAGGAAGGAAATATTTAGTAATTGTAAAACATTTTAACATGTCTTTGGAATTTTATTTAAATAGTTAATATGCTCATTCACCATATCCATACCCTGTAGGTTTATCTGAAGATGTACATTAATTTAATCTTGTAATATAGAGGCTAAAATAAGTATAATTGTTATCTAATTTGTTGTGATATGATAGTTGATAACTAAACTTTTAACTTGATTACAGACATTCTATTTCCTCTGCCATCTTCAATCCCCACGTTGAATTTTAGGAATAGCATTGCGCAATTTGTACCCTGAGGTTTGACTTGCTTAGAACAACAGTTAATCTCTTTTACTTTCCAGTTAGAAAGACGTCCAATCATTTGTATGATCATAGTTCACCTCGAAGCAGCACAGTTACTTCCAAGTTAGAAGGATGCTGGTTTAGGACTCGCTCTAAAAACTTGACTACATAAGTTATGTTGGCACTCAATCTGGAACTGAGGGAGTGCTGCAGTGTTCCAAGTTGTGACATCTTTTGAATGAAATAACTTTTGTAAAATGCCAGTGCTTGGGGAACTTTAAGGAGGTATCAGAGAAAGTAAATAATGGCAATTAAGTTGATATCATTTTTCCAGATTTTAAAATGCTAAATGATAAATGTTCTTATAATAGACTACCAAAAGATCTGAGGAGAATGAGTGGGGACTCTAGAATCTAGAATTCTAGAAGTTCTAGAATCAGTTGCTGTGATAGAAACAAAGAACTGCAAATGCTGGTTAATACCTAAAAGGACACAAAGTGCTGGAGTAACTCAGCAAGTCCGGCAGCATCACTGTAGAACATGAACAGGTGACTTTTCAGGTCAAGACATCTCATATCCATGTTGCCTGAAGTGTTGAGTTCTACAGAGATGTTGCCTGACGTGCTCCAACCAGCACTCTGTCCTTCTGGGCTAATGATGTTCCACTAGGATCCAGCTGGGGTCACTACTGTTCACAATGTACACTGATGATATCTACTGGAAATAACGACCGTGTCTTATTTTATTGGGGAAACTAAATTTTGGGGCGGATGGGAATATTTGGTACAGAGAAGTTCTACAAGAATTTATAGCACTTAAATAAACTTGCAGATGTGAGATGGTATATTTTGGTAGCAAGTAGATGGAATAAAAAAAAAGGATCTCAGAATATCATTATGCCCAGCACTAAAGGTTATGTTGTAGATTAGCAACACCAAACAATAAGTAATCCAACCACAATTTATTATTTCTAGAGAGATATAATTCAAGAATAGAGAAGTTATGCTAAAACTGTATTGACTAGTTCTGGTTACCATATTTTAAGAAATATGTGGAGACAGTGAAGAGTGTTTAGGTAAATTTTACAAAGATATAACCTAAATGAGAGGGAGTTCATAAAATAGGATGAACAAACTGGACTCTTGTGAGACAGGAAGCATGAGGGTTTTATTCAGCAATCTTTTTGAATTATTTACGATGGATGCAGGGAAACCACTTGTAGGTAAGACCATAACTAGAGTACATTAATATATTATGGTCACTGAGAAATCCATGAGGAAATTTGAAATTGAATAGTATGGATGCATGTAAGGGGCGATTAGGCAATAATTTACAGGAATTGAAGATTAGGCTGATAAATATGGATGAAATACAGATGGAGATTTGTGTGGATCAAAAACACTGATGGAGAATGCTAGACTTGTATTCTCCACAATAGATTATTTTGTGACATTACTCAAAATCTTCCTCCAAGATTGTTCAAATAATGTCAAATTATTTTTTTAATTTAACCTGAAATACCTGGATGCTGTACTGGTATAAACAAAATAAGTGGACACTGAAATGGTGCAATGGGTTGGAAAGTCATGCGGCACAGAAACAGATCTTCAGCCGAACATGTGCATACTGAACATTAATATTTTTACAAAGGAATTGGAGAGTTCGTGCTGAAATGTATTTATTAAGCAAACTCATTTCAACATCCAGTCATTTTCATATTGTTTATAGAATTTTGCATAAAATTGGCTGCTGTGTTTCTTGCATTACAACAGTAACTACACTTCAAAAGCACTTCTTTAACTTATTCTAAAATAGTGAACCTCTTCGTCTTTCTGCTTAGGCCACATTACCAATTACCACATTACAGCACCAAATTTCCCAACCAGAACTGCGGTCCCAGGCAGTGCTCATCGCAATATTGTTGATTAATAGGAATTGATTTTAGTTCAATAAAGACTTCTAGAGCATGGTTGTAGTTCAATATTAGGGAAAACATCATAGGTAATGCCACAAAATGTTATTTCCAGTGTTGCTAGTTAAGTGTCAGAGTAAATGGAGCTACTGAAAAAAAATGTTGTTGTCTATGTACAGAAAATATATTCTAATGGTTATATTTCAGTTAAAACTCTACGGTTTTTCACAGCGTAACCTCTTAGCTCAGTACAAAGTTAATTTATAAAAGAGACGTTATTGCATGAATTAGTCACTCAAGCAATTTAATTGTCTATTAATTCCTTCCATGTCACAGTGTAGTGTGTTCACATATGTGCCTGCTGATGAGATTGTGTATGGGAAATCCCTTTAGCACTATTTCATTCTCCATTGAACATTGATTGGAAATATTGGGATGTATCAATCTATGTATCTCCAGGGTGATCCAACATGTTCCTGATGTCCATGGGGATTTTCCTGTCTTTCAGTATATGTGAATAAGTAAGAGGTTTGACGATCGGTCCCAACTCAAAAGATTGTCCATCCATTTTCTTTCACAGTTGCTGCCTGATGCACTGAGTTCCTTCAGCACTTTCTCTTTTTACTCGAGATTCCAGTATCTGCAGTCTCTTGTGTCGCTGAGGTTTATGCTGTTTGGTAACTTTTTATATCTTTCTGCTGATAAATATTCAGATTTATCGCGTCTGTTACCTCTGTTAGGTTGGTTGAGAAATAGGATTTTTTGGATCCTTTATTACCAGAACCTGACTTTGGTTTGACTATTTCAGCACACTGATCACTGGACCTTTTTAAATAGTTGGATCATATTTGAAGAAATGTATTCACTATAACATTAAAAATTACATGTGATTTGTTGAACAAATGCAACCTCCCATTTTAAATACAAATGAATTATAAGCTGCCATTTTAAATTAATGTCAATGATGAAATATGGTATTTCGAGATCGCATGTAATAAATTTACAGAATTTTGCTTGGAAGGTACATTAGTTTGTTAAAGCATTTGGTCCACAATTAAGATGCCAAAAGAAGCCTCTGGACCCATGGCCTTATCCTAACCCAATAGGTCCATAGTCTTAATTATTCAACTCTGCAGAGCATTGTTTGCTTCTCTGAAGCCCTGTGTTCTCGTACAAGCCAACAGGAGGAAATTGCTCATACCACCATAAATACCCTCATACAAGTGTTAGAAAGGTACAGTGGAAGATCTGACAACGTGCTGGTTTGCTACAAATGTATTGTGTCATGAGGCATAAGTGCTAAGTTCAAAATTTGAAGAAAACATGATAAATAGAATATATTAGAGGCACATCACAAAAACAATTTATTTAAGTTCTCCAACAAGGCTGCCTTTCCACAATTAGCTTATTTGGTGAAATGAAAAAGTATTAAATAATTTAATATTGTTTTCTTAAATTTTCATAATTATATATTCTTACAGAGAGTGCACCATCAATGCATCATAAAAGTGAATGTTTTATGAAATTCTACTGTGGACTGCATAAAGGACACAGATCAAAATGGTTCTGAATATTTTTGTCCTTATATAACACAACCGTGATGTTAACATTTAGCATAACTTTGTTTAATATATTCAGGGTCTGGCAAAATATATTGTAGAAACTTGCATCCATTTAAGGGATGTGAATCTACTTCATGAAACCGTTTTCAAAAAGATTGCTCTGAAAGATTTTACTGCAATTATTAATAGATTAGCTTTGGAATATTTTCTATGAAGATTTAATAAAGATTAGCCATATACTAAATTGAATCTTAAGACACAAACCTTTATAATATACATTTATCTCCCTTTGTTGCCGAACAAAGAAAACACATGCCAACTAATATATTTCACTCGATGCATCTTGTTCTTTGAACATGTTGCACCTTAATTATCAAACCTTACTCAGTCATACATTCCAAACTATATTCCCTGTGACAAATTGATGCCATTGAAATCAGTGTTTCCAAGACTTATAAGTATTTCAAAGTTCAGATTTGCATTGTTGCCAGAACTCTGGGAGAACTGAGTGAGTTGTCCACTAATATAGTAGTGAAAGGCTCGTGCAACAATTTTTAATTAAAACAAAAAAGATGAATTAATTGAAATGGGTGAGCTGGTGAGTTGAGCTGTTCAAATCATTGCCAGAAGTTTAAGGAGGTTTTGTTACAATTTCTGAATATGTTGACTTTTATGGTTCCTCTTAATTAGTATTCTAGAAATAAACTATGCAACAATACATTGCAAGCAGCAGCACTTTTTAACCTGTAATTTTAAATGGTGTATGAATATCTTTTTTATTGTGACATATCTCATCTCTTGAAATAAACTTTGAGAGAGGCTGCTGATTATAATTAATTCAGGCAGATTTGACACAATTCCTTATGGATATGATCCATAATGCAAAGCTACACGCAATTCAGCAGTAAATCGATACGGCTCAGAACATATGACTGTTCTGTGGGAATGCCATAGTGATATAGTGGAGATTGGAGAAGTGGGTGCCTTTGCGGTTATTCTTTATCTGAGAAAGTTCATTGTTCTGACATGAGATGATTGGAACTGTGAAAGTGCTCATTACTTATCACTATTCAGCCTGGCATATAGGTGGAATAAATATTTCACATAGAAAATCAATCTAAATGTTCAGATTACATTTTTAAGCAGCCATAATGAGATGATGATAATGATTTATTGATTTCAACTTTTATGTTGTTATGTAGTTACAATATAATCTGTTTCCGAAGTATTCAAGAAAGTAAATTGATAATTAGTTGACTAAAGAAGTTTATTTAGTACACACTTTTTTCCATAGGCAGTGGAGGTGGAGGCTGATATTGCTAAAAAGGAACAAGAAATTGAAATGCAGAAAGAAATTTACAAACAGATCCTGGGCTTGAAGTCTGAATATAAGATGGAGAAACAGGAAATGGATGGATCTGTAGGCGAGGACCAAGGGAATAATGACGTTGTTAAAGATCTGTCAGAACAAAGTGAAAAAATGGAAGTGTGCCAGAAACGTTCAGGGAAAGAGGTGTCAGAACATTCTAAGAATACAGAGCATTCCCAAGAGCAAGTAGAAGGAAGAACATTTGGTTCAGAGAAAGTGTATTTAAATCTGACAAAGGTAAGATATTAATATTTTGACGGAAAAGGGACATGTCGGTTGATATTAAAAGGCCATTAGTCTGAAACATTAATTATGTTGTCTCTCCACAGATGCTGGGTGTTTTGTGCACTTTCTGTTTATAAGTCACTTAATTTTCCACTTTTCTCCAGTACCTTCTGTACTGCTTTCAGCTTTTTAAATAGTAACCGTCAGCTCTTTCACATAAACTAGATTACATATGATGATGATGATGATGATGATAAACTTGCCATGGAGTTATAGGTTGGAACTCGCCATTCGTGAAGAAGGGTTCCGGCCCGAAACGTTGCCTATTTCCTTCGCTCCATAGATGCTGCTGCACCCACTGAGTTTCTCCAGCACTTTTGTCTCTCTTCATCATTCGTGAATCTCCTTAAAGTAAATGTATTTACTTTAGTTATTTTAATTTAATTTGTTTGGGGAAAATAGTGTACTTTTGGAATCAGATGGTAAAATATATTCAACTCTCATAGATGTACAAGCAATAAGTTGCAAAACGCACACCAGTAATGATTGATGCACCATATTAGGAACCTAACCAAGTCAACCTTGCAGAGCATTTTCATGAAGATCTGAAAGCTGGTATGGCATTTGGGAGAGCCGAGTCACAGACTGGTCAAGCAGCATCCGAAAAGAGTCACACTCGCAGAATCATACCTTATAGCCAGTGTACCAAACTATTCCACCACAACACTCAGTGAGGTCCTGTACCCCCAGCAGGATGAACCCACAAAAGGTGGTAATGTAGTCACATTCAGTCAGGAAGGAGAGGAAATCAGAAATTGCAGAGGCTAGAAATCTGACATTAAGACAGAAATGCTGGAAATATTCAGCAGTTAGGCAGTGTTTTCTGTTTTCATTTCAGAAAGAAATGGAATCATCAGCATTGCCTCAACTCGTGAATTCTCATGGCTTCAAATACAGGCAAGGAAATCTGCTCAATACTAATTCTTCAGTTAATGAATTAACATACTGCCATGCTATACACTTGGAAGAAGAACTGAAAGCAGCAAGGGTGCAGAGAGTACTTCAGGTGGGGATTAACAGTGCCAGTAACTAAGAATGGCATGGTTGTATCACAGTTGATCAACTATGATCTAATCCTGAAGGATAGCTAAGATAGACACAAAGGATAGCTGTCAGACTGGATTTGTGTGGCAGGTGATGAGTGGATAAACACAAGGGATAAGCCTACCTTGTTCCCATTCTGCCTGTTGCAGATGCATCTGCCTATAATAGTATTGGTAAAAGTGACCACCACTGGAAGTTCCCTCTTCAATATCATGGTAAATGAATGGGTTCAGATCAGATCTGACATCACAAGACCAGATATCTGAAAGGAGAAGTGGGCTGTAGCAAACACAACATTATACTGTGGTGCATTATGAATCCCACATACCATCATTACAATCAAGCACATTGAACCAAATTCATTTTAATGATGAGGGAAGAAGCACGTGTCAGGAAAACGGCTTTAGTGGTGGCCTCTTAAACACTAATAGAAGATAAAGAGGCTAATCACACACAATCAATATTCTTAACAATGGTTGAGGTCAATAATTAGGGCATGAGAAAAGAAGAAAGACTGGGTCATTTGGATCAGCGTGTTCTACTAGCCAGTGGCTATGAGATCTTTTATCTCAGTGTAATCTTCTGTACATATGCCATCTCCCTCGATTGAATCATTCTCCCTCGATTATATTCTGTGACTGAGCTCCATATCCGACTTGGACAGAGAATTACAAAGATTCATTGCCATGGGGAAGGAAAGAACATATAATTCCTGAATCACTCTCCTATTTGTAGAATGTGCCCCCTGGGTTTAGAAACTCCAGCTAAAAGAGAGCATCCTTGCATCTACCCAATCAAGCCCCATCGGAATTTTGCATGCTTCAGTAAGATCATTTGCATTATTCTAAACTCCAGACAGTATAGATTCAGCCCCCTTAAATCTCTCTTCACGCATCAGTCATTGGACCAGGAATCATTTTGGTAAACCTTCGCTGCACTCAATCACAAATAAATGCTTATTTTGGTCTGAGGACTTTCGTTCCTAATTGAGTAATATACATTTATGCTATTCAGTGACTCGAGCACATGAATGCACAGTTCATCCTTAGCCCCAGCATCATTCCTCTTGGCATTAAAAAAAAATACTGTATGCTTCTATATTTTTCTACCAGAATAGATGAGCTCATATTTTCCACTTCATAGTCAACCTGCTATATTTTCAACCTTTCCTTTAGTTTGTATCCTTGATATATTTTCTCATATCACACACGCCCAGCCAGCTGCATATCATCAGTGATTTGGATATTACATTTTATCCTCTTATCCATTATGCAGCTACGCAGCTGGAAACCCTGCAGCAACCCAACCCAAAAGTTGCATTAATTCTTAAAGGTAAACAAAAATTGTGGAGAAACTCAGCGGGTGAGGTAGCATCTATGGAGCGAAGGAATGGGTGACGTTTTGGGTCGAGACCCTTCTTCAGACTTATGCTTTGTTTTCTGTCCTCTATCTAAGTGAGTCACATTGTCCCCAATACTGTGCACTCTAAATTTGTTTCATAATCTCTTTATCATATTACTTCAGAAAGTCCAAGTACACCACAGGGCGGCATGATGATACAGAGGTTAGTTCTGCTGCCTTCAAGAATACAGTTTTGATCCTGAACTTATGTGTTGTGGGCATGGAGTTTCCATGGTTTCCTCTCTCTGCTGTGATTCCCAGCATCACTGATGCCAGTTTTCTGCTAATTCAGTTCTATTCACATGATATCAAAGAATGAGTGCACGCACTGGATACAGCAAAGACGATTCAACCTGACATTCCAATTCCGAAGATTCGTATTCTAGAACGAACAGCTCCAGTATAGTTACCTAATATTGTGAAAGATTGAAAAGATACACCCTTTTCACAAATCCAGCATGGCTAACTGACCAGTTCAATCGTCTGGAAAATTAAGCAAGGCGTAGGAGCTAGTTTTATTGTCATCCATAACATGCTCACCAGTACTTAGTTTAGCTTCACCAAGACCACTGTGCTCGAGCGCCCATTACAGGGTCTCGACCCGAAACGTCACCTATTTTCTTCCAGAGATGCTGCCTGGCCCGCTGAGTTGCACCAGCTTTTTGTATCTATCTTTGGTTTAAATCAGCATCTGCAGTTCCTACCCATCACAACCTTAGTCCAAATATGGATAAAAGGGCTAAATTCCAGAAGTGAGGTGAGTATGATTGCCCTTGGCATCAAAGCAGAGCGATTCATGGGAAATTGATGGGCATGTGTGAGAAAGAGTAAATTACAGAGGTAAAAGGAAATAGGCAGCGGGGTAATGGGAATTGGATTGCTTCCATGGGAGATTGAAGGATCAGAAGGGCTAAATTACTTTGTGTCAAGGAGTGTCATGTCAAGGAGCATGCATGAAACTGAAGCCAATGAGAAACAAGAGGAATGAGAAACAAGAGAAACTGCATTGACGTATAAAGTTGGTTGTGGTTGTTGAAGGACTAATCACCTCTTCACAAAACATCAAAGTTCCTCTAAAACAGTACCGAGGGCCAGTTCTGATGCAAACTGGAAAGGCTGGCTATTTGAAATTGTTGAATTCAATTCAAGTCCTGAATCCTGAAGGCTATTACATGCTCAGTCATAAGATAAGATGCTATTCTTTTAAACAATTTTAGGCATCGTTGGAACAGGACCATATATAGAGGGTGGAGTGAGGATGCACATTAAAGTGGCAGGTACCTGAAAGTTCAGGTCACCTTTTTGGATTGAATAATGATATTCTGCAAAGCCATCACTGAATCTACAGTTTCCAGCATGTTATGAGTGTTGAACGCTATACATTAATTGGAAGAAAAACAAGTGAATTGCATTTTCTGGAAGTAGTGCATTGAGTTCTTTGTAAAGAGAAGTTGCAAAAGAGCATGCGATGAATCTCCTGGGCTTGCTTGGGAAGATGCCACGAGAAAGGGAGTGGGTATAGGTGGAGATGGAAGTGTGAATCTGGGAGGTATAAATTCAAATGATGAAAAGGGAAAGAAGAGATCTGTGGCTGGTAGTGGGATCACACAGAAGGCGAGAGAAATTATGGAGAATGATCCTTTAAATCGGGTTCCCAACCTTTTTCGTCCCGTTTACCCCATGCAACTTTAATAGCACACTAGACTAAGTGGGACCCGTTGGGTCCCAGCATCACATGGGAGGGCTGGCCCCCAGTGTAATATTCCACCTCTCCACCAATTCCAATATTGGTGGCCAATGGGGGGGGGGCTTTCTGGAGCGCTAGTATGGATGTTGTGGGCTGAAGGGACTGGTTTCCAGAGGGATAGTATGGACATTGTGGGCTGAATGGATTCTTGGGCTGGCAGCTCAGTCACTCAGGCTTGTTGTGTTGGCAGCTCACTCACAGCTGGTGGGCTGGCAGTTGACTCACGGCTATTCCTTGAAATTCGATTTCAAGCATGGAACAAGGCCACCAAATTCAAGTGCAGTTTCTTACCATTTCAAGCAGGGTGCAAGGCCACGAAAGACAGCGAGTCGTTACCTCTCCCTCCCTCCTTGTACGCCCGCCCCGCTGCCCACTCTCCACTCCCCACTCCCTATTCCCCTCCTCTTCTCTCCCTCTCAGTGCCTCTGTGTCCCTCTCAGTGCCTCTCTCTCTCTCTCTCTACCCCCGTCCCTAACTAGCCGCACCTGCGAGTTGGGGGTTATGCGCGAGTGAATACGGTGGGGGATGGGGTAAAAGGAGTGAATGAATAATATTAATATAATATCAATAGGGGTGGTTCGTGTGTGTGGAGGTAGTTAGTGTGTGTGTGTGGAGGGGGGTTGGTTATTGTGTGAGGGGGTTGGTTAGTGTGTATGTGGGGGGGTGGTTAGTGGGTGTGACGCCGCAGGCCGCCCCCTCCCCCTTGCAACCGCGCGTTGAGGGGACGGGACCCAACGGGTCCCACTTGGTCTAGTAGATCACAAAACTGCGTGATCAAGAGTGATGAAATATTTGTTGAATAGATAATACTTCACTTTTTCCATGTGAATTTAATTAAAAGAATCAAAGTAGCAAATATTCTTATTGCCATGAATATCTGTTTCTTGTGTGTAGTGCTTGGATGGCAGCTGTAGTTATCTTGCACGTGATGCAAAGACCAATCCAATTCCAGAAGCACAGCAGATAATTGGGAATGAACAAATAGGTGAGTGCCCAAAATAAATTCTGTCATGTTATATTTTTACAGTGTCAATGACTTTTTTTAAATGGGTCATGCTCTATTAAATAGGACATGTTTAAAATGTTCTCTCCATTGCTTCAGCTTTATCCGACTTACATATCTTTTTATGTTCTTGAATTGCTCAATAACTATATCAATATTGGTTCTCCTACTCCTATTTGGAGTGACACAGTCTACTAAACATTTCTTTTATTCGGCAATATGTAAATAAATAAATCTATGTGCATCATAATGAATATCAAAAATTTTACCACTAATGCCTGACTTCCAAATGCTACAGTTTACTTTTATATTGATCTATCCATGGTTCAGTAGTATGATTTAGGACTAAATATGTTGCTTTATATTAGATACTATACTCTGAGCTACATACAGTGCAAGATATGGAATTATGTAATTGCTGCATTAATTAATTTATTTTTTTCCCAAGTAACATTTCATTCTATCGGAGAAGGCATTTGACAGATATTGACACCATAATTGCTATATGCGAGAATGTGATTTTAAAAAAAGGAATAAATAGCTGGCAGGATTGCAAAATATTCTTTGGCATTCTCAAGTTTCTTTATCTACTTTAGTCCGTTTGAACTCAGGATTAATTGTACAGATAGAGAGACATAAACTGCACACAATCTGTACGAGGAGAGACTTTGAATAGCAGTTATTCACTGTGTGCTTCCTTGTATTGATTTCAGGAATCAATTTAAAAGAAGCTTTGAAGCAACACACATCATTGATGGTTTCTGTCTAGACATGGGTTTCAATGTGATGGAGCAAACCTCATATCTCTGGGCTTACGTCTAAGACCTTGAATAAAATATATTTGAACATTTTCAATACCAGCATCTACTGTGTGTGGTTAATAGCAAAAACTGGCCAGAGTTTGACACATTAATATAAACCACGCAGGCTCAGATTTTGAGACAAATAATGGTGCCTGATAGTAAGATGCCAAAGTAATACCAGAGGCACGGTCCTCTGCCCTTGTATGGATGGGTGGGTTGTCACATCAGAACAATTGGATCTTTGTTTTGCATCAAAGTGTTAAACATGACATAGGAATGGCTGATAGCATTGGTGGTACAAAATAGATAAGTGTTCTATTTCTAGTACTGAAGTCAATCGGATGGAAGTATGTCCAAGGTCATTTCAAATAAAGCATTCTTGCATTTTAAAACAGTTTAAACATTGTGTACAAATCTGCAATCATTTTGCAAGTCATGCTGGTCCAGTCGCCCTGCCAGAAATCACCATCTGTTGTCCACTTGAGGCTGGTTATGGAAAGCTTATCTCTGCTCTCCACAACCTGGAACAGACCTTGTCAGCCAGGGCTTTGCCAGATATAAACATTGAAATTGATTTTAGTGCTCCATATGTTTAAACTAAACACAAATAACACTTATTTTTATTTTGATATTTCTAAATTATCTCTAAATAGTTTAAGAAAATATAACTTCTCTCTCTTAAATTTGCAACTTTTAATCCTCATTGAAACTAATAAAGTCCATTGGCCATAGGTTCTGAGAATCTCCGCAATGAGTTATGTCACTTGATTGTACCGAGTCCAGAACAAATACATCTTCCAAATCTGTCAATAAGTCTACGCACTGCGTAACATGTGTGCGACTGTCCAAGGTTTCAGTGGCTGAAGGCAAGTAATTCAGTTTGGAACAATCAGCATTGGTCAACAGGATCCAGCTCATTGTATCAGTAGTTCTGTTGTGATCACTACCCATTACCTTCATAAGAATGAAGCATTTTCCTACTCTTGCCCCATTTCCCTTAAAAGTGCCATTCCTTGCTGATGCTCATTTCCATGGGTTAGCTCAGAAAATAGTCATTCATGATGTGGGCTTGGATAGTGACTACAGAAAGCTGTTTAGCAGTTCTCAGCAACATCTAATCTCTTAAGATTTTTTTTGTGAATGCCTCCTCTGCTCCAGGGAGAAAAGACATAGCTTTTCCAGTATCTCCTCATAAATGAACTGCTCCATCCTAGGCAACATCCTGGTGAATCTCCTTTGCATCCTCTCCTGCACTATTATATCCTTCCTGCACTTTATGACTAGAACTGCACACAGTACCTTAGCTGAGGACTGGCCAAGGTATAACGATGGAGTGTAACCCACACACTATACCCTGACTTACGAAATATCCTTTATGCCTCGCAAACCACATTGTCTAACTGCGTTGCCACCTTCTAGGATCTATGGACTTTTATTCGGTGTCCCTCTGTTCCTTAATACTCGCAAAGATCGTAGCATTCATCATGTAGGTCCTAGCCTCATTAACGCCCCCAAAATGTATCACCTCACATTCGTATGTATTAAACCCCATCAGTTGTTTTCAGCCCATTTCACCAAAACATCAATATCTTTCTGCAGCCCAATAATATCTTCCGGGATATCAACATCTCCATCAATCTTTATTTCGCAAATTTATTGCCGTGGCCTCCCATATCCACTCAGTCATTCACATAATTAACAAACGGCAAGGCTCCCAGCAACAATCCTTGCCAGACATCACGTCACTGGTGCCCCATTGCAGAAACAACCCTCTATAATCACTGTCTGTCTCCTATTGCGTAGCTAGTTTTAGACCTAATTGCCAACTAGCCCTGAATCCCATGCATCCTAACCTTTTGAACCAGTCTTCCATGCAGGACCTTGTCAAGGGCTTTACTGAAGTCCATGCAAATCACATCTACTTCTCTTATCAATGAACTTAGTTACCATTTCAATTACTTCAATCAAATTGGTCAGACTGATCTGCCCTTGTCAAACCCATGAGCAAAAAAACAAACTGCTGGAAGAATTGAGATGGTCAGACAGAATATGGGGATGAAATTGAAAAACAGATGGCGTCAGGGCCCTTCTTCTGACTGATGGACAGATCAACATTATGGGCTAAAAAATTCAGACTAGGAAAGTTGTGTCCATTTCGCACTACAGATGCTGCCTGATTCATCGAGTTCCTCCAACAGTTCATTTTCTCGAGATTCCAATGTCTGCCGTCTCTTGTGTTTCCTTGACAAAACCATGTTGGCAGTCTCCGATTAGTCCCTGACTTTACAATTGATTGTTAATCTTTTTTTTTCTCGTATCTACACTGAATCTAACTGGGCTGCTCGAACAGCATTATCACCTTTAAAGATTATGTATTAGAATATTTCCCATCTACAAATATTAACAATATCTTCATATTTCAGAGATGTCTGAGGTAGAATACAACACAATGAGAGACACTGTACTGGAGGTATGATTTCAACATACGTTTTAGTAAGATGAGCATTGTGAAGTTCATCACTGATACAAGAACTCATGATATAACATTTTCTGTGATGTTTTAACAAATTTTAGGAGGATACTACCAGTGAAGATGAATTTTGCGATGTTGATCTTTCAGAATTTGGCATCGAACTGTCTATCTCTGAAAGCGATGTCAGCTTCAGTTCCCATCAGTTCTTGGTCTTGAATGAATCGGTAGCTAGCAGTCACACATCCTCCCAGCTGTACGTATCCTGAAAATATGTATTAAAATGTATTAGCTTTATTAAGCCAACCTCTAAGGCTTTATCTTGAAACACATGAAATATTAAGATTCAAACTTTTCCCTTTCTTTAACGAGAATTTGCAAAGTAACTTTCTAAATTAATGCACATGTAGGATATAGAATCAAACCTGCAAAATGTCAAAAATGTCGAATAAACTGTAATAATATACCAAGAATATTCTCACTACAAGAGCAATATTGAGTCACTTAACCTTAATCTTTTGTGTGTAAGTGAAATAGATTCTGACAAAGGTATCTTAAAATAATGTCAGAATCAGAAATATTGAACTGGTGCTCTGAATAGCATAGGGAGATCAGTTCCTTGGACTTCCTCAAACTTATATTCACGTATTACATTCTAAGTAAAACAGTTTTACAACCCATTTATTTAGGAATAAAAATTAATTACCTTTTCCAGAATCACAGAATCACCCACCTCACCCTTCTCAACCATGATGCATAGCTACATATATGGCATTTACCTGCATTAGGCCTATATCCCTCTATGCCTGTATTATGCCAGAATTTTTGCTTGCACGAGAGAAACAGGAAAAAAAGTACTACCCAGAAGACAGAGATATAAGTAGAAACATGTCATGAAAATTACACGTTAGGTTTGGGCAGACCAAGGGAAGGTTGAAGAAGGTCTCCTAATCTGAGGAAAGACATTCTTGCCATAGAGGGAGTACAGAGAAGGTTCACCAGACTGATTCCTGGGATGGCAGGACTTCCATATGAAGAAAGACTGGATAGACTCGGCTTGTACTCGCTGGAATTTAGAAGATTGAGGGGGGATCTCATAGAGAGTTACAAAATTCTTAAGGGGTTGGACAGGCTAGATGCAGGAAGATTGTTCCCGATGTTGGGGAAGTCCAGGACAAGGGGTCACAGTTTAAGGATAAGGGGGAAGTCTTTTAGGACCGAGATGAGAAAATCATTTTTCACACAGAGTGGTGAATTTGTGGAATTCTCTGCCACAGAAGGTAGTTGAGGCTAGTTCGTTGGCCATATTTAAGAGGGAGTTGGATGTGGCCCTTGTGGCTGAAGGGATCAGGGGGTATGGAGAGAAGGCAGGTACAGGATACTGAGTTGGATGATCAGCCATGATCATATTGAATAGCGGCGCAGGCTCGAAGGGCCGAATGCCCTACTCCTGCACCTATTTTCCATGTTCCTATGAGAATAGGAATTATTTTTAAGAAAAACATCTATCTATTAACTTAACAGTTGCAGAGTGGTTTTTGTATTGGATTAGCAAGACGAACATCATGAAGTTATGCGGCAAATTATACAAGTCTAAAACATTGACCAGAAAGATGGCCTATTCATTCCCTCCTCTGACACTGCCTGACCCACTGAGTTCTTCCAGCACTCTTTGCTGTTTCTTGTGTCTCTTCTTTATTCGTCCTATCACTGTTTGTGGACATTTGAACAAATAATCATGACTACTAGTAGAAGTACAATTATTTCACAAATGACCTCCAGTTAATGACAGATCACCCTCAACCAGGATGGTGGACATGTGATGTGGATTCTACCCTCATTAACCTGATTCACTCTAGGTGTGCCTCACAAATCAAATAAATGAAGGGAAATTAGTTATGTCACGCACAATGAGGGCACTTACATTGGGTTCATACATTAGATTGGAATACACAATTCTGTTTCAGGATCGATCCTGCAGAAACTAGATACAACTGCTTGAGATTCTAGATGATCTTGTGATTGTGTATATTTGATGGGACCTCAGCAGGAGTAGAATATTTTGAAGTTTGGACAGTTAGCAGAAAGAAACATGAGAAGAAAACAAATCAATTTAATTATGAGGAATGCATTTGATTAGTGTATCCCCCCCCCCCCCCCCCCAAATACTTGGAGTTGCATCACAAATGGAATTTCACTGGATTCATTTATATTGAAACAACACCAAACACGCTGGGAATGAAGAAATTGCAGAGAGAATGGACATTGGTGTTTCAGCTCTGAAGTCCACAATAGAATTTGCAAGTTTTTGCTTTAGCTTCTGCTCTTCAACGTCATTATTTAGTTTTTCTTTTATTTGATAGCAGTGGCATTGTATATGTTTCAATGCAACTCGCGTATTATTGAAAAAAAAAGCCATTATTATCGGGATTTTTTAAGTAGCTAATATATAGAATACTAAAATGGATATTAGAATGTTGAAACATTAAATAGGATGTTCTTATCCGTGATTTGCAGTATTAGTGAAGCAGCTATACAAGATACAAGACTTGCGTAGACTCCTCTCATGCCGAGTTCAAGGTCAGGAAAGATAAAGTCTGCTCACCTGCCATTTCAATTGCTATTGGTGCATTACTTGGAAAGATAGATAAAAGTGAAAGGAGAACATGTTTTGGGGCGATGTGTAAGGGCAAACATAATGGACAATATTACTTTCCATCTCAGATTGAGTCACACGATGAAGCTGGATTGCTGAAAGCTTTCAGCTTCGACACACCAATGAAAGTTCAAGTTGAGACAAACAGAAGTGAAATGAATAATGTTTAAGAGTGAAATGAAAGTTGGTGCTAAGACGATTCATTTGCCTTTTGCCATACATTAACAAAACAGTTTACAGTCACTTTGCAAATTCTTGACATACAACTGATAATTGTATGTACAGCAGTTAAAGGAGAAAAGTACACAAATATGCCCATTAAAAACATAATTAATGTTTTTTCAGTGTAGTTACCATTCTAGTCTTTCATCAGATCTACAACTAACGACCAGGATCAAATTTCAGCTCAGAGGAATTGGAAAAGGACAGTGCTGCTCATGTGGAAGGAGATAGCCAGCCACAGGTCAGAAATAGAAATAAAATAGAAAAATATTAAGTTAATGTGTTACATCTTTAACTCATAAGACGGTGATGTTTGACATGTAGTGTTTCAGAAACAGAGCAAGAGAAGTAAGCCATTTTGTTCTAGGAGCCAGTTCTACGAATCAGTGAGATCATGTAAGCTCTAGGACTTTATTCCCACAAATCTTAGCCCAATAATGCCATAACTTGTCAAAATATATCAAATTTAGATGTAAAATTAATTAATTCAATATCGGTTTCCAAACTAAACTAATTTATAACACAGAGGGAGACCATTTAGCCAATTGTATCCATATGAGTTAAAAATGTTCACCTCCAGCACTGGTCAATAGCACTGCTAGTTTTGGTTTCACGTGCATATCCAACTACTTTTCGAATGTGATTTATATTTCTGCAACTGTCACCTTTTCAGGAAATTATTTTCAGATTTGTAGTACTCTGTGAAAACATTTTTCTTCTTCTTCCTTATAGTCCTTTTGCAAATTACTTTAAAATCTGTCTTTTTTTTAACGTGAAAAATCCTTCCTATTTATTCAAACCAAGTCACTCATTGTTTACAAACCACAGTTAATCTGCCTTCAGCTTTTTCTGATTGAAAGGAGATCATCCCAGCCTGATCTTCCACTTGACAATATTTTGAATATTGAAATCTTGAAACTAAAACCTGGATTTGTCAGATATGACCAACCATTCACAAATGTATACCATCTTTGATCAACTCACTGATAAAAGTTTACAGGCGCATGCATTTATTTAAAAGCAGAGTTGAAATCATTATCCATTATTTTGATTTTCATCTGGTTGGACCAATACTTCTGCACATTAGTCTTTCTCTGAATAAACTATATTTTATAAATCAATTTTTTTACTATCGCCAAAATATTTATATGCATCCTTTTTAGGGTACAAACTAGTCTTGCATTATACCAAATATTTATTTTAATATTTTTCATTGTCTTTTTGTTGATAATTTTGAATGCCCCTTGAGTCAATTGCATGAAGATCCACTCATAATTGTTCCAATGGCAATGTCTTACTCCTGCTGGAGTGAACGTTTATGAGTGGAGATGAAATGCAGAGTTAGAACAGAAATGCAAACAGTGTAAATCTTACAGTGGTCACACATCTGCGATTAATCATGCAAACCAATTAATAGAATATAAATTGGTATAATCAACCATTCACATGGTCATAAACTGACCAATAACATAATAGCCATGTTCAAACTGAAATGATGGACAGTTAAAACGGTTAGCAGCAACAAATCCATTGGTTTATCCATTTTTCCATTGCCAGCCTGCCATTTGGGATTTATATTTTAATATTTCTATTCCTTCTTGTTTCCCAATTTCTCTGAGCTTTCTGAAGGTTGTACTGCCTGGAGTAGTTGGCCTTCTTGCATTCTAGCTTATACCCATGCCCCTGCAATGACTGCTGTGTTGAACCATTTTAAGCTGAATTTATGTTTCTAACGTGCTTTATTCTTTGGGCTTCTAGACAATAGTCAATAGGTGCAGGAGTAGGCCATTTGGCCCTTCGAGCCAGCACCGCCATTCAATGTGATCATGGCGATCATCCCCAATCAGTACCCCTTTCCTGCCTTCTCCCCATATCCCCTGATTCCGCTATTTTTAAGAGCCCTATCTAACTGTCTCTTGAAAACATCCAGAGAACCTGCCTCCACCGCCCTCTGAGACAGAGAATTCCACAGACTCGCCACTCTCTGTGAGAAAAAGTGTTTCCTTGTCTCCGTTCTAAATGGCCTACTCCTTATTCTCAAATTGTGGCTCCTGGTTCTGGACTCCCCCAACATCAGGAACATGTTTCCTGCCTCTAGTGTGTGCAAGCCCTTAACAATCTTATACGTTTCAATGAGATTCCCTCTCATCCTTCTAAACTCCAGAGTGTACAAGCCAAGCTGCTCCATTCTATCAGCATATGACAGTCCTGCCATCCCGGGAATTAACCTTGTAAACCTACGCTGCACTCCCTCAATGGCAAGAATGTCCTTCCTCAAATTAGGGGACCAAAACTACACACAATGCTCCAGGTGTGGTCTCACTAGGACTCCGTACAACTGCAGATGGACCTCTTTGCTCCTATAGTCGATTCCTCTTGTTATGCAGGCCAACATGCCATTCGCTTTCTTCACTGCCTGCTGTACCTGCATGCTTACTTTCATAGACTGATGTACAAGGACCCCCAGATCCCATTGTACTTCCCCTTTTCCCAACTTGACACCATTTAGATAGTAATCTGCCTTCCTGTTTTTGCTACCAAAGTGGATAACCTCACATTTATCCGCATTGAACTTCATCTGCCATGAATCTGCCCACTCCCCCAACTTGTCCAAGTCACCCTGCATTCTCATAGCATCCTGCTCACAGTTCACACTGCTACCCAGCTTTGTGTCATCTGCAAATTTGCTAATGTTACTTTGAATCCCTTCATCCAAATCATTGATGTATATTGTAAATAGCTGCGGTCCCAGCACCGAGCCTTGCGGTACCCCACTAGTCACTGCCTGCCATTCTGAAAGGGACCCGTTAATCCCTACTCTTTGTTTCCTGTCAGCCAACCTCATCTCTATCCAGGTTGGCACTCTACCCCCAATACCATGTGTTCTAATTTTACCCACTAATCTCCTATGTGGGACGTTATCAAATGTTTTCTCAAAGTCCAGGTACACTACATCCACTGGCTCTCCCTTGTCCATTTTCCTAGTTACATCTTCAAAAAATTCCAGAAGATTAGTCAAGCATGATTTCCCCTTCGTAAATCCATGCTGACTCGGACCAATCCTGTTACTGCTATCCAAATGTGTGGCTATCTCATCTTTTATAATTGACTCCAGCATCTTCCCCCACCACCGATGTCAGGCTAACTGGTCTATAATTCCCTGTTTTTATTTACTAATTCATCTTTATTTACTAATTCATATATTGGTTGCCAGCAAATATATCTTAAAGTCTGTTGGTTTCTAATTACTGCATTAAACATTTTCTAGTCTGGATTGTTTATATTATCCTTATCTTTTATAATCTCATCCCCTCTTTTTGCCAATAGGTCTTTCTTTTTATGTTCACCTGAAACCCTCTTTGTGATATAACGTTCCTTCTGGACCTTGCCATATGAATTGACTGTTGCACGTTTATTTACAACAGTGAATCCAAGTTAAAATAAAACACTTAAGAAGGAACTGCAGATGCTGGAAAATCGAAGGTAGACAAAAGTGCTGGAGAAACCCAGTGGGTGCGGCAGCATCTCTGGAGGCTGCCTGAAATGTTGCCTATCTCCAGCACTTTTGTCGACCTAAAATAAAATACTTAGTTGGTTTTAAAATGCTTTAGGATGTTGGAAATTAATGGTAGGCACTTTATAAATGCAAGTTCTTTTTAAACGAATACTAGACTAAGTGGGACCCGTTGGGTTCCATGTTCACAAGGGAGGGCTGGTCCCCCAACACAATATTCCACCTCTCCACCAATTCCAATATTGGTAGCCAGTGGGGGGGGCTTTCTGGAGTGCTAGTATGGCTGAAGAGACTGGTTTTCCAGAGGGCTAGTATGGTCATTGTGGGCCAAATGGATTCTTGGGGTGGCAGCTCAGTCACTCAAGCCTGATGTGGTGGCAGCTCACTCACGGCTGGTAGGCTGGCAGTTGACTCACAGCTTATCAATTTCAAGCAGTATACAAGGCCACCAAATTCAAATGCAGTTTCCTACCATTTCAAGCAGGGTGCAAGGCCACCAAATTCAAGTGCAATTTCTTACCACTTCAAGAGTGTGCAAGGCCACTGAATTAAAGTGCAGTTTCCTACCACTTCAACAGGGTGCAAGGCCACCGAATTCAAGTGCAATTTCCGACCACTTCGAGCAGAGTGCAAGGTCTCCGAATTCAAGTGCAGTTTCATACCACTTCAAGCAGGGTGCAAGGCCACCAAATTCAAGTGCAGTTTCATACCATTTCATGCAGGCTGCAAGGCCACCACATTCAAATGCAGTTTCATACCATTTCAAGCAGGGTGAAACCGCCATAAAACCACACAAAACACCAAACTCACAGTTCAGTCGACATTCAGTGTGTTCAGTTGATTCACAGCTCAGACAGAGTCGTGACCTCTCCCTCCTCCATCTTGCAGAGACTGAGCCACACCAACTTCCGGGTTTTATAATCCCTCCCCCTCCCACCAGAAGGGGCGTGGCCTTCATGGCGTGATTGACAGGAGATGGTTCTCAACATTTTTTAAACACTAATAACACTTTTAGTTTTCATTGATGGGAAGAATCCTCTGCACCTGATGAGCTGAGGGGGACTGAGTAAGATGGACATAAATCACAGACGTAAGTGGTAGCTTTTTTATCTAAACTCAACATACAGTGCAAACAGGAAGTTGTCAAGTTTAGACTTTTAATCATCTTTCAATTCAAACCAACCACCACCAACAACCGTTTGCTGTCCTTCATTTCAATTCTAACCATCCAGCACCAACAACCGTTTGCTGTGCTTCATTTCATTTCAAACCAACCACTAACAACCATTTGCTTTGCTTTTTCAAACCGACCACATTTTCATTTTCAAACCACATTAAGGGCACTCAAGGTCAGTAAAACCACACTCACAGTTTAGTAGACATGTGTTCAGTGTAATACACAGCTCAGACTGAGAGACGTGACCCTCTCGCTCCCCCATCTTTCAGAGACTGACTGAGGCACTCAACACTTCCGGGTTTTATAGTCCCTCCGGAAGTGGTGTGGCCTTCAGGAGAGAGAATCTCAACATTTTTTAAACACTAATAACTCTTTTATTTTTCATCGATGGGAAAAATCCTCTCGTCCTGCGCAGCAGAGGGGGCAGATGGCCATAAATGACAGCCGTAAGTGGCAGCGTTTTTTCTAAAATCAATATACAGACACCAGGAAGTGGTCAAAATCAGACTTTTAATAATATAGATGTATTGTAAGATACTTTTTGTGTGGCTCTGTGCATAGTAGTTTGGAACAGAATGAGGGTGGCGATAAATTATAACGGAGTGCGAGTGTGGAAAAAAAGACCTTTAGCTTCATCTTTCTTCCTCTGTGCCCTAGTTTCCCAAGACATGTGGTTTATAAGGTCATTATAACTAAGCCTTCTTTCTGGAGGGACCTGCTTTCTTCAGTTTTGCATCACATTGACTTACAAGCAGAAAAGCAGTTGTCTGATGAGCATTGATGGCTGTTACGTAGAACTACAACCTTTTAAGGTAATTCATTATTACACTATGGAAGCCAATGGAAAAATTGACCAGAGCAAGACTACAAAAAGTTTGAGTAACTTAGTGGGTCAGACAGCATCTCCGTATAAAAGGTGTGAAGAAGTGTTTCAACCCAAAACATCACCTGTTCTTTTTCTCCGGAGCTGCTGCCTGACCCGTCGAGTTACTCCAGCATTTTGTATCCATCTTCAATGTAAACCAGCTTCTGTGGTTCCTTTCTACTCATAGCAAGACTGCAATTGTATTGAAAATTGTATGAGCATGTCGGACCAAGAAGAACATTTGGAACAAATTGATGTCAACATCAATGCTGATCTCTTGACCATGGATCATGTAATTAATGGAAGACTTACTCTCATTCCTCTTTTCCAACTTCAATTCCAAGGTATTTTTGAATTAGATGTGATGTATGACTATTAGCTGGCAGCACAGCCTGCTCAACACCCGGCTTGAGATCTAACTATTCCTTTGGTTAATGTTTCATTCGCAAGAAGAAGAAGCTGGTAGCATGACCTCAAAACTCCATAATACCATCTCATACGTCCCAGTTTTATATAGCCAGCCCTTGTTATCCCCTGCCCCAGTTTGATATCTAATTACTGTTCCATACATCTAATTTGGGTCTCCATTCCCTTTGCCTTGCACGTCTTCCAATGCTTAAGAATGTATTTTGAGCCTTTACATAAGCTGAAGCAATTTTGCGCTCATAAACACACATTTCTAGGTTTATTATTGTCACATGTACCGAGTACAGCGGAAAGCTTTGTTTTGCATGCAGTCTACTCAAGTCAGATAATACATACGTAAATATAATCAAACCAAACTCAAGTACAATAGGTAAAGCGAAGAGAAAGATAGATGTGCAGAATTCTCTACATGTGATGAACTATCCGATTGAGGCAGTGCAGCGTAGGTTCACGAGATTGATCCCTGGGATGGCGGGACTGTCATATGAGGAAAGATTGAAAAGACTAGGCTTGTATTCACTAGAGTTTAGAAGTGAAAGACTGGACCGACTCCCGGCAGCTGCACGCACTCAGAACCGCGCCTCATCCACATCCGGGATCGAAAACGTGTTCCCCGGCACCGCAAGCGCTGCCGAACCGCCACTGGACGGGGGGTGGCCGGAGACGTCTGGACCGATGGGACACCATCCCCCAGGCCCACAGCCAGCACGGTGAAGCACCAACCCCAGCGCACCTCTGCCTCTCCCGCCGGGCCAACCGGCAGCCCGGACCAACGACACCAGCGGCCCCAGGCCCACAGTCAGCACGGTGAAGAAGCGCCAACTCCAGCCCAACCCCGCTCCAACTCCAGAGAAACCCACTCCCCGATGCGCCGCTACGGCGACAAGTGCCAGTTCACCCACGGCCTGGCCGAGAGGCGCTCCCTCAGCCGCCACCCCAAGTACGTCGTACCTTCCACACCACCGGCTTCTGCCCCACAGTACCCGCTACCACTTCATCCACAACACCGAGGAGGAGCGAGGGTCCGGCCTTGCCTGCGCCAGAGCGCTAGCCTGGGCTCAGCCTCCTCCGGCCTGGAACTAGACTGGGCCGCGCTGCAGCAGCCTTCAGCCCCAACCTGGAGTTGGAGCTGGCCAGGACTCTGAGCTTGGGGCTGGGCAAGGGAGGGGGAGAAGGTTGCTGCTGCCAACTGCACCAGCAGCTCCAGCGGGCGCCCGGCCTGCACATGGCCGGCAGGAGCCCATCCGCAGACTCTCTCCAACCAGAACGACTGCAGCAGCAGCGGCTCCGAGTCGCCCGACTTCGAGCAGGGCCGGCGGCTGCCCATCTTCAGCAGGATCTCGGTGTTGGACTGAGGGGTGGAGGTGGAGGGCTGGCGGCCAACCTGGCGGGACAGGCAGAGCTGAGCTGGAGCCAGCGGTTGCAGCGCCGGCTACAAGTCCGGGGCCGCCCCGCCTGCCCACGGACACCTCCCGACAGGGACAGGTCAACGGGGAGTGGACAGCGACGGCCCAGCAGCAACTCAACCGCACCCGCAGCGACGGAGAGCCGGGCCCGACCCCAACCACGAACTAAACGAAAGCTTGCACAAAATGCAGCACCACCGTTGCCGAGACTGTTTATCGCGAGTGACCTATGACCTGGACATGTGCAGTCGGAATACCGAACTCGCTTATTGCAACATTTCAAAATGGAATATATCAATCAAAGAGTTGTAACTAAATCTTCTTACATTGGAGCTATTGCATTCCAATTATTGCCACAAGGGTATAATGACAACATGTAAATTTAGATAAGCAGCTCTCATTGTAACATGAGCATGGGAAGTTGTAATAGAAATATAAGACTAACTAGACTAAGTGGGATCAGTTGGGTCCCTGCATCACACGGGAGGACTGTTCCCCCAATACAATATTCCACCTCTCCACCAATTCCAATTTTGGTGGCCAGTGGGGGGTCTGAAGGGACTGGTTTCCAGAGGGCTAGTATGGACATTGTGGGCCGAATGGATTCTTGGGCTGGCGGCTCTGTCACTCATGCCTGTTGTGCTGTCAGCTCACTCGCTCACAGCTGGTGGGCTGGCAGTTGACTCACGGCTATTCCTTGAAATTCCATTTCAAGCAGGGTGCAAGACCACTAAAGACAGCGAGTCGTGACCTCTGCATCCTCCGTCTTGCAGAGACTGCGCCACGCCCACACTTCTGGGTTTTATAGTCCCTCCCCCCCTCCCACCAGAAGGGGCATGGCCCTTATGGCGTGATTGACAGGAGAGAGAATGTCAACATTTTTTAAACACTAATAACTGTTTTATTTTTCATCGATGGGATGAATCCTCGGCACCTGATGAGCGGAGGGGGACTCTTGAGTAAGATGGCCAAAAATCACAGCCGTACGTGGTAGCATTGTTTCTAAAATCAATATAAAGCGCAAAGAGGAAGTGATCAAGATTGGACTTTTAATTATTTTGAAGGCAAGGCAACTTTAATTAGGCAACACAGCTTTAGCATTTCCAAACCAAAGGCAACACAGCTGTAGCATTTCCAAACCAAAGGCAACACAGCTTTAGCATTTTCAAACCGTATTAAGGGCACTGACAGGACAGTAAAACCACTCACAGTTTAGTAGACATGTGTTCAGTGTTATTCACAGCTCAGACTGAGAGACGTGACCCTCTCGCTCCCCCATCTTGCAGAGACTGACTGAGGCACTCAACACTTCTGGGTTTTATAGTCCCTCTGGAAGGGGGGTGGCCTTCTGGAGAGAAATCTCAACATTTTTTAAACACTAATAACTCTTTTATTTTTCATCGATGGGAAAAATCCTCGTCCTGCGCAGCGGAGGGGGTCTGAGTAAGATGGCCAAACATCACAGCCGTAAGTGGCAGCTGTTTTTCTAAAATCAATATACAGAACAACAGGAAGTGGTCAAGATCAAACTTTTAGTAATATAGAGATGACAGAATCCAGGTAGTTTTCCTATAATGTGTGTCCCAAAAGTGAATTGGAAATAATGCGATTCGTGATGTAGGGACATTTATGTTACTTGGCCGAATTGGTTAAAACATGATTTCAATCAGGAACTAGCTCCGCAACAATCAAACACACACTGCTAGTTTCACCATGGAAGGTGAAAGAGAGTTACTTTAGAAATTGACAAGCAGAATGAAAGTGTTTTTGGGGGAAGAAAACTGTGGGAGTTGAGGTGAGGGTGAGGGATGGAAAAAGTACAAGAATCTTCTTTAAATGTAACCTCCCTGCAGTAATCAAACACCATTCTTTGAGATATACTTTGGAAATTGAGAAGCAGTCAATGCAATCATATGTGTGCAATCATACTTGATTAAACAATGTATCAATAACCTTTAGTATTTTTAGTTTGCAGTAATAAAATAAACATAGCTAGTAAAAACACCTTTAGTTTTGGAAATCTTGCAGGAAATATAACTTTGGTACAGTTTGTCTGAAACTCTCTGCCCCCCTCCTTTCCCTTTGACCCAATTGTTTTTATAGTGTGATTTTCTGTAACGAGGTTTATTGGAACACAGCGAGTTATAGAAAAATTAGCTATACTTTACAAAGTGTACAAATGACAACAAAATTACATCAGTATATCTTCCCCTCAAATTTTAGAGATTTAGGGACCTATTACAGCACATGTATAACCACAAAGGATATTGTAGTTTCATGTGTAGCTTCATGTGTAGTTAATGCCTGGTCTTTGCTAACATGCCCTCTCATTAAATTCCAGTTTACAGCCTCTTCTTCCCTCCACACCTTGACTCAGCCCCAGAACTTCCTATACAACATACCAAGTGTATTTGTTGTATTTCTTGGTATAATATTCCTAATGTTATAAAACATTGCAGTAATAATTTACAATTTTAATAGTAAGATTAAACGAGAACTTACCAGTTCGAAGTTTGATCTTTATTTTATGAGGAGTAACGATGAGCGATTACGTGAAGAAGCCCCGCCTGGCGCTGGAACGGCATACTTCAAAGCAGCGGCATGAAAAACACAGAACACAATAGCCGGAGTAAGATAGTAAGGCTCATCATAGATTTAGAACTACCAGATGATCATTTATTTTATGAGGGTGTGGAGTGGAGGGCACGTAATCCCTCATTGTTACTCCTCATAAAATAAAGATCAAACTTCGAACTGGTAAGTTCTCGTTTAATCTTACTATTTTACTTCGGAGTCACGTGAGTGACTACGTGAAGATTTTGAAGCTTCTGTGTTTTTCATGTCGTAGAATTCTTCCATACGACAGTCCGGCTAGGTCAACACATACATGAGAAAACCAGACTAGTTTTAGTTCTTTCCATAAAACTTTTAATGATAAAAAGAACATATAATAACCCTCTTTTTACACCTGAGGGAACCATTACAAAGTGATAAAAGATATAAGTGATAACATAATTGATAATATCAATCAATAGTGAAACAAAGCAGGTGATTATAGTGAACCCAACACCGCGTGTCCAAAGCCTGCCATTGTGTGAACAGGTTTATTGTAGAACTTTGAAAATGTTTCTTCTTTACACCACCCTGCGGTTTCTAAAATATGTTCGAGTGGTACGTCCTGTAACTTCGCCGCGGATGTAGCTGCTGCCCTGGTGGAGTGAGATTTGAACACATCAGTGTCTACTCCTGCTAAAAGTAACACCTGTTTTAACCACCTTGAGATTGTTTGCACTGAAGCTTTTGTGTATGGTTTCTTATGCGTGATCATTAATGTTTTTTCATCACCTCGAAGAGTTCTGGTAACTTTTACATAATGATTCAAATGTTTAACTACACACAACGTTGGATCAATGGGATAAGCTTGAAACATTACCTTCGCTCCAGTTCTCCCTGGTCTGCTTTGTTTGATCAAATCGTAAACATAGAACACAATGTTATCTGCAGTCACATGCATACAGTCTAAACGTAACATTTGTAATGTTTGCACCCTTTGAGCTGAAACCAATGCCATTAACATTACTAATTTAAATGTTAACTTTTCCAATGACAAAACTTCGATTGGGGTCCATTGCCTAAGTAAAGTAAGTACAATGCTAACATCCCAAATTTCTGTATATCTTGGTTTGGGTGGATTTTTGTTAAAGATTCCTTTCATAAATCTGGATATTAATGGATGTGATCCAATTGATTTCTGGTCAGAGATTTGTCCTAAATAAGATGATAAGGCACTACGTGCACTATTAATGGCACTGTAACTTAAGTGTTGTTCAAAATGCAACTCGGCAAGGAACTCCAATATGTTTGCAATGTTCACAGTATGATACGATATATTTGACTGTCTGCAAAAATTTTCCCATTTCTTTATATGTGTCATATATTGTCTCTGAGTGCTATCTCGCCATGATGCGACTATAATATCCATAGTTCTATCCGACAATCCAAGCTCCTGTAGTGGTCTGGTCAAAACCTGCAGATTAACAAATTCATATAGGTATGTAATGGATGAATTTCTTTGGTTACTGGTTTTATCAATAAATCACTGCTGCTAGGAATTGACATATATGGTTCTTTAATCATGTTTAACATCAATGGTTGTGTCGGCCAATTTGGAATTACCAATAATCCTGTGGCAGAATCTTGTTCTATTTTCTTCAGACATTGCTGAACCAGAGCAAATGGCAGAAAAGCATAAAAGAACATATTCCCCCAGTTTAGTGAAAAAGCATCTACTGCTACTGCGTCTGGATCTGGTTCCCAAGACACATATTTAGGCAATTGATGATTTAGTCTTGATGCAAACAGATCAATGTCTGGTAACCCATATTGAGTCACAATTTTACTGAAAATTACTGGGTTCAACATCCATTCTGTGTTATCTTTAAACATCCTTGATCTATTGTCTGCCACCACATTGTCTTTACCTGGGATGTAATTTGCCGAAATGCAAATTTGGTGGTTAATACACCATTGCCATATCTGATTGACCAAACAATCACATGATACCGATCTGACTCCACCCATGTGATTAATATATGCAACAGGTGTTTTATTGTCTAATTGTATCAGTACATGCAGATTCTTTTTTGTAGAACAATATGCCTTCAACCCATAAAATGCACCCAATAATTCTAAATAGTTAATACCATATGTTTGGAGAAACATTTCCTCTTGGACAGTCCATCTGCCCCCACAGCTGGTGAATGAATCTGTCGCCCCCCATCCGAGAGCACTAGCATCTGTTTGTAAAATTACTTCAGGCTGTTGTATCAGAATGTTTTTAGCAGCTTGTGGGACATTTTCAATCCACCATTGTAATTCCAATAAAGCTTCTTTTGTTAATTGCATAGGCCTATCAAAATGGCCTGCTCTCTTTTTTAGAGCTCTTATTTTGTCCCTTTGAAGGTTTTGGTAATGTAATGGACCAAATTCTACTGCAGGAAATGCTGCTACTAGTTTACCAATAACCTTTGCTACTTCTCGGATGGAGGGATAAGGTTTGTGAATGAGACCCCTACAGGTCACCAAAATATCATCAATCTTATCTGTTGGCAAAGTTATTAACATAGTAACTGAGTTAATTACAAACCCCAAATAGTTAATTGACTGTGCTGGCTGCAGCTGGGACTTAATTGGATGAATCAAGAAACCTAACTTTTCAAATAAAGTTTTAGTTGCTGAAACTGATTTTTCAGCTGATTCCTGATTACTATTGATGATTAAAATGTCATCCAGATAAGCCATAATTATGTGCTTTTGTGTTCTTAATTGTGCTAAAGCTGGTTTCAACAGCTTTGTAAAGAGCCTGGGAGCTGAACTTAACCCATTTGGTAAAGCTTTGAATTGCCACAGCTGTCCCAGCCAATTAAATTTTAAATACCTTCGAAAGAACTGATGTATTGGTACTGAATAGTACGCATCCTTTAAATCAATTGTAGCCATATAACAACCTGCCGATATCAAATGCCTTGCAGTGTTAAATTTATTAAGATTTGTAAGGTCCAGAATAATTCTGCAACCACCATCTTTTTTATTTCTTGGAAATAAATTTGACACAAATTGATGCTCATGTTCAACAGTTTTTTCAATAACACCTTTTTTAAACAATTTGTCAATTTCCACATTTATTTCTGCCTCTTCAATTGCAGAAAACATGAAACCATAAGCAGGTTTATTTTGTACCGGAGAATTAACACCTTCTTTAAATGTAATAGTAGCTCCTGAAACTGTTTGTAAAATAAACCGATCAGATGTGATGGCAAGCCATTCATCATAAAACATTTGTAATCTCCCTCCAACTGGAGATTTGTCCACAGTTTCTTTAAGCATAGAATAAATTTTCTGTACCTCTCCATATGAACGTGGTGGTCTCCTTCTCCCCGTATACGGGTGAACATTAGGCTGTGTCGATGATAATATTTTCTTATCATACTCCTGCCTCTGTTTCCAAAATCAAATCCCCTTCTTGACGAAAAATACCTTTTTTGTCCAAAGACGAAAGGTCTCATGTGGCTAATAGATTTAGCCTCTTCATCCATTTCTCTTATTTGTTTAGGCAGGTTTTCTCCAAATAGATAACCAGGAGCTTGAACATCACTTGATTGACACAGGCCTGCAAACCTTGGATGAAATATGGGCGAATCGCAATTTTCCTCATACAATTAATTTCATAGAAGGAATTGCATAATAAGCCCAAAGTATCTTTTTGGATTTTATCTCTCCAACCCCTCCATTTGCCTTCCAAAAGCAGTAATAGCAGCAGAAATCAATTTGAGGATTCTTTGAAATCTTATTTCTTGTCCTCTCATGCCTGGAGTCATAGGCGTCCATATAGACGGATTAACCGTAGGTACCTTCAATGAGGTGCAATTTTCCGGTGTTTTATATAATTCTGCTGTTTCAATCATCACAGAATCTTGAAGTTGGTGAGATACCATATAATTAATACTGGCAGCTAGGTTTTCTTCCATAGCCTCACCACTTCCTTCAGGTATAGCAAAATCTTTTGCCATCTCAGGCACATCTGGCCTTCTCTTTTTTATTCGTGGTGTGCACTCATAATCCACATCACCACTTGCAGGGTCTGTCTTTTGCAGCCCTGATACACTTGGAATTATATCCAATGAGACTTCCTCCGCCCTTAATCCTGGGTCCGGAGTTTCAAATTCCCAATTTGGCACATAGCCATATTCTGTATATTCAAACCCCTCAGGGTCATTTTGGGAAACTTCTGGGTACTGTGACCCTTGTCTCATTATATTTTGGAGCACTTTCTCCATATGTTCCATTTTTAGCTATATAGCTTTATTATCCGGAGGACTTTCATTATCAGAGTCATTATCAGAAACCACGGGCCTCACGTATTTCTTTTTACATTTTCTAGGAACATTTTCCTCCGTGGTTTGTATTTCTGGAGAAATTATAGTCTCACTAACGGGTGAATCAGCGGCCACCGGTATCGGAACCGGATCCGCACTAAACTCTTGTCCCGTATCTTTAGCTTCACCCCGGGACGATCTTTTTACTTTTAGACTTCTCCATTTTCTTTTCCATTTATCTGGCTAAATCAGTACGCCAGCGTGACTCTGATTTTAACTTTTACTTTCTCTTTTGCTGGTTTTACCAGCGTAACGTCTTTTTTAGAACGTCCCCACTTTTCCTTACACTTACCTGCGGGTCCGTTCCGGCCGCTGCGAGGAGCTGCGCTCTGCAACTCTTGCTTCTGCCGTCAGCGTCGACGTAATGCCGTTCCAGCGCCAGGCAGGGCTTCTTCACGTAGTCACTCACGTGACTCCGAAGTAAAATTGATCTATGCTTGTTCTCAGTTACTAGTATATTAATTATGCTGATCACTTAAATTGCAGATTTGCTAGTTTGTTTCTGAATCCGGTATCTGAAGAACGAGTTCCAGGATATCACAGCTGGGTACACAGGTAAGAGAGTAAGAAAAATTGGATAACATTTCTGGGAATAAGAAGGTGCAGAACGGTAAATTAATTTTGCCCAAGTGGTATCAAATCATACATTGCATGTTCATTTAACATATCTTGTGCATGTTAAGGCTTCACACTGAGTCAGTTAATCATCTGGAAAAACATTGTTGAAACTAATTTTTAAAAAGTTACCTTTTTTAGATTCACACCGCCTTGTTCAATATAGCTTGGTGCTTCCCACAGATAGGATTTTGCCTGTGTATTTATCAGTGATCCAAATCATATGTATCAGGGAAAATTAGTAAGATTACGATTACTGTTTGCATAGAAAATGTATATTCTTTTCTGGAACAACAACGTTACAATTCTTTCTTGATATTGAACAAGTTTTGTCACGCCATCGAAGAATTGTAATTCCATTCCACTGGTTTTTTAGGTTTCCAATTGAGAACAAACTCTCCCTGCAGTTTTAATCATGCTACTTGGCAGTTTTCCATTTGAAACATCATAACCCTTGTTTGCAAACTTTTTGCAAATTGTATGCAAAAAAAAACTTTAAGAATGGCAAAGGTTGTCATAAGCTCTTCAAAAAGACAATATGACAACAACTAAAATTTACAAAGCCATCCTTAGCTTTACTTTGTGTAGGAAAGAACTATAGATGCTGGTTTAAATCGATGATAGACACAAAATGCTGGAGTAACTCAGCGGGCCAGGCAGCATCTATGGAAAGAAGGAATGGGTGACGCTTCGTGTCGAGCTGAAAATTAAGAAAATCGATAAACACCCATGGATAGAATATATGTTGACATTTTAGGATAATCTTTCTATGAGTCTCTGATTGCATCGTTTTGAATATCCAACATTATAATTCTGCATCAGTGCAGCTGGAAAGCAAGCATGAGCAAGTTTATGCACTTGCCTTTCAACTCAATCTGGTTGCTTTTTCTTGAAATCAAAGAATACTTTTTTTGTCAACAAAACCAATCAGGGCCATCTTCTGGTTTAAAAAAAAAGTTTAATTACATCATTTAATTGTAATGTAAATGAAAACGTGGAACAATTTCCAAATTGATGTGACAATTCACAGTGGTTATTCTTCATGAGGTTGTTGAGCCAGCATCCTACAGTTTTTTTAAAAATCCTGGGTCCTTCAATTGTCAAATCTTCCAGCTTATTATTGAGTGTCTTTATTACAGGCCAATGGATTTATCCAATATAAAGAGAAACATTAGAAAGGGACTGATCCGCACAACGGTGGAATTCCAGCGAGATATCATGCTGATGTTCCAGAATGCGGTGATGTACAACAGCTCCGATCACGACGTTTACCTCAAAACAGTGGAAATGCAGCGAGATGTCTTGGAACAGATCCAGGTACTATAATTGGTCCTTCTCCAATAAAGCAATCGTTGCTTGGGCTTTACTTCAAATAAATTTCACGCAAAGGATTGGATGCTAATATGGTAATCCAAGCTGAGTAACAATTTTGCCTCGTTGCTTATTTTGTTTGATTTCACTTCTTAACAAACCACTCACCACAAAAAGTCCCACACCCCCACGATCTCACTCTGTTGATCCCCTCGTTCCTCAAACCTACACTTTGGCAACCTAATTCCTCAGACACCCTCACCCCAGATCATTTAATAAACATGAAAAGGGACAGGGGGAAGGGAAAGGGTGAAATTGGAGCACATGCAGGTGGGGCATAGGGAAGAGACGGTGGGGGGTGAGGGCAGGATTATATCAAAAATCGGAGAAAACACAACAGTATGAATGTTGAATTCACCCTCTATCCAAGGTCACAGGAGATCACACCTACATCACCCTTCCTTACAGTCATGGATATAATGTGCAGAATGTTTGATCCACTTACTGGCATTGTAGTTGGAGAAGAGCCAGCATATAGAAATTTACAGCCTACTTGACTGATGGCAATTTTGCGTAAAGATGATACAAATCATATTGATAATGTACTCTGCATTATTTTACCTTTTGATTCCAACTTATTTCCCTCATTGGTTATTCCTTGATCTCAGTATTGGTTTATTATTATTGACACTTGTATATGTTTTTCGAGACTGTTCAATTTTGATAGTGGACTAATTCATCCTGAACAGATAGAAGCCAAGTTTATGGAAATTCAGAACCACATACTGAAACTCCATCCTCTTACAACTGCAACAGGATTCTGATGTTATAAGATGTGTTTGCATGGTGAGATAATCATGTATCTAACTGCTACAATCCTCATTTAGACAAACAAATCATATCATCCACATGCCTGACATAAGACTCCCAAAACAGAAATTATATTCTGAATTCTGTCCTAGGATGAAATTACCATGCATACAGATGAAAACATTCAAGAATTGAATAAAAGCAACACCCCCACTTGCTCTTGGGAGAATGTAGCCGAGGATCTCCCAAATTGTAAAAGGAGGCATTAAGATACTATGCCGTGCTTCAGGAACACTGCATGAGTGATTGGGGGAGTGCACCTCTTCTCAAACTAGAAATGCCCCAGAGGTCATTACTTGCTCCTTTTGTGGAAGTGTCTGTAGTTCCCTCATTAGATACATCAGAGCCTACAAAACCAAAGTGGAAATAAATTGTGCTCGAACCCAAAGGACAGCCAAAAAATATGACTTTGACCAAGATGTCTGGAGTCAACAGGAACATAAATGGGATAATATACACTGCAAACACTTAGAAACATCTAGTCATTGCCTCAAAAGAGCCATAACAAGAGAAATTCTACATAAGAAAAACCTTAACGTAGAGATGAAGCTTTAAAATGACATGTGTTGTGCCAGACCCTTGAGTGGATCTTAATATCATCCTGTGCTCCCATGATCTTAAATAATATGTTTTGGCTTTATTGATATATTAAATTCATATTAATTTGTGAAACTTACTTGACTAGGATATACTGGAAGTAGTGGAACTGGGTGACTATAACAAGAGATACAGTGGGAAGAGTTTGTATCTTATGGATAAATGAGGTAATTAATTTTTGCTGCATTAAATGCAAAACAAATGTTTTATTATTACTTGATTAATTGTTACTCCAACCCTATACAGCTATTGAAAAACTCTATAATATTTGCTAATATTAATGTAGCTAAGAAAGTTTATAGTGAAAATCCGATAATAGAAAATGGAATCCGCATATGGAAACAAATAAAGAAAGCATTAAAACTAAAATCTATACCAATAAGTCTTAAGATTGTTAATAATTTTATGTTTAAACCTTCGATTTTGGATAAGGCTTTTTTACAATGGAAAAATAAAGGAATTTCTAAGATGGGTGATCTTATAAGGAAAATACTTTTCTTTCATTTCAAGAGTTGCAACAAATTTATGGGCTACATAATAAAGAATATTTCAGATATTTACAAATTAGAAACTATGCCTCTGTAAATATATATGAATTTAGAAATAGACGGAAAAAATGATATCATATATATATAATATTTTACTCGATACTCCATCAACAGAAATATACAGAGAATCTTGGGAAAAGGAATTAGGCCAAATAATAAGACCAGAAATATGGGATGAAAGTTTACAACATATACATTATTGTTCATTAAACGCTAAACATTCTCTTATACAGTTTAAAATATTACATAGATTACATTACTCTAAATCTAAATTACATAATATTTTTCCAAAAATATCTCCAATATGTGACAAATGTCAAATTTCAGAAGCAAATTTGACACATTCATTCACTAACTGCATAAAAATTGTAGAATACTGGAAGGAAATATTTAAAATAATCTCGACTGTTATTAATATAAATATAATCCCTGACCCAAAGCTGATTATACTTGGAATAATTGAAACTGACCAATTAATAACAACGAATCAAAGAACTTTTATTGATTATGGTTTAATAATTGGGAAAAAATTAATATTAAAATTTTGGAAAGGCCCTGCATTCCCAACAATCAAAATGTGGAATATAGAAATGTCGGAGACACTTCATTTGGAGAGATTGAGGCTTGTCCTTATGGATAGGTTAGATCTCTTCAGATGTATTTGGTCTCCATATATTAAATATTTGCAGGGTCGTAATGGTTCGGCGCGGGAACCTGACTGAGGCCTGGACATTTGAGTGGATGAAGAGATACGTATAATAAATCATGAATATATCTATAAGGACGGATTATTGACGAATATTTTATTCTCCATCAAACCTCTTCTTATTCTTTATTCTATTTCCTAATTTCTCTATTTTCTTATATCTAAATAAAAAATAAAAAAATAATATAGAAACACACTAGCTTAATATTAGAATGAATATAAATATCATTAGATTTATAAGAACATTGTTAGTATTATTAGCATTTCCTAGTATTTTATATTTTTAATTATATAAAATTATATGCTTTTAATGGTACAATAATTTTAAATTTAGCGATAAAATAAATATTGTTAACATTAGGAAGAAATAATAAGAATTATATAAGATTTACTAACTTTTTGTATCAATAATATCATAAAATTTGGTCTTATACTTAATAAAATTAGAAATAAAATGATAATTACTAATAGTACGAGTATAATGCTAATATTGTGAATGTATTAGTAGTATTATGTATCTTTAATTATATAAAATACATAACTCTGAAATCTATAACTAAGGATAATACAGTATAAATAATATTATTAGTATGAATCAGTTATTAGGACTATGTATTTTTACTACTGAAATATAATGTAACTGGTTGTTATTTTGTTTCTATAATAAATAAATTTAAAAAAAAAAAAAAAAAAAAAAAAAGAAAAACTCTCATAGAATTCTTTGCTGTTATTTGGCGTGTAAGATAAGGCAACTTAATGATTCGCCTCATGGCTGTTCTGATTAGTAACTCATTTATATTTAATTGTGCGTCAGTACATCTCATTCTATTTGACATGGAATTGTGAACAGAAATATGTATTATAAAATTTGTGTTTACACATACAAATTGGACTAATGAGAGGAAATTGCATCAAAAATTTGTTAAAAATATCAAAGCTCACAAACAGTGGCATAGTCTATTTCATATATCTCATCAGCGTACTTTTATTAGAGCTTAATGACAGCTCTTCATCAAAGTCTTGTGCCCCGTCTTTGAAAGAGGTTAACTTATACCATCCAAATCATCAGCTTAACCTTCAACTGAGAAGACAAAAACATCTATTTTTTATTGGACAATAGAACGTGATTTTGTTGTTAGAACCATTTAATATTTAACTTCTAGAATCGTGCAGTGTTGATAATGAGTATTGTGCCACAGCAGTGTTGTAAAACTACACAGTTGAAGAACAATAATGCCAGAAATATTTTGTAGCTATTCAGATCAAACACGTTTTTTTTTAAATGATTAATGTAACTTTTTTATTTACAGTATTTCTGCTGTTTGGAAATATTGAAAATTATATTCCTGCTGTTGGAGGAGATACTGAAAATGAATATTTTTGTTAGATTTCTCAACAGTTATTGCAGTATTTTGATTTTTTGTCACTGTACTCATGATGTTGTGGGCTTTAAATGAGAAACCACATGGGAAAAGAGATGGTCATAAATGTGTGCAAGATGTTACAAGTTGCAGGAGATTCGTAGGAATGCAGATTGCTGCTAAGTTAACCTATTGGGCAATATTCTTCACCCCAAAAACAGAAATCCAAGTTCATTGATTTTTATTTTCAATAATGGTTGATGTACTTATTATATGTATTTATAATACATATAATATGTATTATAAGTAATATGATAAGTAATATGTTGGTTCAGTTTCCGCAAATTTATTGACCAGGTACCAGTTGTTTGTACTTCATTTTATAGTTTGTTAATAAAATTTATTTTCTCTTTGTTGACCAGTTTATATTTGGTGTTCTTCTTCACTTCATCACCCAGTTCTGCACCTTTGTCCTTTCAAAATGGCAGACCTATAGAGTTAAAGGAATATATTTTAATCCGTTTTAAATCATCAATTACCTCTCGTTGCACCTCCCCTTCTCATACTCTGACACCATTAAGATAATAATCTGCCTTCTTATTCTTGACACCAAAGTGGATAACCTCATTTATCCACATTATACTGCATCTGCTCCCTCACCCAACCTATCCAAGTCACCCTGCAGCCTCGTAGCATCCTCCTCGCAGCTCACACTGCCACCCAGCATTGTGTCATCCGCAAACTTGGAGGTGTTACATTTAATTCCTTTGCCTAAATCATTAATATTTATTGTAAATAACGGGGGTCCCAGCACTGAGCGTTGCTGCACCCCACTAGTCACTGCATGCCATTCTGAAAAGGACCCATTAATTCCTACTCTTTGCTTCCTGTCTGCCAACCAGTTCTCTATCCATGTCAATATCCTACCCCAATACCATGTGCTCTAAATGTGCACACTAATCTCTTGTGTGGGACCTTGTCAAAGGCTTTTTGAAAGTCCAGATGCACCACATCCACTGGCTCCCTCTTATTCTTCTACTTGTTACACTTGTCTATAGGAATGGGTGATATTTCTTGGGTAGTTTACACCCCAGCAGTATGAACATTGACTAATCTAATTTTAGATAGCCCTTGCTTTCTCCCACCTTCCCCTCCCCCTTCCCAGTTCTCCCACAAGTCCTACTTTCTCCCCCTACCCCCAACGTCAATCTGTAGAAGGGTCTCAACCCAAAATGTCGGCAATTCCTTCTCTCCATAGATGCTGCCTCACCGGCTGAGTTTCACCAGCATTTTTTATCTAACTTTTGGTCTCTAATTCCATTTGCCCTCTCCCTCCTTTCTTTAAAAAGTGGGCTTACATTAGCTACCCTCCAGTCCACAGGAACTGATCTAGAGTCTATAGAACATTGGAAAATGATCAGCAATCCATCCACGATTTCTAGGGCCACCTCCTCAGGTACTCTGGGATGCAGACCAGCAGGCCCTGGTCTTCTTTACCTGCCTTCAGTCCCGACAGTTTACCGAACTCCATTTCCTGACTACTGTGGATTACTGAAGGGTGTCCTTCAGTTCCTCCCTCCCACCAGATCCTCGGTCTATATAGTATTTCTGGGGGATTGTTTGTGTCTTCCTCAGTGAAGACAGAACTAAAGTACGTGTTTAACTGGTCTGCCATTTCCTTGTTTCCCATTATAAATTCAACTGTTTCTGACTGTAAGGGAGTTACATTTGTCTTCACTAATCTTTTCCTCTTCACATATCTATAGGCTTTTATATCAGTTTTTATATTCCCCGCGAGTTTTCTTTCATGCTCTGTTTCTTCCCATCTTAATTAGCCCCTTTGTCTTCCTCAATTGAATTGAATTCTAAATTTCTCCCAATCCTCTAGCCAATTTATATGCCTCTTCCTTGGATTTAACACTACCCATAATCTCCCTCGTAAGTCATAGTTGAGCCGCCTTCCCTGTTCTATTTTTTCACCAGACAGGGATGAACAATTGTTGTAATTCATCCATGCTGTCTTTAAATCGTTGCCATTGCAATTCCACTGTTAACCCTTTAAGTATCATTTGCCAGTCTATCCTAGCCAATTCCCGTCAACACTATCTAAAGTGTTTGGCAACCAGGAGATCACGTAGGCCAAGGCGGACTGAGCGAAGGTGTTCAGCGAAACGGGGGCCTAGACTGCACTTGGTCTTGCTGATGTGTAAGAAGTTGCTAGATAGCTACAATCTGGAGTAACTCAGCGGGTCCAACAGCATCTCTGGAGAAAAGGAATAGGTAATGTTTCGGGTGGAGACCCTTCTTCACACTGAGTCAGGGGAAAGGGAGACTAGAGACATGGAAGGGTAAGTTGTGAAAAGGGCAGATCGAACCAGAACATGATTAGGAAATGTAGAATGGTTCATTGTTGGCTCGGGGAAAGATCACATCCTTCAGGGTGGTCATGATAAAGGAAAACCAGAGATAGAAGATGATGTAGAAAGATAAAGAACACTGAATGAAAGATATGTAAAAAAGTAACTTTAATGAAGGAAACAGGCCATTGTTAGCTGTTTGTTGGATGAAAACGAGAAGCTAGTGTGACTTGGGTGGGGGAGGGATTGAGAGAGAGAGGGAATGTTGGGACTACCTGGTGAGGTAAATCAAAAGTCATCATGCCATTGGGCTGTAAGCTGCCCAAGCGAAATATGAGATGCTGTTCCAACAATGTGCATTTAGCCTCACTTTGACGATGGAGGAGACCAAGAACAGAAAGATCTGTGAAGGAAAATTAAAATATTTAGCAACCAGGAGACGTGTTACTCATCAGTTGCCTGGGCATTGGGAGACAATTAAACACTTTGGGGATCTTGCTCCAGTCCAGGGAAACGCCCGCCCCCTCCAGCGTCTCACTTCCTGCCAGCGTGATTGACGTGCGAGCGCCTGAATAGCGTCGCGCCCCCCGGTGACGGGCAGCGCGGACCGGCCCGGCCCGGACCGGACGTCCCGCCCCCGTTGCCATGTGGTGAGTGAGCGAGCGAGCGACGGCCGCGGACAACATGAAGTCCCCGAAGGTGAAGAGGGAGAAGCTGGACGTCGTTATGGAACCCGAGCCTGAGAAAACCTATGAGGACTTGGTGGCGAATGTCAATGCGATTGCGCAGCCGCTGGCATCGAGGAAGCTGAGCAAGAAGCTGTACAAATGCGTGAAGAAAGGTGACGCTCGGGGGCGGCGGGCAGGGCAGGGCAGGGCAGGGTGGGAGGTGGGGAAGCGAGGATGCTGGGGTGTAGGGGTCGGGGAGGGGAGAGGGTCTGGGGTTGGGGGCATCTTAGGAGCAGGGGGTGTGAGGAGCAGGATTTGGGGTTGGCCGAGGAGTGAGATTGTGCGGATGCGGGACATTTGAGCGGCGAGTGTTTGTTAAGGAATGGAAATTGTTGTAGCTATTTGCTGAGGTCGACGGTGTATGATGGGAGAGATCTGCCATGAATGTGTAGGAAGGAACTGCAGTTGCTGGTTTGCACCGAAGATAGACACAAATAGCTGGAGTAACTCAGCAGGTCTGGCAGCATCTCTGGAGAAAAGGAATAAGTCTGTGATTTATAGTATGGGTGTCAGAGGTTATGGAGAGAGGGCAAGAGAATGGGTTTAGGAGGGAGAGAAAGATCAGCCGTTATTGAATAGAGTAGACTTGATGGGCCGAATGGCCTAATTCTTCTCCTATCACTTATGACATTATGAACTAGGGTTTGACAATAATGGAATCTAGTTGGAAGAAAGGTGGAGTATGGGGAACAAGGTAAGGGAGGTGGTGTGGGGAGATGGGATGAGAGCAGTGTCTGGATGATGGGCAGATGATGCAGGTGTCGAAGAAGCTGGGTGAGAGACAGCAGAGAATAGAGGGAAAGAAGGATGTATGCGAGAGGATAAGAATGGATGGAGGAACTGGGGGAGGGCCTAGGTTACCTGAAATTTGAGAATTCAATATTCATACCATCAGATTGTCGTCTACCGAGGCAGAATATGAGATGTTCCTCTGGCTTGCATTTGGCCTCATTCGGGTAGTGAAGAGGCAAGGACAAATGGGTCATAATGGGGAATTAAGTCAATTTAATTTTGCAGGTACTGCCTGACCTGCTGAGTTCCCCCAACAGATTGTATTTTTGTTCAAGATTCCTGCATTTATATTATATCTTTCAAATTTAGCTTTTCAGAAATAATTGGCATTTGTAGTGCTTGTTTATTCTACTTGTTGAAAGAACAGTAGCTGCTGATCCAAAGTAATGGATTTATTGTGAAACTATTCCAAGGGATATGGAAGTATGGGAGAGGTAGGATTATTGTCTGTTATATGGACATTCCAAGATCTTTAGCCATATCTAATTTAATGTTCACATCATTTTAGCTGCAAAAGTGAAGCAGATACGCCGAGGTGTGAAGGAAGTCCAGAAATTCATCAACAAGGGTGAAAAAGGGTGAGGATAAAGTTGAGTCTGTGTTCACTAATGCACATTCCTTTGCAACTCAGCAGTGGCCCTAGGGATTTGCTGACCTCCAATTTTCATTGCACCTTTTATTAATATTAGATTCTATCTGTTCCTCCCTTTTTCTGGATCTTTGATTCCTGAGCATATTTGGGAGGTTATTTGTTGTCCCACTTGGGGAAAACAAAACAAAGTATGTGTTTAATTGTTCTGGCTTTTCTCTGTCTCCAATTATAATGCCCTCGGGTTTCTGACAGTAGGGGACATTGATTTTTATGTCTTCACATATTTTACTGTTAAATTTTATGTTTCCAGCAAGCTTACTGTCATATTCCATCTCTTACCTTTTATTCACTTCCTTTACTGAATTCTAAACCACTTCCAGTACACAGGCCTCATGTTTACTTTGTGGCAATATGTGTGCTGCTTCTTTGGATTTATACTTTTGCATATGTCTTTTGTAAGCCACAAAGAGTCTTTCCTGACTCAAGTGTGCCCAAATGGTTTACTTTCTTTTAATATCAACATTGCCTATTCTCCATCAACCCATTTTGTAAAGTACCCAATTGTAGCCAATCTGTATTTCACACCCTGCTAATTTCTTTATTTATTTATTTTTATTTTTTTAATTCATTTTTATTAGAAGTAATGTACATTACAGTAGTATAAGCCAAAAATAACATAATACATTTCATGTACCACTTCTTGTTTTAAACTTTATGAAAAGGAAAAGTAGAGAAAGTTAGATAAAATAGTAAGTGCGTGAGAGAATGAAAAGAAAGAACGTAGAAGACGAAAAAGGGAAAGAGACAAATGTAAAAAAAATATAAGAAAATAAGATAAGATAAAGGGGATGTACCTACTTATCTTTACACGCCCTTGCCAGGTCCAGAAACCGTTTATTTTCAAAGTTATGTTGCACCCTATGTTTGTAACAAGTCGATAAATGGAGACCAAATCTTTTGGAATTGGTCTGATTTGCCTGCTAGGACGAATCTCATATCTTCGAGGTGTAATATTTGAAATCCATATTTTTACCGTTGGTGTGGGAGCGTTTTGCCAGAATTTAAGTATGAGGTTCTTTGCCATTATTAAGCCATAATTAAGGAAACTCTTTTGGAACTAAATCAGCTCAGAACCGACTTACATTGTTCCAAAAATAATAAATTCTGCATTCAGTTTCAATTTTATTTTTAATAATTTTGCAAAAATGTCAAAGATTTCATTCCAAAATTTTTGGATTTTTATGCAAAAAACAAAGGAATGTGCTAAAGTTGCTTCTTGAGATAGACATTTATCACAAATGGGAGATACATTTGGAAAGATTTTACTTATTTTAGTTTTTGAATAATATAATCTGTGTAGGATTTTAAATTGGATTAGAATATGTCTCACATTAATCGAGCATTTATGCACATATAGCAAGCGTTTATCCCAACTCTTTCAAGATTTTTATGTCTAGTTCTTGTTCCCAATCTCTTCTAATTCTATTGGATGATGGCATTTCTATATTTAGGATGATATTATACAAGTATGATATGAAATTAATTAAGTCGCCTTTCTATTCATAGCTTCGTCTAATATGTCTTGAGTCAAATTTTTTTTCAAATAATCACAAATTTGAAAATATTTAAAATATTGATTACTTCTCAGATTGTAATTAAATTGTAGTTTTTGGAATGATAAAAAATTTCAATTTTCATACATGTCTCCAAACGTTTTAATTCTTATTCTTTCCCAATGTGTAAATGATTTATCGATTGTGGATGCTTTAAACGACGGATTATTAACTATGGGAGAGAGAAGCGAAAGATTTCTTAATTTAAGGATTAATTTTATTTGCTTCCAAATTCTAATAGTACTATGAATAATTGGATTTTTACCGTATATTGTGTTATTCAGTTTTATTGGTGAGAGAAGGATCGCTCCTATATTAAAAGGGGAACAATCCTATCTCTCCATTACTATCCAATCCACCCGTTGGGCTGAATTGTCCAACAGGTGAATCACATTTTTGACATTTGCTGCCCAACAGTAATACAAAAAATTAGGGAGTGTTAATCCACCAAATTATTTAGTTTGTACAAATGTCTTCATTGAATTCTGTAGGATTTATAGTCCCATATAAAATTTGTGATATCAGAATCCAGTTTTGTTTTTTTTTTTAATTTTTTAGGTAAGTATATTGGTATTGATTGGAATAAATATAACATTTGTGGTAGAAAGATAATTTTTATAACATTTATTTGGCCTATTAAAGACATCGGAAGAGTTTTCCAAAATTTAATCAGGGCATTTAATTTAGTAAGTAGGGGCACATAATTTGCATTAAATAAAGATTTATATTTTCTGGTGATTTTGATTCCTAAGTATTTAAATTTTTCTGTAGCAATTTTAAAAGGGAATTAATTTTAACAGGTGTGTCGCGTCTTGCGGTTTTATTGTCATAATTTCACTTTTATTCCAATTTATTCTGTATCCTGAAAAAGATCCAAATCCCTCTATTAAATTTAATATATTTGATATACTGATTTGCGATTTTGTAATATACAATAGTACATCATCTGCGTATAATGATATTTGTTATTTGAGTATTTTGTATTATAACCATGGATATTCGGATGTGTTCTAATGCTTTCAGCTAGAGGTTCTATTATAAGAGCAAATAGCAGAGGTGATAGTGAGCATCCCTGTCTATTGCCCCTGGATAGTTGAAATTTCAGACAACATGTTATTAGTTAGTATTCTAGCAGACGGCCTGTCATATAATAGTTTTACCTATGAGATAAAATTCTCTCCCATTTGAGATTTTTGCAATACTTTAACGAGGTAATCCCATTTCACTTGATCGAATGCTTTTTATGTGTCCAGGAAATAATTGATAAGCCTTGTTCTTCAGTTTTATATGCATGCATTATATTAAACAGATGTCTCAAATTATTGCATGAGTATCTCTTGGGTAAAAACCGCGTTTGATCCGCGTTTATTTATTTGCTAACATATTTACTTAATCTTCTTGCTAATATTTTTGCTAATATTTTTTGATCTGTATTTAACAGTGCGATGGCTCTGTATGAGCCAGGGTCTTCTAAATCTTTTAAAGAAGGAACTGCAGATGCTGGAGAATCGAGGGTACACAAAAAGCTGGAGAAACTCAGCGGGTGCAGCAGCATCTAAGGAGCGAAGGAGATAGGCGACGTTTCGGGTCGAGACCCTTCTTCAGACTGAAGAAGGGTCTCGACCCGAAACGTCGCCTATCTCCTTCGCTCCTTAGATGCTGCTGCACCCGCTGAGTTTCTCCAGCTTTTTGTGTACCCTCTTCTAAATCTTTATCTTTTTTAGGTATAAGTGTAATCGTTGATTCCGCTAATGTTTCTGGTAATGTTTGTTCTTTGAAAGCATATGTGTACATTTTATGTAGACGTGGTGAAATTATCTCATAAAATCTTTTATAAAATTAATCATCCTGCCATCTGGGAAGAGGTACAGGAGCATCAGCTGCAAAACCAGCTCCTCAGCTTCTTCCCGCAGGCAAATAGACTGATAAACGGACTTTGCCCCATGCCAGAGTATCGTGCACCAAACACCAACCTGGACACACTGAAGCAAAGCTATTGTCGTGCCACTGCCGATCGGAACTCGTGATATATGTACTTTTATTCTTTATTTCTATTTATTTTTTACCACGCACTGAATGGACTGGTTGAGAAATGCTTTTTCGTTTTCCTCTGGGTATGCAAGTACTCAGAAAAATGATAATAAAGATATACAATACAATACAAATTACTAAATCCATCCATCCGGTCCTGGTGTTTTGCCATTCCTCAGTGAGTTTATTGTTTCTTCTATTTCCTTAATTGAGACCTGCGCTCCTAATTCCTCTTGTTCAAGCAAATTAAGTTTTGGAAGATTACAGTTATCCAAAAACTTTATAACTTTAGTACTATCTGGTGATGTTTTAGATGTATATAAATTTTGATAAAATTGAGCAAATCTTTTATTGATATCATTAGGTAATGTTAGGATTCTCCTTTATCTGATTTAATCTTTAAAATCGTATGATCTTTTTTCAGTTGACGTGCCAAAGGTTTATGTGGTTTATCACCGAATTCAAAATTTTCCTGTTTTGTAATTTGAAATAATCTTATAACTTTTGCAGATAATATTCTGCTTAATTTACATTTCAATATTGTTATTTTATTATGTTTATCTATAGTTGGCTCTTTAGTATTATCTAGATCCAATTGTCTAATTTGTTCTTCTAAGTGCATTTGTTCATTCTTGTTCTTTTTATTTTGAAAAGCTTGGTATGAAATTATAGATCCTCTGATAAATGCCTTAAAAGATTCCCATAGTAAAGCGGGTGATATATCTGGGGCATCGTTGGTCTCAAAAAAAAGTTCCATCTAAAAAAGTTTTAGATATATACCACCTTGTGGATCATTTAGGATTTGAGGATTAAACCTCCAAAATGATTTTTTATTAGGCATTCCTTCTAATTAAAAAGAAAAGTTAACGGGGAGTGATCAGAGATGATAATGTTATGATATTTTGGGTTCATTGTGTAAGGAATTAACTTTGTGTCCACTAAAAAGTAGTCGATACGTGAATAAGTTTTGTGTACCATTGAGTAAAATGAGTATTCCCTTCCAGCTGGATTAGCGATCCTCTAAACATCTGTTATATTTGTGTTTTTTATGTATAGATTTCGGAGTTCACTAGTTTTAGATTTTATATTACACCTCTTTTGTTGTGCAGATTTATCCAGGTAAGGATCTAAAACACAATTAAAGTCTCCAATTATCACATTTTGATAATTAAACTCTGAAATTATATTCAAGATTTTATTAAAGAATTGGGGATTATCAAAATTAGGCGCATAAATATTTTTCATGGTGATTGGGGTGGAGTGGATCTCTCTGGTAACTATGAGATATCTCCCCTCTTTATCTGTTATGATATTCTTTGATTTAAATGGTATACCTTTACGAACAATAATTGTTGTACCTCTAGCTTTAGACTATGAAGACTGATATGTTTGACCTATCCAATTTGCCTTCAATCTAGTCTGAGCTTGCAGTTTCAGGTGTGTTTCTTGTAAGAAAATTATGTCTGAATTAATTGATTTCAATTGTGCGAAAATCTTACCTCTTTTAATTGGTTCCTTATGTTCCAACTACAAAATGTGATTCCTCTAAATTTCTTTTGTTTATCGTCTTGCATTTTAAATTACTTTGATACCTTTAAGTCATATGGTGCAACCAAATACTTCAGGACTCTGGGTGTTGGGGGAGCAATCGCGGCTATTAAGTTCTGTTGGTACATCCCCTTTAAAATTATCCTTAAGCAAAAGGACAGAAAAGTGTGAGATAATGTGACAAACAAAATTTAAAAAGTGGTATTAGTGTCTAAAAATAACGACACTGTAACAAAATAGCCACCTAATGGTGGTAGTTACAAATTTATTGACTTCCGTTGTTGTTAATCTACATTTAGCTCTGCTCCCTTGACAAATCTTGCAAAAGGGATGGGGGGCCAATTCAAAACCAAATTATATATAACAAAATTACAATATATATATCTAATTAAGTCTCATCTGATTAAGTCTTCAGATTGTCTACCATTTACTTATGCTAACAGTTCTTACATTTGCTTCCCATTCAGTACTAGTAAGCTGCTGGTTGGAAGGGGTTAACCAGAGTCAGATTCCTGGCTGTTTGTCAAGCGCCTGATTCTTATCACCTCCTCCCAAGCATGACTGGAAATGGAATCTAATATATAATATAAGTTCGTTTTTTTTTAGTATGTTAGTAATCTATTTCCTTATGTTTAACCCCCCCCCATTCCGCTCCCCCGGGGGAGTCAATCATTATAATACATTATTACATTATACCATTTTAACAGTTCGCATTAAATTCAATTGCAATTGCTATGTTAATTCAGTAGTTTCTGTGTTAGTGTAGGATTAAGATTATAAAATACTTTAATTCAAAAAGTTTATTTTCAAGTCCGTTTGTATTAAATTCTCCATTCTGCCGCACCCTTGTTTTTCGTATTTCATTTGAGGTGGAACAACGAATGTCCTTGAGTTCGCATTCCAAAGATAAGATGTCTAGACACCAGCCCGTGGAGAAGCTCCGCCATCTTAGTCTTTTAAAAAGTCACATTTCTCAGATTCCCCTCCGCCGATATCTAGATTAAAGAACCTTGTCCTGACAGTCATGATGATTTACTTAGCCGGCTATCTCTTTTACAACGTCTTGAGCATATTTGTGTGCTGCTTCTGGGTCAGTAAACGCACGTTCAATACCCTTATGAGTGATCCTCATTTTTGCAGGGTATATTATACCATATCTTCTTGATTTCCTTTCAGGATCTGTCTTGTCTTTGAAAACAATTCTCTTTTTTTGCGATTTCAATAGGATAATCTCTGAAGAGTCTAATGGTATCCCATCCAAACATCATATTCTTCCCGTATTGGATTTTTTTCCTAATATCTTCCAAAGCTGAGATGTCACGAAATTTCACTGTGATCTGTCTTGGGGGAGCTCCTTGCCTTGATTGTGCTCTTCGCACCCAATGTGCCACATCTATTTTCGGTTCGACAGGCAGGTTAAATACATGCTTAAGTAAGTTGGCAGCTAACTTGCGAGGATCGTCCCCCTCCTTTCCCTCTGTCACTCCAATTATTCTTAAATTCTGCCGTCTCAAACGTGCTTCCAAATCAAGGCATTTATCATTCATTTTAGCCAATTGCCCCAAGACGCGCTCCTGATCTTTCTTCATTCTCCGCATATCTTCAGACATTTCTTTCATAACTGTTTCCATATCTTTCATAGCAGTCTGATATGCTGTAGTAGTTTGGAGAACACTCAAACTTCTCCTTGGAATCTTTTTCCACCCGATCGATTTTCACATTTAATTCCTCTTCCACATCATTAATCGCTTAGTTAAATTACCAATTGAGTCAATAATTTTCTGATTCCCAAGGTTCATGTTCTCCATCATACTTTTATTCCCAGAAGCAATCTCACAACTTAAATCTCTTACCGACTGCTTTATTTCTTCCAGCTCTTTGTCCTTTGTAGCCATTTCAGCCTTTGCCCTTGTAGCCATTTCAGAGGCTAATTCAGAGGTTAAGTATTCAGATGTTTGCTGATTTTTCAAAAGGTGTTTTGTAACAGATCTTTGAGGGCTTTGGGCAGGAATCACTTTTTTCATTTAAAAGTGCCTTAAACCACAGTTATTTTCGCGGCGATTTCCGATGACGTCACAAGCGACGTCAGGCAGCTCCCGTAAGTATTTTTAAATCGGTCCCGTTCTCCAAAGCGTTTTTTAAGCGATTTATCGCATTTTTTGGGAGCGGAGCTAATTGCTGCGCCTGTTCAGTGCTCCATAGCGTCACCGGCAGTCCAATTTCTTTAGTTCAGAATCCGTCACTTCATCTTCGTAAATAATTATTTTATGTTACAGTCAATCTTCTAAGTGACCAAACACAACAAGATTGTTATTTTTTCTTGCTTATTGTACCATAAGCCATCATTGATACATAATTATCTTGTTGGTTTCTCAATGTATTAGTCTGCAAAGCCATCACATGCTCTCGCCAAGAATTTCCCCTTCACAGTGTCATTGCTAATTTAGTTTAATAAATTTATACATGGATTAAAGTCAGCCATGATTACATTAGTACCCTTTGTGTACATAATCGATTTAATGTTTAATTCCAGAGAGCTTAGTCACATGCTTTCGAGACAATAACCTCTACCTCAATGTTATTAAGATTACAGAGTTATTGACCTCTCGAAGAGAGGTGGAGTAAATGCCACAATCGGCATCAATGGTGCTGAAGGGGAAATGGTTGAAAACTTTAAGCATAAGCAATTTGTCCTGGAACAATCATGTTGAAGCCATGGCCAAGAAAGCACACCAACGCCTCTCCTTCAGAAGACGAAGGAAGTTTGGCATATCTCCAAAGACTTTTAACAATTTCTACAGGTCCATCGTAAAAAGCATCTGATTGCAATGCATCACTGCTTGGTTTGGCAGTAGCTCTGCTCAAGACTGCAAAAAAATTGAAAAACGTTGTGGACATGGCCCAGACTATCACGTAGACAATCTCCCCACCATCAATTCAATCTACACTCAGGAAATACTGCCTCAGGAAAGCAGCCAGCATTCAAGTATTCAAGAGATAGTTCGATATAGCTCTTGGGGCAAATGGAATCAAGTGATATAGGGAGAAAGCATGAACGGGGTACTGATTTTGGATGATCAGCCATGATCATATTTAATGGAGGTGCTGGCTAGAAGGGCTGAATGACCTACTCCTGCACCTATTTTCTATATTTCTAACATAACCAAAGATAATTTTCACCCCAGCGAATCACTCTTCTCTCCTTTCCCGTCAGGCAGGAATACAAAAGCTTGAAAGCCCAGATTCAGGAACAGTTTCTTCTGTACTGTTATCAGACTACCAAGCGGTCCTCTCATAATCTATAGAGTGTAGGCCCGATCTTACAACCTGCTTCATTGCAGACCGTGAACCTTTTCTTTGTAACTGAAATGGTACAATGCTGTAACATTATATTGTTCCAGTTATAGAGAATATATTCTGCATTCTGATATTTTTCTCTTTGCACTACCTGTTGTACTTGTGTGTGGCCTGATTGTACTCAATAGTATGATTTGACTGGACAGCATGCAAATAAAACCTTTCACTGTACCTTGGTAGTACAAATGACAATAATTTACCAATAGATTCCGTTTAGATTTTACATCGTGATTTTGCAAGCCATGACTTGTCAATGCATTAATTTCCTTCTTAACAAACGTTATCACATCTTTCACTTTTTCCCTGTCTTGCTGAGTATTGAAAACTGAACGTTTAATTCTCATCCATGGTCACCTTGCAGCCGTGTCTCTATAATAGAAACAATATATTTTGTTAATATATCCTTTATCGCCAGTGCTCTGCACATTAAGGCACAGTGTCTTTCAACTTGCCTATTTTACATTATTAGTAATCCAAGCATATTTTTACTCTCTGGTCCTATTTGTCCTTCGCCATTGTTTTCTTCGCCTTTCATTTTTGCTTCCGTTTTGTATTTAACTTCTCTCATTCTCCCTTGCCCCTTTCCTGCTCAAGTATCGCTGATGTGCCATGGTGACTTATCATCATTATCAGCCTCATAACAAGCAGCTGTAGCGGGATACACTTTCTATTCCTATGGTTTTCATAGACACTGAAAATGTCCCATTAGCCACAGAGTGTAGGAAAAGCTTTCAATGTGTCAGAACTTTCCTGCCATGAATTAACTTTAACTTGCCGTAACTTAAGTTGATGGAACTGTTTAAACTACTGAATTGCTGAAACTACTACTTGCTGAAATTCCCAGCAAAAGATAAATTGTTGGAGAGGCTTGATGGGTTGCAAAGCACCTACAGACGCAAAAGATGGTCAATGTTTCAGGCCAAGATCCTGCATCAGGACTGAGTAGAGGGAAATTAGCCTGTATATGTGGGAGAGAGGAGTGAAACAGGCTGATAGATGATCGGTGGAACCAGACTGGGCACGAATGAATGATGATGAGTAGATTGAGCCAGGTTGGGGAAAGGGAGTGTTGAGAAAGAAGCTGGTAGGTGATAGATGGGAATAAATAAGGGAGGGATGGTGAGCAGATGAAACCATATGGAGAAAGGTATAGGAAAGATGAACCAAAGGAGAAGACAAAGAACGGTGTGAGGGTGATGAAAACGGTGATCAAAGGGGGAGAGAACCCTGGATGGACTGATGGGATTGGGAAAGGAACACGTGAACGGGCTATCTGAAATTATGAACTAAGAGTTCATTCCATTGGGCTGTAGGCTACCCAAATGGAATATGAAGTGCCGTTCTCCGAGTGGAACACCTTCTTGCTTGCAAAATAATCAAAATTCCTTACCACCTGTTTCACTGGTAATTCATAAGATGCATATTGTAACTGTGTATATTATTTTAGTTTTATAAAGTACATAACATAGCACTTATGCCCACAGTGGGCATACCTGTTAAAAATCCAGCAGAAGGAATAAAATGTCATTTTGAGAAAACTTTCTTTCTGCTCATTTTATTGAATGGCATCCTGCTTATACTGTATTTTTCTGCCTGCAGGATAATTGTATTAGCTGGTGATACAATGCCAATTGATGTTTATAGCCACCTTCCAGTTTTGTGTGAAGATAATAGCCTTCCGTATGCTTACATCCCTTCCAAAATGGTAAGATATTTTTTCTATAATACAAACATATTGATACTTTCAACAACATACAGAAATCCTTGCAAATGACTGGGTAATAACTATGGAAAACCAGCCCCAGCCGGATTAGATGAAGTCAACAAATCAAATAATAGATGGGAAGTAACTGCAGATGCTGGTTTAAACCAAATATAGAATATTGTAAGTTGGAAATAAAAAATAATATTAGATAAAGCTGTTTGGTGTTCCATCAACTTTCAGTCGGATTGTTCAACATGAATTAGGTGTACCTTGGCTTTTATTCCTTGCATGCTTAGCTGCTGAATGAAACTGGAATGCAAATTATTGTTGGAAATCAAGAACTTTTATTTAGTCAATCGCATCACAAATACTGAAGTATTCTGTTAAAGAAGGAACTGCAGATGCTGGAAAATCGAGGGTACACAAAATAATGGAGAAACTCAGCGGGTGCAGCAGCATCTATGGAACGAAGGAGATGGGCAACGTTTCAGGCCGAAACCCTTGTTCAGACCTTCTTCAGAATACTGAAGTATTCTGATTATCAGATGAGGTCGCCAGTGCTATGCTGTCATGTTTCCAGAGGTGACTGGATTATTAAGTTTAAATTATATTTGTGTTTTTGTGTAGGATTTGGGAGCTGCTGCAGGAACCAAACGACCAACGTGTGCAATATTGATCAAACCTCATGAAGAGTATAAGGAATCATACGCTGAATGCTTAGATGAAGTGCAGTCACTGCCCCAACCTGTATGAAGAAATGTTTCAGCAGTATTACAGTCTTTACTACTTGCATTGTCAGTAGTGCACAGGAAGAATTTGTAATATGACATTTTTTCCTGTCAGTGCCAGCTGCAGAATTATTTTCAATGCTAATTTTATATATTTGAAAAATGTACAGATGTTATTTTTTGGAAATCTTTTTTGGAAATCTAATTTAAAACATGTCTAGCAAATTAATTTTCTTTCTATCATATTAATTTGCTACCTTTTGTTTAATTTGAGATAATATCATGCAATATCCCGGGGTCATTTTTGGATTTGGTGGATGAGATTGTGTTTATCCCTTAATCACATCAGCAATTAGAATCTATCTTAATGATAAGATCTTAACAGAAATTTAGGCGAGCTAACAGTGCTTGACAAGGCAGATTCATGTCCATGGCAAGCTTGTTCCTCTTAAAAACTGTGGCATTGTTTTCTTTGTTATCATTTTCGGTGCAAGATCCATAACTAATATAAGATGGAATGAATACATTAGAGCCCTCACATTGACCCCTGTTTTTAGATGGAATAGCACATAGACTTTAAGTTACTTAATTGATATCAGTGGCTATTTATCTTGGCTACAATGTTTGCAAATGTCTTTAATTAAAAAAAACTGAATAATGATTGTTTTCATTTTCAGCCAATGTGTAATTAAATTAATCATTGGTTTATTTCATTTAAGCTACATTCTGTAAGTAATTTTTATTCCTCGGATTGCATTCCAATAAAGTATTGGAAATGGGATGGCAACAAAACTAAGTTCAGAGATTTTCATGTGCATATTTTGTTTTAGTTAAAAGACACTGTGGCGCTGTATGGTGGACTTGTTATTTGTCCAACAATGGTAGTACCATCAACAAATTTAATGGTGGTGTAGGACAAACTGCCGATGCTGGTTTAAATCAAAGGTAGACACAAAATGCTGGAGTAACTCAGCGGGTCAGGCAGCATCTCTGGAGAGAAGGAATGGTAGACGTTTCGGGTCGAGACCCTTCTTCAGACTGCGGCTGACTACGGTCATGAGTACAGAGAGACTGGAGCAGGATTCTGTGCACACTGCTCAATATGCTCATATGTTGATGATTATCGAGGAGGAAGTGTTGCCAATTCATACTGATTGCATTCTGACAAGGATCAAGGAAGATTTTTGGTAAACTCTCTAATAGTGGAAGATGAGAAGAGAAGCCAGCGCAGGTGTTTCTCCATCTCAGTTACCAAAAGTAAGACGAGATAAAGGATGCCAAGGTAAAGGAACCTTGGGTGATGAGATAGGTTGTAAATGTGTTTTTCTTTTTTTAAGGCAGCATATATAATGTTTAGGAAGATGAAATTAGACAAGGCCTTTGAAGAAAATAAAGCAGGATAGAACAAGCAGCAAATTAGGGGCAGAAGGGCGCATGAAATATGGATAGAAGTCACTAAACGCTGCAATATAAAGCAAACAGCCAGAGGAACTCAGCGGGTCAGGAGCATCTGTGAAAGGAAATGGACACATGACATTTTTTGGTCAGGATTCATAATTAAAATGTCCTTGGCAAGTAGGATTAAAGGGAATCCCATGGCATTTTATACAAATGTTTAAAAACTAGGGTAATCAGGGAGAGGAATGAACCACTCGAGGATAAACGAGGGAATTTGCGCTTGGAGGCTGGGGAGAGTCTTGGTAGTGAAGCTATTGGAGAGAATTCTTTGGGACTAAATTTACTCCCATTTGGAAAAGAATGGGTTAATTGGGGAAGTCAGCATGGTTTTGTATACAGCAGGTTGTGTCATACTTCAATCAAGTTTTTGAGGAGGTGACTGATGATGGTGGATGGTGCCTACATGGACTTTAGTAAGGCATTTGATGAAGTTCCCCATGCTAGGCTGATCCAGAAGATTAGGATGCACGGGCTGTGGTGGAAGGACAATATTCAGGCTGGAGGTCTGAGTTCAGTGGAGTTCCGCAGATACCTGTGAAGGGAACTTTGCAGTTTGTGATGTATATAAATAATGTGGAAATAAATATAGATTTGTTAGTAAGTATCAGATGACACCAAGCGTTCTAGGGTCACTGAGGAAGGCTGTCAAAGTATACAGCGGTATATAGATTGGCTACAGAAATGGGCAGAAAAATGGTAAATCGAGCAAGTGTGAGGTGTTGCACTTTGAGAGATCACATGTAGGGAAAATATACAATTAATGGCATTGGGGACTTCAGGTCCAAGTCCATAACTTCTTCAAAGTGGCAACACAAGTACATGGAATGGTAAAGAAGGCTTAGGTATTGAGTGTAGGAGAAATAAGTCATGATGCTGCTTGATAGGACTTTGGTTAGGCCGCATTTGAAGTATTGCCTGAATTTAGGGGTATTAGCTGCAAAGAGCAGTTAAACAGATTTTCATTATTTTCTCTAGAATGCTGGAGGTTGCGGGAGTTGTAATAGAAGTACATACAATTATGAGAGGCACAGATAGAGTAGACAGTCGGAACCTTTTTCCCAGGATGGAAAATCAAATGCTAGAGGGCATAGCTTTAAGGTGAAAGGGAAAAAGTTTAAAGAAGATGTGCAGAACAAGTCATTTTTACACCAAAATGCACCATTTTCACATAGTGAATGCTTGTAATGTGCTGTGGGGGGGGGGGGGGGGGGTTGTGGTTGGCAGATATAATAGTGGCATTTAAGAGTCTTGGATAGGCATATGGTTGTGGAGGGATATGAATTATGTGCAGGCAGATAAAAGTTGGTCTTGACATTGTGTTCAGCAGAGACATTGTGGGCCAAAGGTCCAGTTCTTGTGCTTTAATAATAATAATAATAATAAATACTTTATTTATCCCCTCAGGGAAATTCAGATGTCCAGAAGCCCCCAACCAACAAACCCACACATTCAAAATGAACGCAGCCAGAAAATACATAAAATACAATGTGGACAATACCTGAGAGCAATAAACACTTAAAAATAATTAACAATTAAAAATTAAAAAATGCAAAAACGCATCCCCCTACAGCCTAGCGGTCCGAATTATAAAATCTAATGGCTGCAGGGGTGACGGATCTCCTGAACCGCTCCGTTCTACAGGGCAGGGAGAGGAGCCGGTTGTCGTTCCGAGTGCTCTTTTGACTCTACAGAATTACATGGAGGGGGTGCCCGAGGTTTTTCAGGAAGACCTGCACCTTGCGTCTCATACACTTCTCAAGCACATCCATCCCAGAGTCCACTCTCCCCTCCAGCACTGAGCTAGCTCGTTTAACCAGTTTGTCCAGCTTCTTGTTTTTTGCACTAATGCCGTTGCCCCAGCAGACAACAGCGTAGAAAATAACACTTGCAACCACAGTGTTGTAAAACATGTACAGCATATCATTACGCACATTGAAGGATTTGAGCCTTCTGAGGAAAGAGTCTGCTCTGTCCTTTTTTGTAGAGGGCGTCAAGAGTTGACAGACCAGTCCAGTTTGTTATCCAGGTGCACTCCAAGGTATTTATATATCTGCACCACCTCAATGTCAGCCCCTGCAGCGTTGACCGGCTGAGGGGGGAGCTTGGACCTGCCAAAGTTAACCACCATCTCTTTATAGTCTTAGTGTATTCAGGATGAGACAGTTCTCTTTACCCCAGGCACAGAAGGCATTGGTCAAGTTCCTGTATTCCTCCTCATGCCCGTTCCTTACACATGCCACAATCGCTGTGTCATCTGAATATTTCTGTACGTGGCATGTGTCAGACTTATAATTAAAGTCTGCAGTGTAGACGGTGAAGAGGAACGGGGCCAGAACTGTTCCCTGTGGCGTTCCAACATTGCACACCACTGTGCCAGAGACACAGTCCCCCAGCTTAACAAACTGTGGTCGACCCGTCAGGTAGTTGTATATCCAGGAGATAAAGGGGGAGTCCACCCCCATCTTCTTAAGCTTGTCATTTAGAATCGGGTTGGATGGTGTTGAACACACTTGAGAAGTCGAAGAACATAATCTTCACATAGCCACCTGGTTTGTCCAAAAAGGAATAGATCTGGTGCAGCATGTAGAGGACTGCGTCATCCACACCAATGTTCTCCTGGTATGCAAACTGTAGTGGGTCTAGTGCGTGCTCGACTTGTGGTCTCGGGAGACGAATGAGTAGCCGCTCCATTGTCTTCATGATATGGGATGTGAGGGCCACCGGTCTATAGTCGTTGATCTCAGTCGGCCGCCCTGCTTTGGGAACCGGTACGAGACATGATGTTTTCCACAGACCTGGTACCCTCCCTGACTGGAGGCTCAGGTTGCAAAATGGTCTGGAGAGGCTCCGCCACCTGAGCCACACAGTCTTTCAGTAGCCTGGGACATACACCATCAGGGCCAGCTGCTTTACCAGGGCGCAACCTCCTCAGCTCAGCTCTCACCTCGTCCGCCATGAAGAACAGTTGAGGGGATGCCGGCATAGGAGGTGCTGCAGATGTGGTGTTATTGGGGCTGCCTCGTGGAGGTGATGGTGGGGGGAGACTGCATCTGTGGAGGTGGGAGGGGATACCAGATCAAACCTGTTATAGAACAGGTTAAACTCATTGGCCTTATCCACGTCTCCTGACGGCAGGCTTCTCTTCTTGAAGCCAGTGATGGTCTTCATTCCTCTCCACACCTCATTGATGTTGTTGCCTGCAGTTTCCTCTCCAGCTTCCTTTTATAGTCCCCTTTTGCCTGCTTCATACTCCTTTTCAGGTGGTGCTGTACCCTCTTGATCTTTTCCCGATCACCAACCTTGAAAGCCTCCTTTTTCTCGTTTAGGAGGCTCTTGGTGTCGCTTGTAATCGAAAGTTTACTGTTCTATGTATATGTTCTATGTTTTCTTTCGAGTGTCAGAGACTGAGGGGAGACCTGATAAACATTCATAACATTTTGAGAAGTGTTGGATTGTCAGAATTTTTAACCTCAGATGGAAATGTCAGAAACTAAAGACATAGATATAGGAGGCGTCGCCTATCTCCTTCGCTCCTTAGATGCTGCTGCACCCGCTGAGTTTCTCCAGCTTTTTGTGTACCCTCAAGTTTAAAGGTACTGAGTTTTTCTATGTATACAATTGGTGATGTGAAGAATTTTTTTTCTCGTCTCGTAGAGCCCTAGAGCCACAAAGCATGGAATAAGGCCCTTCGGCCCAACTTGCTCATACCAACCAAAATCCCCCATCTACGCTAGTACCACATGACCGTGCTTGCCCAAATAAACCTGACCTATCCGCTCCCAAATAAATGTATTTTAATTGGTGTGGTAATTGATTAATAGAATGAAGTATGATGTCTGGCGGCGTGGTTTGTGGAGCGGAACGTGGGCTCGCAGCAGAGCAGGGGGAGCGTGTGGCTGTGGCGCAGGTTGGAGGCAGGAGCGGGAACGCGTGGTGGGTGTGGAGGCCGAGGCAGAGGCCGAGCCGCCGCCTTCACTGATCGCGGCGGGGCGGCAGCACTCGCCTTACTTTTGGAATTGGTGAGTACCCCTCCCGCAAAAATAAAATCACCTCATTACACAGGACCGTTCCCAAATACAACAACAGTGGGTGTCGAGCCCAACTAGTGAACTGCAGCAAACCCGGAGCACGGGGCCTGCCATCGCCACCTGCAATATTTGAAGGGACGAGTTTTGGAACAATTGATAAAGGAGCCAAGATTAAATCGGTAACCTATGCTTTGTATATTTATTAAATGAATCCGAGATTTATAATCTAAACTAACTAGTTTAAATCTTTTTTTTCAACAAATAAGGACATTAAAACTCCACAAAGTGGTCAGATATTCTGATCGAGTTTACTTGTGACCGAGCGTCGTCATTTTATAAAATTGTTTTGTTTCCGACTGTACCCCCTTCTGATTTTTCTTCATCTAACAATGAGCAAAACTCTCGTGTCCCTTTATTTTCATTCCAGATTCTCTTTAAATTCATCAGAAGCTCCATCACTCTCTTAGCACAAATTCCTTACTTGCTATTTTCGAGTTTTAAAAAAATAATCTTATTTCAGCTCTTGGTGACAGTCCTTCATTTTCATTGAAAGACACGAAGTGCTGGAGTAACTCGATGGGCCAGGCAGCACCTCTGGAGGACATGAATAGACGAGGTTTCGGGTCGGGGCTCTTCTCCCGAGATGCTGCCTGACCTGTAGAGTTATTCCAGCACTTTGTGTCTTTTTTTGTAAACCAGCGTCTGCAGTTCCGTGTGTCTTCATTTTCACAGTTTTACAGTGGCCAGACTGGTTACCAATGTTCAATATTGATTCATTTTTCTACCAGTGTCTCCTCGGAATTAATGAATGGCATTTTTCAAAAGTTGTGTTACTTCCTTTGATCCTTCCAGATCCCTATCGTTTAGATTCTTAAGGCCCTGTCCCACTTTCCCGTGTTACTCACGAACTCTCCCGAGTTTTCCCCTTGATTCAAACTCGAGGAATGTCGGGTAATGTCGGTAGCGAGCTCGTAGGAGTCCGTAGATGTTTCGTAGCAGCTCGTAATGCCAGCCTTAGGAACTCGGGGCATCAGGTAAGTCAGGACGTTTTTCCAACATGTTGAAAAATGTCCACGAGTTTAAAAAAATAGTTCCGAGTACCTACGAATGGCTATTACCATAATTCTCTTAGTTCGAATCAAGGGGAAAACCCGGGAGAGTTCGTGAGTAACTCGGGAGAGTTCGTGAGTAACTCGGGAATGTGGGATAGGGCCTTTAAGCCCCTGTCCCACTTTCCCGAGTTACCACAAATTCTCCCACGTTTTCCCCTTGATTTAAACTCGGGGAATGTCCGTAGGAGTCCATAGATATTTCGTAGCGTCTCATAATGCCAGCTGTAGGTACTCGGGGCATCAGATAAGTCGGGACTTTTTTCAGCATGTTGAAAAATGTCCACGAGTAAAAAAGCCCAGAGTACCTAAGGCTGGCTATTACCGTAATTCTCCGAGTTTGAATCGAGGGGAAAACCCGGGAGGATTCGTGGTAACTCGGGAAAGTGGGACAGGGTCTAAAGGCCCTGTCCCACTTTCCCGAGTTACTCACAAACTCTTTTTTCTTAAGATAGCACAGCACTTCACATATGTCCATTGCAATTAATTTACCATCTATTTGTCCACTCTGTAGGTTTATTAATACCCTGTAATTTCTTGCAATACTCCTGTTTCAGCTTCTCTCTCCCCCAAGTATATTAAATTTTAGCAGAAGCTGAAAATGCTAAACACATTCAGCGGGTCAAGCAGTCTCCATCAAGAAGGGCATAATTGGTGCTTCAGATCAATAGCCCTTCATCAAAGCTAAAAAAGTGAGAAAACAATTGTATTTTAAATCGCAGAAAGTGGGAGGGGTAGAAAGAATAGCAGGGTTGCGTGTAAAGGAAAATTGTAACCATGAGTTTAAATATTGACATTTGGAGGCAGAAGAGAAAAATACACCAGTTACAAACTGAAATATTAATGATTAAAAAAGTTTGGTTACCTGTTGAATTCAATATTGCAACCTGAGGTTGGTGTTATCAAAGATTTTTTTTAAACTGGACAAATTATATTTATTATGTTATCTATTCTTAGTTTCCTTTTCAAATGATTTGTTAAGATGAGGCCCTCACACGTGTCTCCTCCGTACCCTGCAGCTTGGTCCTTGCTCCCCACAGAGTCTCCCTAGCCCATATCTTTCAGCCTATCAGCCGTCGCATACAACACATGATCCTCCAATATTTTTGCCACCTCCAATGGCATCCCACCACGAGTCACATCTTCCAATCTCCACCTCTTTCTGACTTCCACAGGGTCTGTTCCCTCCGCAACTCCCTGGTTAACTCATCGTTTCCCACCCAAACCACACCCTCCCCAGGTACCGTCTGCAACTGCAGAAGATCAAACGCCTGTCCCTATATCTCCTCCCTCAACTCTGTCCCGGGACCCCGATAGTCGTTTCAGATTAGGCAGAGGTTCACTTGCACCTCCTCCAATCTCATCTACTGTATCTGTTGTTCAAGATGTGGACTCTTATACAAGCATGATACCAAATGTAGACTGGGCCATTGTTTTGCTGATCACCTTCTCTCAGTCTGCCTGGAGCTACCTGACTGACCTTTCTGTCCTAGGCCGCCTCCATTGTCAGAGTGAGGCTAATCGTAAATTGGAGGAACAGCATCTCATATTTTGCTTGGGCAGCTTACAACCGAATGGTATGAATATTGATTTCTCTAACTTAAAGTAACCCCTGCACGCCCTCACTCTCTCAATCCCTCCCCCACCCAAGTCGCACCAAGTACCTGTTCTCACCTAGCACAGCTGACAATGTCCTTTATTATTGTTACTTTTTTGCATATCTTTCATTCATTTGTTCTATATCTCTCTACATCTATTTCAACTCCTCCCTTTATCAACTCCTACCACTTCTGTCATGGGGTAGACTGATTCTTTCCCCCCCCACCCAATCTTTGCAATCCCCAATCCTGGTCTTTCCACTTGTTACTTTAATTTCATGTATTTTCTTGTGTTTAATTACTGTTGGCAGACCAATTTCCCTCCTGGGATAAATACAGTTCTAACGTACCACATCACAGTCTATATCACTTGTTTCCCTTTCCCCAGACTATTCTGAAGATAGGTCTCGACCCGAAATGTCACCCATTCCTTCTCTCCAGAGATGCTGCCTGTCCCACTTAGTTGCTCCAGCATTTTGTGTCTACCTTCGATTTAACCAGCATCTGCAGTTCTTTCCTTCACATCCCAGCCCTAAACATTGTCTGGCCATTCCCTTCCATGTTACCTGAATTCCTCTCGCATTTTGCCTTTTAGACTAGGTTTTTATCCTTTATAATTCTATAATTCTTGTATTATTCCTTATAATTTAACTGGATTAATACTTATACCTAATTTTATTTTTAATACAGTTATATAATTTCACTTTAAATGTTCTGGTCTACTTGATTTATGCTGTTTGTAACACCTGATATTTTGACTCTTTCGCTAATGCTTTGACATTTTTTTATCTTGTCCATTTCTAAATACCTTGATTTCCCCATTTGGCTTTCCGTTTCATTTAGGCATGAGTGAAATATCTTGGTATTTTTATCTGTTCCTTCAGAGTTTCACTGCTTTCCCAATTCTCTTTAAATGTCACTCTAATCTTGTAATATTCAACTTTTATTCTTCACTCTATATTCTTTGTATGTGTACTCTTACCTTTATTTTATTTTTTGCTTAGCTTACTTTCTCTTTTGCTGGCGACAGAGACCCGGGTTCGATCCTGACTACGGGTGCTATCTGTACGGAGTTTGTACATTCTCCCCGTGACCTGCGTTGGTTTTCTCTGGGATCTCCAGTTCCCTCCCACACTCCAAAGAATTTCAGGTTTGAAGGTTAATTGGCTTGGTATAATTGTAAATTGTCCCCAGTGTGTGTAGGATAGAGATAGTGTGCAGGGATCGCGGGTCTGTGCGGAATCAGTGGGCTGAAGGGCCTGTTTCCGCGCTGTATCTCTAATCTAATCTTACTTATTCATTGTTACTTACTCAAGGATTTGAGTATAGGAGCAGGGAGGTTCTACTGCAGTTGTACAGGGTTTTGGTGAGACCACACCTGGAGTATTGCGTACAGTTTTGGTCTCCAAATCTGAGGAAAGACATTCTTGCCATAGAGGGGGTACAGAGAAGGTTCACCAGACTGATTCCTGGGATGTAAGGACCTTCATATGAGGAAAGACTGGATAGACTCGGCTTGTACTCGCTAGAATCTTATAGAAACTTACAAAATTCTTAATGGTTGGATAGGCTAGATGCAGGAAGATTGTTCCCGATGTTGGGGAGGTCCAGAACCAGGGGTTCTAAGGATAAGGGGGAATTCCTTTAGGACCAAGATGAGGATAACATTTTTCACACAGAGAGTGGTGAGTCTCTGGTATTCTCAGAAGGTAGTTGAGGCCAGTTCATTGGCTATATTTAAGAGGGAGTTAGATGTGGTCCTTGTGGCTAAAGGGATCAGGGGGTATGTAGAGAAGGCAGGTGCAGGATACTGAGTTGGATGATCAGCCATGATCATATTGTATGGCGGTGCAGGCTCGAAGGGCCGAATGGCCTTCTCCTGCACCTATTTTCTATGTTTCTATGTTATTTGCCAGTATTGTTGTCCACTTTATTTTCCCAGGTTCTCCATTCCCATACTAACTGTTTGGGTAAATTCTTCCTTCTATGGACTCCTGCATGCTGGGTTAGCAACTGAACATAAGCTCCATTCCTTTATACTCTTCTGTCTCTGAATCTGGTTATCTGACAAACCTCCACTTTGTGTCTGTTTTGTGTCCATTCAGATTAAAACATTCAAGTTGAGGTCAGATTTGGTAATGCAATGCCAGCCCAATGCATTGCTAAAAATAGCTTGCTTAATATTTTAGTACGTAATGGTATTATATATGAATACAAACTGGTATTGTAATTTCTGTCAGCTTAAAGTTGGCAGAATGTTTGGAAGTGTTAACTAGAATAGGATAGTTGCTATTGTACCAATGGGATATTTTGGTATTTCTGGCTATATTCTTTTTTTAGATAACAATAGTCTTTCATTTTCATGTTTCCATTTATAAAGAGTTTATCGTGAGTGATTAACTGGACAAATAAAATGTAAAAATCATTTTATTTTAAAATTCAATGGATAAGTTATAATCAGATTCTTAATTTAGACTGTTCTCTCAAAAGCTTTGGGTGCAAAAGTGTATTTAACATAAAGGAAGTGAGATGGATTTTATTCATTTTTTATGAATATTGCAGTGTGAAGATGTCAGAGCAGGAGCAGTTGCTGGAGGTTCTCAAGAAGGAGCTGCGGTCTCTGCTGATATCTGCCAAAAATAGTTTGTCTCCTGCCGAGCTTGAAAAAGATTATCAGGCCATGATGGGAAAGCGGCTGCCTTTGTGTGCTTTAGGTTACAGGTCTATTATGGAGCTTGTATCCAATATACCTGATACAATCAAAGTTCACTCATGTGCAGATGGCAGCATCCTCCTGAAAGGTAAGCAATTATCCACTGGTTATCATTTGAATTAAATAACTGATTTCTAGCCAAATTGATTTAGAACATTTTCGGACAGACTTGGATTGTTCTCTCTGCAATGATGGAGGTTGAGGGAAGATCTGATAGTATGTAGAATTGTGAAAGAAATATATGGAGTAGACAGTCCAAACATTTTTCCCAGGAGGGAAAAATCAAATGTCAGAGGGCATATCTTTATGGTGAGAGGAGCAAAGTTTAAAGGAGATGTGTGGAGCAAGATTACTATACAGGCAGTGATGAGTGTCTGGAACGTGCTGCCAAGGTTGGTGGTTTTTACAGGTATGATGTTGGCATTTAAGAGACTTTTGGATAAGCCTGTGGATATGCAGGGAATGTAGAGATATAGATCATGTGCTGGCATATAAGAGTTGGTCTTGGCATCATGTTCAGCATAGACGTTGTGGGTGGAAGGGCCCGGCCCATTCTATTACTATACTATTATCTTTCTATGTTATTTTTCTTTCCACTCAGTTGTTTGCAATGCAGCTACTTGCTAACTTTAATTTCTGAACAAAAGTTTAGAATAGGATTTTAATCCGTGCTGCTCCCATGCGCTAGTCCTTTTTCATTTCATCTGGGAAGACGTTTGCCGTGTTCCTGATTATTTCCCAGAAATTTGCATGCAAGGAACTGCATGGGCATTGTATATTGGTGACTTGGTGGAGGGGGTGTGGGATGCCGACAACAAATAGGGACCAACATGACTCTAATGAGTACTTGTCACTTTGCTGGAGCCAGAAACGTGGTGACTCTTGTGTATTTTATGTATTGAATGCAAAAACAAATAATGTCTCTGTACCTAGGCACATGTGCCAATAAAGTATCATTGAATTATTCATTGCTCAGGAGGCAATCATATTATATATCCACATATCCCCAATGTGGGCTTTGCCTTATCACACCATTTATATCTTTGAAAAAGTCAGAGATATTGAAATTTTCATAATAAATGAATTGAGTATATCCAAGCTACAGGATGTAGGCTACTTGAAATGAATAACTGGACCAACAGATTTTATTTTCCAGTTAATAGATAACATGCTATTCTATATGCCAGCCATCATTACTGCATGCAGAGGCAGAGGATTTCTGGATGTGGAAGGTTGTTGCTGCTGTCCTTTAAATTGTGCCTTGTTTCTGGCTGGAAGATATTCCTGTTGGCAGAGCTAGTGTTGCTAATTGCCTGATGTAATTATTTTGCCCTTAAAAAATAATGCAGTAACATTTTCTCATTGCAAGGCTTGAGTACCAAATGAAATATTTGTGCTTGAACCTCTGGAGTGGAATTTAATCCATAATCTTCTCACTTTGGTAAGATTGTTTTGTACTGACCTAAGACTACCATTTGCTCAAGAGCATAGGCTGATTCAGTGTCTTGGTTCTTGTGTCGTCAAAAACTGGAGAGGAATTTCTAAAAGCCTTTGTGAGCTATTCACTGATATTCTTTTAATTGTTACAGGAAACAAATGTGTTAAGTGATTGGACTTGCCCTTGTTCGGATGGTTGCTTTTGTTTGTCACCCTTCTTATTTGCTTATATGTAAGCTAAGGAGACCAATACATGGCTGAAAATAGTTTTTTTATAACATATCTATTGGACATCGATGTGATTCATCATTTTTAATATATCTATATAAAGCGTTTTTGTACTGCTTGTTCAGTTCAATTAAATGTACTATCAATTAAATTTTCTATCAATTAAATGTAAATAATGGCATTAGATCAGTGGACATGGTGTGGAAGGGTAATGTGTACCTGAAATATGTGAGATTTTGTGTTTTCAGATATGTACAGAAAAGATGCTTTTTAAACAATTTTTTTCCCAGGTGTTGGTGATGAAACAACAAAAGGAATTGAAGAGTTGGTAGCAAAAGCAAAGGTCTCCACCAAGACCAAACGTAACTTGAGAAAAACTAGATATGAACGGAAGCAGCCTGCCCTGCCTAGAAGGTGCAATACCATCCCAATTTTACCTGCTTTAGTGAAATGTGAACTTCGAGATCTGGTGGCATCCATTCCTCGTGGTGTCCTGCTGTCTGATTTTGACATGGCATTTTTGAAAAAGTACGGAAAACCTTTTCAGTACACACGATATGGCTTTTACTCCTTGCAAGAAGTTCTTAAAGCAATTTCAGAAGATATTGAGATCCAACAAACACGCCAGGGTTCCCTCCTATTGCTGAGAAACAGAAGCAGAGAAAGTCCTCTCAAGCAAGGTGAGTTTTTAGTTGCAAATGGTATCGTTTTGATTTAATTTTTTTTAAATGAATTGATTTATTTTGATCTCTTTGAAACTTAAAATGTCCAAATGTTAATAAACACCTCCTTAATGTTCATCCATTCAAAAGAAAATTGATGGAACTCGGATATTAATGCTGCTCTTTTGCTGACCTACCATGATAAATTGTAATGCCAATGGGGAAAGAAGCCTGTTCCCTTAGGTCAGCTTGTTGAAATCGTGTGCCAGTTAAAGAATCGTAAAGTAATGTCAACTATTGCTATATGGACTACTGTGTAGACCACACAGAGTGGTATAGAACTGCAGCTTGGTTCTGCAGATTTTCTTGTAATCATTATTTTTATTCATGTAGGTAAATCATCCTACCAGTCCATACAGGCCAACCAAACCCAATCAAAGACGATAACCATGCAACCCAACCCCAACAAATCACCTACAAATAAACCTTTGAATTGGGGAAGTATGTCAGAATCTGCTTCAGACACAGTGTATTTTGACAGAGATCTGAAAAAGGTCTGTATCAATTTGGCATTTGTTATTGATATTTTGCATATAATAACTTTACTATATTGCGCCACACAGCTATAGTTCCTCACATAACTGACCAGAGAATTATAGAACCAATGGAAGGCAGGGATGAATGACCTGAACAGCTTTTACAAACTTCATTCCATCATTGTCGGCAGCTTGCATAGCTTATCTTTTAATCCAAAAGTGGTGCAAAGAAAACTGGAGAGTAGAAACTTTTTTTTTAAATAAATAAACAAATTGTGCAACATTCAATTACACTTTGATGTTTGTAATATTTAATTGTGCTTGAGGTAGTTTGTAAATACTAGTTATTGATATTGAAATGTTTCTTTCTGTTGCTTAATAGTTTTCTCCTCTGATGGTTTTAGATTCCATCCGTAGTATCTACTGCTCTGTAACAGTCAAGGCTTCTGTGTCTCATTGTCTGTTTCTCCAGCAATTCTGCTGATTTTTTGCTATGTATCGTAAGGTCTTTTTTATCCATAACCATTTCCTTTGTAATGTTTGGTCAGTCTACCCCACGACAGAAGGGGGAGCAGTTCTGTGCTGCTCCTTGGTGGGACCCGTCTGTTGCTGAAGGTGCTCCTCAGGTTGACCAGTATGTCGAGATGTCGGCAACCTTCTCGTGGTCTCCTGTTAATCCAGTTAGTCTTCTCTCGTGGAATACTTTGTGGAGACAGAT